>OX104062.1:48341075-48649286 GCA_944474145.2 Dicrocoelium dendriticum
TCTCTGACATTGCCTTTGCTCACTTACAAAAGGGGCTTGAATCCAATTCGGGCTTATACCCGGTGCTCTGGGCGCACGCGTTTCCCTTTCCTCAGGGACTGTGCGCGCTCCAATGGATGTCTCAAGCACCACCATTGTCCAGTGAGGGCGCGCGGCGCACTGTGCACCGGCTGAGCTCCGTTTAGTAAAGTCTCAATTGTTGTCCATTTGAGTTGGACTACGCTAGTCTCGCGCAAGTCTCACAGATTCCCCACCCAGCTCCGAAAGCGTGAGTATTCTGGGCATAACTGTTTTCAGTCGCCACGCTCTACCGAATTCTATTGGCTGGTAGCCTCTGCTCACACAGTGCTACGTGGATGCTACGTGGATTATTATCGGATGATAGTCTTTGCGTTAAGGAGGAAAGCTTCTGCACTAAGGATTGTAGCTCCTGAACTAATAATGATAGCTTCTGCACTAAGGACGTAAGTGATTGTGTTATGGATGTAAGCGATTGCATTAAGGATGTTAGCAATTGAGAAATGGTATAGTACATGGAATGAGTTGTGGCGAAGGCAGCTTGAGCGATTTGGATTAGAGGCATCCGCAGCTTTCTGTTTGCCCAACTAGGATAGAGTTGGGCAGGGTTGAATGTACTGCGTATAGCCATGTTCACTCGTCTTGCAATATGCGCTGTCTCTACATTGCCTTTGAAGGTAGCTGTAAGAAGACCGGCCTTCTGAGCACGTAATTACTCTTGGTTGAATAAGGGGTTCTGCCTTTTCGGAACCTCATTTTATTTTTTTGAAAGAAATTCAGCTTGGTATAAGTTGTAATTCTTTAGCTTGGTAAGACATACTCTGACGCATTTCGGATGGTATCGATTGGTAGAGTGAACTTTTATCATTTCTACCTTTAATTTTCTAGCATATGCATAATCATTACAGCACACCTTTTTTATGGCCATAGTGTTTTCGGCCGTGGTGCTTAAACGGCTGCCGCGTAACTTGCGGTTTAACGGCATCTCGCTGTCCATTAGCGTTCGCTCGCCAATTGTCAGGTCACGGCCAGACGATTGGCTCATGATGCTTTGTGTTGCGTCCATGCGTTATAATATCGCGGGCTGGGCACCCAGTTTAGACCAGTTGTATAGGTCGTTGTCGTGCAGCGCAAATTACTTGATTGCACCGACTGACAAGCAGAGTGGTGAAGGTCCACGTTTGCCTGACAGGTACATCCGTCGATGATCTTGATTGGTTAGTTCAGCCACAACGCGTTCTTATTGGTCTTCCTCACATTGACCAACCAATACCTGTAGTTACTCATTCATGCTTTAACTCGTGTATCATATGAGCCATGTTGCACTGCAACGCCTGATACGTCTTGTTTCTTTCTGTGCCTTGTTCTTGTCCAACTTCGTTCTGGGGCTTGTTTTGCCTGAATTCATTACTACGTATTCCTGGCGATGAGATCCAGATGCACCCTATCATTTATCCACCTGTTAACTTTTGGCCTTCTTCTGAGGACACACCGACCCTATCAAACTGAACGAAGTGGAAGTAATCTTTTACTAACTACCTGGAAACTAGTGCATGTTTTGAGTCCCGTGATTTCACTTTCGGAGACTCACAAATACGACTATTCAGACAAGTGCTGGGAGATGAAGGCTAACGACATTATGATGCATTACAAGTATAAAATTGTGACAATCTTACATCGGCCTAGAATAAATATACTACACTTTGGGGATTAAAACCTTATGTTTATACCGCGAGATACTGCTTTGCAAAGCTTGTACAGCAACCGAACGAGAGCGCCGACGACTTCAGTGCGCACATCCATCAGTTTATTCCCGAGTGTAAATACAATGAAATGCCGCCCGACAAATTTCAATAAGAAATGAAAATACTGTGCTTACTTGCGGGGATTCGGGAGGAAAGCGCACGGCAAAATTTGTTATCGTTGAATGAGTCATATGCCACGTGGGAGATTGCTTGTCTAATCATAAGCCAAAGGAAGAATATCTCGCACTAACACGTGAATTCACAGCCCACACAGTCGCCGATGCTGTTCACATAGTTGTTAAACCATGGACTCCAGATGAACCTCGAAAAGAGTTCGTGTGCTATCGTTGCGCGATCCAACATACTCGTGTTTCTGAGTGTCGCTACAAAGGAAGTATCTGCCGAAAATGTGGTAAAATAGGCCACTTAGCCAGCGTGTGCAGATCGGAACCAACCAATCTCACTCCATGGAGGCATCATTTTAAGCTGCCGCTTAAGGAGAAAAACGTTCTGGCATACGCAGACAACGATCTAAATCCCGTCTATTTGAACACCGTATCACCAAACAAGTGCCTTCCATGTGCTATTCGTTTGATGATCGAGAATGCACCGATCGATTTGGCACTGGATACAGCGACTGCAGTTAACATTATAAAGACTGATTCAATTAAGAGTCTGTTGCCCTTGCAACCATGTGACTCCAAATTGAAAACCTACATGGGAAAGTGCATGGGTAAAATTAGGCACGACGAGTGGGAATTATATCTTTTATCGTGGTACCTGGGAAAAGACCAAAGCTCCTACTCCGAAATTGAATCCGCCACTCCCCAGAAATGATACAGATTGATAAGATCGTTATCAATGACAGCAGTCTAAACCATTTGTTGAGCCAGTTTTCTTCGTTATTCGAAACAAGTTAGGAAAGCTGCAACAATTCAGATCTTCTATCAATCTACGAGAGAACACTAATGCCAAGTTTTACAAAACACGAATTTTATCGTATGCTATGAGTCCAAAAGTTAAAATAGAACTACAACGGCCATTATCCGAAGGCGTAATCCTGCCCTTACAACACACGGATTGGGGTACCCCAATTGTACCTGTACTCAAATTCGACGATAACGTTCGTATCTGTGGAGACTATAAGTTAACTGGCAATCAAGCTACGAAGGTGGAAAGTTATCCTTTGCCACGCATCGAAGATTTGTTCGCTATTTTATCCGGCGGTCAAAAATTGTCTACGCTTGATCTTAGTCACGCATATTCTCAAATTGAATTTTGAGGAGGACTCACGCGAATTAACCACTATAACTACACATCTTGGACTAGTTCAGTATACCCGTCTTCCTTCCGGAATAAGCTCCGCCCCTAGCATGTTCCAACGGATGGTGAATGACATCGTGACGGATATACCCTTTACTTGTACTTATTTGGATGATTTGCTGGTTTCTGGCCAAAGTGCTGCTAAACCTTTAAAGAGGCCTCGGACGGTGTTGGAATGTTTGGAAACAAATATATTGTAACTGAAGGAAACTACATATGAGTTTTTGTCTGAAACTGTTTGTTATCTTGACTACAAACTTCGGAAGGGAAGTCTGCATGTTTACAAGATAAAGTGTCTTCAAGTATACAGGCACCTCGGCCTAACGATGTTGCTGAACTTGGATATCATTCGTAGGAATGTTATCGCACTATTGTCGCTTTTTACCGGGGCATCAACTATTTTATCTCCTTTGAACGCACCGCTACATAAAAACACACCGCCGGTATGTGGAACGATGAGCATCAGTCAGCTTTCATTCGTGCTAACAACTGTTTAGCATCAGCACCAGTTTCAGTTCACTACGCTAGACAAGAGCCTCTGATCGTTCAGTGTGATGCTTCACCATACGGATTTGGAGCAGTTTTGTGCCATAAAACCCCAAATGGTGCAATGCATCCGATTGATTCCGCTTCGCTTACCTTAGAACCCGCTGAAAAATGTTACAGCTTGATCGAGAAGCCTTATCAGTCATCTCTGTGGTCAAGCAATTTCACCAGTATATTTGGGGCAGTCATTTTGAGATCTAAACTAATCACAAACAGATGATATCCTTATTGGGTGCATCCAAGGGGATCCATCAAATGTTTGCGCCTAGAATGCAACAATGGGCCCTAATCTTTAGTGCATATGAATACAAAATATCTTACATCCCAGGTTCCAACAATTGTATGGCGGACGCCCGACCCCCGTAGGGCCAATAGATGAACCGGTGGAGTTGGTTTATTTGATACAGTACTTCGACACTACCCCTTTGACAAGTGATGTCAAATGTCGATGGACAAATCAGTATCCCAAACTAGTCTCCGTGATATGGTTCACGAAACTTGGCTGACCTAGTAGAATTCCGCCTGAGTTGAAACCATTTGGGCTTCGGAAAAAGGAGCTGAATATACACCATGGTTGCATATTTTGGGACTCATGTTTGATGCCATTGTCGAAAGCGCGCTCCTTGATTCCAAATGAACTTCACAACGGACATCTGAGTGTTGCAGGAATGAGGGCCCTTGCATGCGGCTATTGCTGGTGGCCCGGTTGAGATGCCGAAATTGAAAACTAATGGAAAATGTGTGATCTCTGCCAACAAGTCGGTCGAATAAGCCTCCAGCTCCAATGCACCCTTGACGTTGGCCTGAAAAGCCATGGCAGCATATCCATGCGGACTATTTTGCTCCTTTGAGTGGAACGTTTTTCCTGTTGATATTTGTTGCTTATTCGAAATAGATCGATGTTTATCGAGTGTCTGCTCCCATGGTTGAAACAACCATTTTAAAGGTACGAGCCTCCTTTTCGGTTTCCGGAATATCTGAAGCTGTTTGCACGGATAATAGATCCTGTTTTACCAGTAAGAAGTTTGAGAGCTTTATCCAGGGCAATAGCATTCAACACTTGCGTACAGCCCCATATCATCCTGCGCCAAATGGATTGGCCGAAAACGAGATACAGGCGGTAAAAAGAGGCCTGCTAAAGCAGTTTTGCGGATCAGTACAAACGCGGATAGATCGGTTTCGTCTTGCCTACAGAATAACTCCGACAGAAGCCACGGGTAAATCCGCCGCAGAACTGATGTTTTATAGAACACTTCGTACTAGATTACACCTATTATTTCCTAATCGTCGAGCGCAAATATAAGCGAAAGAAAACTAGACAGATCCGTTAGACAGGAATCGCTATGTTGTTTGCCAACCTGGAGATCCTGTGTATACACGACTTTCCTACGAACAGTCATGGCAGCCCGCAACCGTGATCACAAGTGTTGGTACCCAGGCTGATCTAGAGGTAAACGGTCGCGTCTTGAGGCGGCATTAAGATAACATACGTCCGCCTTGTGTAGAAACACGAAAAGATGAGGAAAATATATCTGACTAAGTCCAACCGACGGTGAAACAAACCACTCAGAATACTGTGCAAACAACAAACTGCCCACCACTTCGCAGAAATCAACGTGTACCTAAACCTGTTGAACGTTTCGTTCCCGGTGTATGACTTTTTCCAAGAGATGAGGGATGTTCCATCCGTCGAGGATATTGATTGGTTAGATCAGCCACACAGCATTGAGTAATCAAGACCTGTAGTTCCTCACTCATGCCTTAACTCGTGTGTCACGTGAGCCACGTCGCACTGCTTCTGCCGACACACCTTATTTCGTACCGTGTCTTGTTCTTGTTTAACTGCGGTCTGGGGCGCGTTTTGCCTGAATACGTTACTACATATTACTGACTGAGATGGGTTCACAATAGAAACGTAATTTGCTATGTAGCTGGCGATAGGGTTGGACGAGCAACAGCTCGGTGAAAAGCCGGAAGGCTACTTTAGCGAAAGAGGAAACAATTCGGTTTAGGCGATTGCAACAGTGCGAATTATTGCGCGTAAGAAACGCTGAAATCAGCCCAAATTTATAAATCCGATAGAAATGATGTATGCTGAGAAATCTAATAAAGAAAGCTTCCGAAAAAGAAGCTGGTCAAAGACTAACACAAGCGAGGTGCGACACAATTTTAGGGAGAAAAATCCGAAAAGAGCAGGAGCGCCAAAGGTTACGCCTGTCCTGCAACGTATCGTGAGACGAATGCAAGGCTTCACTTGTCCCCGCTGCATTAGTCCTAACCTCAGTAAGTGACATGTGGTATATAAAGCGCCTGTGCTACAGAATCAAAACTCTGGCCGTTGAAGCCGTGTTTATCAACTTGTATTAGTCGAGACAATGTGAAAGTTCGAGTAGCAGCTTTTTCACAGAAGCGCATGAACTCCCTCCTTCAAGTAGTCTGCACTCACTACCTATTATCAACTCATCATCAGTTTGTCCTCTTATGGGCATGTGAAAGATTGATCTTATATACAGGTCGATCACATTCCAACATTTGAGGTTTCCATTTGGCGCCTCAGTAACCCCCCAAGTTAGTGAATTTCGTGTTGTGTCAGGAATAAGTGTATACGAAATTACTGGCTCACAAAAACCCGTGCGCCTGTTGGTACCTGGACGATTGTGGGTACAACTTTACATAAAGAGATTCCCGACCACTATTGGTGTCCTGTCTGAAATTGCTCAACTTTTCGCTAGTTTTGCTTTCGAATCGACCTAAGCAAATGACCTGGTATATCGAAGGCAATGGCTGCCAAAATTTCTTTCATTCTGCGGAAAGCAAGATAACCAGTCCATTTTGACTGGCAATAGTTCTTCTCTTGTATGTAGGAGATACGGGCGTTTTCAATTTGCGTTTTGTTGTAACATTTAACAGATCTGCTATTTTTGACTACTGGGCAACTACCCCTTTGATAAGGCTTTCGTTCAAAAGAGCAATGAAAGTTCACATGGTTACCCACTATAATCAATATATTGCACTTATAGCGACTATACTTCTTTCATCTGTGTGACCTGGTTTCCGTTAAATCATGATGTGCACGAATCAGGTATTTACTCATGTGTAGAGGATTTTGTTCTAATTGACTGAGGTTGTTCGCAGCCACCTTGCAAATCAACTAGTCATTCACATGCCCGGAAAAGCACTAGGCTGCAGTTTCAGCCTGTTGGGCATCGGCAGCATTGCGCATCCATTTGATTCATCAGGATTCGAACCCATGTGCACCAGCGGCTTGAGCCACCAGTCAGCAAAATATGCCACTGGGCCAATGGGGACAGCTTTGGACCGTCATGATTTACAACTAGACGACTATCAGATTTGAAAGATGGCTGCTAAGAACCTCAATTAATTATATAAAATGCCCCTACTCATAAGTGCATCAAAATTTATCTGTCCTAACGGTTTCTAAATGCGATGTCGTACATAGCTACTGTTAGTGGACGTCGTGTCTTTCCTGGCCAACCCTGTCCTCTGCAACCTTCGCAACTTGCGTGGAAGTGGAGGATAAGACGCGCTATATCGCAGTTAGCTTGTGATTGATGACGGTCCGAAACTCTTCCCCGTGGCCCTGCTACATATGCTGCTGACTGGCGCTTCAAGCCGCTGGGGGTCATGAGTTCGAATCCTGATGGACCCCATGGATGCGCATTACTGACGATGCTTAACGGGCTGGAACTGCAGCCTAGTGTTTTTCCGGACATGTGAACGTCTATCTGATTTGGAAGCTGGCTGGGAAGAAGCTCGATTAAGCAGGTGTATGCTTTCAAGAGTAACTTAGGAGGTAAAAATGGATATAAGATCATGAAATCCAGTTGAACGTAGATCCATCTTAAATTATCGTGGTGTTGCGGTGCAACACGGTACGTTGAAATATTAATGTTGCTTCCCAGTGCTAATCATCCTTTTGCGAAAGGAACGTACTCTACTCTTGGGTAAGTGCACCAATTACTTTTATTAATACTCTTACCATTAGTGCTGTAATGAACCAAAACATCGTGCTCTCTCAAGTCAACTAGCTCAAAAACACGGAACGCCCAGGAACTGATGACAACTTGGATACACCTATATCCTATTCAGTTGTTTAGACGGCTTACAATGTGACCTGTTGAACAAACGCTGATGAGCTTAATTAGTTATTTGTAGATAACTCGAGCTACTAGCTTATAGTTAGTAGTAAATGCGTGCACCCAACGTAAACTTGCGTATGGCAGCATGAACCCATCCGCAAAGCCTTTCACTGTCCCTACCGATAGGAACAATAGATTACGTACCTCATCAACGATAGCATGGGAAATTAAGCAGTTATCAATGAATTAGAAGAAGATGAGTTACTGCGAATAGATCACTTCGCGGTACTTCTCCTCAGGCGCTTACCAATATGAGAGAACTTGATACAACAGGAGAAGCCATCTAAAGCTGTAGTAGTGAATGGTCAGGTCACAGTTCATAGAAGAGCAAGAACGAACAACATTTTACTGGATAACCTGAACTCAGGTTATTTCGTGTCTTCTCATTCAGCCGCTTACAGACATTTCATGGAAAGAGTAAAGGAATGCAATCGAAAAGGGGTCAATAAGGAAATCAATAAAACACTGAGAATATCAAGGTAATCGCCTGCGCCTTACCAGGGCAAGGCAAGACTTGCTACAAGATCGACCTGTTTCCAAAGGTTAGGTCTCATTCGTCGGCTAGAAGAGGCATCAGGGAAACGAAGCAAGCTTGCCTAGTTTTGTCTGCTGATAACCTTGAATGTGTCACGTGCGTTTTCGCACAAGATACAATCGAGCAGATGCTGAGCGTTTGTGGTGGCAGGGAGTTTAGGGCCACTATTTGCCAGGTTCCGTGGAACATGTTCAATGATCCTAGTTGATAGCCTTCTCTCGGTTCGGCCAATGTCACAGCTCATCGGAAGCTCAACAAGGCAATCGACAGATCAGTCAATGATATCAGGTGGTAAACATCACCCGCTTTTACACCTCAAATACTAAAAGGCAAACATAACATAACAGAAATGAATGGTTTGGCGGCAAAGCTCACAATTAGTCCTGGACACGAGTAGGTACGGATGGCATCAATCGTTCCGGCCGAGGTAGCATGAACGCTTGTACAAGCGTTCCCTGCTTGCATAACTCCTTTTGTAACAGCGTACTAGCCATGGCTTCCGAAGTAGGCGCTTCCTGAGTCCCTTTCGGTTGTTTTAGATACGGCATAGGGAAGTTTGAATGCGTCGTCTGTCCCAACATGATGCCCACTACTATTTCGGTTTTCAAGGACAGAGCTATATGCATTCTTAACCGTACCATGCCGTAAAGAGGCGGGACAATTTTCCGCGATCCTCTTAGACAGATGCCTGGTCGTGTGTCCGAGGTACGTGGCGTCACAAGCGCAGGTGAACTTATATATAACAAAAGATTCGAAACGAGCCGGGAGTCTGTCTTTGGGGCCTTAAGTGATAATCGGAATAGTCTCGGTAAGAATTTGGACTTTTGCAGCCGGGTGTGTTTGGTTCACAGCGACGGACACTCTTTTGTCCAGTAACTCGTATGCGATATCTCCTTTGAAGGGAACCGAAATGAAGACATCCTTTTTCTTTACCGTTGGTATTACATTAGGTTGATCAGAATACTTGTGGATAAATTTTGTGTGTTAGCCGTTGTTTTGCGTAGTATTGAGAATAAAATACTTCTCGGCATCCAATGTTTCTGAACTACCAAGTTTTGCGGTACCATAGTAAAGACACCTCACAAGATTTCGCTTGGATTGCATGGGCATAAGAGTAAGGAAATGCGTGTCCTGGCCAACCCACGTGAATTTGTGGAGTACTTTCCTCTTCAGCAATCCGTCAGCTCGCCGCCGCATTAACACGTCCGAAAATGAGATTTCACCATCGTTCTCTATTTCACAAGTGAATTTTAACGATAGATGCACACGTTTAAACTGGTCAAGTAGGTGGAAGTGATCAATCTGTGGTTCGCCTACGATAAACGTATTGTTCATGTATCGTCGATAGAAATCAAGAGACGCAATAATGTTCCGAATAGAACCGCGCACAATTGTTGTGGCCCTAAAGGGGACCGCATTGCGACACCGTCTATTTGTCAGTAGTATTTTCCATCGAACAAGAATTGTTTGTTAAGGGTGCAAAGCAGAAGTAATTCCTTTACTCGTTGAACCGGAATACCGATGTCACTGTTGTTTTCAGTTAGATATTCATAAAGTTACTTAACGGTTTCTATCATGGGAACATTCATAAAGAGTGCTTTTACGTCGAAAGACAGCAACAAGTTGTCCTTCACATTCAGGCCTTCTACTTCTTTAACAAAATCAAAGGTATCACTCATAGTGTAGACCAATAGTTTTTTACGTAGTGATTCGAGTACGTCAACAAGCCACTTGGCAACTGCGTGAACAGCAGAGCGGGGCATGTCGGTGATCGGACGTATTGTTACGTTAGGGCTGTGCACTTTTGGTAGCCCGTAGAGGCGGGGTGGGTGTGAGCCACATGGAGTTATAGACCCGAGTAAGCAGTCTTCAATATAGTTGTCGCGCTTGAGTTATTTCAGCAACTTGGTGAGTTTAGTTTCATCATTTGCGGTGCTACCTTTTTGGATCGGGTCAAAGATGAATTTGGTCGTATCTTGCAAAATGGCATGCATCTTCAACATATAGTCTGATTTGTTCATCAATACCCAACACTGTGATTTGCCTGGCCGGGAAAACAAAAGTTCGAGATTAGATGTCACTTCTTTTACGGCTTTTTGGTGCTCATTAGTAATCAGTTTTGTGAGTTGCGGCTTGTGATTCAAGTATTAATGAGAAAGGTGCACCAGAGTGTTTTTGAAAGAAGTGTTCGAGAGGGAAAAGTAATTGTCTGATCACTTACTTGTTGCATTAAACGTTCGAATCGCCTTTGTACATGTACCTGTCCACCTTTCGGAGACGACAAAGGAAATGAATTGTTTGACTGGACCAGGTGGCTTCCACACAAGCGTTGTTAGCGACTAGTCATTTAAAGGGTGGACTTTTTATTTGAAACTATGATAGGTCAAAAAGCTTATGCAGCCAAATGAATACATGTTAGGCATTTACGCTATTACTGCAGCTGTACCAAAAGATGCGTAGCTGTGGAGTGAAGTGAGACTTATTCACAATCATCAATTTAAAAACTAATTGCACAGTGTTTATTTGACTCTTCGTTTCGAACATTGTACTTGACATATACGTTGAGTTCGTTATCCGACACAACGTATCGCGAGAATATAAAAATCTATGCCGCGAATGTGTGGATGTAACATGCGGCGTTTTTGAATGTTTGTTTGCGGCAAAGGAAATCGTCCATTTAAGGTTATGAAAGAAAATCAGTGCAGACGTCCAAATGCCTTGGAATGAGTAGAACAGGGAAAGGAATACCCAGATTTAGTGTGGCGCTTCAAAACATATGTTGTCCCTCATAGTATTAAGGCGTACTCCTTCTGAAGCAGCTCGAGGAAGATGGCTGGAAAGTGAAGCAGTCAATAGAAAAGGGGGTTGAATTTCAACACCAGGCTATTAAAACACAAGGTCCAAATGTATGGTTCTGGGAGCATAAAGTGTTATCCTCAAAATTATAAACGATTACAGCAGCGTGAGTGGACCAAATGGGGTTAGGACAAGTTTTAAAGCTTCGGTTATAGACAGATGACATAGACATAACATTGTCGCCCAAGATCGGAGAAGAGGGATTTATTCACAAAGAACGTAACTTGTTTACGCAATATAAAGATATAAATGTCCTCACTGAGTTCAAAAGGTTAAGTGATGAATCTGGGTGAATACCACTCCACCATATCTCTTAATGCAAGTTAAAGCATCGAGGAAGCACACATGGCAGAAGTGAGATAACCTAGCACAATATCATTAGCATATTTGAGTCTAATAAACGTGGGGGGTATATGGTGAAGTTAGGTGTGTAAGAAGAATAAAAGTTGCTGGAGTGGCTCCCTGTAGTGTCCCGTAATCGATAAGGAGAACGGAGGATTACTTGCCGTTTAACCGGGTTTAAGGGACACGGCTTCTCAGCTAGTCTTACAACAGATTGTTTACAACTGGATAAACTCTTTACTTAAAGGCATGTTGAAAAGATTTGAACTGTACAAGCTTTTGAAATCATTTAGAATTTTCAAGAAAAATAAGTTGTATGATTTTGCACCCACCTAAAATACAATTTTTAGCTATTTTGTGCAGCTTCACTAGAAAATGTTGTCTGAAAAATATTTCTATTCTATTTCATTCCGCATTTTGTGCATACTCACTCGTAGTCGTATGCTTGTTGGGTTGCAGTTCGGACGCTCTCTCCTGTTCTTTTCATCCGACCACATTTTCTTGTAACTCCTCGAATAGAGTCCGAATTAATTTGTCTTCGGACATTGGTGCTCAATTACTTGTTCTGAGTAGGACTGAAATGTACTAGTTCTATCAATTGGTTACTCCAATTTCTACGCGTCAGTTTGGAATAGTTCATTCTCTGTGTACGTTTTGGTTAGCTGGTTACTTTGCTAGATATTTTGGCGCATTTATTTGTTGTTCAATTCCCTTGATCCTGATTTGCAACAATCAGACGCAGTACATGGGTCGCGCCACAGCGTTGATATGCTAACTTTACTGTTTCTAAATACACGGGACTCAATTCAGATAGCACAGTTTTTAAATTTTCAGTGGAAGAGAAGGAACACGAATATAGCAGCATTCAGCCGGACAGATCGAGGTATAATACGGTCACTCAAACTTTTCCTTATCGATGATACCATCTTTTCAGGGCATTATAACTGGTCCGAAGAAGAGGCAAAGTATGAAACGATGAAGTAAGTAACTCAAAGAGAATCATAAACAGTGAGCAAGGATTTGAAATGGACAAAAACACTAGTGTTGGCACCTCTCATAAGTTGACCGGAAAGGGTTGGTGAGCACACCTTTGGTCTGCGTCACTTTTCCTTCCTAATGTAAAGTATTATACTACGTAATATAAATGGAATACTATCATCCACGCGGTCTATGAAAAGGGTTAGTGTATGATCAGACTGATTATAATTGAAAGCCGTTGAATATTCCGCATACCCTAATGGGGAATACATTATATCAGCAATCAACTCGATTGTAGTGTAAGGCAACTTTGAACCGTTAGCACTTAAGGTCAGAATTGTGGAGTCCCATGTATGGAGTAACAAGCCACCCTCATTCCACTCCGTACCCTGAAGCACCAAATTACTGAATTCATCCGGCTTCTAGTCATTAACCAATTTGGTATGAGTGACTCTGAAGGTGGATTAAGTGCCACCCCGCACAGCTCAGTGGAGGATTGAGACACGCAATTTATCACATTAAATAAGGTCCAGTTTCGTTAAGCCCATATGGAGAAATATTCTGAAGATATATCAAAGGTAACGATGTTATAAGCGAAATCTGTCGAACTACTGGCGAAAAAGAATCCGTATTAATTGGTTTGTTTAACAGTCACTTGTGTTCCCTGTGGACATCGCATTTTTTAAAAGGTCAGCTGACGCTGATCTGCTAAAGGAGGATGCGGAATACGATTCTGATGTAACAGAGATAAACTCAGCATTTGGTTCGTCCACCTTACCAAACCCCACTGGCTGAGCCCTAGTAGCCTGTTTACTTGGCTGTGCCAAACACATCTATGCGTCGCGGTAGTTGTGACTACCCAGAAATGATTCAATACATTGACTGTCCAGCCTTTGCATGTAAGCTATTATTGCAGAATTTCGAATCTGGCGCGTGTACTCATCTTGCAATCTAAGCCCGTTCCTTCGTCTTTCGAACTAACTGCTGCAGTTGTGCTGATACTCTAACTTCTCAAAATAACTCGTTTCAGCAAGACAACACAGGCCGAAACAAAAATAAATGTGTCATGTAAGTTGCTCATACTGTTTCGGTGGGGGGTCGTCGTCAAATCCTAAGCAATTAATTACGGACGAGTTGGTTAATGCACTGTGCTATTTTTAATGGAGCTGTCTCGATATTTGATGACCTTGTAGTTTGTCTGGTGTACGAGACAAAACAGCTATATTGTATATATTTTGGTATAATTTTATAACGCAGTGGTCTGAAATAATCAAGAGAACCTGGTTGTATAATAAACAAACACACTTGTGTAAAGTGCATCTAACTGTGTGCCATGTCTCGTCCAGAAGTTATTAAGATGTACCACACCAAGTTCCGTGATATGTAGTGTATTATTTTATTGTAGTAACCATCAACAATGCAAATGAAACATTCGATTGTAAGTGGAAGTTAATACTCCGAGTACCCACTTCTTCGGAATTGTGACGTTTAGCTGCAGCTTAAGTTGCACTAACAGGCAATACCTTAAGTGTTAAATGATTTAATGGTAACGTCCCGACCATGCTGTGCATACATGAAGCATTGAGATTTGAACAAAATTGGTCATAATGAGGAGTACTCAGTGCCAGATTCTATACGCTTCTTCATCTACGTTCATTTTAGACCATCAGGCCAAGCAGGTGGCTTTCCATCATGAGTCTGAATAAGTCAGCAACTGATCTGGTGGAGAACAACCGTGAACACAGCTAGTCCAGATTCGTCGCAGCTGGACTCAGGCGAACACCTACCGCACCTCTAGGGAAGTGCTGAGTCTACCTGGGATAGATCGTCTCAAAAGTATTCAGCGATTAATTTACCACACAATAACAATTGGGCCAGCTGGGTGGATGTAATAAAGGACCTAGAGATACAATTTGGTCAACAATTCCGAGCTTGTTTAATGGAACTTACAAATTTCCATTGAACATTTATGCTATTACGTGCATTTACGGTAACTGACATGAGGTCGACTTTAAATTTTTTTATCTCCTATCATGTTATCATGCATCGTTTTGTTAACGCTAATTGAAATTTGTTAATTATAGTTCAGCAAGCAGGTTCAACTGTTAGTTATTAAATGGATGATCTGGAAACGAGATTAAAATCACATAAAATGCTCAAGGTTTATCAGGTTAGTAATTTGTACTAATCGATTGCTAATAAAGACCGTCCGTCTGCTGCGTATCGAAAGATGGACGGTCGACGAAGCAGCTTAAACTCTCTGTCATTCATTGTTGTTTGTGTGTCTTGAAAAGGAACATTTGTTCAAAGTGGATGTTTAACGATGGATTCTTATTTATAAGATAACACCAAACTCTAATATGTAAAGGTCATAAAAAAGCAAAAGCAAAAAATAACATGGGTATGAAAAGGAAAGTTCATTATATATATATATATATATTGCTGTGAGAAAGTAATTTAGTCTTCAGCGAGGCGACTTCTAATGGTTAGCCGCATGTGCGAAATATCCGCACGACAGTAGATTAACGGTCTATTCTCAATTCTGTAATTCGATCTCCTCCTCTATGCGCATTTTCCATATTTCACCTTAAGTTCATACAAATTGTGCGAATCATCCTACTTCGGCTGATCCCCGCACCCTCTATCAGCGCTTTTGGACTTGTAAGAAAATAATCTGGGGTAGTATTTCCGCATCTTGTAATTAACAAAGAGGCTATTTAGTTTTTCCCTCATTTTCTTCTGCGTATATTATTTTGTTCTCTCTGGTTGTCGAATATGATATATGAAACTTAGTAAGTATTTGAAATATATAGGAAAAACAAGCAAGCCTTGGGATCATTGTGTAAGCGGAAGTGAAAAACGGCTGTCTGATTTTATGGGCTTATGTTGTCAACATCGCCTTCTGCTACTGAGATCCTTACTTGCTTGTGCCGAAAAGCTCCAGTTCTTCAAACTTTGCTTACTACCTAACTATAGTAAGTGCCTAGTTTGTAACACAACCTTAATTATCCTTGGTCCGCACCCTTTGTAGTTTTCTGATCTTGGCAGCGTTGCGAGATAATTAACAACGTCATACGAGAGCATGGTCTCATGAATATAGCGGCACTGCTCCTGAGAGTGTGCATTTGCTTCGCAATCCTCGTGCTCCTGCGACTGGGGGACGCGGTGGACAAACTACCGCTCTAGCTATGGTGTTTAGTCGCAAATCTTCTAAGCTCTGCCTCGCTCGCTTGCGCTCGCCATAGGGAACGTCGGGAAAGACGCGGACCAGACCGACTTCATTCTGGAAACGAGCAATCGAAAACAATGCTACTGCCACCTCCTCGACAAATCTTTTAACACAACCCGAAGAAGCCTAATTTCGCCATAATGCTTGGAATTCGGGTCACTGGTGATCCTCGTCAATTGGCCGGGTTTAGTCAGAATACCGCGGACATTCCTTATGGCATTTCATTGGTTCCGATCATCCACCTTTTTCTGCTTTAAAGACTCCCATGTTGACTCAGTAAAGTTGGTATCTATTATAGATAAGGCATCCAATTTGTTCTGAGTGTCTTTCTTGGGAGTATGGACTACAGTTGGGAGACCGTGCGATTTACTATGCATCCGTGCAGCGTTGCCTTTCATATTAGTTATGCTTGTAGTTATAGAAACAGCAACATCTGATTTTGGAGTACACTTTGATGCAACAACCGTCCAGCTGCTATTGGTATTTGCATGTTTGCTGGGTTTCGGCGAAGTCTGGTGGGAGGAAGTAGATATGTAGGAAATTTCTGTGAATAGAGTGAGAGTGGACTGTTTGGAAACACTTGAACGATTTGGATTATTGGCAGTGTTTGCAAGCGCAAGGTTATTAGTATAGTGTTCGACGTTTTTGAGTCGGCTTGCTAATTTGGCACCCAGCAGCTTCTCAACTACGTCTGTAAGCCTTTCAAACTTCTGGGACAATGCAATTTCGATTTTAACTAAAGGGGGAGGGGACAGCATTATACTTTGCACAGTGCCAAAGTGAGTTACGCCTGCTGCTGATCGGTTTGCACTCGCTTGGAATGAGCTTTCCGCATTTCGCATAGAAGTTGGTTTGGCAATTTCCACAGAAAATTTCTCTTTTGACCATCTTATTACCCCTTCCACAGGCGCCTTTATGCATCGCGGCTCGGTTATTTGCACTCTCTCAGGGCACGTGAACGTGTGATGGTTAGTCCTACCCTGGACCCTGGATTGATTGATCGGACATCAATTTCAACCCTCCGAGACAGTGGCTCTTTTTGTCGTACTCTTCCTTGCGGCCGCGCGCACGTAGTGGGATTCAGCGGTGCGCACACAAGCACACGAGGGCACAGCGTATATTGATGGGGTCGCCTTACACGACGACGCAAGCGTGGCGTTGTCAAAGTACCCTAAGTGTCTCGGATGCGATGTTTAGTAGCTGAACGATGCAAAATATCTCGTAGCATTTTTATGCTATCGCATATAGGGATGGTTACAGGGTCGTTTGAGAGTCTTCAGCTTCTTCTACCGAATGAGACCAAAATTATTGTTGACGCGGTGTGGTTAATAGCAATAGTTTACCGCTCTCCGATGTCCTCCCTGGAACTGGATCACCGTCTGGCCTCTGCTATAACGCACTTTGAAGCATAGTCATATAGTCATGTAATTCTGGTGGGGGATCCCAATCTGCACGCAATCGAATTCCCCGCAACTTCCAGAGAACAGTTAAGGCCTGACTTGGAAGAGCCGATTGCCGATGCATCCATGTAAAACGATCTCTCTTTTCCCGCACGATTCAGACAGGGTAACGAACCATTTGTTTTGAACTTTGTGCACACCAAGGAGGAACTTATGCTCGATATAGTAACAATAGCTAGAGTACTTTGCTGTAGTGACCAAACAATGTTACTCTTTCGTTACATCTACTAAGCGAAGTACAGCGATGACTACAACCATGAAAACTACGTCATAACCCATTACGACATTCTGTCCGACCTTGTTCAAAGAACCGATAGATCTTTCTGAGCTGATTAGCGGCCCGATGTCGCTTCGATGGTGTTTGTAACCCAATTCACCGGGTTAGTGGCTAATGCGTCGGAAAACAAAGTCTTTAACCCAAAGCAAATGAAGTCTTACCTAAGAAGCCGGACTAGTTAATGCCTGGAGAGCTTGTAAATCATGTATGAGTAATCAGACCTGGGATGCTTACACAACACAAGGAAACCACTGGGTCAATTTGGTCGGTGAGGACCTACTCCAGCACTGACAAAAGTTAGCGTCGAAATTCAGCTCCAATCCTAAAATGATGTATTAGCAAGTCAACAAGCTTCGGGGAGTGCAACGTGGGATGCCGGTTTTACGTTCAACAGATGGTCCAGCGATAACTACCCAGGGTGCGATAAACGCGCCTCGCCAACATCATCTGAACTTTCCAGCGTGAATCACCATCTCACCCGATCTTGACGCAACTCCCACAGCAGCTACTAAATTATCACGGCAGCAAATGTGATTGAATGAGTCTTGTCATTCTGCGAGCACAGCTCTCCTGGCGTAGACGACATGAAACAGAAGGTATTGATGATAGCCACAATGAATGTTGCGGAACCATTAGTTCGGATCTTTCAACGATGTCTTGATAGGGTGCATTTTCTATCTATGTAGATACTTAACATAATTACTCCTATTTACAAGAGCAAAACCCATACGCAGCCCTCGAACTACCGAATATACACCCTCGTCCAAATGTTATCCAAATAATGAAACAACAAGAGCAGCACGGATTCCGCCGAAATCAATCATGCACTAAAACTAGTTTATAGCCCGAGCAAGCTGAGTAGGATCAGTCGAAGCCCCAGTAGGAGTCGATCACCTGGATCACCGCATTCTCTTTCACAAGCTTCAGAGTTATGTAGTCGGTGGTCCTGTGTTGGGTTGGATTAGTAACTTTCTAATTCAAGGTTAACTAAATGCGAGAGTTCACAGCTCCATTTCCGACCCATCTGAAGTCCAATGGAGTGTGCCCCAAGGATCGGTACACGGACCACGTTTATTCTTAATATTCGTCAAACATCTTGCTTGTGTATTCCAGTTCGACTTCTTGTTATATGCAGACAATATCAAAGTCCGTCGTGGTGTTAAGCCAGTGGATCGACACACGGAACTGTGAAAACTTCTCGACGGGACTTATACTTGATCATCCGAAAACCGGCTTCATTTCAACGTGACGAATTGCAAAGGCGTGAACACCCCTTCAGCTTATCCATAAATATCATCTTCGGGACTAATAGTCGCAACATGTTTTCCAGAAAATCGACCTCGACGTAATCGTTCAGGATGACGTTGGATGCTCGAAACAGACTAACAATGCATCGGAATGAGCTGTTCAGCATATTGCTTTCCAACAAAATACTTGTGGGAAGTTCGAGCTATCAATCATTCCTCGAATGTGAAACGTCTGCGTGAGGCTCCAAGTGGAAAACGCGATTCAAATCTGACGTATCTGACACAAGCGCGGCATTGAGGTACCTGAAACTTCCCAAGGTAGAGCAACCAAACCCGTTAGAGGGGTGTCACATCTCCCTTAACAACACAGGCTCCAAACTCTGGCATTGTACAGTGGTGAATTTAAGCGTCAGTGAGGA
Organism: Dicrocoelium dendriticum; assembly: GCA_944474145.2. Taxonomy (NCBI): domain Eukaryota; kingdom Metazoa; phylum Platyhelminthes; class Trematoda; order Plagiorchiida; family Dicrocoeliidae; genus Dicrocoelium; species Dicrocoelium dendriticum. The sequence continues at coordinate 48,360,211 of OX104062.1, forward strand.
GGCCTCATCGTGGTTTAAAAACTGCTGACGACAGCTGGCACGATCTACTGCAAAACAGCCAAAAGAGAACAGGAGAGGCCGCCAGCCCAAAGTTGTCATGCACTGTTTTCGACTGGACAACAGACAAAATGTGTTCTCCCTTACAGTGTCCCGAGCATGGTAGGTCCTTCCAACTCACGTCTTCATGCCTCTACATTAAAGCATTCCAAAAAACGCATTGATGCAAAGCTATCACATCTGCATTGTATGATAAATTCTATTTCATTAGGATGACGAAATAACGCAAACAAATTTGTGATCAGCACCTTCGCTCCGCAATGTGGCGGCATACAAACTTACATCGGTGTTCAAATGAAGAGCTTGGATTTGTCCAAACTGTATTAATGTATCACACCAGTCCAAAACAGCTGCACAAGTGTGAGCGTTGACACTTCCTTTTTATATTTCTCATGGAGTGTGCGCTAACTCAATTTCCGTTCCAAACTCCCGTTATGCCACAGTGTATTTAAATCGGTAGACGCTTAACCTGACAATTCAACCGACCGTGACTCTATTAATGTCAATCTTCACTCCAACCAACCTACGGAACTTAGCAAGCACCTGCACTTTTATTCGTGATAAATCATTGTTCCTTGTTCATTAATATGCCGGGGTTCAACAGACCATGACGCATTTAGCCAGTTACTGAATGTTGTTACGTGTGCCTTCCTGTATGGAATATCTCCATCGTTTTTCAATTTAGAAAAATCCGTTCTGACGTCGCTGCTTTTGTGGAAACACCACTTTCAATTCCTGTTGCTTTCAAGGTGGTAAATTGCCAAACATTTATGAGTCTGGTTCATCTCCAACGATAATAAATATGGGACACTGTGGATAGTTCAGTGAACAGCATGATTGTCTGCGGACTAAGTCTATGGTTTCATGCTGGATAATGATATATCCCAGCCTCTCTTATGCGATCATCACAAACAAGCAGAGTAGCCATCAAAGTAAATTTGAATGAATGGGATAAGCAGTTGGCATAACACTTGTATTGTTCATTAGCTTACAAATTACCATGATTCTGCACCATATGTGAGTGTTCTGAAAACAGCTTGACGACCCGTTAGGTGATAGAATCCCTGCTAATCCGAAGACGTCGTATAGCGAACGGTGTGCTGAAGCACCCACTCCATGAGACACAATAGATGGATTTGCAGCTGTCTTGCAAAAGCGATGGTGAGTTCGAAGATAAGCGGACCAGTTTATTGGTACCTCTAATTTCTAACTTGACCTTCAAACGAGGGTCGGAAAATAAAGATTCGCCTGACCAATTTCCAATAACCGTAGGGCGTGGAAACGGCGCATATTTACAAATAAATATAAATGTTTAGGTATTTCGTAAAATTACAACTCCATGTCAGTAGCTTACCTTTTTACAAGCGTAGGCGATAAGGGGGATGCGTTATGTAGTAATTTGTATATAGATATGTTAGCAAGTATCACTTCTTAAAGGACCATCCCCCACGTCAAGCATAGGACAAAATGGAGATATGTAACCCTAATGCATTATGAGATGATAATGGTAGAAACTGGCATTACTACTTGATAGGTGGCAGGCCATCGTTGGAGACAGTTTCCATCTCCGGTCTTCCCCTTCTGCTATTGGTGTGGACACCATCCACCAACTGGAGACGGCCATTCGTTATGATCATCACGCGACCTCTCCCCAAAAGGGCTCAAATGTAAAGAATAAAGCGACTTCTGTATATACATATATATATATATATATATATTCATCCATGATTATTCGAACATGGGATAGGTGTCACCCCTGCGGTTCCTGGTTTGTTCACACCTTTACCGAAAGCAAGAAATAGTGATATCTTCATAGATTCATGTGTTCATAAGTCAAAAACCAGGATGTATTTTTCAGCGAATTACCTACACTATATGGGACATGGATACATCACTATGATCAATACAATAAAGTCCGGTCAAAACTAAGGAAGCATGTTGACTCATTAACGTAGATACGTGTTCAACCTTCAGCCGGCACCGTCATGCTCACGGTTTTCTGGGACCAGCACGAAGTAATTGCAATGGATTTGTTCCCCGAAAGTGTGTGTTACCGCAACGTATTGTTCTTTACTAATGCATTAAAGAAGAGTGGTTCACAAGAAAGTAAGGCGAGTTATGCTAATCAGACTTGTCCTGCTCCCACATGGCAATGCTGCCGCACACAACGCAAAAGTCACCCAAACAGCATCTAGGTCATGTGGCAGTAAAATACTTCCTCGTCCTCCATATTCTTCAGACTTTGCACCATCTGACTTATCTTTTTTGCTAAATATGAAATACTTTCAGAAGGGAAAACTTGTTCCTGACATGGAGACTCTGATTTCTGATTTCAGGCCATAGCTTTTTTCCCAACCTGGGGACTTCCATATTCATATAGGCCGCGTGCCCAGTAGTCTGTACGGAATCATGAGGTCACCGCTTCGAATCCGCGTAAGGGCAGGTTTCCTCACGGAATGCAGCCCACGGGCGACTGATGGTGGTCGCGCGGCAGTGAGGCGCCATTATGGTATACAGCTAACGGTTCGTTCATTGCATTCAAGCGCACAGAAAGATGGGAGAACTGCGTAAGCCTGGGTCACATTTATGTGGAGAAAGACCAATATCTGTGCCACGTTTTGTTTTTCTCGGTGAACCGGAGGTTGGTCAGATAAGAAATTTATTGAACTACTCTCATATTAGGCTCCCTAAGCACTAACCAAACAATAACACAAGTAACACCGTAAGCAAAAATATATCCCAATCAAATTAGTTGACAATCCACGAATACCCGATTATCCAGAGCTTGCTTATATCCGTTAAATACGTTGGGATTGTGAGCATGTCGTAAAAGAACAACACCCCTTATCTGAAACCCGTTATGACGTGATCACAGCAATGTTGGACTACAAACTCATACTTCTGCCAGCATTGAATAATCCCGATTCCACTATTTTAACCAAGATAATTTGGAGTGCTTCATAACTAATTGCTGACTTTAGATGAGTAGCAGGCTAGTTTTGTCCTCCCGCCACGGCTGAATGTTGTCCAACCCCGAGTACGCTTTATTTGACACCATGGGATTATCCGAGTGGTCATCTATTAAATCCATCGTACTTTATAGTGTACATCATAAGTCGCAAGTATGCATAGATGGTCACCCCAGCAGTAGACGGAACACAAGCAACTATTCGCCAGTGCATGATAGAGAACAAATCTTTCAGTGTTAAATTTGTAGAGTGCGCTTTCTTTTGTGACCAACGAGAACCAAAAGCACCGCCAATGTATACATGGCTGTTCTCTTTGTAAGATACAGACTAGGCTTGCGGTTAGACGGCGGCTTGAAAACTCACCATATGATAATCCAGGAGGTTTGTTTACAGGTGCACCGAAGATCCAGATCTTGAAATACACTCATATGCGGAATATCTGAAAAAGAACGATGACACTGTGCAAACCATCACAAACTACAATCGATTAGCTCACCTCGTCAGCGCCACAACATGGTCGTTGTTTTGACGAAGAACCCCCGGAAGTCGCCTGGCTCGAGTTCGTCACAAATTGCAGTCAGCTGATTGCACAGGCTTCAGAGATAAAAGCTTGCAATAAGTGCAAATCCGTTTCTTTCGTTAGGAGCAGAACCCGAAAATGGATGACGGTACGCAACGCAGCATGGCGAGTGTACAGAGAAGCTCCAGCAGCAGAAACTTGGGACAACTACGTAGCCCAACGTAACCACTGCACTCAACTGTTAAGAGAAGACAAAGCCGCCTATCAACAGATCATCGCAAAAACCTTCAGTGCTAACCACAAACTGCTGTACAAGCACGTTAATAGCCTACAAAAGTTGAGGCAAGGATTTCCTCCACTCAAGACGGCTGATGGCCCAACAAGAACGGACGTGGAATCTGCAAACGCGCTGCAGATGCAATACGCCAACACGTTTCAAAGAGTCTTGCCACCAAGCGATCTACCAAGCTTTGTATTATGCTCACCAGGACTAACCCACATCACTTTTACCGCAGAGGCTGTATTGCAAAAGCTGAGGTCTCTACACAACACAGCTCGCCGGGTGTCGACACCATTCGTCCAGAGGCATTGGGAGGAGCAGCAAGCCAACTGGCAGGACATCTAGCTCAGTTTTTCCAGCGTTGATTAGACCAGCACTAAGTTCCCGCCATGTGGAAGCTTGGAATAATAAGCCCGATTCACAAAGGTGGAAGCAGAACGGATCCCTAAAAACTACCGCACATTATCCCTTCTTCCTGTACTCTCCAAGGTCATGGAATCCATAGTTGCCGATGCACTGGTGTGCTAGCTGGAAAATTGCAACCTCATCACTCCTGAACAGCACGGTTTCCGTCGACAGCGGTCATGTACAACTAATTTACTAATTGCACGCAGTAGTTGGACCGAGGAAGCTGACGCTGGAGAAGGTGTTGATGTGATCTACCTGGATTTTCCAAGGCATTCGATCGGCTAGACCATCGGCTACTACTATCCAAGCTGCAGCATTACGGGGTCGGCGACCCTCTTTTAAGCTGGATCGCCAACTTTCTACTTCAACGGCAATTAGTGGTCAGCGTTCGGAGCTCTTTATCGGACCCCATACAAGTTGAGCGTGATGTGCCGCAAGGCTCAGTTCTAGGTCCACTTTTGTTTTTGGTGTTTATTAATTAGCTTGCACAGGGAATCGCTTCAAACTGCAGAATATTTGCCGACGATATCAAGATCTGGCGCAGGATCAAAGCGAACTCCGACCAACATGTGCTTCAGGGTGACATAGATACGGTATATCAATGGTCGACCCAAAACTTATTACATTTCACCGTCAGTAAATGCAAGGTGCTTTCCATCCGATATAAGAGCAGCTACTCATACCGACTCGGAACGAACATGCTACAACAATCAACTCGAACGTGACTTGGGTGTCCTGGTTCAAGATGACTTGGGTTGTTCCAGACAACCCGAAACGGCCTCGAAGACCGGGAACCAACACGTCGGGCTGTTAAGGCGGGCAGTTGGACAAATAAACAGCTCCATATTTCGACAAATGCTCAGTACGTATGTTCGCCCCCATGTCGAATACGCAATTCAAGCCTGGCATCCATGGCTGAAACACGACCTTAATGCACTGGAGCAGCCACAACGCCGGGCATCTAACAACGTAATTCGAATGCGCAATCGTTCCTACCAGGAGAGGCTGCAACGACTGGGATTGTTCATTGGAAGCTATCGCAGACTACGAGGCGAGCTTATTATGACATACTTGATTCTGCGAGACACACATCATGTGCGCCGCGATTTACTGCAACTCAGCAGCAATACAAACCTGAGGGGCCACTCATTAAAACTCGCAGAACAATACAGTCGTCTGGAGTGCCGCAGAAATTTCTTTTCCATTCCTGTGTGCCACCCGTGGAATGCTTTCCCAGAATCAGTCGTTTCTGCACAGATACTAACAGTATTTAAAAGACGGTTGGACGATGCACTCATCCACTTACACTTTGTGAGTTGTGCAAGGTCATTAATAAGCACCAAAACAAAAGTGGACCTAGAACTGAGCCTTGCGGCCCACCACACTCGACTTCTATGGGGTCCGATAAAGAGCTCCGAACGCTGACCACTAATTGCCGTTGAAGTAGAAAGTTGGCGATCCAGCTTAAAAGAGGGCCGCCGACCCCGTAATGCTGCAGCTTGGATAGTAGTAGCCGATGGTCTAGCCGATCGAATGCCTTGGAAAATCCAGGTAGATCACATCAACACCTTCTCCAGCGTCAGCTTCCTCGGTCCAACTACTGCGTGCAATTAGTAAATTAGTTGTACATGACCGCTGTCGACGGAAACCGTGCTGTTCAGGAGTGATGAGGTTGCAATTTTCCAGCTAGCACACCAGTGCATCGGCAACTATGGATTCCATGACCTTGGAGATTACAGGAAGAAGGGATAATGTGCGGTAGTTTTTAGGGATCCGTTCTGCTTCCACCTTTGTGAATCGGGCTTATTATTCCAAGCTTCCACATGGCGGGAACTTAGTGCTGGTCTAATCAACGCTGGAAAAACTGAGCTAGATGTCCTGCCAGTTGGCTTGCTGCTCCTCCCAATGCCTCTGGACGAATGGTGTCGACACCCGGCGAGCTGTGTTGTGTAGAGACCTCAGCTTTTGCAATACAGCCTCTGCGGTAAAAGTGATGTGGGTTAGTCCTGGTGAGCATAATACAAAGCTTGGTAGATCGCTTGGTGGCAAGACTCTTTGAAACGTGTTGGCGTATTGCATCTGCAGCGCGTTTGCAGATTCCACGTCCGTTCTTGTTGGGCCATCAGCCGTCTTGAGTGGAGGAAATCCTTGCCTCACCTTTCGTAGGTTATTATCGTGCTTGTACAGCAGTTTGTGGTTAGCACTGAAGGTTTTTGCGATGATCTGTTGATAGGCGGCTTTGTCTTCTCTTAACAGTTGAGTGCAGTGGTTACGTTGGGCTACGTAGTTGTCCCAAGTTTCTGCTGCTGGAGCTTCTCTGTACACTCGCCATGCTGCGTTGCGTACCGTCATCCATTTTCGGGTTCTGCTCCTAACGAAAGAAACGGATTTGCACTTATTGCAAGCTTTTATCTCTGAAGCCTGTGCAATCAGCTGACTGCAATTTGTGACGAACTCGAGCCAGGCGACTTCCGGGGGTTCTTCGTCAAAACAACGACCATGTTGTGGCGCTGACGAGGTGGGCGAGTCGGTCGTACCTTGTGATGGTTCGTACAGTATCATCTTTATCATTCAGATATTCTGCATAGCAGACGAAGTTGAAACTGATCGCGGCATGATCACTGCGACCCAACCGTCAGTCTTAAACCAACACATCAGTCATATGCTCCGGGTTGATAAGCACAAGATCCAGCACAGACGGCTTGTTAACTGTTCTGAACTAAGTGGGAAAAGTGATGTGGTTGTAAAGAGGAACAGTAGTTACTAGATCTTGTAAATCGGTTTTGAATTGTTCTCCGATTGTGGCAGGAGTTTCTAAACAATGTACGTTGAAATCACCCATGATAAGAATGTGAGTGTACTTTTGTTGTAAACTGCACCTTAAAGCAGCCATTAGGTGGTAGTCGGTTTCTGGTGTTGATTTAGGGGCGCGGTACACCAAGACAATAAGGCAAGCGTCCCTGCCTTTTAATTGCAACCGGCACCAAAGAGAGTCGGGGAACTGCGGGTCTGAATCCTCCACGGCTTTACACTGTAAGTCGTTTCGGTAATACAGGATTACCCCTCCTCCATTTGTGAGCCTGTCGTTCCGGATCAGCGACATGCTGGGTAGCGAAACTTCAGCGTCCGTCATTCCTGCGTTTAACCATGTCTCGGTGATACTAATGATATCGTATGAGCCAGAAGCTTGGCGATCTTTCAGTTCAGCCAGTTTGTTAGAAAGACCCTGAGCATTCATATACAAGTAGGCCAGTCTCTTGGTCTCTAGGAGCCCACAGAGGGGTGAAGGGGTCACGTGTGGGAGAACGCCGACAGATGGGAAGTCACCAGTTTCTCGTTTTTTTTGATGGGATAATGATACCTCTTTTGCAAATTGATTCGGCCAAGATGCGTCCCAACTTTCTTTTGGACCTACGCTAGAGTCACTTAAAGCAGCAGTCAAGTTACACTTCTGTACATTCCTCAGGACGCTTGCAGCTTCAGTTCCTTTAATACTTGAGCCGTGCGAATTGTTTGCGACCTTTAACCGAATTTCGGAGGGAAGATGTTTCCGATTTCTCCGCCATCGATCCAAAACATCCTTTGCTTGTTGCTCTGACTGAACCACAAGTTTTATGATTCTAGGGCCGCATCCTCTATAATTCGATGAGAGAGGTATCTTGGTGAGCGATAGTGCCACAACATCATCCAAAGAAAGTATTTCACGAATGAACCGCCACTGTACTAAATCGTGCTTTCCGGTCTCTTGAACATCTTTAGAAGGATGTTCTGGCACGCCATGTATGAAGATTGTGTTTAAGCGGTCTTGCTTGCTGTGCCCCTCTTCGGTGTTTCGTTTTGGTTGTCGCGCGCTCCAAGGGACATCAGGATAGATACGTAACCCAAGAATCCGTGTTTTAGCTTGCTTGCGGAGAGCAGAACATTTTCTACGTCGGTGGGGAATTCTAGTTTTACTAGTATAAGTCTAGGTTCTCCATAATGTGGCTAGTTTGGATGATGAGTAATTCGTAACAAGTTTGGGTTTGGCTTTGATACTCATCTGCATGCACGGTGAGTTCAACCGGTTGCGTCGGACGGGAATCGAACCCGGGCCGCCCGCGTAATGTGTAACAACACAGGTTTCCACTTTTTTCTCACTAATGCACTCCGAGTAACAGATGCAACGAAAGAGCAACATCGCGTGATCGCTACGGCTAAGTGGTGCATCTATCGTCAAGATGTCGACCATTAGGTCCTCGTTGGAGAGCACAAGGTCCAAAACAAAGGATGTGTCACCCGTTCGGAATTGCCTGGGAGAGGTGACATGGTAGTACAGAGGGACATCGGCGATCATTTCTTGCAAATCAGCCTCGAAGGGTTCGCTGTCCGATGCTAAAACTTTGATTGCATGCAGGTTTAAGTCCCCCACGAGACGGACGTGACTGTATAGTCATGCCAGAAATCGTTTATTCGCTGAACCTAGGCATTGATCCATTTCCAAGGTGGACATTGGAGGGCGGTAAACTATTGCTAGTAAACGCACATCACCACGTCTTAGGTGCATAGGATACCAAAAAGAATCGGCGACTTTCGTTTCTGGGTCTTCAATGGCATCAACATGCAGGTCAGATCGAGAATACAGGAGAATTCCTCGTCCTCTGCTAGGTTGACTGCTTTAAAATGAAAGTCATGCCGCGCAGTGCAATCTCAGCACCCGTGATCTCTGTGTTCAACCATGTTTCGGTGATCATAACTATGTCCCATGGCGTGGAGACCTGACGAATACGAAGTTCTGTTAGCTTGCTGGAAAGACCTTGTGCATTGGCATACAAACAGGTGAGGGCATCGGTGGTCCTAAGCGAGTTTGTGTATGCTGATTTCCGGTGAGTGTCCATGACGACCCTCGCGGGGTCGGCCGCCGGTCGTTTTTTTGGTAGGATCGGTGACGCGGGCCCTAGTGCCACTTCAAGTTGTGGTATAGAGCTCTCGGCGCCAACTAGTGGGCGGCCATTCTGTCCTCCTTCAGCTATCGGTATGTTTTGGCATTGTCTCCGTTCTGAGCTACACGGTGACAGAATTGTATTAGTAAGTTGCTTGCCCAGCGTAACATTGTCTATCTGTGGCCCGGTGACTATGGTCCTTATAAGTATATCGGATGGCTACGTTTTACGCATTTGTGCCACATTTTGTTCAGATGTTCGGTTATCAGTTCGGAGTGCAATGATACTTTCATCACTCGGGGACCACACCCTTTGTAGTTAGGGGATAGCGGTAATCTTGATGCCGGATTAGCTATAACATTTTCGAGTGAGAGTACTTCAGGAATTAAACTCCATTCATCCCAGTCATGCGCGTTAGCCTCTGGCTCGCTTAATGTCTAGAGCCCAGGGACACCGTGAACAATGATAGATTTCCCTCTTGTTGTTTCAGAAGTGATCCGGAGTTTGTTTGCGTTTCTGACGTTCGATCCAACGAACATCTGGAAAATTTCGAACAGCATCTGTGGTGGTACCGAGGCAAGTGGCTGACAAGAGAAATACCTATGCATCATTAGCTGACGGAAGTGTTGGCTGGAGTTACCGCGGTTCACCGTAGTGTAGGGAGTTTGTGTGACGGACGAGAAGCGTCATATTAACTAGTACCTCTAATAGTTGTCACAGGGAATCCCACTGTTTCTGTCGTCTAGTATATTATCTTGTATTGAGTTCGCCCCGGATTCAGCCACATTAGAGCATAGAATGAATTGTGGTAGTGTTTAATGTTCTCCTTTTTGGAGATATCAGTGGCTGCTTTCTAAGGAGGGATAAATGATGGGGTCCTGAGTCCCGTTGTTGTATTGGTAGTAGTAATCCGTTTGGCAGCGGTCGGGGTTACGCTGGGTGGTGCCTCCGTCTTATGGGTAGCAACAAGGGATGCGTATGTTTTCGGGTCTTTAACAATGTTCAGTGTGACAGTGATTATGTTGAAGGATGTGTGGCAAACGCATCATTATGAGCAGCCGCTAGTGTCAGGGTGGCTAACTCTGGATCGTTAATCTTACAATGTTCTGAATTGGAACTTGATGTTGAGCATCGAATTCGAGGCATTAATTTGTCTGGTTCATGTGGGACAATTTTCATATTTGCTGCCTGCTTTAAAATCTTTGTCAGCCTATCACAATTCTGCTCCAACACAGTTTTGCATCTGAGAAGTGGAAGAGACGTACACTTAGGGCAGACATGGAAAGAATCGATACCATTAAGTTTTTCTAGCTGGCTGAGACTAAGGCAAGCACATCGAGAATGGAAGTATTTTCGGCAGTTTCTGCATTCTATTCCAAATCGCACCAGTTTTACATACCTGTTTACGCCACAGCTAACGTTCATTTCGGAAGCTTTGGGCTAAGCTTTCCGTGGGCAAGCAGGCCGTGCCATTGTGACTGTCAGATCTGCGGAAGTCGTTCGTTGCAACGATTACACTGGTATGCTAAATCCAAACGCTGTCGATCAAGCTGGTGGTCTGGCAGACACCGGTTAGATTACTGTAGGACAGGTCCAAAATGGCAAGCACAGACGGCGGGTGGACCAATTAGTGAGGTTTCCGATAGTAACTAGAGAATATCCAACAAATTAGCACAGATGGAACAATACACCAAAAGCAAAGTATTGATGCTTAATTTACGCAGGGCAAACGTATAACAGTATTTCCAAAGCAAAAGTAGCATCCAGCACGGTAAAGCCAGGGAAGTGTGCTAGGAATGCTACTTTTCTTAATCTACGTACACAAAATATGTGACCCGATCAAACATGGCGCCCATTTCTGTTTGCAGATGATGTCAAACTGGTTTACTCATTTCATCCAGACCAACTACATTTGTGTTTGGGAAACATCTGTGAAGACCTATCCGCACTAAATATAGCTAGTGAGTGTTTATTAATGAAGTGCTCCGAAGTGAAATCCCAAGTACTTGGGTACAGATGCCGCATCCCAGAAGGCTCCATTATACTTGCATGAAATGTGACCCCAACATCTGATTTAGTTCGGGACTTCGGAATTAGATACTCCAACTCTTTCAATTTATCCGAACATGTTCCTTATCAGGTTGCGAAAGTAAGGCAACTATGCGGATATATCGCTAAACTTAACTTTTTCCCTACCTGAAGCATGACTTGAGTCATTCAAGACAATAGTACGACCGACTCTGGAATATTGTACTATCGTTCACAGCCAATTGAGAAAGAAAGACAGAACGGCTCTGGAAAATGTCCAACGATCATTTACCAAGCTGGTCATGGGGTGTTGCTCAAACTTGACTTATTATGATTGCTGTCGAAAACTCCAACTGGATCCAGTTTGGTTGAGACGATTAAAGATCAACCTCGTTCTCTTCTGCAATATTATAAACCAACCAGTTTACGCAGACAGCACCGCACTTGAACTACGGAAGACTGCAGTCTACCCCACACGTAATGTCCGCTACTTGATAGGCACAAACCTTTCAAGTCATAAAACTCGGTCGAATTTCGTCTTAGTGAGATACACTGATCTGTGGAACAAACTACCCCTACAGATGCGCATGTGTACAAGCCATGTCAAGTTTCGAAATCTCCTTCAGACCTTCCTTACTATACCAAATGTCTTGAAGATATTTGACTCACAGCAAACTCTAGAAACATTGACAAAAGCTGGTATAAAAAACATATGAGAAGACATTCGCTTACAGCTAGCTTACCCACTACATGTCCTTACATAACATACTAAATGCCGTGTTTTTGCAGCCTAGTAGTCCCTCCCTTTATTATCTACTCCTGATGATACAAACACCTGTAATTTTTACATATGAGGTGCACGGGTTTAGCACCCAAGGAAAAATGCATGATGCAAAATTGTATTAACAAACTTTTCTTTATTATTATGAAACGTATTCACCATACAAATAATCGCTCCCACTTATGGAGCCGTGTACCGTCTGTCGGTAAATATATAAATTTATATATTTATTTATTTAAGTGAGGTCGGATAGTGCCCAGGCATGAGCTTAACATCGCTCCATTTGTTTAATTTTCGTATGAAATGAGCGAAACATATGCAATAATTTTCTACAAATTTTCGGTAACCGCAAACTTACCACTTAGGTATCAATAACAAGCGATCGCAGATAAGCATTGATCTTTGCTGTTTCATCCTCTGACCTGTGCAGTCATAGGGGCCGTGGGCGTAACAGTGTATTCGATCAGCTCAAACGAAAGTTGGTCACTTGCCGATCAGGCGCGAAAACCAGCAAAAATCACGAACCACAAGAACCAACTAGGGAAGTATGTCGATGAACGATTGCAGATGGCCGTTTTTGATTTGGCCAGGGTAACTTCGATCACATTCATTTTTTCAGAAGAATGCCGGTTGATACAACAGAATACTGATCGCTTCGGATGTAGCAAGCGTGCGGAGATGCAGGCCTTTCGACTGGAGGGAAGGAAGCTTGTATAGTACTCAAAAGGCACGGATTGGGTCAACCCCATGCCCACTATCAACAACAAGATTCATATGGTTAGCTGCATCCGGTTCCGGATTTGCCTGTCACTGTGGCCAGCCACAGCACAGTCACAGGACGCCTGTGCCTACAGAGAGACCATGTGTGACTTGCGCTACACCAACTACTGTTCCATCCACACACCCCATATCTGGTGTAAATTGGAATGAATAAGACCGGGAGGCATGTGGATGAGAGCCAAGTTTTATGAAAGGACCCGGCCAACACTCCTACACAGGCAAAGGCAAGCACGCTGTGTTTGGAGAATCGAGCCCATTCCAGGCGGTGTTTCGGCCGTAGCCCGCTCCACACACAAACTATGTGCATAGAGCCGGACTTTGTGCATACCACGGACAAGAGGATTGTGGACCTCGTCCCGCCAGCAACAATTCACCTTCTCCTGAAGTCAGTAAACGAGGTGTAGGGTGTTAGACAGGTAGGCACCATGTCAACATGCACATCAACCACATCCAAACCGGGGATGTCAAGACACAGCCAATTACATTAGATGACAACATCAAATAATGGTTATGCAATAAAGCATACGGATCTACCGACATAACTCCGCTAAATTAGCATATGAAATAAATTGGTTATCAACGAATCCGAACTAACTTAAAGACGTCAGGAAAAAATATCTTTAAAACTGTTACAAACGAGGAACTTACCTAATTTAAGGACAGTCTGCTTAAGCGACATGTATAAGTAAAGAAAGCTTATTCAAACAGACATATAAATATATAACAACCTAAGCATTACAAAATATAGCTAAACACTTATCTGAAATAAAGCAATCAGGCGTTAGTAAATCTAATGCAGTTTCCCCACCAATGTTGCGCCTGCTCTGTTTAGATTCTCAGTAGGATCCTTTGTAGCAGACGTTAAAATGAGGTGATAAAATAAGCATTAGGACAAGATAAGAAACCCACCATATGAAATAAAGAACTTAGCAAGCAAGCACGCGGTTAGTAACTTGAATGCAGTGGACCTACATACCTTGCGCCGGTTCTGCCTACGTTCTAAGAAGGACCCGTCGTATTTCGATGTTGCTCCCGTTTGATCTCGTTGTGGTTAACTATGTATTCATGACCCATGCCCTCGCGACCCCATGTGCTACAATACCATGCGTTTGTGGTCGATGGAATACAGCAAATCGGTGCCCTGGCTTCCGCACCGGACGCTTCTACTCCGCATTCACGAGGGCTTTATCTTGGACCTCGTCAACTGCCTTCGTGATCAGACCATGTCATGCATGCCGATCACCTGCTTTCTATTTCCGTGACTTGCAATCAAGATTGAAACGTGAGATGCCCACTTTGACCATGTTCTGGTAACAAACCTTTGGTTTTCCCACATGTCGCTTCCTCATAACCAGTTAATCACAAGTAGATCCTTCGGTTTTCGAGTAGAATTTATATGCCACACATGACCGAGCCACCGAAGGTGTCTCAGCAAAAGAATGCAGTCCACTGCACGCATTCCACTTCGGCGCAACAGTTCCGTGTCCGCAACTCTGTTGCACCAAACAGTGTGCAGAATCCGTCGAGGACACCAGGGGCTACTTGGCTTGATGCGGGTAGTAGCAAACAATTGAGCACCCGGATGTGCCCTCCCACGGTCAAAGACAATGTGTGGCGCTCGTGCTCAAGGCCAATCGAGCTACAAACTTATAAGCCGTGGAGTTGTTGTCTCCTATGGCTAGTTTCTACGGGAAGAAGGCCATCGACCACGTGCTTACCTAAGAAGAGGATGGACTATGATATGGTAGGACTCCCACACTTGACAGAAGAAAGACCCGGGTCCTCAGCCAATGATTTCGATTGAAAGTACACCCGAAACGTAACGAGCCTAGCGTATACGCAGTTCACTGACTCATGCGGATTGGTGTCCTGGATCTTAGCAGGGATAAAAATGTAACACAACGCCCGCCCAGCAGTAGCCACGAGGTGGCGTCCAGGAAATGAGCCCATGGAACAACAACAGCAGCAGTGCGCAGGCCATCTGTCAGGATCTAGCCACCGAAAGCCTCAGCGCAACATAAGCGTTCCGCCTAGCAGAACTAGTCATAGCCCCGGTACCGCCTCGACGATGATTGGGTCCATTGATAGTTTACTCATATGATTGTACAGCCCTCACGATGAATCATCGAAAACATTAGTTTATCTTCAATCTCTTGATCTTGACATAATCTACACCCTGCACCTTCACAGTTTCTGCTATCATATGCTTCATAATCATGGTCTACTCAAGTTGGAAGTCAGTCTCCTTCACCACAATAATTATATTCAAAGCAGCATAACATCGGGGGTTAATAGCTTGAACAAGAATCGTGGAAGGAGTGTTAGTGGAAATGATGCTAGGGCTCATAAACTTATAACTTAAAGCATTTACTTCCCTTCAGCTGGTATCAAAGCGCAGAAAGAAGACGAACACTGGCAGATGGAGACATTTCACATTGTTGTCTAAACACCAATTCAAATAAATGATATGCATAGCTATAGCTAACAGTGGGTGTGACTAAGCATGTTGTGGCGCAGAGTGAGTGACGGGGCCTGATAACATCTAAACACATGCGGAATTCGCCATACAAAGTACGGATAAAGTGGCAAGAAGCAATTGTTGACACAACGTGAAACATAGTGTTCCCTTACCGTTAGTTGATTGTTAGATAACCTACCTGTCCCTTATTCCTTGCTCCTATTTTGTCAAATCATTCGGTATTACTTAAGTTGAAGACCCGCCAGTTGCCTGTATAAATATGGACACTCTGAAAGGT
Organism: Dicrocoelium dendriticum; assembly: GCA_944474145.2. Classification (NCBI taxonomy): domain Eukaryota; kingdom Metazoa; phylum Platyhelminthes; class Trematoda; order Plagiorchiida; family Dicrocoeliidae; genus Dicrocoelium; species Dicrocoelium dendriticum. Next base: position 48,375,709 of record OX104062.1, read on the forward strand.
TGGATAAATGAGATCTGTCTCTAATTTTCTCTTAGTCTGTGCTGTTATATACTTCCTGTTACTCAAAGTTATGGCCCGTTGATTACCCATGAAAACATTGGTACATCGAAGAAAAGGATAGGTAGGATTTATGTTCTCTTTTTACTTCAGCTACACTGCTTATTACTGTGCTCTTACTTAGATTGAATACGCACTGATGGCATTTGCAAAACGCTGGCACCTTGGTGGGTTGGACAAGCAAGCTTTTTCTTTAGCTTTCATGTAGGGCTTCCTTCCTCTAACACAGTTAGGTTAAGGACATGAGCGCCTGCAAAACGTGGACTTACTTTGCTTGCGTGCAACTAATCCACTTAATTTATTTACGCAATGCCATTTGCCCTGTGTTATCATGTCTTACCCCTTGTGTGATGTACGTCGTTAATCATAACTAATGTATGTTTCATAATGGAGTCAGTTCTCAGTAGAACCGCTGCCGTGTCAACATGTCTGCTCTCACACTTCCACTATTCAGTAACTATTGGCCTATACCGAAGTTATGGAATTTCGAATTACATTTTCCATGTGCATATTGTTAATCACCTCCGAACAGGTTTGTATTTTGATTAACGTCCCAACCATTCGCCTAAATGTATCTGAACGTTTTGCGATTGTCGTGGATTCCGACGAATTTTGAAACGAAATCTGTGGCGCAAGAATCAATGGAATTGGAATCACAAGTGCTTTTAGACAACAACAGTTTACAAATCAGTCTGCGTTTCCTTTGTAACTTATGATCGAATTAGCTTATCTGGGCCGTGTATCACCTAGTTGTGAATATACCAAGTTCGATTTCAATTTCAACCCTACGTCAGAAGCAGCCTTCAGCTGAGAAATAATTGTTTTTGAAAGACCCCATAACAAGATTAGAAGTCAGCGTAAGAGAATATATGTTTTCGATTATTCCTTATCGGGCTTATACAGTTATATACAAATAATAATAAAAAGGGTAGACAAACATAACCAGTCGTTAGTCCGGGAGAGAGTTAAATACTGACACTGGAGTTGACAGTGGCTGTCCCTCAGGTTACAGCAGTTGACCTTGTGGTTCAAAGGTCTTCAGGCGTTTGGGCCAGGCGAGTCCTAACTCTCTAGGTGGCTTTTACAATATACACAGCTCCGGATCATACAACCGAATCGCGATTGCCTCAACAGCTTCTAGCATTCTTTTACGCACGTAGTTCGATCTGTTCGCCCGTGCCTGATAGATAATGTTGAAAGGGTCAGCTGATTTAGTGGCAGGACCTGTGTCAATGAGGTGCACGGTTATTGCGGAGCTGACTTGTATTCGGGTTCCAGTTCCAAGCCAGGCCGAGTAGTGTTCCTTCACTCGCTCGGATAGACGCCTTGTCGGACGACAAATGTATGCTGCTCCACAGGAGTTTGAAAGGGAATAATTGCACCTTGAATTGGTGTGGACAAGCCACCTATCCTTTGAGTTCAGTTGCACCATCGGAGTGCCAGTGAACTGGTTTTGCATTCTTGCTGCGGAGTAGGTAATTCTGAGTGCATGCGAAGAACGACGAAATACAATTTTCCTTGTAACTTCGCCCTTGTATGGCACTTGTAGGCAGACCGGCTTACTTTCATTTGAAATACTACGCGCTGTGTGCACTTTGTTGCAGCTTTTCTCAAATAATCATTCGGGGTAACAATTCTACCTCAGCACCATGCGAACTCCCTCCATTTGCTTAAGAACCTAGTGTTCCGAGCAAATTTTATCAGATCGGCTCACTAGGGTCTGGATGAGATTCCGTTTAAACCTTAAATTTACTACGCTCTAGCAGTTTGTGTACTTTCCAGCCTATAAGCATTTCCTATACGGGCGGCGTCGCGGCGCACTTTCATCAAGTCTCCTCAGGTTGATATCTAATAAATGATAGAAGATGCTTTCCTCCAGTTCGTAGGTAGGTAGGAAGGGTCCAAATGGGGAACCCGTCGCAACCCCATCACTCCGCCGGTAGATTTCGCCACTGAGGAGAAGTTGCATAAAAAATGTGCATCTGAGTAATAATTCCTTTAGGATACAGTGGGCATGCTCACACTTATGTGTTGTGCGTCAACATACTCACAAATGTAATTTATGGTCTTAATCAGTGACACGTTGGTGAACAATAAATTCACATCCAGCTGACATATGGTTAGATTAGTGACTTTTATATCCCGCATGATATTCGTGCGTCTATGAAGTGGTGGCAAAATTAGTGTCCTTCTGCGTTATTCGCCTTTAAATATCCGGATTTATTCTCACAGAGACCTACGTGCTATCACTCGATTTGGCTCCGCGAGCTTCTCCTATCACTGTCCATGTTTTGGATTTCTCATTTGCGTATCACCAGCAACCCGTGCTTTCAAAGTTTCGAAGTCAACCGTGCTTGTATTTTATCGGTGGATTTATTTTTCCTCTCCTCGCACAACAACTCTTGTGCTCTTATTTTAAAGACCTTTTTGAAAGTCACCCGAACGTTTCAATAGTATTCTTTCTAGTCACTGTAAAAAACGACAGTTGCCAATTTGATTTGCTCTTGGAACAGCCACTGTCGTCATTAGACAGTATTTGCCAAGTCATCTTCCTTTTCCTCAATCCTACGCTGCATCGCTGCCTATCCACTTACCGGCTGGATCGATAACACGCTTGTCGCCTATCTACACTAGGGAAGGTGTGACTCACCTGGAGGCGACATGTCTAACCCCTCTGACCTCAAAACAGCGCCGATTGCCACGCAACGCAAAATGAAGCGAAGTCATCCATGCGGCGTCAGGATCTCTGTCTGCTTGCTACCCCTGTTGTAGTGTACCTCCAGTTGCTCCATTCCACCTAGTTATTGTGGAATGTTGACATTATATAAACCACCATCTGCGGCCATTATTAGTTCGCTACCCCATTAATGACCGTGACCACATATATCAATAGAATTATTCCAGTGGTTCGACCTCGCTTATGTTACGCACACAATTGCAGTAAAGTCCTTAATATCGGAATAACCTGTTCTATCTGCATTAGATCATACTGCCCGCAATGTGTAGGCAATTCCGTCCAAGAAGTGAGACAAACAAAATTGCGGAGACATGTTAACATGGCAAGTCATTCCAGTTGTCAACTGTTTATCTTTGCTCATAAAAGGGTGCGAGATAATGACTGAGATAATCGCGTATTTTGTAAATACTATGATCGAGCCCACGGAGGTAAATATGGCCATGATAATACCTCATTCAGCCAAAGTAAGCTCCGAAACTAAGCTGGAGAAAAGAGCTAGACACTCCAACAGCACTGCAACGTCTGTGTCACTAAATCCACTAAGTCACCTCACTTTTATAAGTGGACAAGCCCCAAACATGCCTGCTTCCATTTCTCCAACCATACTCGCTTCACCTGGAGAATCAGCCATGACACTGACAGCTCAGAGTCGAAGGAAATCCGATGCAGACAACAAGCAGGTAACGTACGCATCGATTCCCTCGACAAACACGCTGGGAGCGACACATGTAGGTCCATCTTCTATATCGAACACACGTGGAGTAACGCAGCTTTCATCGTCAAATCCAATGGTGCCTTCTAAATAGCCCAAACTGCCAGCAAAACTATAAAACGGACCCCCGCCAGACAAAACCACGGTGCGTTAACTTTCGTGTGCACCAATGTTACCGAGCCTAAATCTGGCACAATGCAAGCTGAGTTGCAAGACGATCGCAACCAGTGGCGTTCCATCTGCGATGCGATTGGTATTCGAGTTGAGCTTGCTGTGCTGCAAGGCGTAGTACGTCACCCGACCTCAGTGCATTCTGGTGAACCTCGAATTCTTCGAGTAACACTAGACTAAGTAGATGCGACAGAGGCTGTCTTGCTCTCAACAGTTCGTCTTCGCAACTCAACGAGTGGAGTGCACATATTACCCCATTTACCTTGGAAACATCACCTAAAAGTGGCAGGTGACCAATGCGACATTCCTAATAGCGATAGCAAGAAAACAATATTTTTCATGGGGTTCCCGAACGTCTGCATTCGGCTGAACACGATGCACAAACACATGACCGACAGCAGTGGTGCTACATCCTCGAAGCACTCTCTGTTGACAATGTTATTGCCAAATCCTTAACAAGAATTCCTTCATCACCTAACTACAAGGGCTGCGGTCCAAGACTAATGAAAGTAGTATTACACTCCGAGGGCATGACGCAAGTTCTGTTGGATAACTGGTTAAAGTTTCAAGCCAGGTTGCCAACAGAGATCCGGCTAAAGGCAGCAGGCAAATGGCCAAAAGTCGTAAGCAATACGATGGAACAAGTAAACGCTGCAAATTCTTTATCTGCACAATCCATCAGGGAGACCGTGACAACAGTACCCACGGCCCACAACAGGACAGAACACACCACGGTGAAACGTCGGTTAAAGAGCGCTCAATAATGTCATGCAACTTGACTGACATCCATAAAACAAAAACGATTAATGGCCGGCCACCTAACTGCCGGCTTAAAAACTAACACAAATTTGACATCCATCAACGTAATCCTAACAACAATACCCCCATCTTTCATGTACACAAAAGCCCAAGATCTTCCAAGTAAGTTGGCCGAACTTAGAGAACTCCATGCCTCACAAACGCGGGACTTCTTCACGATTACTGAGACCTGGCTAAAACGTGGGATAACCGATCCTGATATCAATTTACCCGTTAGGTCACTGCTTCGGAGTGAAAGAACCGGAAGGAGTGGTGGTGTGCTTCTTTATTATAATACAAACCTCCGTTGTGAAGTTATCGATCACCCGGAAATCCGACCTCCTGATTCGCTTTGGTGCCGCCTACGGTTGCGAAACAAGGACACATGTCTACTAGCCGTGATTTACCGCCCACCAATCTCCGCTTTGAAAATAGGCTCCAGACAGAACCACGTCTTTCAGTTTGTTATGAACAAGTTCTACACCCACATTCTTAGCGCTTTAGGCTTTAAAGTGCACGACATAGAAACGCCAGCAACAGACCGTACGCAGTTTAAAGCCTGCTTGCAAGAGTTAATCGTTAGTCACCCTTTGTTCAACCACGTAACCTCTCCCACCAGATTTAGAACTGCAAACAAGTCGCGAGACTGGATCTTGTGCTCACTAACGAAGAACGTATGGTTGACGGCATAGTTACAAGCACACCACTGAGTCGTAGTGATCATGTTATTCTACTCTTTGAGTATATATATGCTATGCGGAGTATCCTGAAAAGGTGGATGATAAAGTGCATACTGTCACGCACCATAATGTGTTATCCAATCTTGTTAAGGATACAGCTTGGACTTTCTAAACCGAATTTCCCCCAGATGTTGCCTGGGAAAGGTTTAAAAAGACGTTTACCACATTGTTAGCGCACGCATCGGAACAGACGTCCTTCCAACTCAAAAATAAGCATAAGTCATTTCTGTGGAGCAGAACACGTAAATCGATGTCCCGGAAGGATTTGGCATGGCGAGATCACAAGGACTGCTCGAATACCGAAACCTCGATTATATACGAGACACATCGTAACTTCTGTGTGAAACTGATCGGCGAAGACAAGGTCAAGCATCAGCAGGAGTTAATGAAGCGTTTCTTCACGAACCGTAAGCTTCTGTACAGGCACCTTAACGGTCTTCAAAAGATGAAGCGGGGGATTCCAGCACTAGTCACGGCTGATGGATGCACGCAATCCAGAATGGAAGCAGCCGAACTCCTACGGCTTTATTACTCCCAAATTTTCCAGTAGGTAACGAGCCCAAATATTCTTCTCGTTTCTATTACTCCCCCATCGAGTTTAAACAATATTACCACTGCGCAAGCTATGTGGAAGAAGTTGTTATCGCTGCGTTTCCATAGTTCTCCTGGAGTCGCCAACATCCGACCAAAGGCTCTGCAGGCGGTTGCTAGTTAGCTAGAAGAACCATCGGCCGTTTTCTATCAGTGATATCTAGAAGAGAACCATATTCCACCAGTATGGAAGCGCGGGGTCATCAATCCTATCCATAAAGAAGGTAGTCGCACTAACCCTGAAAACCGCAGTCCAATAACACTACTTCCTGCTCTATCCAAAGTGATGGAAACAATCATCGCAGATGCACTATCTGGAAAGCCAAAAGTTGATAGCCCCAGAGCAACATGGTTTCCGTCAAACGCGTTCATGTACCGCTAACACATTAATTGCACGTAATAGTTGGAGTGAAGCTGTTGATGATAAAGCAAGAGTCGCTGTCATCTACCTGGACTTTACAGAAGCGTTTGGTCGCTTAGACCATGGAATTCTGCTTCAGAAGCTTCGGAACTATGGCACTCGCGACCCAATCCTGAGTTGGATTAGCAATTTTCGACATAAAAGACGACTTGAGGTGAGAGTCCGAGAATCATTGTCCGATACATTTGATGTGGCGTGTAGTGTATCACAAGGCTGGGTGCTTGGACCTTGTACTTTCTTGGTGTTCATTAACGATTTGGCGAGATCAATTGCTTCCGCTTTCCTACTTTTTGCCGATGATATCAAGATATGGCGAATGATCAGAGGACCGGACGACCACTAGCGGCTCCAGTGCGATCTTAACACGGTGTCGAACTGGTCAGTTCAAAACACTCTACCATTCAACGTAGATAAATGTCGCGTTGTACAATTACTCCATGGGCATAATTACACACATTTGCCTGGGACAAACGGATTGCAGACCAGCTCCCAGGAATGTGAGCTTGGTGTGCTCATAAATAGCGACCTCAACTGTTCAAAATGGACTGTGGTAGCTGCAGCAAGAGGCCTTCAGCACGTCGGCATGCTGCAAACAGCATTCGGAAGATTCGACCCATCATTCTTCCCAATGGTGCACACTTCTTACGTGGGTCCGCGTTTTGCATACGCTATCCCAGCTTGGAAACCTTGGTTGAAGCGCGACCTAGAAGCGTCGGAGGCACCACAACGAAGTGCAACAAAGGATGTGAAGGGCCTGCGCTATCACTCCTACCACCGGAGGCTGGAGTTGCTGGGAATTTTCAGCGGGCGCTATCGAAGGCTGCGCGGTGATCTCACATTAGCGTTTCAAATATTGAGTGACCCCAACCACGTTTGCTGCCACTTGCTGAAACTTAGCCACAACACGCAGCTCAGAGGTAACTGCTTAAAACTAAAAGAACAACATAACGATCCTGTGCCGATGTAATTACTTTCCCGTTCGGGTTTGTCAACCCTGGAACACACTCCTAGACTCAGTTGTATCCTCCCCTACCTTATAATGTTGCAAACAACGATTAGATGTTGCGCTTAGCTCCCAGCACTTGGTTATCTAAACTGCTCTATTATGGATTACGCCAAGCATACCTTTCTACAGGATTTATTTATCAAATGAACCCAAGTGGGTGACCATATTTTACTATTTTCACGCCTTATATCAACGATCACTGCACACAGTGTATTTCTCAACGTTAACGCACGATTTTTTTAAAATTTACACTGATATTATTTATCAAAGTATTCATCTGGGCAGACATTCGGTAGATGACCCAGATATATTTTGATTTTATCGGATTCACCCAAACCATCATGTGAGGTGTCAAGCACTTGCTTTTATCCCGTGATAAATCATTGTTCATTGTTCATTTATGAATTCAGCGCTAACGCTCAGACAGTGCACAGCAATCCGCTTTCGAATAGGTGCAAGAGTCGCAACCAGCCACCGAGAAATCGAAGGGGAGCATTACCTAATATGATTTTGGTAGTCCACAAATCCTTGGAATAAGCAAGCCTATTGGTCGAAGCTTCTGATAATTGGCGTTGTTATTATAACCATCGTTTCAAAGCTTTATGAGTGTTGAAAATTTGAGTTGCAATTTGCTTTGTTTTTCTTTCTAACCTGTAGGGTTCAAAAACTTTGTTTCATCAGCCAATATTTCGTTCCTTTTGCTCGCTAAGTCCACTCTGTTCATGATCACAATGCCCAAGTTCTTGTCTGGTCGAGGAAGTACAATGTCGCGGTAGATAACTAGACGTTATGAAGTTTCATGGTGATATTGTCTCACGGGGCGTTGTGTGTTGTGCTCGCACGTCGATATCGGCAGCACATATGCACTAGGAACGGTTTTAGCTCATCCGTATGCATTTCAGAAGAGGGAATCAGTTGGGGGATCTGCATGTACATGACTTCGAACAGAGTTTATATTGCTAGTCTAGTATCCTTCTAGCAGGAAGGTAGAATTTAGGACCCACTGATAATACTTCCATCGTAATACGATCAAACATCAAGCGCAACAAATATTTAACTTACCTTTCTGAATCGACTGCAAAAACTGTCGTAGGCTTCTCTTCTTTTAATATATTTGTAAGCCGATGGTGTAATTTGAATTCCTGTTTTACAACAATATCCTTCAGCGTATTCTCTAGCTCTGAACTTTCACTTGTTGAAAGACTGTCCAGTGCATAATTTGACTGAATCAGGGCACGTTTGAATTCCTGTCTCTTGGTGCGAGTGCTATCTATCTGGTTCAGTGCTAAGCGCTTAAGACAATTGATATCTGGTCTGCTACATGAACGACGAAGGAATTTCCAATAGCTCGCAGGGTCTATGTTGCAGTCTATACAGTTATCGAGGAAATCGAGACTCATATCCGTCTTCACAATCCTGGTTATAAAGCTCACAAAGTTGTTGAGCGACATTAACACAGGAGGGTCCAAGTGGTGCTTTACCTTTTTGAAAAACCCCATATCAAGTTTAGAAGTTAGTGTAAGCGAACATATGCTTTCGATAATTCCTCATCAGGCTTTTACAGTTATGTACAAATAATAACAAATAGGTAGACAGACATAAATAGTCTTCAGTCCAGGAGAGAGTAAAATACTGACAGTCGATTTGACAGTGGCTGTCCGTTAGGTTTCGAAATTGACTGCGTGGGTCAGAGGATTTGATTCATTCGGCTTATCGCGACCGCCTCAACAAACCTAAGGAAGCTTGGATTAGCGTGTGGCAACGCAACATTTAACGACTAGCCCAACTCTCTCACGTAATCTGAGAACAATACGGGTCCGCCCATCGAAGAACTTGGTGTCCAGTGCAAGCAAGCACTTTAAAGATGGTAGGGAAATTGGGTAATTTCAAGCTGGACCCATCTCGGCACATGCCCCTTCAATTGGGAAGTCAGAATTCTAGCGGTTCTACTAGGTAACTAGTTTCGCAGTCACACATGAATCGGTACACACATCATAAGTTGGCCCCGATAAACTGAACTTCTTTCGTTGGAGGGACTGGTAAAACTTCGGGTTCGATTGATTACAATCACTTGGGAAATGCAATTAATTTCCTACGTACCCAAAATTAGTCGCTTAGTAGTCTTTAGAGTAGGAAAATGATCTCGGAAAGGTACTTCGATATAAAACTTTTTTATTTGCTACCATATGCATCAAGTCCCTCGATCCTCGCATTTAGCTGTGTTTCGCAATAACTCTCCAAGAGGAGCAGTTCGCCATAAGTGTTTCTGTTATTCAGACTAGCTCATCGGCCAGGTAGTCGACCAAGCTTGTTTGTCTAGCACGACTAACTAGGGTCGTTACAGCTGTCCGTTTGTACCACACTATTGTGAAGCTGGTGAATTGCAGTTACTGGCTAGACCTAATCGACTTTCGATAAACAGATCACTTACTTAATCTAGCAACTCTGCGGTTGATGAGGACGTCCAAGTATGGTAGATAAGCATTCGGTTCTACTTCGCAAATAAACCGGAAGTTCACATATGCACTGTTAAACTGTTATACTTACTGCGATGGCTTCTGCTCCGATGACCAAAACGCAAAATATCATTAACATACCGCTGGTAGTAGGACCCATGAGCTATTTCTGTAGAAATGCTTCTTTCTATCATTAACATGCCAAAAATCTGCGAGTACAAGTTCTAAGAAGCCATCCATTGGAAAGTCGTTGATATCGCGGTACAATGTTTTCCGTAAATGGAAGCCAACATTTTCCGTGCACAATAACATTGATCCCCCACAGCACTTCAGTCGGACTTGCTAATGAACAGCCAGAATTTTCAGCTAATTCACACACGAAATCAACTGTCTGATGTAGTGGGATTTTGGTGAATAAAGATTCTACATTCAAGGTAAACATGAGTTGGTCTGACAAGCTGCTGTTCTTCATATCAACAATGAGTTAGAATGAATTAGTAAGACCATACGGATTGTGTCGTTTTCTTAGCGGAGTAAGCACCGTCACTAGCCAACGAGCCATTTTATGCTGGGGTGCCTTCATCGGCCTAAGTGGCACTCCATTCTTATGGATTTTCGGTGGTTCATATAGCTGTGAAGCAGTGCTACCCTTCGTCTTCTAACTATCAAATATGTCAGTTTGTAACGCGATGAAGCTGGTGACGAACTATGCACGTTTCGACATTGATTATCTCACCCATTTTCCTCAGTCCTTCGACGTTACTCGTATCGTTGAGTACCAGGCCCCTGTATCGATCCTATTCGCTCTTGTTCTTGATTCCCACTCGGAAGCCTTCACGTGGTCTCATTATGAGTACATCCTTAACTCATCATCCTTGTGAGGCTGGAAAATGTCTGGCTGTGAGAGCACATTTTCCACTAACTGGCATGTCTGATCATGCCCAACGTTAGCTGTGTCAATACCAAACAATTATTGCTAGTGGTATTCAGGATGCTATACAATATGCACGCATCTGTCAATCTTTGTCTTCGTTCCGCGTTTCTCACATATCGTAACTATTAGAAGTGAAGAATCAGGCCAGTTGAAATTCAGCTGGCCTCTTTTGCTGTGGTGCTAAACGTTTGCAACATCTCAATAATCGCAAAGATACACGTGAAACAATGTTAACTAAACACATACAGTAATATAGGACGGCTACATCAGACGCAGCTTTAGATTCCGATACTTGAGGTAATATGCGCTTGCCAAATAGGAACGTCACGTAATGGGGAAGAGACCGTCATCTTGGACAAGAGTTCCGATTTAAACTGGATGGAAGTATGTTTCAAAATACTGGTAGCTCGGGTGGATGAATCAATTGTTCATTTGTTCTCCGAGTTTGGCGGTTTTGTCGCAAACGTTTCACCACCATGCGAGGTGGCATCCTCAGTGATATGGAGGGTGCAAGCTTACTAAATGAATCCTCCATCTATTATGAACGTGAAGGTAACTTTGCACGTGGCAGTGTCGATTTAGGTCCTGTGACCTCTACCCACTTTCCCCAAGGATAAAGTCGGCGCCCGAGTTGTTCTGTCTCAAACCGCGTGACAATAGCTTATTCATTTCTTTCTGCCGTAGTGGGGTGAAACAAGAAAAGAAGGAGAATTCTTGGGAGCTTGGTTCTCAACGAAACACTCAACCAACATGCGTGTGGACATCGATTCGATATACGAACCACTACGGCAGAAAGAAATAAGTAACCTTTTGTCACGCAGTTTGAGGCAGAAAAACTCGGGTGCCGACTTTAGCCTTGGGGAAAGTGGGTAGAGGTCACGAAACCTAAATCGACACTGACAAGTTCAAAGTCACCCGCACGTCCATGATGGATGGAGGATTCATTTTGTAAGCTTGCGCCCCACATATCACTGAGGATGCCACCTCGCATGGTGGTGAAACGTTTGCGACAAAACCGCCAAACTCTGAGAACAAATGAACAATGGATGGAATCAGTTGAATACCATAGTCCGATCAGTATTAATGATTGAAACCCATGTAATTGGAGTGCAAAATTATACTTGACAGCACTTCTTTTTTAAAGGGGTGTGGCAAAAGCACGGATACCGTCAGGTGCCATGCAAGAAGAGGAATCGGAGTGATCTCTTCACATTTTCCCAAAGTCGTTAGCCTATGGCATATATTTACCAACGCTAAGCAAACCGTGCAGAATTTCTCTGTTACCGTACGAAAAGTATCAAGAAAGGTTCATGAAATCTAAGTCCATTGAAAGGAGAACCGTTCGTGTGAAGCAATATCAGTAGCTTAATTAGTAGTATGGCTTTTAAATAAATCTCCCGGGCTCAGTCACACGCATTGGTTGGCTGGAGCATTCTACCTTTGAACTTAATGATACTGAGATGGTATGGTTTATCTCGTTGTGCTGCGCTAGTTAATCGTTCATTGTATCTCAGTTGTGACACAAGCTGGGACAGTGCCTAGTTGTAATGAGCAAATTTTATGTGTGTTCAAAATGCACCGTACTGGAGGTCCTGCCTGGAATGAGGATTGGATCAGCACTGTCGAACTCACATAACAGCGTGTGATAGGAACCGCACAAAGACGTATACTGCTTCACCATTGCTGCAGATGAGACTGGTCTACCATTTACTACGTGCACACACGGGTGGCGCGCGTGCGTCTGGATCATTTGGATTATTCCACCCTAGGTTCTGGCAGCGTAGTCCCCGTGTGCTCATTGGAACCGGATTCACCAACTATACACAGGCATCCATCATGCACTGAATCCTCTTTTAAGACTTCACACCTAACCATCCCTAACGGTTTTGACTCTCATCCGTGATCTAACACAGACGAGTAACTCAATCACTTTGGGCCTATTGCTCTGCCTTGTGGCATATTACGATACAAAATCTCGAAGCCATCCAAAGAGCCCGAGCTCACTCCAATCCGTTGCTCAACAACGTAGCTGTGGAGGAATTTCGGATCTCTTAAGCTGTGTTCAGTTTTGTGTTCAGCTTCATTTACTAGGTCGATCAGCCTACCAACACAAAACCTTGTGTACAAAGAACCCGGATGACAGAGAACGCACCCCAACAAACTGACTCATGCTTATCGTCGACACGGAAAACTGTAGCGGTTAATTATTCGAGAAAGATATGATTTTAAAGTTACATACCCTCTGCGAACATGTCACACGTTAATAATAATTGTGAATGCTGTGTTAAAATGGTTAACTCTGGGCTAGTTTGCTCCGTTTGTTTGAAATCATGTACCACTGAAGGTTTTGGGACGAAGCCGAGAGCAACTAAACGGTAGGATAGCATGGCAGAGACGTTTTGGTTCTGCCAGTCATGCATTGATAGTCGAGTTGATATCTGTCTAACTGTGCTACTGAAGAAGTGTTAACGAATAACTGAAGCACTCGAGCAACTGGTGAGAGATAGAATTACATCCATGGGAGGAAACGAACCTGCACTTGTGTGTGAAAAAAATCCAAATTTCCCATTCAGCAGGAAGAAAATAGCCAGTTGTATCAACTTCAACTCATCGTCTCCTTTTCTAATAGTCCCAAGTCCCTTCCCTTTCTTCTATAAATAAAAACATTGTTCGTAACGTGCTGACTTCAACTTTGCACAGTGGGTCGCACCAAGTTGTTCATTCGTTATACATGTTACCCGAAGCTACAGCCAGTGAACTATAGTTGGGGACTAGGCACCATACGCATCGGTTGCCGCCAAGCAAACCTTGAGACAAGCACCGGAACTTTGGTGGACGCACTGAAGAAAACCAAAATATCGCAGCAAGGACAGTCTCCGCCGGTGCTGCCTACAAATTCACCGAAAGTAAGGGAAACTAAGAATGCAAAACCAACAGACACCAGGCGCAACCATGGTGCCTGAAACATTGTGTACCTTGATGTCCCAGTGTCAATATCTAAAATAATTTAGGGCAAGCTGACAAACGATCGAAATCAATGTAGTTGCACTTGTACGGCGATTGGAGTCCATGCTGATCCCATGACAATAAAACACATTTCACCTCACCCAAACTCACTGCACTACTATGTACCCTGATTACTTCGTATAACATTAACTCGTTATATGAGACAGAGGCCGCTATGCTTTCTATGAATCGACTCCGGAAGGCCGCAAGTGGAGTGCAGATAACACCTGACATCCCGTGGAAAGAAAGTTCAGCGAACCCCAATAAACAAGCAGAAAAGTAAACATTGCAGATGAGAAGATTGTGATTGTTCACCGTGTTTCAGAGTTTATCAATTCATCTTCTGATGATGTTTAGATAAATGATCACAAACAGTGGCGACACTTCAGTGACGCCCATTTCCCCGCAAAAATGTCGTCGCCATCTCGTTGACAAGGCTCCCCATGTCACTCAATTAAAAGAGGTGCGGTCCCAATTTGTTTAACCTTGTGTTAAAGTCTGAACTAACGTTGCAAACTTTCCTGGAAAATTTGTTTAATATCCGTAATAAGCTACCCAACAGAAATGCATCTGAAAGCAGTAAGAAAACAACCACAGTCTTCTGCTAACCCAGTCCAGGACCAATGTTAATAAAAACACACACTGTAGGATCCGACGCGATGACGGTTGTAACAGTAGTCATAGCATGAAAAAGGACACAACAGAACACGAGCGAGTATCGGGATCCGGAGCAACTGATTCAAGAATATATACCAACTTCGTCCCGACGGTCTGCAACCGATCAACGAAACCACTACCCGCCTACCCATTATCCGTCAGCGTAAACCCATTCGTTTCATTCATCACAACCCACACGCTTCCAGTCTCAGAGTAACTTTCCTGCATGTAATAAAATGCCCAGGATTTACTAAGCAAATGAGGTGAATCGAGACTTCGACAAGCGTCAGCAGTTTGGGACCTCATCGATATCACGGCAACATGGTTGTGCCGTGGGATCACGGATGCCGAAATCGCGCTAACAGGCATGTACGTGGTCTGAAATTATCTAGTCAGCTTTGGTGGTGGGGAGGCGCCCAACTTTCGCAACAAACTGCAGTGCAAATCCATACGCTATTGGGAAACCAAACTGCCCGATTCCATTTGGTGTGGCTTACGGCTGATAGGGAACCACGTCTGCCTACTGGTTGTTGTTTACCGCCCACCACCATCTACACCTGAGATGGACTTCGAAGTGATGGCGGTGCTTACGCAAGTGATTAACAGGAAGTACGGTCACTTTCTAGTCACTGGCGATTTCAACTTACATGCTCTACAATCTCAGGCTACACCAAAAGATCAATTCAAAGCAGATCTGCAAGGTATTGTCTCAGAGTTTCAGTTTTGTGGTCACATCACTTCGCCTACCAGATTCACGGGTAATAACACTCATCCATATTGGGCTGGATATTCACTTAGAAAGTATTTATCATCGAGAGTGATAACACATACTCCTCAAGGCCACAGTGATCCTGCAACCTTGCATTTTAAGTACGCCTGCTGCACTGCGTACCCTGAAGAGAGAACTCAAAGGACACTGGACCATAACCAGCTACGACACCTTAACTCGACTCGTTGTTGCGACCGACTGGGTTTCTTAACCGGTATTGCCTCTGAACATTTGGTTAGTAAGTTTAACGCCTTATTTCTTGGGGTATCAGAAACCAAGTCTAACAGGTTGAGATACATGATGTCGTTTATGCATAGCAGGGCAAGTAAATGCATGGTGACGCCTGACGCGGCGTGGTTTGGCCACAAAAGCGATCCCAGTCTAAGCACCCGGAAGGTGTACGTTGTCCTCCGTAACTACTCTACCAAACTAGTACAGGAAAACAAAGTTGTATATCAACATGGTTTAGCGGAGCGATTCACTTCAAATTATAAGCTTTTTTACAGCCATGTTTGCCACCTTCGTAAAGTGAGACATGGATTTCCGTCCTTTCAAACAGCAGACGATCTAATTTGGACTACTAAAGCAGCGTCTAATGAACCACAGCAACGATAAGCGCCAACATTTCATTACATAGCGTCGTGTCCCATACCTTTGGAAACTACTCTGTTTCCACCAGGACTCAGTTGCATAACTCTTGCGGCAGACGCCGGGATGAAAAATGGTTATCATTGTGCCTTCACGCCTGTCCAAGTATTCATGACATCCTCCCTAAAAACGCCTGGTGTGGAGCCTAATATTTTTCCTGAACCCTTAGTGCGTCTGCATTAGCGCTGTCATAAAGAGGGACACGTTACTGCAATGTGAAAACACTGGATATTAACTTCAATTTACAAAGGGGTAGCCGTTCTGATCCAGCTAATTATCAACCAGTGGCTCTTCTAGCAGTTCTTTCAAAAGTTATGGTAGCTCTCGTTGCCAACGCACTAACGTGTTTTTAAAAATCTTCTGGTCACATTGTTCGGCAGTAAGGTAGCTTTCGTGAGAATCACTCGTGCACCACTAATCTATTGTTAGCACGGGACAGCTGGACTGAAACAGCGGATGCTTGTGCAGGAGTTGCTGTGCTTCATCTTGATTTATATAACACATTCAACCAGTTACACTGTCATATTCTTTTTTCCAAACTTCAGAAATGTAGCATTGGTGACCCTCTCGCTGAGTGAATCTGAATTTTTCACTAGCGCAGTCGTTTGGAGGTCAGAGTATGTGGATTCATCGCAGGCCTAGTTCGTGTCGAATGCGGTGTGCCAAAGGGTTCTGTGCTTGGGCCCGGACAATTCTTGGTCTTCATTAATGATCTAGTGAGCATGCTCATGTCAAAGGTCTTACATTACGCCGTTGACGTCATGTTTGGCGAACGATCAGAACTCCAAGAGACCGCAGCCAGCTTTAAAACGACCCCAACAAGATCCATGAATGCTCCACAGAAAACCGACGTTTCTTCAAAGTAGCCAAATATCGAGTGCAATATTTACGACACCGAATTGTTCACAATTATAAGCTGGGATACCAGGACCTGCCACACTGTTCTCGATACAAGGAACTCATTGTGCGGGTCCAGGAAGATCTTTGTTGCACGGAATAATCCAAAAGCATCGGAGGAGGGATTTCAATCGTAGGGCTTCTGCACAGGGCTTTCTGACACTTCGCAACATTTTTGCTGCCAAGTAGTTCCCAGTTACATAAGCACTAATGTTGAATATGGAATCCACGCATAGCCCCCATGCCTAAAGCGCGGTCTCACTGCCTTAGAGCTTCCGCAATATCGGGCGACCAAAACTTTCAAGGGGCTTCATTACTTTGCATACAAACCATGCCTCAGCGTGGACGCTATCGGCGTTTGTGCGCTGACCTAGTCATGGTGTACCAAATTCCAAACAACCCTAATCCTCGTGCCATTATCTGTTTAAGCTGCTTCACAACAACAGACACAGAGTTCATCAGCTCAAAGTAGCAGACCAATACAGTCGGCTGAAGTGTTGCAGAAACTTCTCGCCGCGCGTTTTCCTCACAAGAAATTCTCTCTCTGAAGCTGAAATTTCATCCTTCACGTTAGCCGTGTTCAAAGCTCGTGTCGACGGCGCATTAGCAGTAACCCAAACAATCTACGCACAGAGCAGCGAAACAAAAATAAATCAACCCTCCTCCATTTTTGCTTGGAAACCACAGGCCATGACCTTTGCTAATAAAGGAAAACAAATGTGGACGGCTCAGATGTGGAACACCGTAACCGTCATGTTGGCAGTATGTGCTTGTTCACTATCTGTGGTTGCTGTTTTTGCTTTCAGTTTGCTCACCTCTAACCAATCATCCGCCAGGACACATCAAACTTCGCCTCTTTTCTCCGTAAACTACCATTGACTACTAAGACCTTTCTTCAACTGATGTGGTCCACTGACTTGATCGATTCTGAAAGTTCGTCCACAAACCATCTGTCTCGCCATATGTAACTTGCAAACACACAGACATTTGAAGCGCGAGTCATATTGTGCTTTTAGAATCATTTTTAATGTCATTATTTAAGTTTTACTCAAGTGTGTTGGGTTAATGCACAAACAAACCCGAGATTTTATGTATTTGATAAATTGCAGTTTCACTGTCCATGCATTATTCTCCCTCAAGTTTTGCGCATATAATTGGCAATGACTTCTTCCCATTTTAATGCAGACCGTAAAAATACGACTTCTATGCTATACATACCCGTGACTCGATCTACTCCTGAGCCAATACGACGGCTGAAATCATTGTCCTGTTATCACCAATGTAGACTGGAAACGGAAGGTAAAGACACCTGTCTGATTAAGGCAAAAGACTGTTGTAAACACCAGTTGCTTTGGTCATTAAGGGAGGCAAGCATTGGCTAAGTTCCGGGGTGAGGTGAATAAAGTGGTGGAATCGAATTGGAGAGGTTGCGTTATTTTGAGCTCCCAGTACTGCAATCTACCGGCTGACGCCTTCAGTATTAACACACTGAGATCAGTTAGCAAGACAGCGATTAATACTTTAAGGTAACACTGATAGTTAATATCTCCGTTTTCAGTGGCATTTGCAATATCGGTATTAGTACCGTTTATCCACTTATTCTTTATTTGAAGTCGTTATTTGGGGATAATGGTTACC
This sequence comes from Dicrocoelium dendriticum, assembly GCA_944474145.2. Taxonomy (NCBI): domain Eukaryota; kingdom Metazoa; phylum Platyhelminthes; class Trematoda; order Plagiorchiida; family Dicrocoeliidae; genus Dicrocoelium; species Dicrocoelium dendriticum. The sequence continues at coordinate 48,393,947 of OX104062.1, forward strand.
AAGACTAAAAGAACGATTTAAGCCTTATTAGATGTGAATCCTCCTCAAGACCATGATCGCTGGTTTAGGTTCGAAAACATGATGGATGCCTAAGATGCATAGTGATTTCATAAGCTTTGTGATCAAGTTTGCTGATGTGGTTTATCGATATAACGAAATAGCTGCCTACTAATTAATCAAAAGTCTGATTCCAGTCACGAACACAGTTGTCTTCACATGAGTTGGTCATACAGAAGCAAATCCGTTTGTGGTGCACAGTGAAGAGCACTGGTGATTTCCTCACTTCGGATGCGGTCCCAGTGGTTGGGATAACCGAGGTTCACTTCAAGGTATCATTTGGCCCGAATCGAAACTTCATATGGGAGATGCCCCAAACCTAGGCAAAACAGATGGCAAGTTTTCTGACATATCCCGTGAGTTTTCGGATATCATATATTACGGAGTCTAAGAATTGGTAAAATCAGTATTTGTGCCTAGTATGAGACCAGGAGTTAAAAAGTTCAGAATTGATTTACAAGATGGAGAAAATGGCACATTTTAACATTAGTCTATCTGCAGTTGCTTTAGAGTGCCTAAACATATAAAAGAAATGATCTAAACATTCTTCATAGTGTGTTTAGTGGTGATCCGTAGGAACGCCCAAATTTGGAATTCACACAAACTTTCGTCAAGCTGCTTACAATTACGTACCATGGACTGATATAGCAAATACGAATTTCCGTGCACACGAAAGTTTACGCGCAATCGTGTGAGGCCTTTAATCGTAAAACACGTGTACATGGTTAATACTCCTTTGCCGATTGCTAAACGTCGTGACGTCACTTTACTTGCGTGCTATTATAAGGAAAGCCCGGATCGATTTAAAACATGCTTCTGCCTATTATTTGGAAGCTCATATCGCATCTTGGTCTGCGGTGTTAGCGTATGCTCCACGCATAACTCTGTGTGCAGTCAAACGTACAAAGAGATCACGCCACAACGACGAGGTAATACATGGCTTCCATTAGGTAAAGAGATTCAAGCGCTTATTTTCAAACAAGGCGGCTCTCTCCTGATCATGCTGACAAATGTGTGCGTAACTTCTTGGATATCGCACAACTACGGAATGTAAAATGGATGACGCCCCAAAGTCAATATTTGTCTCCAAACAATCTTTGACGCAACAGCTTCGTGTGTGTGTGTGTGTGTGTGTGTGCAACCAATTGCCAAAACATACGTGTTTAACTGCATGTCTTGTCAACAACAACGTGGAGCAATATAAGTCGGAACAGGAGACATCATCGACTCACAAGTTCAACAGAGTCAAGAGTTCCGATGACGTCCAGGTCTCGGAAGAGTCAGCAGGATCCTGCGATTCCTCGAGGGTCACAATACATTGATGGCCAACTAATTCACACAGCGACGAAACAAAAGTTGTTCTTCAACACACATGTCTGCACTGTGTATAGACATATTTTAAATGCGAACGAACGATTCGTCAAGCTGAAAGCCGAACAAATTATGTCCAAGCACATGAAAAAGAGACAAGCTCACGGAATCGCAAACATACTGGAAGACCGGTTTACCATTGAGCGACACAAAACTGGAGGAAAGGACCCTTTTCGACCATATTTGTACTATCGTGAAATTGAAGACATTCAAAGAAGCAAGCGAAAGCCGAAGTACTTCGTTCTCAGCATACAATCCGAGATTAGTGGAAAGAAGTACTATGAGGTGTACAAATGTAAACTGGATGCCGATGCGGCCAAATTTGAAAAATACATCAGGCAAGCGATGGAGGATGAGGAAAAGAAGGTCCGAGACACTTCATATCTTGCTGTAGTCCCGGTTGCTCAGCCGGTAGATAATCGACGCTCCATACTAAATCTTGATTTTCTTGTGGGTGACACCTCAGACGAAGAAGACGAGGAGCACGAGGATGATGACGACCGGGAAGAGGAAAAAAGGGACGAACCAGCGGTAGTAGAAATGGAAGAAGTAAAGCAAGTAGCTCAACAACCGAGCCCGTATCCTCCTATCGAAGTAGAACGACAGACCGTAATACCTGTGGCAGCATCCGCGGAATCACGATTGATCGCGCCATCACCAGTTTACGCTCCATCATTTCTTGAAATGGAGCATATAACCTACATATTCTACGAATGTACATCTGGTAGACCCATAATCAACGATGTTGGACCATTCTATATGTATTGCGTCCGTCGGGAAAGCGAATACAGTCGACACTCGACTGACTTGAACGATAACACTGCTTTAACTGATTTCGAAACATATGACGCGGGGTACGGATCAGACAAGTATTATTACTGAACAGCAAGAACATAAATCATGTGCAGAGATAGAAGAATTTCTTATCCAGCATCGACTGTTATAACTGTGAAAAGCTACGTTTATGCCTTCCCGTATCTTGTATGATTTATTTGGAGATAACCGACAATTAAAAACTATTTCATGTAGGTCTTCTGCAAAATTGTGATACTTGTTTAGTAAGCATTTTTTTGTTCTTTCAAATTCGACGGGTTCGGGGCAGAATTGTTTGTTTTACGGGCGTTCGTAAGCCCGAGGTTCTAGACTCTTGCGTCATGGGAACCAGTGACCGAACTGTTAGTAATATAGTATGTTTATAGTTGAGTTTACGAACTTACTTACCCATCCTATCAGGCTAAAACCTATGCTACTGTCGTCGTCCACTGTTTACAATAATTCAACCTATCACACTAAGGAACAACTACGTTCCTTACGATACAAAGCCGTGGTAACTTATCAGGCTTCAGGTTTAAACAACTGTCGCCTCAGTAACCATGGCTACAGGTCCGGTCTATCCACACGTCCTGTTACGCTGAGTATACACACGTCTCGTTCCTTAGCTTTAGATGGCGAATGGTCACCAAATTCACTATAATGCAATGGGAGTCTGTCTTGCTTTGAATTTGATCACATTGCACCGACTCAGATAATACTCTAGGTGTCCAGCTAAAAATATCTCCATTGTTTAAACAGAGTCGAGGAACTTGATACATTGCTGATGCATTGGAATTAGAGGAGTAAGCACTTAGGTTAAATAGTACTGCTAATCGAACACTAATCGCTTTCCAAGTTCAGTGAGTGTAGCAACAAAATTTTTAATCATGCCAAACAAGCAAGAACACTGTACAGTGCTTTGACGCTCCATCAAATGATCCAATCTTTCGTATGCCACCTAACGGATCTGCAGGGATAATGAATAAAGCTCAGCTAGGTCATCTATGTGAGCAATCGACAGGCTACGTGGATTTCATTGTATATTTCAGTCGATTCTGAATGGTTCTTCGAGATTTTGTAGATGTAATTAAGTAGGGATCCACGCCAACACAATTTTACATGCAACAGCATTATGCCGTATATTGACTACAGTGACATCCAGTTGTCCTTTTTATCAGTCTGGCGCATAAACCCAGCGAAAAGATTTGCAAGCGTAGCGCCTCACAGCTGTTGCACAGCTGCTGAGGGTTTCGCGATGGACACAAACATTCAGCCGTAATGTCATATAAGCATTGGGTCACTATTCAGCTACAAAAATGGCTACGTTTTGATGACCACAGCATTATCAAATGCTGGTCCGTACCGACAGTACTTAAGTGAAGTTGCAAAGGAGGTGCCGCTGTATTCTTACAAAACTTGCTGCGTATTAAATGCGCATTAATCACACCGTGAACGTATCCGATGTGTGTGTATTTTATCCATAACTTTGTCGTATAGCTTTCGCGTTTAACTAAATGAGATGACATATTCGAAAAACAGTTTAGCAACCTGGTCCCGCCCATTACTTCAAAGTTTTGAATAACATCTAATTGCTGGATCAATGAGAGACAGGTATTGTTTTAATTCACCGAATCGGAATACAAAAAATTGCCGGATGCACAAAGTAGCAAGCCCTTGATTTTCCGGATTTTGGAGCCAGCTTCCTGAGTATAGTTGTAAAGTAATTAGCCTATAGCATTTGCCAATCGTTGGCGAATGAGGTTGATGACTTTATTGGCAATCCAGTACCTTATTGAGAAAGGACCACCCCCAGCTTGACGCAAATGGCGGCGACCGGGTTTCACGTACCTAATATCGAAAACACGGAAATATGGAGAGGATATTTTCTTTGCTCTTTACTGATGCGATAATCTCATCGTATTTGTGCCGGACTCCAATCTACTGGTTGCATGCTTGGTCTCACTCCTTGTGTGAGTTATCGAGTCTGAAAGTAAACGACTCGCGTAGGACAGTACACGCAGTTTCTCTTTGTACCATGCAATGCACACGGGGCTCAGCTCGCTGTCTGTGATTCCGCGCTCCAAAAGTCTGCAGCCTAGATCCGTTGGAACTCAAAGAGGATTTAAACGTCTAAGCACTGGAAAGAAATGGATACGTCGCTGCATTCATCAAAAATATTCTATAGTTCACGCCTCTCTAGCGGAAACAGCGAACACGAGAAAAAGGGACATCTTCGTTTCAGTCCTGTTCAAGGGGATATCATCCTTGAATAGATGAACAAGAGGTTATCAGCCGAAATGAACTAAACATACCCAGCCGCTAGAGTTCTTGTCCTTAATGCGATCGCGCCGCTAATTGCACAGCGACTCAAAGAGAGAATTACAGTCCCGTCAGTTTCATTCGTTCTATATCAGTACACAAGAACCTGTGTTACGCGGCAAATCAGTAATACGACCGGACGCCTTTTTTGGTGGATAGCGAAACACTGCCATGCCTCATTGCGGCACGATACGAATAAGACGGACTACAGCTCAATTTTGAAACATCTGATTACTAGTAGACATCTTATCCAGATTAAGAATTGCTTTTAAGCACGCTACGTTGCACCGAAATGATCTCCAACACGACGCAAAAAGCAATTGTTAAATACTGCAGAAGCCACCAGGAGCAACATGCTGCAGTCGCAATCGTGCAAAGAGAAGTAGCTTGTGCAGAGTTGTTCGCTCATCGCCATACACCTGGCGAATAACTGTTGGCCCATCGATCAGTGCTTGTGTGTTAAAAATCGGCCAATGATAGTGGTACATCACAAATTGATCACAGCACAATTGTGCCACTCTAACGATAGCCTAGTATCCTAATCATTATGTAATTCACAATTACGATTCCCTAAGCAGAATTGGCAGAGGATATTTCTTCTTAACGTTCCTTTGGGTAAATCTGCTATGGGCAAAGTCTACGGGTAGTACCTCACCCTCAGACGAAATCATGGACTCCTCCATGTTGTGTTGTGATTTTTTAACGATAACACTACCTTCCTTTAAGTTTCGTGGATTTTTTGGCTCCATGCGTATTCGTAGGCTGCTGCATATATATGTATATATATGTATATATATATAGATATATACTGAATTTCATGGGGCTTATGAAAACGTAAGTATTAAGCGGATGGTATGCGGAAGCGCGGAGACGCCTACCAGAAGTTGCATTGCACATGGCCTCTTTGTTGGATAGACGAAGTAAACTGTTAAACCCAATGGGAATGGTACTTCAGTGTATTAGTATAGTACATCGGAAAGGAATCGGCGCATAGCGACAATCAGCTAATGAGCATCAAATGGCTTCATCCGGAGAAGTACAATGCAAATCTTTCGCAAATTGCTTATGGTCACAGCAGAGTACACATCGGTATGTACAAATGGCTGAATACTTGGACATTTGCAAAACCATCCGAAGAATATTTGGAAAGTCGCATGTTTGACAGTGGGCAGCCGGACTTAGTTGAGATCACCTTTCTATGTCAAAAATTGCGCATCAGTCGTTCTTCGAGAATGTGCACGTACCTCGGGCACCAAATGACCGGACCGATGGGCGACACGGAGAGCCAGTAGTGGACACTCCATCGCATTTGCATGATGTGCGATCTTCCCCATCCGTTAGGCAAAACAGACTGTAACTGTAGACGGCAACACCTAAGCACAGACTATTTTACTGTACCAGTAGTTTATTTATCCTTCTACCCTGTAAGTTGGAAATCGGCAAACCATCCGCGTCGCAAATCGTCTCACTGACACCAGACTTTCTGCTGCAAACGTACCGAATGAGCTGGAAGAGCTTGCGAGTATTGCCAGAGGGGGCAGTTGCAGTGAACGGAATAGGTCTTTATGATTAGACTCCTGTAGAATATTCCTCCGCGGTAAAATATATCCAGAGAGTGCGTGGTGACCCATGACTTCATGAATGCTGTTAAGGACCACAGACTAACTGCCCCGAAGAGATCGTTTTCCCCTGCATAGACATCCACTGTTCCTCATTGTCTTGCATTGTGTCGCAGCTGAGTGAATCTGTCAGGTAAAGTGGATAGTTCTGCTGGACCGCGAAATTTGAGAGCTTATTTATATCTACTTTTTAATGCCTCGTTTCCGATGATCCACCGTAGCTCATGAAGATGTTCGTATAGACAATGAAGTTTTTAATTTAAGACAGAGAGGTATCACAGACATACGTTATATGCCCTCTGGTCCCTTCGGATAAATCGCTGTCTCCGCCATAATCAGCTTGGAAAGTTATATAGCTTTTAGGACCGTGAGAAATTTGTCTATCTGGACACTAAACATGTGAGGAGATGTGCATGACCTAATGGACAGTGGGAGACGAATCCAGATCAATGCATATCTAATGAGGAAAATGTTTTCCCGCATGTTGGTGCCTTCCTTTTCAATCCCAAGTGTACGCTTTTTATTACGGATAAGGTAACGTTTATTGTGTTGTAATTGGGGAGAGTATCCAGCTGTAGGAATGTGCCCATGGATTACATCAAAAAGCAGCGATATGTTTAGCCTTATTCTACGCAGCCATATTGGATCCAACATCAGAAACTTGCAGCGTTCAGAATATGTTAACATCTGAGTAGAGCCCAGGATCTGTCTTGTAAAATCAGGTTGGACACACCCTAATGCCGACGTGTCACTCTACCTTGAATTGCCGAACACCATACAGCAGTACATCAGCATTGCGTGTGTACAAGTATTGTACAATGTAAATTTAGCATTTGTTATAGTAAAGAGATTGAGAAACTGTGCATTCTTTTTCTTGGCTTTAACGGCAGTGTATCTTACATGTTCGGAGAAGTTATGGATACTGGAGTATTGAAGCTCTATGTCCTCGGTTACCATAAGCTAGGAGTTTACCGAAGAAGGTTAGCAGTTGAACATTCATATCCCATTTGTATGAGATGGCATTACTCTTTAAGAAGGAGAAATTCATTTTTGATATACCACACTATACTTCAAGTGCATTCAGGTCAGTTTGTATGCTTCGAAACACGGACTCTTTGTTCCTGGGATCAAATGTGGACAAACAATTTATATCGTCCGCAAACGTGTAGGGTCTAACATAGACAATAATGTCAAACATGTCATTTATATACATCAGGAAGTGAAGTGGTCCCAGAACACTGAATAAAATGACCCCACTTTTCGCAGGGGTGTGACCTGATGTGTGATTACGAAGCTTGACTGCTTGAGTTCTGTTGGTAAAATATGAGCAAGACCAAGAGAGGGTCAGCAATCCCATACCCTGCTAGAGTGATCAAAAGCCTACCATGGGGCATTTGGCCAAATGTCTCTTGCATGTCGAGGAATATTATAATATAAGCTTTACCACGGTCGACTGGACTTGTGATGTGGTTTATGAAGTCTAGCTGGCAAGGGTGGGAAGAACGTTGTTTAATAAACCATGTTGTCATTGGCTGATTAGGTTCGTTCATATTAGGAACAGGGATGTCGTAGCATTTGTAATCCACCCCCGTAATTTTAAGAAGTATGGAAGTATGGCTAAGCGGGCGGTAAATTGCGACATCCCCACACGCTCGTGATGTGCGTGCTCCTGGTTCATTTGGATTATTCCCCTCTACCCTCTCTCCATCTTCTCGCAGCGTTGTCACTGTACGCTCATTCGAACCGGATTTACCAGCACTACACAGTGATTCATCTCATACGTGGAAATATATTCTACGATTAGAGGCTGTGCCATCACTAACCGTTTTCACTGGCATCTGTGATTAAGCGCAAGCGTTTAATTCAGTCATATTGAGCCGATTGCCTTTATGTGTGACACCATTTTATACAGCATTCTCGAGGCAGGCCGAAAAGCCTAAGCTTATTCCGATTCAGTGTTTCTCAACATAACTGTGAGAATCTGTGATTTGTCAATCTGTGTTCAGCGCTCTGTTCAGGTTCCAGTCACTCGCCATCCCTTGTGACCTTGTTAGCCAATGCGGCTGCATAGCCCATCACACGGACGGCGCGACCACGCCGACCGCTCATTTGACCTTGCAACCACCACGCTCGTCTGACCGATGTGCGTCGCTCTCACAGCTGTAAAAGTACAGAACGCTAACCAACCCACTGGGTCAGGTAACGACACCAAATTGAATGGCAGAAAGGCGAAACCGAAGCGAAAGGCATTTGCGGGTTAGGAGAATGTCATCGAGTAGTAAATATCGGTCTGGTTTGTTCACACTGTTTGGAATGGTACCATACGAAATGTGCAAATGTATCCCAACAACAGTTACGGGAGCGAAATAGCTCCCAAGATGCATTTTGGTTCTGTACTGCGTGTCTCACCATCCAACTCGTTAAGTGCTTGCTTATCCTAGCTGAGAAATGCGACCGGTTAATCGCAGAAGCAGGGCAGATGATAAACAATAAGATCACTTCAATGGGAGCGAGTGTGGACCACTGAAGCGTAGCGGCTTCTAAGCAACGGAATGCTAAACAATCCACTTTCCCTGAACCGCACTCAGTCACCTCTCCATCGTTGTCTTCTCCAGCTCTGGTAGAACACCGGGCGAAAACACACAGTACCTAGGAGAGTCAAACAGTACTCAGGGCAACGAAAATCAGGCACCATTCAAAACGTCTGGTTAAACAAATTCCACTTGACCTGACATCTAGCAGTAACAAGGATGAAGCAGCCAAACACCAACCCTTGATACCTGTAGCTCAAATATGTCTTGTCGAGACTAAGCCTCCCAGAACATCGGTTACATGTGCAGAAATTACTGCAAGGGTCCACCGATAGGCCGCCGTTGCGTCGTCTTCCATTGTAAACACCGTTAACGTGAATAGAGGGACAAACAGCAAACAATCAACACCTGTCAGCAGGTCAGGACAAAGGCTTAGCATACCTTTTAGATGAACGAAAAATGGATCCAACAATAGTGCCCGGACTGTTGTATGCTCAAATGTCCCTGAATTTACCGCCATTAAATTGCGCGATATGTTACCGGACAACCAAGACCAAGTAAACTCATTGTGCGTGCAGATGAGTATCAAAGCCAAGCCCATAAAATCATTACGAATTAGTCATCATCCGAACTCGCCACACTATGGAGAACCCAGACTTATTCGAGTAACACTGGAATCCTCCACTGACGTAGAAAACGTTTTACTTTTTGCAAGCGCGCGAAAACACGGATCCTGTGGGTTACGCACCTATCTTTAAGTCCCTTGAAGTGCACGAAGATCAGAAAGAAACACCGAAGAGGGAAAAAGCAAACAAGGTCGCCTAAACACAATATTTTATAAATGGTTTATCAGAACATCCTTATAAAGATGTTCAAGAGACCGGAAAGCACGATATAGAACAGGGGCAGTTCGTTCGTGAAACACTTTCTTTGGATAATACTGTGGAACTATCGCTCACCAGGATACCTCTCTCAACAAATTATAGAGGATGCAGCCCTAGAATCCTAACTGTTGTGGTTCAGTCAGAGCAACAAGCAAAGGATGTTTTGGATGAATGGCGGCGAAATCGGAAACATCTTTATTCCGAAATTCAGTTAATGGTCGCAAAGACTTTGCACAGCTTAAATATTAAAGCAAATGAAGCAGCAAGCATACCGACGAAAGTACAAAAGCGTAACTAGACTGCTGCTTTAATTGACTCTGACGTAGGTCAAACCAAGGTTGAGACGTATCTTGGCCGAATCAAGTTGCAAACGAGGTATCATTGACCCATCAACAAAAAAGAGTAACTGGCTACCTCACATCGGTCGGCATTCTCCCACACGTGACCGCTTCACCCCTCTGTGGGCTCCTAGAGATCGAGAAACTGGCCTGCTTGTATACGAATGCTCAGGGTCTTTCTAACAAACTGGCTGAACTGAAAGATCGCCAAGCTTCCGGCTCGTATGATATCATTGGTATCACCGAGACATGGTTGCACACGGGAATGACGGACGCTGAAGTTTCGCTACTCGGCATGTCGCTGATCCGGAACGACAGGCTCACAAAAGGAGGAGGGGTAATCTTGTACTACCGAAACGACTTACAGTGCGAAGCCGTGGAAGATTCAGACTCGCAGTTCCCCGACTCTCTTTGGTGCCGGTTGCAGTTGAAAGGCAGGGACGCTTGCCTTATTGTCTTGGTGTACCGCGCCCCTAACTCAACACCCGAAACCGACTACCACCTAGCAGCTGCTTTAAGGTGCAGTTTACAACAAAAGTACACTCACATTCTTATCATGGGTGATTTCAACGTACATTGTTTAGAACACCCTGCCACAATTGGAGAACAATTCAAAACCGATCTACAAGATCTAGTAACTACTGTTCCTCTTTACAACCACATCACTTTGCCCACTCGGTTCAGAACTGGTAACAGGCCATCTGTGCTGGATCTTGTGCTTACCAACGAGGAGCATATGATTGATGCGTTGGTTTTAGACTGCCCGTTGGGTCGCAGTGATCACGCAGTAATCAGTTTCAACTTCGTCTGCTATGCAGAATATCTGAATGATAACGATGAGACTGTGCGAACCATCACAAGCTGCGATCGATTAGCCCCACTCGTCGGCGTCACAACTTAGTCGTTCCTTGGGGAAGAACCCCTGGAAGTCGCCTGGATTGAGTTCGTCAAAAAATTCAGTCAGCTGATTGCAGAGGCTTCAAAGATAAAAGTTTGCTATAAGTGTAAATCAGTTTCTTTCGTTAGGAGCAGAACTTGAAAATGGATGACAGTACGCAACACAGCATCGCCAGTGTATAGAGAAGCTCCAGCACAAGAAAATTGGGACTATTACGTAGCCCAACGTAACCACTGCACACAACTGTTAAGAGAAGACAAAACCGCCTATCAGCAGAACATTACAAAACCCTTCAGCGCTAACCACCAGCTGCTGTACAAGCACGTTAATAGCCTACGGAAGGTGAGGCAAAGGAATTCCTCCACTCAAGACGGCTGATGGCCCAACAAGAACGGCTGTGGAAGCAGCAACCGCGCTGCAGATGCAATACGCCAACACGTTTCAAAGAGTCCTGTCACCAAGCGATCTACCAAACTTTGTCTTCCCCTTGCCATGACTAACCCACATCACTTTTACCGCAGAGGCTGTATTGCAAAAGCTGAGGTCTCTACACAACACAGCTCGCCGGGTGTCGACACCATTCGTCCAGAGACATTGGGAACAGCAGCAAGCCAACTGGCAGGACCTTTAGCTCAGATTTTCCAGCGCTGCTTAGACCAGAACCAAGTCCCCGTCATGTGGAAGCTTGGAATAATAACCCCGACTTACAAAGGTGGAAGCAGAACTGATCCCTTCAACTACAGCCCATTATCCCTTCTTCCTGTAATCTCCAAGGTCATGGAATCCATAGTTGCAGATTCACTGGTGTGCTATCTGGAAAACTGCAACCTCATCACTCCTGAACAGCACGGTTTCCGACGACAGCGGTCATGTACAACTAATTTACTAATTGAACGCAGTAGTTGGACCGAGGAAGCTGACGCTGGAGAAGGTGTTGATGTCATCTACTTGGATTTTCCAAGACTTTCGATCGTCTAGACCATCGGATATTACTGTCCAAGCTGCAGCATTACGGGGTCGGCGACCCTCTATTAAGCTGGATCACCAACTTTCTACTTCAACGGTAATTAGTGGTCAGAGTTCGGAGTTCTTTAACCAACCCCATACAAGTTGTGGTGTGCCACAAGGTTCAGTTCTAGGTCCACGTTTGTTTTTGGTGTTTATTAATGATCTTGCACAAGGAATCGCTTCAAACTTCCTAAGGTTTCCTGACGATATCAAGATCTGGCGCAGGATGCAGGCAAGCACCGACCAACATGTGCTTCAGAGTGATTTAGATACGGTGTATCAATGGTCGACCCAAAACTCATTGCATTTCAACGTCAGTAAATGCAAGATGCTTTCCATCCGACATCAGAGCAGCTACTCATACCGGCTCGGAACGAATATACTACAACAATCAACTCTCGAACGTGACTTGGATGTCCTGGTTCAAGATGACTTGGGTTGCTCCAGGCAATCCGAAAAGTCCTCGAAGACTGGGAACCAACACGTGGGGCTGTTGAGGCGGACGTTTGGACAAATAAGCAGCTCCATATTTCGACAAATGCTCAGTGCGTATGTTCGCCCACATGTCGAATATGCAATTCAAGCTTGGCATCCATGGTTGAAACACGACCTTAATGCACTGGAGCAGCCACAACGCCGGGCATCTAAGAACGTAATTGGAATGCGCAAATCTTTCTACCAGGAGAGGCTGCAACGATTGGGATTGTTCAGTGGAAGCTATCGCAGACTACGAGGTGACCTGATTATGGCATACTTGATTCTGCGAGACCCACATCATGTGTGCCGCCATTTACTGCAACTCAGCAGCAATACAAATCTGAGGGGCCACTCATTAAAACTCGCAGAACAATACAGTCGTCTGGAGTGCCGCAGCAATTTCTTTTCCATCCGTGTCTGTCACCCGTGGAATGCTCTCCCAGAATCGGTCGTCTCTGCACCGACACTAACAGTATTTAAAAGACGGTTGGACGATGCACTCATTCACTTACACTTTGTTACTTAACACTACGTCTCCATCCTACCCCTGGAGTTTACCATGGAATTATTTGTTGTCAACTGTGGGTGCTGTGAATCTAAGAGGATCGCAGGACTGCAGCGAAGCAAACGATAAGTCCTTATTTTCATATGCAAAGTATTAACTATTTTACTATCCTTATCATCATTATTATTATGTTGCTATCCCCACCAACTATCCAACGGGACTTGTAAAGCAACGTTTGGTTGTCTGATTGTTCGCTGAGCTCGGCAGGTGGACTGCAAGCGCTTCGTCACCACTCGAGGTGACATCGTCAGTGCGCGTATATTTAGCAGAGTGGCGCGTACAAATCGTCAGTGAGTGTGAGTGATCGGTCTCCTAGCCGCTAGTCTGAGTTTGGATTGTTCGACGAGCACTTGACCATAGAAATCGATCTCTGATTCTCACCTCGTAGTATACGCGCGTGCGACCCTTCGTTTGTCTTCGTTTGATGCAGTAGTCTAGCGCTCTGTTTGTTAGATTTCTTCTACTGATTCTGGGATCTTACATCCGTAGTGCTGTATATATAGCATCTATTTCAACATGTCGGTTTATTGGACTGTCGGTAGAATACCATGCTTCCAAGAATTCCCTAGCTTGCCTCGAATTTCCACGGGCTAGGATCTTAACGTTCTCTAGGTCGAAATGGTGGCCTTCTTGGTCTTCATGCATAGAAACTAATGAACGCGCGTCTTGTCTCCGTATGGCCATTCTGTGTTCGTTGATCTGAGTTGATAGTTTCCTTCCAGCTTGCCCGATGTAGTGTTTGTCACACTCTTGGCAGTTAATTTTGTAGATGATATCATTCTGACTGCCCTGTTTAACTTTGTCCTTCGGTCTTGAAAGCAATCTTCGCAAAGTACCAGTTGGTTTGTGGGCTACCAAGATTCTATGTGGTCGTAGCAATCTTGACGTTAGTTCAGATACATAGATGTAAGGAAGCGCTACCCGTTTATCTATGTTTTCCTGCTGTTGTTGATGCACCCTCTTCTTTAGGCTTCTTCTGATGAAGTTTCTTGGATACCCGTTGTTTTGCAATACCCGGTATCGATGGTTCTCTTCCTTCTTCCTCAATTCTGTCGTGCTGCAGTGTGTTTCGGCCCTATTGAAAAGGCTTTGAATGCAGCTTTTCTTGTGGTTCAGTGGATGGTTGCTGTGGTAGTTTAATATTTGGTCTGTGTGGGTCTTCTTTCCATATACACATGTCTGAAGTGTTCCGTCAGTGTTTCTTTGGACCAGTACATCTAAGAATGGTAACTGGTTGTCTTTTTCGAGTTCACTTGTAAACTTGGTATCCTGGAATGTGTTGTTGATTAACTCATGGGTATTCTGCATGGAATCTCGTTTAATGACGACAAACGTGTCGTCCACGTACCGGATCCAAAATTTTGGTTTGATTAACGGTATGGTGATGCTCTCCCGTCTTTGCATCACAGCTTCTGCAATAAGTCCTGAGATGGGCGATCCCATTGGCGTTCCTTTCAGTTGTTGGTATTCTTGCCCATCATAGTAAAAATAAGTAGTCATGCAGAGTTCCAAGAGTTCCCATATGCTTTCCGTTTTGAGGTTTCCTATTGCATTCGCTTGATTTCGAAGCAATTCCATCATGGTTTCTTTTGCAAGTTCGTGACTGATGGACGTGAAGGGTGCGATGACATCAAACGACAGCATGATTTCATCTTCCTCTATTGTAACACACTTCAGTTTGTTGATGAATTGTTCAGCATTGATGATACTTTGTTCAGAGCCGGCAATTAGATGTTTTAATTTCTTCCATATGCATTTTGCCAATTTGTAAGATGGGGATCATGGCAACGAGACGATTGGACGCAATGGGACTCCGTCTTTGCGTACCTTTGGCAGTCCATAGAACCGTGCAATGTTTGTATCCTCAGCTTTCATCTTCCATCGCTCCTGCTTGGTAATCTCACTCGTTTCTTGTAGCTTCTTCAATGCTGTGTTGATTTAAGTACTCAGTTTTGTACTAGGGTCCTGATCTATGGGACGATAGGTGGTCGTGTCGGACAGGAGTTGTTTGGCTTTTGCAATGTAATCTGGTTTATCCATTATTACTGCCATGCGTCCCTTGTCAGCTGGTAGGATTACAATATTGTCTTCCTTTTGTAGCCTTCTGAGTCCTTCCCGTTCTTCTTTTGCAAGAGTATGTGTGCATTTGTTGCGAGTTATCGCAGGGACAACTGTTTGTCTAATTTGTTGCCGCGATTCTTCTGATAGTCCGTTTGTGTTCAAAACTTGTTCCAGATTCGCCAAGTAATCCATGTATGATGCATCTTTTGCGTCAAAGTTTAGTCCTTTGATTAGTATGTTCTCCTCCGTTGTGCTGAGTTGACGGCTAGACAAGTTTTTGATCCATCCTTCACTGTTGGGGTGCTCAGACTTTCTCATAAGCTTATTCAACTTGATATTCAGTGCTAAGTTGCGCTAGATTCTGATGTTGTTTACTCGACGTTGAATCGCGGATTCAATCTCTGCAAGTATTTTGGGGTCCCATCGCAATAAAACAGTCAGTGTTATTGTAATTTATGAGCTTTTCATACTTCCGAAGGCGATTATGGGCATCTGTTATCATTAATGTGACCATACGCGTCCCATATTGTCTTGTTAAAGCCCAAGCTTCTGGATGATCTAACGCTGGTCTGTGGTTCAAACTAGGTGGCAGAACATTTCGTCTCAGACATTCGTGGAGGAAGTATAGTTGCTCGCGTGTGGAAGCTTGTCGACAGGCAAAGTTTTCCCAACGGCGAGCTTGCTGAAGCGTTGTACGCCCGAATAGCTGCGATATAGAAGCAAATGTTGGTATCTCAGGTTGTTCATTGTTCATCCCGTTCTGAGCCTTTTTATATCTTGGTAAAACATCAGCGTGTTTTCAGTGATGCGAAACAGTGCTGGCCTTCATTGACATGGTAAATAGGATCTGGAAAAGAATGGGAATATCCGGACCTCCGTATTTCAGTAAAACTGATGTAATGCCATCAGGACCACCGCTAAAAGACTGGTTCATGGCGCTAAGTGAGTTCCTTATGTCTGCTATGGGAAAGTCTACTGTCCCCAAGATGCCGTCTGTTAGCCTTTTTGACGGTATGGTGTGTTGGTCATTTGCACTGCATTTGAAAGACGAACGAAAATGCTCGTTGAAAAGAGTAATAATGACTAAAGGATCATCCGTCGACGTAAAGGTAGAGATTACAATGGACGGGATATTGTCGTTCCTGCATCCTACTCTTCTACTGATAAACTTTATAAGCTCCTTCGGCTTATTTGAGTCTACGAGAGCCCGATGTTCTTCATGACACCGTCTCTCAGCTCGACCAGATTCCAACTTGTAAATTACATTATGGACCTGATATAATATAGTGAAGTCATGGTATTTCTTTTTGCAGCTGACCAGTTTGCTGATTTTTCGTTTAGCAAAGGTGTTGGCGCGAGAGTTCGCAGTGGTGCTGAGGAGTTACTTTAACAAAATTGGAGCGATAGTGCCTATGCATTGGTTTATATTATAATAAAACGTTTGAGCTGCAACATCTGTGTCGCATGTGAGGAAAATCTATCCAGCTGTATAGAACTTATTAGCGTTGCGAGCGTGTCCCAGTTGATCAAACGGAATGGCCGGTAGAATAGACAATGTACTTGACCTTCGATGCTTGTGTGGACATAGTGTAAATGAATAGCACCACATTATGATCACTGCCTGGAAGTTTGTCCAGGATCTTGACATTACCATCGAGAATCCTCAAAGTGTAGACAAGATCTAGAATGTTGTCATTTAATGTCGGCGATGAAAAGTGCCGTGACCAGCCTTGTGAGCAAGTAGTCGAAGCAAACTCCAACAACCTAGATGAAGATGTACAATTGTGCCACCGTAATTCTGACATGTTGGAGTCCCCTTCGACTAGTTTTTACTTAGCAGGATAGTCTGTGTTGCAATCGGATATGTCCGCTAGAACTCGGATTGACTTTTGTAACTATGTGGGGATTGTAGTTGCACGATATGAGGAAGCTACGCTGATTTATCTCAGTCGTGATCCAGAGTCATCGAAATCGTTAAGCATCGGCACAAACAAAGTTGAAGTAAGAATCGCTTCATCGATGTATATCGCGCAACCTCCTCCCCGGCAGTTGCATCGGTTGTTAGTGAAGCTAATATATCTGCGGATATGGTAACGTGGTTCTGGTGTCTGATCAGTAAACCACTTTTCAGTAACCAGAATAATTTGAGGGTTCGACAAATATGTAGCAAGGCAGAGATAATGCGTTTTATTGTTTAGAAAGCGAGCATTAATAAAAATAATATTTATAGCCCCGTGGACGAGATGACGGAATATGGGTAATTTAAAGGAATGTAAGGCAGAGGAGCTACCCATATTGTTGGAACCATCCTGTGACCATCTGTTGTATTCGCAGACAAGCGCGCAAGGTGAATAAGATGGAGTGAGTGCATGGTGTGCTGGTGCATCAAAACGTCTCTTATGGCGGTACAGCTGACACCGAGCAACCTAAAGAATTGTATGGTTTTAGAGATTGCGATGGAAGGGGTTGGTGGGATTCGGAAAAACCGACGACCCTGGGTGGGAGTGGTCATCAGTTGCAGATAAAGCGATATGCTCAAAGAATTTGGAGCAGCCAGGTACCGGTAGGGTAATGGGATAGCTGTAAATATGCGAAAGTTTGCTGAGAGTGACTTTCATGTGAGAGAGACCTCCGTTATGTTTGTAGTCTGCATTACGCGAACGGTAGTTGTGGATATGGCTGTAGTACGGGGCCTTAGAAATATGCTTTACGTTTGACTCAAGTGAGTTCCGATAATCAGGACAGTCTACTATATCAATCCTTGTAAGCGATTCAGTAGTTTGAGGGAACCCATTATCCCTAACTTTACAAGAGGTGGTGGTCGTAATGTGTTCTAATGCATAACTACTATAATTTGATCGCAAATAATGCTTTTGGCTAAGATCATACTTCTGGTGTGCGGCTTGAATGGTTCATATCGACTTCCAGTAGGTGGGATAACGAGACTGATGAGTTAAGGCTACGCGCTGGAACCTGAGCGGACGTTTCCTTCAGAATGGAATATTTATCGTATCACCGTGAAACACATGCTGCATCCTTGCTGACAATGGTCTTATAAATTTTATTTTTACTTCTGTTAGTAAATTTCTTGCGTTTCGAAGAATGGGAAGGTGTCTTAGTCACATATCTGGACGTTTTTGCACTGTGGGTAGTGGCGAGGTACATCCGCCAGGTCACAATGTTGTTAAACTAACACTTACATCTAGTTATACGGAGAATGCTAGCCCAGCAAAACCCACCACATCCTGTAACCCTGCTGACGAAGCAATCGCTGAAACGGAGTAAACTCGAACCTCCCAGCTGGCAACACGAGGAAACATTTCGACAAGCCAACCATTAAGATATATATGGTTGGCGGCATCCAGTTTCGGCTTTGCCTGTCACTGTGGACAGCCACAGGACGCCTGCATCTACATAAGTACCATGGGTGGTTTGCACTGCACCATCCACAGCTCCATCCACACACCCCATATCCGGTGTAAACTCGAAGGAATAAGACCGGGAGGCATGTGGATGGGAGCCACATTTCATCAACGGAGCCGGCTTCAATCCTTCAAATGCAAACACAAGCACGCTCTATTTGGGAATCAGTTTGCACTCAAGGTGGTGGCTGGACCGTAGTCCGTTCCACACTGAGTGCATAGAACCACTCTTTGATCCCAACACGGCCACAAGGACCGTGCATCACGTCCCCTCCAGCAACGCCCAACTGTCTCCTAGAGCCAGTATGGGAGGTAGTGGGTAATAGACAGGTAGGCACCTTGTCAACATGCATCTCAAGCACAGACACACCGGGGATATTAAGCAACAGCCAATCATTTAAGTTAAAGATAACCAAGAAAATAGATCATGTAATGCATAAGGAAACTTTGGCATAAAACTTAAATTAATGAGCATATGAAATAAGTTGTTTGCAAACGAATCCGAGATAACCTCACGAGGTCAGAAAGTATATTTTACGGAAATGCCAAAAAGACTAAAATGTTATCGAAATTAATTACCATTGGCTTAAGCAACGTGTGCAAGTTTATAGAAGAGAGTAAGGTAGATATTTATATGAGAAAGAAATGCATCAGAATAAAATTGAAAACCCACAACCTGAAATAAAGAGACTTAGCATGCAAGCACGCGGTTAGTAAATCGAATGCTGCTTGCCCACTAACGCTGCGCCGGTTCTGACTACGTTCTCCTTAGGACCCGATATCGCTTCGGTAGTGGTCCCGAGTGGCCTGGCTCATGGCTGACTAAGCCTACCTGTCTCAGGCACTCGCGACCGCATGTGCTACAGCACCATGTGCTCGATGTCGATGGAGTACAACCCATCGGAGTTTGCAGCTTCCGCACTTGCCGCTTCTTCTCTGCATGCATGAGGGCTTTTTCCCGCACTTCGGCAACTGCCTTCGTGATTAGATCGCGTCATGCATGCCGATTAACCGCCTTCGATTCCCATGACCTCCAAACAAGAGTAGAAAGTGAGATTCTCACTTTGATAATGTCCTGGTAACGTAATTTTGGCTTCCCTACATGCCGCTTCCTTATAGTCAGCTGAGCATATAAGTTGTTTCGGAATCCGCGTCGAATGCTTACGGCTCACATGACCGAGCCACCTCAGGTGTTTCAGCAAAGTTTGCAGTCCACTGCATACATCCCACTTTGTCACAACACTTCCGGGTCTGCAACTCTGTCGCCCCAACCGATGCGCAAACTCCGTCGCAAACAGTGCTGATGGAACCGCTTTAGCGATATCGCACATCCCGCTGGTACATCGTCCATGTTTCACTGCCGTATAGAAGAACGGACAGCACCATGTATTTATACACCATCAGCTTCGTGCCAATGATAAGCTGATGGTTGTTCCACCCTTGGTACTCAAGTTCCAAGAATGCCGCCTCTGCCTTCGACACACGAATACGTAGCTCAATGTGTAGCTGCTGATCAGTTGGCATCACACTCCCAAAGTAGCAGAAGCGGAAGGTGGCTTCCAATACTTCAGCACCATGTTGATGCGTGGCAATATTGAAGACCACACCTCTGGTGAAGGCTGAAAGATGCAGACAGTTTTGCTTATGTTGATGGTGAGCCTGAATATGGCTGCTGTCGAAACCAGAGCACAAGTCATGTGTTACAACTCATCCGCGCTGTGTGAAGTCAACGCACATTCGTCAGTAAACAGCAATATACGGATAGTTGTCTCACAGACTAGAATTCTTGCACCGAAACGAGGGGTGTTCAGCAACCCATCACCAATACGGTGCTCCATACGAACACCGTAAGCACAAGCCGCATCAAATGCACAATGCATCATTGCATGAAGATATATATTAAACAGGGCAGGAGCTAAGACACAGCCTTGTATATATATATATATATATATATATATATATATATATATATACTTTGATTAAATGCTTCATGGACTGATTGCTTGAGTATCGGTGGATCCAGGGTCAGCCACGTTAGTTGTAATGAAGCAGTTATTACTGGAACACAACCTCAGACGGAACCGGAGTTAGTTAGAATACCACTGTTATTGGTGGTAGTCAAGTTTATTCACAGTTACCCAAGCTGAATTTATTTTCGTTAGACGGAGAGAAAGTTATTCACGTGTATAATGCCTGATGCATTAAAACGTTGCGTGACGCCAAACGGATCACTCCGTATTCAAAATGTCAGCAACGTCGGAAAATATGTAAAACACATGAAATTTCTGGATAGTTAAGGAGCCAATATAGGTGTCCACATAAGCACGAACGTCCCAGAGGCCTAATGGGCTCTTGAGTAAAGAAATGATTAACCCTTTGGAAAGTTTGCTATACGGACTCCTTTGAGTTGGGTTCTGTTGGGTGCAGTAGGAAGTCAAGACGTATCAAGCAATTGTATTAAACTCCGTTTAGGTATTTGATCTCTGGTTCAACTTTCTCAAAAGAACGTACTCGTTAGCGTTTACCGAGCCTCGGAATCTGCACCTCAGAATATCAGTGGAAGACGAGCACACATTGTAACAAATTTAATCATCTGTTGCCAAACGCGGTATCCGTTCACATCTAAGCCTGTCATGGGGTTGCGAGTGCCCGATGCTTTGGAATAACTGCCCTGTCTCTTATCGAAGACTTATGTTTTTGCGCAAGGGGCTGCTGGTGAATACCGAGCTACGTCAGATGTACACATCTGTAGTAGAGGAATCTAGATCAAACGGTTCCGCGCAGTTACTGACGCAGACGCATTTGGAAAAATTAATGGGGTTTGGTCCATGGCACACAACACTGCAACGAATCCAAGTACATCAAGCATAGTTCGTTTCGTGCTAGATCGTGCCAATACCTACCAACGAAGCTCGTTAAATCAACAGTAGCTGAAATGACCAGATTTGACAAACAACTTGGTTGGTATGTTAATGAGGCTTAGACTTGCTATTGTCGCTGTGGTTGTCTGTATGGAGGATCAAGTGAAAGTGGTACCGAAGGACAGGGATTATTTACGATTTTTGTGCTAACATAATAGTCAAATTTATGTATTACCAAAGGTATTTCGGATAACAGTCCACGCATTTGTTGCGACTTCCTCTGCATGCTGCGCCTCATTCATCCTCCGGCGAGGAATCCATGGCTGCAGAAGTGAATATTCTGAGCTTACGTTTTACATTGAGGACTGTTTGTTCAGTAGCAGTAGTTAAGAAGCAGACTAAAGTTTTATCGTTACTATTGGGAAATTGCATTCAAAGGAGAATGTTTTTTAACCGACTAGAGATCAACGGATGTTTGGTACTACCGGAATCACCTACAAACAAAAATGTTGTGTTTGTTATTTAGTTTTAAATCCGATAACGTTTATTCCACATTGGGGCCAAAATGGAGCCTATTTGTTCTTTGCATATGCCTCATTAAAGCAAATTTCGAAGGAGACTGCTGTCCAAGCTTAGTTATTTCATTTGTTGCCTCCATTTACAACCTAATGGGACTGGTTCGTAGGATATTTTCTCAAGCTGTGGAAGTCTTACGATAATGCAAAGCGAAATGAATGACATTAGGCACACAGCTCAAGGTTCCATAATGTGATTATTTGCTTGAATTCTAAACAATATTCGTTCATTAGTATAGCTGAAAATCACGAGGTTCATTATAACGAAACAATTTGACGACGGTAACATACAGCTACATTGCTTCCCAGATGCTTAAGAGTCAGGGTGTGGAACAGCATTGTATGCAAGGATCGTAGGTCTAGGTGCTCGACTCCAAACTGCCATCCTCATTGGGACCTCCTGTGTATCCCCAATAAAGTGGGTCACAATACCTCGGCTGGAGCTAACAGCTGCTGCTATTGTTGTTCGATTGGCCAACCAAGTGTCACCAGAGTTACAAATAGAGGAAAACCCACTGCTTTGTACAGCTTTGATGGTTCTGTTGCACCTTGAACGCTGTAATGCTTGCTATTTGTAACAAGTAGACTTTCTGAGATTCAGTAGTGTCTCGATTTAACGTAGTGGTTTATTAAGACAACGGATGAGCACGTGGCTCGGTGGGCTTGATTTCCTGCATTACCATCCGTGTTACTGGCTAGAACCTCATACACATTTGAGTGATTTGCGGAATGAGGGGCCACAGAAGGTAGATTTTTGGGTTCATTTAGCTTCATTATCTAAGACTTGGTTAGGGATCTTAACAAACTGTTGCCGTTGAAGCATGGTGAAATGGCGCTTTGCTATCCCGCTCAATTTAAGCGTCATTAATGGCCAAGTATGGTGGATGTCCAAACAATCCAATCAAAGGGCTTTTACTGTTATCCTAACTTGAAGAAGCTGAATTCGAACTAGTGCGGGAGGGCGATTGAGGAGCTGGAATTTAACCGACCGAATGCATCTATTAGACACCCTAGGCTTTCATTTAGCCCTTTGATAGGGCTTCGCTCCTTCCCAAATGGCATTTTAATACAATTACATTCGACGAGTAAGTGGGAGATCGAATTGGGCGTTGATCTCTTACTACTGTCAGGTGAACATTCTGTGACACGATTCGTCATTATGGAATAACACGGAAGCAATTGACATGCTCACACTTCCTACTTGCTCTCTGAGCTACACCAACGCTGCTTGATTTTACGTGGCATTTCGACAGTTCGGAATAACCTGAAGAATTGTTCCAATTGCAAGAGTTAGAATGTTCAGCCCAGAGGACAGCAGATGGCCCCGTTGA
Organism: Dicrocoelium dendriticum; assembly: GCA_944474145.2. Taxonomy (NCBI): domain Eukaryota; kingdom Metazoa; phylum Platyhelminthes; class Trematoda; order Plagiorchiida; family Dicrocoeliidae; genus Dicrocoelium; species Dicrocoelium dendriticum. Next base: position 48,417,077 of record OX104062.1, read on the forward strand.
TTGACGACTGTTGTTTGGCATTTTAATCAGCGTTTACGGCAGTGGGATTTGATCTTTTTTGGACCACTGTTTATAAGGCAAAGACAAACAACAGATAAACGTTACAGCTGCGTATTTATCTGCTTTCAGTGAGGAGAACACACATTAAAATTACCGGTGCTATGGCTAAAACTTCTTCACTGTGCGTGTTTTATTTATTTGTTTCACAACGTGGTGTTCCTTCGGGGAACAAACGTGAGGCGGAAAGCGAGTTAAAAACATTTATTCGCTCGTAGAATCAGGACAAGTTACACCGGTCACTGGACGAGAGGAAGTTTTTATGGATAATCGCGAAGTGTTTAGGGACGTATCATTCATTCTATGTGGTGCTTACCTCTGGTGATGCCTGGGGAACAAAATGTCGTTGATGAAGTTCTACATAGGAGGACTGTCGAGATAGAACGGGTGATTAATCTTGGACCTTTAGCCTATACCCTAGCTGAGCCAGATGAGTTTGGAGCCATCTCGTCGAGCCAGCTGCTGACCATACCCGCTTATAGATCACTGGACATCAAGCAGACAGTGGTTTAAAGCAGGCTGGCCAGACATTGGCAAGTGCAACAGCTATACGGTGGATCTTAGAAGTGCTGTCTACCTATCTCGAAAACACAGCAAACGTGGCATGAGAAAAGGTATCGGTTTAATGCAGGTGACTTAGTATTGGCAGCAGACGTACTCACATAAAGTGGCCTGGGGGGCAATGACATTTGCCGAAGAAGCGTAGATCGGGCCTGACGGATTGTACCGGAAGTAAATACTTGCAGAATTTTATATATATATATATATATATATATATATATATATATATATTTAAACAGTAGCTGACTTCCGGTACCGGATCTCAGCTACCCACTGCGGCCTCCATAAGACAGCCATAGGAAGTCTGGGCCTACGAAGAGGCCATGGGTTTATTGCGTTGCACCACCCACAGCTCCATCCATACACCCGATATCCAGTGTAAACTCGAAAGAATAAGAACGAGAAACATGTGGATGGGAGCCACATTTCATCAAAGGAGCTGGTGCACATTATTTTACAATGAACCTAGAAACATTCCTGTCTATACAATTTGGGGAATCATGCGTACTAGACATACAAAATTCGTAGCTGGGAGGTGATCCGCTCCACACTGGTTGCATGGGGCTGCATTATGAACCCACAACGGCCACGGGGGCAATGCACTCCATCCCTTCAGCAACCATTCGCAGTCCCCTGGAACCAGTAACCGAGGTGCAGGTCGTTAGTTACGTTTGCATCTTGTGAACACTCATATCAAGCGCACCTACACCCGTGATATCAAAAACCAACACAGAATTTGAGGGATAATAAAACGCAACGGAATATGCAGCAGTATAATAGAACAGAGCAGATAGAATAAAGCGGAAAACCTTTTATCCTAACTAAGAAGATCTGGTTTAAGTGTAGGTCTGTGTAGCCCAAATGCAATGAAGAATCATGATGTATGCAACATCATCCCTGTGGCCCATTAGTTGAAGTTGAGCAGCGCACTTCGGCTACTGAGTGCACGAATAATGGTACTTGTGTTTTACTTCATATGAACTATTTTGTTTTTGGTTCCATATTTGCGAATTGTTAGGCGGTAAACAGCTGAATCTAAACTAGTATGTACACAGATTTTCCACTGGTTTCGATTGCGCGCTATTTGCTGAATTGCTTCCAGCCATCGGCAATCTTCATCCTTAGGTCCCCAACCAAGCAGGCGTATGGATCCAACGGCAGCAAGACGTGAACTCAGTGATTTCATACGTTGTCGATACGTGGATCGTTAACCACTGGGTGGTCTCTTTCACTAGAGACCTGCGCCAGCGAACAATGTGCGATAAGGCAAACGGCTAATCTACGCAGCACGTGACCGATCCCCCTTAACTGGCGCAGTGAAACCAGCATGTTGAAGGGAATACTATCTTTCCCTAAAACGCGACGCCTGACTTCACGGTTGCATACTTTTTTTGCTACCACCCACGGCAATTCTCCTCAAGCACCCAGTAATGAATGTCGACAGCCAGCGCCTATCATTTACGTGCACTGATCAGGACTCGTTGCTATATAGCAATACCGCACAAATGGCGGCATCCTAAACACGACCCTTTACCAAGAGCGAGACATCCCGATGACGTCACAAGTGTTGCAAATTGACAAACGAGGACTGGGCTTTGGCGATGCAGAGACATTTCATTACTGATACCGCCACCAGCAGACAGGCGGCTGCCTAGGTATACCAAGCTATATACATGTTCAAGCAGCGCATCTTCAGGAGTGAGCACGCAAATGGAAGATGTCAATCCCGAAACACCACATTGGATTTCGACGTACGAAGCCCATTCCATGCTTAGATGGGTCAATCTCAATAGGGTTTAGACATATTCGCACTAACAAAATAAGGATTAGAAGTGACATGAAACATGTCTGTCCGTTGGTAGAGATCCTTAACAAGGAGACTGGAATAGAAGCCGTAGGCGCCAGGGAAGTGTGAATTGTTGATACACGAGAACCAAATACCATACTGACTAATAATAAAAAACATGCCTGTTCTTGACGTTCTGACTGATCAAAATGTATCGGCTTTTCCACATCGATTACATTTTGAATAAGATTCCCAGACACACTCCTGTTACACCCCCACAAATGGTATCACTTATTCAACCACAGTTTATCAATACAATTTACTCTTCTCACCATCCTCATTTCTGTTGCACATACCGTGAGTTTGTTTAGCGCATCTGCTTGCAACAGATACCATTGGTAAAAGCGCCGCTGCGGGGCTTTTGCCGAAATTAGCGATGATATCATTCACGAGTGAAACTGTTATGTACATGAAATCACAGTGTGAAGTATGGGAGGGTCATGCCACGGAATCAGTCCACAAACAGTCAACAGATAAAGTAGACCATGCGGCTCAAGTCCTTGGTCGCTGGTGCCCTGGAGCAATGAATGTAAAGGCTAGTGTAAGCGTAAGGAATTGGGGAGAGAGAGAGAGAGAGAGAGAAAAAGCATCAGGTAGCTAATTAGTCGTGCCAAATAGCAAATGCGACGATAAATCAGTAGATCACATCTGGAGTACTGGTGAGTAAGCGTGCAGTGGTAAGTTGACTGGCATATCGGAGTATTTTTAACTGTATAGAGGTTTTGTTGAGTGGCACCCTGAGCTCTTCCTAAGTGATTTGATTTCTTCAGGATCTACTGGCAAAAATGGGATCTCCGTGTAAAGCCGTCTTTTACAGATGTGTAGCATGAGCAGAAAGAATCAACAGCAAACTTCGACAACATTAGAAGTTTGGCCCACCTTTTCACATTGAGCTTTTGAACTGTATTGTAAACAGAAACGGATACGTCAAGTTATAATGGTGAAATGTTAATAGTTAAGAAAACTGGTACGTCAGCACATTGAAGACATTTACCACTCCCATCCAAGGCTATCAGTATCCGATGAGTCCAGAAGAGAGCGAAATCGATGATGCAGTGTAAGGTTAGGAAAGACGTTGGTCTACTGTGTATCTGCTTCAGATGGACTCGTAATTACCGAACGGACTGTAGTCCGTTTGAACAAATGGTAGTTTGGATAGGGATAGATTGTCACCATGCGATTTACGGCGGATAGATAAAAACCGAGCAATGTGATAAATCAGTTATCGAACTATGCAGCTATCACAAATTTGTTTGTTTGCTTACTTACTTAGTGGGACAGGCTTTTATTATCTCCTTGTGTTTGATGTACAGCATATCGAAACACAGGCCAAGTGGCCATTAACAACTGTGCAACTGTCAAGGAACAATGCAGGTAGGTCAGTTTAGCTGAAATACGGTCCCTGTATATTCGGACATAAGCCATTTTACCTCTCTCATACACTTGTGCCGCGGTCTGTACTCACAAATGCAAGTGCAACCAATAAGTGTCTGTAGGACGAGGAAATGGTGACAATACCCAGCTCTGTACTGCGTCCGACAGAGGACCGACTGCGTCGTCAGACTGCCACGTATAGCCACGTGATGGTTGTGGTCAGTCACGTTGTTATAGGGTGCTGTCCAACTTACTGGGTTATCAACCAACATCTGTATTCAACTGTTTAATTCTCCTAAACACTCCGAGGTAGTTGTTTCGTGCTCATCCACACCAAATAAGCATATTTTTACAGGTAGATTAATGTGGGCTCATCTAATTGTAACACCACCATTTTATGAGAGTTTATGTAGGCGGCGTTGATCACACCAAATTCAATAAGTCATGAGCTTGAATAGCCTAGTGTTCATTTAATTTGTTCTATATACTTTATTGAAAGGCAGACATTAGTCAAGGTTAGCTGTGACTTACGGATTGTCGTCTGGACTTGTCAGTCGCATGTCGACAACTACTGCCTGCGAAAACTTACCTTTTTACCGTGCAGTGTTAATAGTTGACACGTATACAGTAACACGGGAAAAGCCTTTTTAAAAGCAATTTAGTTTTGCTAATTCATTCTCTTTTTAAATATTACAGGATGATGAGGAGCTCGAATAGGACCACGAAGTTCTACAATGTTGTCATTCTTCTGTCGCCACTGTGCCCGGGATGCATGTTGAATTTACATTTGGGACTTGATGTGCTCACACATCTAGGTATCTTACGGAGGACACTAGCAGACGTGCCAAACTGCTGTGGAATATAAGAGCCGAATCGTTCGGTGAAGAAAATAACGTCCGTTAGCACTAACTGATCTAACAGTTATTAATAATGTACAAGGTGTGATGTAGCAGTTTCATGTCAAAAAGGAAACCAGCAATTTGCAATTAGGTATGTAAGCAGATTTACTTAATCCGTGACTGATTTTATTAAAATCAAATTGGCATTGTATTTGCCTAGAGACCAGACCCAATTGGAGTAACACGAATTTCGTTATATGGAAAAGCTAAGCATATGAATTATGAATTATGCACATGTGCATCGTTGTACCACATGATCAGGCTCGTAGTCTGCCTGTGTCTCGCATGTCGAGAAATATATCATTTATTTATTTATTTATTTATTTATTTGCGGACAACCTCCCGATAAAAACATAGTTGTATATTAACATCGACAGTACACTTATCAAGTAGAATATACGTCTAAAAATTTCGTATGCATGAATAGTTTGATCTTACAAAACGCATTCTCACTAAAGATTCATTCGTCCGCGATCATGAGAGCCAGACTAAACAACGAAAATCGACCGATAGATCCACTTCGATGTAAGTCTCCCATTGTTCACCCTACCCGTCCGCCATGTTCTCAGATCTTTGTGTAAGGATTTTAAAGTTATTGCTAGATCGACATGACATATAGCTCGGTGTAATAGCCGTTTAGGACCGAAGTGATCTGGCATCACTGAGTTCAATCTCACAAGGTCCTGTAGACAGCTCACTACCAAACAATTAACAGATACTAGTCACCCGATCCAATAACGCACTGGCCAAATAAACACCTACATCCTCGAGCAGACAATTGTACAAACCAATATATACTTGCACGTGAGTCTATGGCAAGCCAAGCGCATATAGATATAATGTTCACTGAAAAACAAGAAAAGATAGTTACGAATAATTTGGCGATAAACAAGGAGCAATGAAAATCACAAATAGAAAAAAAGTTCGGCAGATGCATGCATTTGGTATCGTCTCATCAGTGCCGATAACGATAACCGGTAATTTTATATAACTCTGTGGGTACAGACATACATACAAACAAACGCGAAAAAATTTGGGGTGTGTTTCATTTACAACCTGGGCAGCCTGTGGCTTGCGGATAATTGTTCCTTAGATGTGGAATCTTTGTTTACTAACGTGCCGCTACACCAGACCGTGGATTACATCTGCGAATTAGCAGAAAGTTCCGAATGTCCGTTGTCTATTCCAGTTGAATTCTTAAGAGAGGCCTTAATTCTAAGGCACAGAGAAGGTGAATTACCACTTCAGAAACGTACTGTATCACCAAATTGATGGGGTAGCCATGGGCAGCCCACTGAGTCCCATACTAGCGGATTTCTTCATGCTGATGATAGAACGAAGCCTATCCGAAGAAATAGTGCAGTTACCCTATTACAAACGTTACGTGCACGATATGTTGGTGTTCAGTTCAAGAGAAATGCAGACCGCACAGCTAGTGATGCGTTTTAACTCATCGCATGTCTATTTGAGGGTTTCCTGTGAATTCGAACAACAGAACTGTCTTCCATATTTGGATGTTCTTATCAGCCGCAGGAAGAACGGACTGGTAAAATGATCGGTCTATAGAAAAACAACGTGGTCGAGACAGTATCTGCATTTTAGCAGCTTTACGCCAATGCGGTACAAGCGAACGTTTGTGAAGACACTGTTTAGTCGCGCCAGCCGAATATGTTTGACCGGTTGTCTAGCCGATGAATTAGAACTAAGTACCAACACGCTAATTGCTAATGGCTACCCACGAAATTTTATCCAGAAGCACAGCAAAATCCGTGAAATGTAAGTTGTTGAACTTACTGTACAGTACTTTAACTAGGAAAACAATGAATTATCCTTTTCTCCGCTGTGGTTCTACAATCCACAGTTGCACTCCAGTAGTAACGCTAAGTGACAGAGTGTAATTGGAGGGTTTCGTCAACAAACCGTGCGTTAACTTCTCTTAGTGTTGGTGCACAGACTATCTACGCTGGGATAGCATTCCACGGGAGATATACAGGAATAACAAAAATTGCTACTGCAATTCAGACGGCCATATTGTGGTGTGAGGTTCAATGAGTGACCCCATAGGTTGGTGTTGCTGCTGTGTTACGGTAAGGAGTGGCACAAATGACGTGGGTCGAACAGAATCAAGTATGCCATAATCAAGTCTCCAAGTGCTCTGCAATACCGTCCGCTGAATACACCCAATCTTTGCAGCCTCTCCTCGTATGAAAGATTGCACACTCCAGTTACTTTCTTAGATGCCCGACGTTGTGGCTGCTCCAGTTCGTTAAGGTCGTGTTTCAACCATGGGTACCAGCCTTTAATTGCGTAATCGACATGTGGACGAAGATAAGCACAGCGGCCTTGCAGCAAAATAGAGCTGTCTATTTGTCCAAACGCCTGCCGTAACAGATTGTTGTGTTGGTTTCCAGTCTTCGAGGCCTTTTCGTGTTGCCCAGAGCAATCCAAGTCATCTTGCCAACACACCCAAGTCAAGTTCTACAGTTGCTTGTTTCAGTACCTTCGTTCTGAGTCGAAATGAGTACCTTCCCTGATGTCATCTGAAGAATGCATTGTATTTAATCGCGTTGAAATGCAATAACTCTTGGGTTGACCAGCGTGTCTAGTTCACGCTGAAGCAGCTGTTGGTCGACATTCACCTGAATCTTGCGCCAAATGTTGATGTCATCGGCAAACATTAAGAAATTTGAAGCGATTGCCTGGACGAGATCAATAATAACCACCAAAGACAAACGTGAACCTAGTACTGAACCTGGAAGCACACCACACTCGACCTGTATGGGGTCCGGCAATGGACTCCGAACTCTGATCGTCGAAGTAGAGACTTGACAATCCAGCTTAGAAGAGGATCACCGATCCCGCAATACTGGAGCTTGGAGAGTAGTATCCGATTGTCTAGACGATCGAAAGCAGTCGAAAAATCTAGGTAGACCAAATCAACGCCTTCTCCAGTGTTAGCTGAATCAGTCCAACTGCTGCGTGCGGTTAGTAAATTCGTTGTGCAAGACTGCTGTCGATAGAAGCCGTGCTGCTTAGGTGTGATGATATTACAGTTTTCCAGATATCACATCAGTATATCCGCTACGATGGATTCCATGACCATGGAGATTATAGGAAGAAGAGATATTGGGCGGTATGTGGAGAGCTCAATATTGCTTCTACTTTTGTAATTCGGGTTTAGTATTCCAAGCTTCTACACAGCGGAACCCCGGTTCTGTTCTAAGCGGTGTTGAAATAATTGCACTAAAGGTCCTGCCAGTTGGCTTACTGCTGTTCCCAGTCCCTCTGAACGAAGAGTATTAACACCCGGGGAGTGGTGTTTGCGTAGAGACGTCAGGTTCTGCAAAAGAGCCTCCGCAGCAAAGCAGATGTCGGTTAATCCTGGCGGCGGGAAGACAAAGGATGGCTTGGTGGCAATACGCTCTGAAACGCGGGGGCATGTTGCATCCGCAGTGCGTTTGCTATTTCTATAGCCGTTCTTGTTTGGCCATCGGTCGTCGTGAGTGGCGAAAATCATTGCCTCACCTTTAGTAAGCTATTAACGTATTTGTACAGCGGTTTGTGATTAGCACTGAAGGTTTTTGCGATATTCCGCAGATATGCGGCTTTGTCTTCTCTTAGCAGTTGCGAGCAGTGGTTACATTGGGCTAAATATTTGTCCAAATTTTTTGGACTGCCAGTAAACCAGCTGACCCTTACAAAATTATCTATCAGGTCCTGGCGAATAGATCGAACTAAATGCTTAAAAGAATACTAGAATCTGTTGAGGCAATTGCGAATCGGCACTATGACCCGGAGCTGTGCATCCAGAAGAACCTAACTAGAGGGTTGGGACCACCCTGGATCAAACGCCTGAAGATCTCTGAATCGAGAGGTCATTTGTCGTAATCTAACGGTCAGCCACTGTCAAATCCACTGTCAATATTTAACTCTCTCCTGAACTAACGAACAATAATCTCTGTTTACCCATTTTGTTTTTATTTGTAAAAACTGCGAAAGCTTAATGAGGAATTAGCGAAATCATATGTTCGTTTACACTGACTTCTGATCTTGATATGGGGTTTTGTAAAAACAATTATTTGTCAGCTGAAGGCTGCCTTTGAAGTAGGGGTGAAATTGAAGTGAATTTGGTATATTATCAACTAGGTGATGCAAGGCCCAGCTAAGCTGATTCGATCATAAGTTACAAAGGAAACGCAGACTGATTTGTAAACTGCTGTTGTATAAAAGCACTTGTAATTCCAATTCCATTGATTCTTGCGCCACGGATTTCGTTTCAAAATTCGTCGGAATCCACGACAATCGTAAAACGTTCAGAATGGGATGGGACGTTAATCCAAATACAAACCTGTTCGGAGGTGACAGACAATATGCACATGGAAAATGTAATTCGAAATTCCATAACTTCAGTATATGCCAATAGTTAATAAATAGTGGAAGTGTGTGAGCAGACATGATGACACGGCAGCGGTTCTACTGATAACTGCCTTCATCATGAAGCATTCATTATTTATGATTAACGACATACATCACACAAGGGGTAAGACATGATAACACAGGGCGTGGCATTGCGTAAATAAATTAGGTGGGTTAGTTGCAGAATAGGAATTGTTCACCCTTTCAGTACCTGCATGTCTTGCAAACGCTCATGTGCTTAACCTAACTGTGTTAGAGGTAGGAAGCCCTACATGAAAGCTAAAGAAATAGCTTGCTTGTCCAACCCACCGAAGTGCTCCCGATTTGTATATGCCATCAGTGCGTATTCAATTTAAGTAAGAGCACAGTAATATGCAGTGTAGCTGAAGAAAAAAACGAGGATAATTCCTATCTATCCTTTTCTTTGATGTACCAATGTTTGCATGGGTTATCAACGGGCCATAACTTTGGGTAACAGGAAGTATATACCAGCATAGACTAAGAGAAAATCAGAGACAGATCTCATTTATCCAACTTATCAAAGTGCCCATATTTATATGGGCAACTGGCGTGTCTTCAACTTAAGTAATACCGAATGATTTGACAAAGTAGGAGCAAGGAACAACGGACAGGTAGGTTATCTAGCAATCAACTAACGGTAAGGGAACACTATGTTTCACGTTGTGTCAACAAGCGCTTCTCGCCAACTTTATCCGTACTTTTGTATTGCGAATTCCGCAAGTGGTTAGATGTTATCAGGCCCCGTCACTCACTCTGCGTCACAAGCATTCCTGGTCACACCCACTGTTAGCTATATCTATGCATATCAGTCATTGTAATTGGTGTTTAGAAGACAATCCGATGTGTGTGTATCTGTCAGCGTTCGCCATTTTTCCGCGCTTTTCTACTGTCTGAAGTGAAGTAGTTACTTTAAGATACGATATCATCAGCCCCATCACCATTTGCATTAACATTCCTTCCACGATTTTTGTACAAACTATTAGCCTCCGATGTTAAGCTAGTTTGAATCCAATTCTAGTGGTGAAGGAGACTGACTTCCGACTTGAGTAGACCATGATTATGAGGCATAATATAGCAGAAAGCGTGGAGGTGCAGGGTGTGGATAATGTCAAAATCAAGAGACTGAAGATAAACAACTGTTTTCGATGACTTAGAGTGAGAGCTGTGGAATTATATGAGTGAAATAGCAATGGACGCACCCGGCGTCGAGGCGAAACCGGGGCTATGACTAGATGTGTTAGGCCGGAGAGCCTATGGTGCGCTGAGGCTTGCGGTGGCTAGATCCTTACAGATAGTCTACGCATTGCTGCTACTTTTGTGCCATGGGATAATGTCCTGGACTCCACCTCGTTGGTACCGCTGGGTGTGAGCTGGTTTACGTCTTCCTCCATGTTAAGATCCAGGACACCAATCCGCATGAGTCAGTGAACTGACCATGTGCTAGACTCGTTGCTTTTCGGTTGTATGTTTATCGAAAGCTTTGGCTGAGGACCCGGGTCGTTCTTTTGTCAGGTGTGGGAGCCCTACCAGTATCATCTTCAATCCTCTTTGGAGGTTAGTAAGTGGTCGATGGCCCTCTTTCCGTAGAACCTAGCCATGGGAGACAACAAGTCCACCTGTTAGTAGTTCCCAGCGCGATTGACGTAGAGCCCGAGTACCACGCATTGTCTCTGACGGTGGGAACGCACTTCGGGTGCTCAATGGTTTGCCACTGCCCGCCTCAAGCCATTCAGCACCTGGTCAAATTGATGTAAACCCGATAAATCCCTCCTCCGTCTGGCCGTGTCCGTAGATGCCTCACTTAATACGGTCACAAAACACAAAGGTATTGCTCAGGGAATTCCAACGCTGTGTGCGGCAGACGTCATACAGCTCCCAATCTGTATCTGCAACCACATTCTCGAGCTGCATCTGCTCCCCACTGTCTTGTGAATCAGGCTGTTGAGCCAAAGTCTTCCGGTGGAGTCCCTCAAGCAAACCTCAGAAGCACAACCGGCACCTCCCCTGCGATTGCCCACCAATGCAATTGCATTCTTGCATGCAAAGCACTCAGTATCGGCTGCTAGAATTTGCATACAATAGTGGACCGAAACTGGAGTGAGCGCCACGAGCAACGCACTGCACTGAGAGCAATGGAACTGGCGCGCTACAACATTGATATTGCAGTGCTCAGTGCGACTGGGCTCGCTGAGCAAGGTACGTTGTATGAAGCAAGTGTTGGCTACACGTTCTACTGGATGGACAACGCCACCTTAGCACCACGTGGATCTGGGGTCGGATTTGTACGCTCCAATCGCCTGAATGGCCAGCTCGTGGATGAGCCGACTGGTATCAGCGCGCGACTGATGACTGCTGGTTATATATATATATATATATATATATATATATATATATATATATATATATATATGGCGGCATCCGGTTTCGGATTTGCCTGTCACTGTGGTAAGCCACAGGACGCCTGCGCCTACAGAGGGACCATGGGTGGCTTGAGCTGCACCAACCACAGCTCCAACCACACACCCCATATCCAGTGTAAACCCGAAGGAATAAGACCGGGAGGCATGCGGATGGGATCCACGTTTCATCAACGGAGCCGGCCCACACTCCTTCACAGGCAAACACAAGCACACTGTATTTGGGGAACCAACCGCACACAAGGCGGTGGCTGGACCGTAGTCCGCTCCATACTGAGTACATGGAACCATTCTTTGATCCTAACACGGCCACAAGGACCGTGCACCCCGTCCCCTCCAGCAACGACCAACTGTCTCCTGGAGCCAGTATGGACGAGGTAGTGGGTAATAGACAGGTAGGCACCTTGTCAACATGCACATCAAGCACAGCCACACCGGGGATATCAAACAATAGCCAAACACTTGAGAGAGAGACAAAGAAAATAACTCGATTAAAGCATAAGGAAACGGTGACATAAACCTTAAGTTAATGAGCATATGTAATAAGTTGTTTACAAACGTATCCTAGATAAGTTCGCGAGGTCAGAATGTATACTTTACGGAATACCTCGAACAAAAAAATGCTATGGAAATCGACTACAATTGGCTTAAGCGAGGTGTGCAAGTTAATGGAATAGAGTACAGGTAGACATTTGTATGAGAAAGAAAAGCATTTATGCAAAATTGAAAACCCACCACATGAAAAAGAGAGGATGTAAGCACGCGGTTAGTAAATCGAATGCAGCGTGCCTACAAACGCTGCGCCGGTGCTGTCTACCTTCTCTGCAGGACCCGTCGTCGCTTCTGTAGTGGTCCCGAGTGGCCTCACCCATGGCTCACTAGGAAAGGGTGACATCTTAAAGTAATGAGCATCTGAAGTAAGTTGTTTACAGAAGAATGCGAGATAAGTTCACGAGGTCACAAGGCAAACTTTACGGAAATGCCACGAACACAAAAATATTTTCGGAAAGGACTAGAATTGGCTTAAGTGACGTGTTCAAGTATATAGAAGCAAGTACGGGTAGACATTTATACGAGAAAGCAAAGCATTGGGACAAAATTGAAAACCCACCATCTGAAATAAACAGATTTAGCACGCAAGCAAACGGTGACATAAATCTTAAATTAGTGAGCATAAGAAATAAGTTGTTTACAAAATAATACGTTTACAAAAGAATACGAGGTACGTTCACGAGGCCAGGAGGTTTATTTTACGGAAATGCTACAAACAGGAAAATGTTATCGAAATAACTACGAGTGGCTTAAGCGACGTGTGCTAGTGTATAGAAGAGAGTATAACTAGGCATTTATATCGGAAAGAAAAGCATTAGGGCAAAAATGAAAACCCACCACCTCAAATAAAGAGACTTAGCATGCAAGCACGCAGTTAGTAAATCGAATGCAGCGTACCTACAAACGCTGCGCAGGTTCTGCCTACGTTCTCTGCAGAACCCGTCTGCGCTTCGGTAGTGGTCACGAGTGGCCTCGCTCATGGCTCACTAAGTCTGCCTGACTAAGGCACTCCCGGCCGCATGTTCTACAGCACCTTGCGCTCGATGCCGATGGAGTACAATTCATTGGTGCTTGCCGCTTCCACACTTGCCGCTTCTTCTCTGCATGCATGAGGGCTTTCTCCTGCACCTCGACAACTGCCTTCGTGATGAGATCGCGTCATGCACGCCGATCAACCGCCTTCAATTCCCATGACCTGCAATCAAGATTAGAACGTGTGAGGCTCACTTTAATCATGTCTTGGTATCGTAACTTTGGTTTCCCCAAGTGCCGCTTCCCAATACTCAGCTGACCATGTACTAGCTGCTTCGGTATCCGAGTCGAATCCATGCGCCACACATTACCGAGCCACCTCAGGTGCCTCAATAAAAGTATGCAGTCCACTGCATACATCCCACTTCGGCGCAAAACTTCCGTGTCTGCAACTCTGTCGCCCCAACCGATCCGCAAAATCCGTCGCAGACACTGCTGATGGAACCGCTCGAGATATCGCACATCCCGCTGGTACATCGTCCACGTTGCACTGTCGTATAGAAGAACGGACAGCACCATGGATTTGTACACCATCAGCTTCGTGCCAATGGTAAGCTGATGGTTGTTCCACACTCGGTACTCAAGATGTCAGAATGCCCCCGCTGCCTTCGACACGCGAATACGTAGCTCACTGTGTAGCTGCTGATCAGTCGACATCATACTCCCAAGGTATCTGAAGCGAGAGGCTGGCTAGCCGAACTACCTCCTCGTGGTGTCAGCTGGGTGGTTTGGGTTTAACCCGTTCCAGCAAATAGTTCGGCGGCAGTGTTCCAGGACGTGGTGGGTTTCGCCTCGCAAGCGTTCTCCCTATAAAAAGCCACAAATGTCTGCTTAGCAACACTGTGACGTGGCGGTCGTGACTGGCCAAAAAATAAAGTCACTGCCCCGTGGAAATCCGGATAATTCTCTCTAACCCAAGGAAACCCATCTCTTACTCGCATATTGATGACAATATCAAACACTGAAGTTTGCAGCAGCACAACTATACGCACAAAATACACAGCTACGTACACACATACATACAATGATATACGTACATACCCCCTATACAAACACAAAGTGCTATGGCAAACACATGGGAGTTTTGCACCTTCTTGATCATGCATCGTTATGTAAAAAAGATCATGCCTGTAAAGGCGTGCCTCACCTTGTTGAGAATAAAAGATTTATTTATTTATTTATTTAATACTTCAGAACCAATGCTGATTCGCGGCAATATTGAAGATTGTACCTATGGTGAAGGCTGAAAGAGGCAGACAGTTTTGCTTGCATTGATGGTGAGCTCGAATTTGGTCGCTGTCGAAACCAGAGCACTAGTCATGTGTTGCAACTCATCCGCGCTGTGTGAAAACAACGCACATTCGTCAGCAAACAGCAACATCCGGATAGTTGTCTCACAGACTAGAGTTCGCGCACCGCAACGACGGATGTTCAGCAACCCACCATCAATACGGTGCTCTACACGAACGCCGTAACCACAAGCCGCATCAAATGCACAATGCATCATTGCATGAAGATAAATATTAAACAGGGCAGGAGCTAAGACACAGCCTTGCTTCACACCAGAGACAACTGCAAAGTCATCCGAGGTCTCTACCCTCAGCTGCACAATCGCTCGCTTACCACTGTGCAGACATGCAATTAAACATGCAAACTTATTCGGGCAACCAAACTTACCCAACACCAGCCACAATGCCTCGCGGTTCACCGTATCAAATGCCTTGGTGAAATCAACAAAAAGTGAGTACAATGGCTGGTGTCGTTCTCTGCACTTCTCTTGCAACTGACGAGCCGCAAATACCATATCTATAGTGCTGCGACCTAAACGGAATCCACACTGCTCCTCCGCCAAGTTAGGTTCCACAACCTGACTGACGAGGCGGTTGAGCAGGATTCGGGCAAGCACTTTGCCCACACAACTCAGCAAGTTGATGCCACGATAATTCGTGCAACATTGCTTGCTACCTTTACCATTGTACAGTGGTAGCACAAGGGCATCCTTCAGCTCAGGAGGCACCTCCTCCTCAATCCCTACACGCGTTGCACCAAGTGGTGCAGCGCAGTCAACAACGCGGGTCCACCGTGTTTCAATACTTCAGGCGGGATCCCGTCACCTCCGGCACACTTGCCGTTTCGCAGCTGAGCAAGTGCTCTCTGCGTCTCATCCAGTTTCGGCGTATCCGCCAGACTCGTCTCCACATCGTGCTGCTTCAGGCCGTTCAATGTAGGCCAGTCGATCTCTGAACGGTTGTTCAAGAGACAGTCAAAGTGTTTTCGCCAGATCTGCATTATGTCTGCAGTCTGGGTGCAGGTAGCGCCTGAACTACCATCGATCAGTATCCTCAGCGGCTCCAATCTCGGTCCATACACCGCCTTCAAGGAGTCAAAGAATTCCTTGTGTTGACGGCGTTCGGCGTAGCATTCCATCTGCTTCGCCTTCTCCGTCCACCATGCATTTTTAATGCGACGGAGCTCACGAGTCAGTCGCCGTCGAATTTTGCGAAACTGACTCTTCTTTCCCAAGTCACTGGGGTCTGCCACATGTGCAGCAAATGCTGCATTCTTCTCCGACACCAATGCGCCAATCGTCACGTTGTTGTCATCAAACCAATCAGGCCGCTTACAGTTTGCGGGCTCGATGGTCTCCTCCGCAGCAGCTGTCACCTGATCGCGAATGTGGTGCCACAGGTCGCCCACTGTGGCTATGCATTCCACATCACCACACAGGCGTGCAGCCATCGCCTTCTCCAGCTCAGTACGTTTCGCCACGGTTCCAAGGGAGAGAATGTTAAATTTACGCCGATTCACGGCGGCAGTGCAATACATTGATTTACGAAAATATATGTACAGTTTGGTCCGAACCAATTTGTGATCAGTGCCACACTCAGCTCCACGCAGTACACGTGCCATGCGCACTTCTCGCATATCACGCTGACGTACGATGACATAGTCGAGCAGGTGAGCGTGACCACTCCGTGGGTGCGTCCAAGTTGCTATATCACTCGCACTCAGTGCAAACCGAGTGTTCGTGATCTTCAGGCCGTGAGTGGCACACAGTGAGAGCAAACTGTCACCGTTCGCATTCGCTGAACCAATTCCATGCGCACCGATAACATCTGTCCACGCTGATGCATCACGCCCAACGCGCGCGTTGAAATCACCCAGCAGAAATAGTCAGTCGCTCCTCGGCACAGACCGTATCACGGAGGATAGCTCAGTGTAGAACTGATCACGCGTGTCATCAGGACAACACATGGTCGGACCGTACGTGCTTATAAAAGTAGGAAACTTACCTCTTCCGAGTCGTAGGCGGACAGTCATCAGTCGCGCGCTGATGCCAGTTGGTTCACCCACCAGCTGGCCATGGAGGCGATCGGATATTGCACATCCGACCCCATGTTCACGTGGTGCTGAGGCGGCGTTGCCCACCAAGTAGAATGTGTAGCCAGCACCTGCTTCATGCAACTTACCTTGCTCAGCGAGCCGGGTTTCACTGAGCGCCGCAATATGGATGTTGTAGCGCGCCAGCTCCATCGCGACCAGTGCAGTGCGTCGTTCCGGGCGCTCGCTGGAGTTCCGGTCCAGTAGTGTGCGCACGTTCCAGCACCCGATGCTGAGTGTTTTGCGCGCAGGCATACGATTGCATTGGTTGGCAATCGCACGCGAGGTGGTCGTTGTGCTTCGGAGGTTTGCTTGTGGGACTCCACCCGGAGCCTTTGACTCCATAGCCTGACCCACAAGGCAGTGGGTGGTTTGGAGGTTTGTTTGAGGGTCTCCACCCGGAGCCTTTGACTCCATAGCCTGACCCCAAGGCAGTGGGTGGTTTGGAGGTTTGTTTGAGGGTCTCCGCCCGGAGCCTTTGGCCTAATAGCCTGACCCACAAAGCAGTGGGGAACAGATCCAGCTCGGGAATGTGATTGCAGCGACAGATTAGGATCTGCTTGACGGCCGTCACACGCAGCCTTTGAGGTTCTGGAACAATTATTATATGTTTTGCTACCGTAATTGGATACGCAGCTGCGACCACGGCCAGACGCAGGTGGGATTTTGGCGCGTTTGCTCCAATTTGACCAGGGTCTGCCTGGCTTGAGGCAGGCAGTAGCAAACCATTGAACACCCGGAGGTGTCCTCCCACCGTCAGAGACAATGCGTGGCACTCGTGCTCTACGCCAATTGAGCTGTGAGCTTATAACCCGTAAACCTGCTGTCTCCCCTGGCTAGGATTTACGGGAAGAGGGCCATCGATCACTTCCTAGCCTCCGAAGAGGATGGACTAGGATACTGCCAGGGCGCCCACACCTGACAGGAAATCGACTCGGGTCCTCAGCCAAAGCCTTCGACTAAATGAACACCCGAAAGGCAGCGGGTCTATCACATGCACAGTTAGCTGACTCATGCGGATTGGTGTCCTGGATCTTAGCAGGGAGAAGGGCGAAACGCAACTCCCACCCAGCGGTCGCCACGTGGAGGCGCCCAGAACATGAGACTATGGTGCAACAGTAGCAGCAGTGAGTAGACCATCTGTCAGGATCTAGCCACCGCAAGTCAGCGCACCATAGACTCTCCTGTTATATATATATATATATATATATATATATATATATATATATATATATATATATATATACGGTTTCGGATTTGCTTGTCACTGTGGCAAGCCACATTTTACCTGCGCCTACATAAGTACCATGGGTGGCTTGCGCAGCACCACCAATATTCTTAACCACATATCCCATATCCAGTATAAACCCGAAGGAATAAGACCGGGAGGCATGCGGTTGTGGTGCATGTTTCATCAGCGGAGCAGGCCCTCACTCCTTCAAACGCATACACTAGCACGCCCTATCTGTGAATCAGTTGCACACAAGGCGGTCGGTTGGCCGTAGTCCGCTCCACACTGAGGGCATGGAACCACTCTTCGAGCGTAGCACGGTCACAAGTAACGTGCACCCCCTCCCCTCCAGCAACGACCAGATGTCTCCTGGAGCTAGTATGGACGAGGTAGTGGGTAATAGACAGGTAGGCACCTTGTTAACATGCACATCAAGCGCAACCACGCCGGTGATATCAAGCAACAGCCACTCACTTGAAACGACGAGCTGAAATAAAAGAAATCGAATAATGCACACCGATACACTGACATAACTCTTCAATAGATGCGCATACAAAATAAAAGTTCTGCGAAAGAATACGAGATAAGTTCAAGGTGCCAGAAACTTTATCTTCAGAAAATGTCGCACACGCAAACGTTTTATCGTAGTTAACTACCATTAGTTTGAAAGAGGTGTGCAAGTTTATAGAAGCTGGTTTAAATAGATATTAATATGGGGAAAAAACCGTTAAGACATGGAAAACCCACCCTCGCAAATAAAGTGACTCAGCATGTAAGCACGCAGTTATTAAATCGAATGCAGCTTACCTGCAAACTCTGCGCCGGTTCTGCCTACGTTCTCTGCAGGACCCGTCGTCGTTTCGGTGTTAGCCCGCAGTGGCCTCACTCAGGGCTCACTAGGTCTGCCTGACTCTGGCACTTGCGACTGTATGTGCTACAGCACCATGCGCTCGATGTCGATGAAGTACAAACCATTGGCGCCTGTCGCTTCTGCAACTGCCGCCTCTTCGAATACACAAGGGCCTTCTGCTCCACCTCGGCAACTGCCTTAGTGATAACATTGCGCCACGCACGCCTACCAAACGCCTTTGGTTTCCATAACCTGCAATCAAGGTGAGAATCTGAGAGGCTCACTTTGATCATGCCCTGGTAACGAAGCTTCGGTTCGCTGCATGCTGCTACCCAATACTCAGCTTACCATATATTAGCTGCTTCGGTATCCACGTTAAATCCGTAAGGTTCATATGACCCAGCCACCTTAGGTGTCTCAGCAAAAGTGTGCATTCCACTGCATACATCCCACTTTGTCCCAACACTTCCGTGTCAGCAACTCTGTCGCCCCAACCGATGCGCAAAATCCGTCGCAACCACTGATGATGGGATCGCTCGAGATATCGCACATCCCGCTGGTACATCGTTCACGTTGCACTGTCGTATAGAAGAACGGACAGCACCATGGATTTGTACACCATCAGCTTCGTGCCAATGGTAAGCTGATGGTTGTTCCACACTCGGTACTCAAGTTGTCAGAATGCCCCCGCTGCCTTCGAGACGTGGATACGCAATTCACTGTGTAGCCGCTGGTCAGTCCGCACCGCAATGCCTAGGAAGAAGAAGTGGGAGGTGGTTTCCTATACGTCATCACCAATGCTGATTCGCAGCAACGTTGCAAACTATACCTACGTTAAAGGCTGAAGTAGAGAGACAGTTTTGTTTGTGTTGATGTTGCGCAAGAATTTGGCTGCTGTCGAAGCCAGAGCGCTAGTCATATGCTGCAACTCATTTGACCTGTGTGCAAATAACGCACAGTCGTCAGCAAACAGCAGTATACCAATAGTTGTCTGACAGAATAATGTTCTGTCACCGAAAAGATGTATGTTCAGCAACCCACCATCAATACGGCGTTCCACACGAACCCCGTAAGCACAAGCAGCACAAAAGCACAAGACATCATGGTATGGAGTTAAATTTTAAACAAAGCAGGAGCTAAGCTAAATGCTTGTATCGCAACAGAGATAACTGCCAAGTCATCCAAAGTCTCGCCACTCAGCAGCACATTTGCCCGCATACCACTGCAAAAAGAAACAGTTGCCCAGCCCAGTTCGTCCGAAAGCACTCAGTTGCTCACGATTGTCGTAACGTGATTCCAACTGTACCAAAGCACAATGTGTTACTCGCAGTTCCATTTAAGGGCAATATTACAATCGCCTTGCTGAACAGAAGTGTCCACTGCGGTAACTCAAACCATCCCAGCTGTCTATCCACAAGTCATTGCCGAAACCACGCCGCTTGTGGCCCAAAGTCCCAAAGACAGACTCTCGGTCCAGTCTGATTCGTACATTCCATATCAATTTAGTTGCATCTGTGGTGTGAGGCACCTCGGTCGTACAACTAGGCGTATGTCCAAATAGGTTGCGGAGTACTGTTTCACGGCATTGCAGAAAGGTACAGTCACATGCATGACGAGTTCTATGCTATAACATCTAACCGAAAGTGGACACCAAATTAGGAGTGCCGATATTTTAAAGTATTTTCTGTCGTGTCAAAACGTTACGCCAAAGGCTTAGAAAATGACTGTTACGGACAGCCGAAACCATTGCAATAAGGATAGCACAACCCGAGCTATGCAGACAGAAGGCGCTTGTTCAGGCGCTGCTTCTACCCTGGGGTTAACATACTTCCAGACACCTTTTACTCCACACGCTGACAGCGGCCGGGTGATGGGTGGGTCACCCAACCAGTCGAAGAACATACGTTGCGTCTCGTGGGTAACTATGTGTCTGTGTGTGTGTGCCTGCGGACGTTTACTGTGATAGCTTCTGCCTGAGTAGACCGACCAACTTATCGACTAAGTCAAAACAATTTCTACGCCCTGCTTTTTCCGCCAATTACTGCCTCGCTTCACCAGCCTATCCTGTCTCATCTGTACATTTTGTGATTGTTAACGCTTGACGAGGTTTTTTGAAAACATTGTTCTACGCAACCTTGTGTTCTAACAATCTTAGCTCTGAAGGATGAAGGACTCCAGAATGCCACTCAGAAATTCTACGAGGTCTGCCATGATCGGGTTTTTCTGTTATGTGCCTAGACATAAATCTACAAGATCCGAGGTGAACTTCGTCCGTACTACTTGCTGCCTCACATATTTTCATGTTTAGGTGGACGTTTATTGTACCAATAAACGTTGGTGATCCCTTGGATCTTGTTGCAAATGATCATTCTATGTGCTCATGGAGGCCATCCTTGCATTTTTTTTGTTCGAAACGTATGGCTGACGCATACTTCTGGTGGCCAAGGATGTCAAACGAAACAACAAGGCTTGTCAATGACTGCTCTTCATGTCAAAGGCAGACAAGAATTCTAATCCGGTTTCCTTCCCTGAACTTCCCAGTTATCATCCTATGCGACCGTGCGTCTAGATAGCTCTTGACGTTGTTGGTCTATTCGGCTAAGAGCCTCAGCATCAAAGGAACTGTTTCGTAGCAACATAATTTTAAAGTAAAGGGCCGGATGTGCATTTGTGCGGAGAGGTGGCTGAAATACATTTTCTCCCGCTTCGGAAAACCGGAGGTGATTGTGTTGGACAACGGACACATTTTACAACCCACGCATTGCATTCCTTCCTCTAACTTCACGCCATCCGACACATTGCATACAACTCCGCACAATCCAGCAGCAGCGGCGTAGTACAGTGTGAAATCTATCCTCGAAAGAGAGTATCCAAGTTATTCGTTTATCTGGTACAGATTGGGAGGAAGCAGTTATACAAGCACTGTTTTCTTACCGAACGGTTTACCACTGCGCGACTGTCAGAACGTGCCCATCAGATAAAGTTGAATGCCACATTTTCGATTAGTGCAACTAATTAAGCCGAAGACCTAAATCGTCGCCACCGATGTCAGAACAAGCAACTGGAGCTTATTACTCTGCTCCATCCCAAAACATTCGTGCTCACCAAGGTAAACATGTATGAACCCGTGATGCAAGCAGAATTATTTATTGTCTCAGACATAGATAATACTAAGTGCGTCCGTTCCGACAAACGAAACATTCACACATCTTCTCTATGCCTGTTAGAGTTTGCATGGTGCGGGTTTCCTTCCGTACCTAGAGTTGCGTGGTGTGCATTGCTTGTGGGTCCACTCTACGCGCGCATACAACTGTGGTTCTAAGGTGTTCCTCTCCTTTGAGGAACACATTGCCACATGTTGTTGGCTGGTTGCCGTTTCGCCTCCTGATTTTTCCACGCTACTGATAACTGGTGCAACAGTATCTACCGTCAGTCCACCACAAACGCTGCATCAAGAGGACAGCCCACGTTATCAAATCTGATAAGAATAGCGCGCGCATGTGGGCTAGACACGTACAGGCTGAACGATAGCCGCACTGTCAAGGCACGGAGGTTATTCACAAGTATCAGACGAACAATATGTACCACCGTCCTACACTAAATACTACGTACAGCCAAGTGCTGTGCAGAGCACGTCGAAAAACAAGATCACCGAATCGATATGGTTTCGACGCGCCACATGACTAAGCGGAGATGTGATGTTGTGTATGCAATCCATACGTTCAGCCAAGCCGTGGGCGCTGGTCTATACAGAAACTGCCTACGTGCACATAACACTAGGCACGCACATGCAAGTACATGCTTAGATGTTTCCCTATTGGTTCGTTCGCTACCTGTCTGCTTACCTGTACTTACCCTAGTTAGACACCTGGCAGATTAAAGTAGTACGTATAAAGAACGGTCGTTCTTACTTCGGCACGTGCTTGTGCCGTTTCGTATACAACAGGGATGGTGCCAGTCCTTAAGCACCGCTTGAAGCTCTGTCAAAGGTGTCTTCCAAATATCTGCACACGTTTTCAGAGCGGTTGCCGGTAGAGCATCCAGGTAACTAACCTCGTTTTGTTTCAGTCTCGTGAGTTCTTTGTAAACATTTGGGAGATCAAATACGCTGGAAATCTCTGTTATAGTGAAGGAAGGTAGGGGAGCGTTTTAGGTAATGAGCAGCTGAACTCAGCGTTGAGTGTGTCTACATCCTTGGTGATGAGTGTTCAGTAGACGTGTTTTCCAAAGCGTTGTCTTAGGAGTCTCCACAGACCACGACATCTGTGCTTGCCCAAAACGGTCTGAAAATTCATGCTGTTCAGCGTAATTTGCCTCAGCTTTTATTAACATAGACAGACGTTAGACACGGCTGTTAGCTTGTGTTAAAAAGTATACTCCTGTTTAATTCGTAGTTGCTCGAATAACGGAGATGAAAATGGGTCTTTTCACAGATAGATTTTGACAGTGAAACAACACAAAAACATGTTAATAAAATCTGTGAGGTGCTCGCATTGAGCTGACAGTCAACTCAGCATAGCGACGAGAAATAACGATGCAAACAGGCTACAAAAGGCTGCATAGTACAGTTGCAGTTCCTTAATGAATGCACTGGTCTTTCATTATAAACTAATAAACTATAATATTGACGAGCATAGTATATTTGTAACACAAAGAACTTTATATTTGCATAGTCAACGTTGATACACATGTAACCTGCTACAGTTTATTAAAGTGACCTAGTAGCTGGCAATTTTTCTGTACCCGAGCAACTGTTTGACAGTCTGTGCGTTATTGTGGCAGATCCAATTATGATCTTGCAGTTAGCCCCGAGTGTAGCGGGTCCGAACGTGAAATTGTAGTGATTCCTAAGGTATAGGAGCTCGCTGTGCCTCGGTTAGATGGCCATCTATGCTTGCATTTCACCTTCACGTTTCGGTTAGCGTGGTCCAGCACCTGATGTTTTTGATATGAGCAACTAGGCACCTACGAGGTATAAATCTTGCATTGCAGCTCCACAGGTCTGCTACAACCTACGTACTCACTGGACACGAAGCCTTCGGAATCCTCAACCGGAAGCATACTGCAGTTACATATCGTCTTGGCCAGGCCATTGCACATGTTCTCTATCCCGGTGACTAAACTTTACATGAACTACTTCTTTGTATATGTTAAATTATTAACCAGAAAACAGCATGTGTAAACATGAATCATTGAAGACGTAATATTACTGCCTAGTGTAAGTAGGGTGTACGCTGTCCAAAAACGCGAATTGCAGATGAATTTGGTTGTATAGTACGAGCTATTGATTCAACAGTTCGATATTCAACAGTGCATGATGGGACAAAAAGTGTAACTTTATAACACCCATAAGTTGGAAAATGTACAAGAAAATTGTAATCAAATTATACCAACATAAAACATGGATCATCGATAATAAAGACATTACACTTTATCCCAGTTGTGTAGCCTTTAGTACTAAGACGAAAGTCTACTAGTCTCTGGAGTGCCGCGATATCTGGTGTGTTCACCACATGTGTTGGTAGTGTATTCCAGTGGGAGCAGGTTCTAACAGAGCAAAAGTACTTCCTACAATCCAAACGGGAGTGTTGCGTCACTTGTTTCAGGTGACGGCCTCGACATTGTTTGTAAGAGGCTACTCTACTTTATACGGGTCCTAAACATTGCATTACAGGTCCCGTTGAATAGTCGGTGGGGATATTGAGATAACAGTATTGATAGTAATGGTAGTAAAACAGTCAGCACTCAAAATATGAAAATAAGGGCCTATCGTCTGCTAAGCTGTAGTCCTGCAATCCGCTTAGATTCACAGCACTAGCAGTTAACATCAAATAAATCCATGGTAAACTCCAGATGTATGATGGAGACAGCGCTAAGTGACAAAACGTGAGTGGATGAGTGCGTCATCCAACCGTCTTTTACCTACTGTTATTATCGATGCAGGTACGAGAGATTTTGGGAGAGCATTCCGCATGATTTGAATTGTGTAAAATGAAATAGGTCATAATTAAGTCGCCTTCTAGTCGGTGATACCGTCCGCTGAATACTCCCAAACCTTACAGCCTCTGCTCCTTTAGTAGGTGATGCATTACAACCACTATTTAGAAGCCCGATATTATGATTGGTCCGGTGCATTAAGGTCGTGCTTCAGCCATGGCTGCCAAGAATGAAATAGGTATTTGACATCTGTCTGTAAATAGACGAGTTTAATTACCCGAAGTCCCGTCGTAGCAAGCCTACTTGCTGGTTACCAGTTTTCGATGCCCTTAGGGATTGTTTGGAACAAACCAAGGTATCCTGAATAAGGACGCCAACGGCTCCTTCGACGGATGATCGCTGCAGTGCTTGTGTTCCTAGCCTGTAAAAATAGGTACTCTTGTGTGCTATGAAGAGCACTTCGTATTTGTTGGTGTTGAACGGTAACCAATTTCGAGTTGACCACTCATGTACCATATCCAAGTCACACTGAAGTGAACTCTGATCGGCATTCGGGCAGTGTTTCTGCAGCCACCACTGACTCCCCAAATGCTATGGAGGAAATTTGTGCGGGCATTACCAGTACACATTTTGCCCTTTCGTGCTCAGATAGTCTGCGTAGTCACGGTCTGGAACTCGTCCAACCAGTAAGCGTTCAGATATTTATCTAAATGTGTCTGATTATACCAAACAGCTGACAAAACTACCTCCATTGCTTCACAGGGAATAGAAGTCAGTGCGATTAGTGCCTCTAAAAGTACATCCATATCAGATAGCAAAATACCTAAAGATATGTCATCCACTAGTAATAAAGCTTATTATTTCTAGAAAAAGCCTTACTAGGGTCGGGATGGAAACAAACAATCCTACCAAGACATCAAATGACAGCAATCTCAAATTATCTGTTAAAAACAGAAATATCTAACCTCTCAGAATATGCCTGCGGACACACTGGTCATTAGGCACGTAACTTCCGCTACGACAATTAATAGTACACCTTCTCGTCCTCCTTTCTGCTTGCTCCGACCTCCTTCACCACCTCATCCGAGTGACTTCACAATACTACACCCGTATATCTTAAAATCACCCAACCTAGTCCTTTTTCTTTGAAATTGTTCCACCCATTTCGCCTCTCCAACGGAAGTGGTAAATCTCGCTTTGAAAAAGTTATTACGGATAGGTCTGCAGATAATATAGCCTCAAGTTCTACTCAATATTGTGACTCAAACCGGAATCAGAATCCTCACCGAATAGTGTTACTTAATATACTTTCCTTGTTAAATAAGATTCACTTACTCCGTACCTTCCTGTATCTAAATAAACCTAATCTGGTCTTACTTACTGCAAATTAGTGCAGTACAAATGTTTAAATTCAACTGGTTTCAATGAACGGACATACAGTGATCAGAAGCGATCTTAAGTACAGTTAGGGGTGGAGGTTGCGTTATTTACTATTTACAAAATCTTCTTGTTTCTGAGTACACATTCCCGCTTATCTGTCTCTCACTTGATTCCGTCTGGCTAATATTGTCGTTCGGTTGCATATATCACCAACCTGGTACCAGCAAGTACGAAAAGAACCAATTAGTAAATATATTTAGCGACTTTGCTAGACTTCCTCTGTAAAATAAGGTCATTTTGGGGAGTTCAACCGCCATGACGTATGCTGGGCTAGATTAGTACCAACGGGAAATCACCTAAACTTTATAACCTGTCTTTATGACAGAAGGATGCACTCAGGATATTCTTTCACCTACAAGGGGTGTAATTGTGATGCAATTCAGGACACACTGCGGGTGCACCAAAAAACCCGAAAAGGTGATGGATCTAGTTTTAGTCAAGACCATATCTCCATTTGCACTGAGGTACTATGTGGTCTCCCAGAATGCGAGCATAATGCAGTTGCCTGTAAAATAGTCGTCGACACCCTACTGGTCAAGTCAAATTAGATTCTTTCCGTTCAGTATAAAATAAAATACATTTTCCATTATACTTCGGTCGCAAAATTGGAAGCTTTTCTTTCTTTCCCATGATATCTAGCAGGTATAAGTTCTGTTTTATCACAACATACAATATTGTTTGATATTAATGACCACCAGCAAAAGGAAACCTTGTGCTAAACATTCGGCTAACTCGATTATTGCTGAAAAAGGTAGAAAATAAATAAATGCACTCGCTTGAATGTATGAAAACCTCGTGATTTCGGCGTGCTTTTGCGTTTGCAAACGCTTGTAGTTGAAACGGATGACAGGTATGCTACACATCTTATACAACAAGAGGAACGCATTTTACACAGCAAAACAAAGTTGGTGAACTAAGTAACTTTTACGAGAAAAGAAAAGCGCGACAATCAGACCTACCGTTACATATTATCACACCAGACGGCTTTACTGTAGACTGTCCTACTGCTGTAGCGGACGCCTTTAGAGCGTACTTTGCAGAATCTTTCAGCAAGGAAAATGCAACTCTGGTACCTCCAGTCTCAGCTGTCACCACCGAAACTATTTCAGTTGTTGAGTTCAAAATCGGAGGCTTTAAACGTTTGATTAGCTTGCTTCGGCCATCTTATAACCCTAGTCCCGATGGTATCTCTTCAGCCGTAAACAAGCATGATGATGAGGACACGCCATTACTATTACTGAATATTTCCCCTGTTCTTACAGTCAGGTCATTATCCTGAGAGATAGAAGGAAGCTGTTGTCATACTGCGATATGAGTCTGGTTTCAATGCGAATATTCCTAATAATCGCCGCATTAGTCGCAGCCCTATCTTATCACGATTGATGGAGAGAATTGTAAAGAAACAACTCACTCCTCTCCTCTTATTGCAGTCATCTTTCATCTTCGCAGCATTTCTTTTTATAGCCTCGTTTGTGCAAAACATGCCAAATTTATTGCTTAAATAATCTACCGGAGCGATGGACTCTGGTCTTCTATGAATTTTCATATCTCTTGACATGCAGTAAGTGTTCGATCGAGTCCCACACAAGAGATTATTATTAAAACTTGGTCGTTTTGGCATGTCAAAGCCGCTGCTTTCTTGGCTTAAACCCTATCTGACTGGACGCTGCCAGACAGTGAACATAAATGGGTTCATGTCTGCTCCCCAACAAGTTACTATTTGAGTCGTTCAATGCAACGTTTTATGTCCTCTTCCTACTCAACATAAACGATTGTAAACCTTTAGTACGCTTCGGAAGCTCTTTTTTTGTTTTCAGATTATTTGAAGATAGTATATACATTCTATTCATCCTATGACAAAACAGCAAATATTAAATTTGATTGACAAGCCATAGCGGGCGTGGCTGCAAAGTGGCAGGTGCATTTCAGATCAAAATGCTATATCATGACTTATGGATGCTATGTTGAGGTAGGATTGTTTCTACTTTATGGCGACTTCATTTCAGTGTGCTCTTCTGTCAGTGATTTCAGCAAACATGCAAACTATATGGTTTCTAAGGAAATGTAATAATCGGAAGATATTAATGACTTACTAAGGAAGAAAGAGATAAAGCTCATGGCATATAAAATCAATGTAAGACATTGTTAGAATACGGTAACCTTACATTCCGCAATTTACGTACAGGTGGCCTGAAGGCCATAGAAAAGGTTCAACGCGCCTTCATCAAATGCAACTTCGGTTACTCCACACTTGTTCGTTATAAAAGTAGATGCAGTGAATTAAAACTCGAGCCTTTATGGCTGTGTAGATTACATTTAAATATTGGTTTCCTTCAAAAAGTTGTGTAGCATAACTTGCATAGGGAACACTGCTCTGTGTAATTTGGGTTGGATACCAGATATGAATTACGCGATACCGAAAGTATACTTGTAGTACCTCCATTCAAGATCACAGGCAGACAGAACCTTTATCTTATACGGTTCAGCCTGATTTGGAATATGCTACCCAGTTTTATACGATGTACAAAAAGCCTGAGCGTATTTAACCAAATGATTAACATTTCCATGGCACCAGCAATAGCAAAATAGATAATTCTGTAGATGAACGACGATTGATTGTTTGAGAAAAGACCGGGTCATATTTGAAACAAATAGACCACTGCAGTAGTTTTTTGAAGATGATTAGTCTAACGATGTTTTACTTCTAATATCACTCTATCTGCTATATTTTAACTTTCTATACTCATACGCACATCGCATGATTCTTTTGTTTCCACTGAGTGACGAGTAACATATATTTTCTTTGGGAATGATTGTTTGAAAGTAATGAACTGATGGTCTTCCAATTCTGATGGTTTTGGTCTTTTGATTTTTGGTCTTCTGGGATAAATCAGCCACAACTACAGACACTAACAAATGCATTTGGATTATCTTTACTGTTCTTAGTTTCATACAAACTCTGAGTGGGAAGTAAATTTTTTCTTCTCAAAATTTCTGTACCGTCGTCATTATTCACTAAGAGTTCGCATGAAGTTGCGATTGATTGGCTTATTTGTTAAAAGGTAGTTATTAGTTTTATGCTATCTAATTTCGCATACCGTAAATTCTTGCTTATTTTGTTGTTGGGCTCGAGTGCGCTGATCTCTTGAGGTGACGGATTACAGCTTCATAACTAAAATCTTATACCCATGCAAGACGTATTGTCATTGACTCACTGGAGTATAAAAAGTTAGTGCTGTATTTGAATGATCCGCATGTCGGAACGGGCGGAGGCTTCATCGCCTAAATTACACGCATAAAACAGCCTTATAAAAGACATCCCTTGAACAGACAATTGTTCTCTATCCCGGTGACTAAACTTTACATTAACTACTTCTTTGTATATGTTAAGTTATTAACCAGAAAACAGCATGTGTACTCATGAATCCTTGAAGTCGTAATGTTACGGCGTAGTGTAAGTAAGGTGTACGCAGTCAAAAAACGCGAATTACGGATGAATTTGGTTGCATGGTACCAGTTATTGATTCAATAGTTCGACATTCAACAGTGCATGATGGGACAAAGTGTAAATTTACAACACCCACAAGATGGAAAATGTACAAGAAAATTGTAATCAAATTATACCAACATGAAACATGAATCATCGGTAATAAAGAAATTGCACTTTATCACAATTGTGTAGCGTTTAGCACTAAGACGAAAGTCTAGAAGTCTCTGGAGTGCCGCGATATCTGGTGTGTTCACCACATGTGTTGGTAGTGCATTCCAGTGGGAGCAGGTTCTAACGGAGCAAAAATACTTCCTACAATCCAAACAGGAGTGTTGCGCCACTAGTTTCAGGTGACGGCCTCGACATTGTTTGTTAGAGCCTACTCTACGCTGAACACATATCTCAGAAGGGAATTAGAAGTGCCAACAGGATGAAATTACGTAACATAATTTGATTCAATAGTTCAGTAGTTCAATAGTGTAAGATGGGATAAAAATATAACTTTACAAGACGCACAGGTTAGAAAATGCACAAGAAAATTAAAAGCAAACCTGTTGCAGCTTGGAACGTGAATCAGCAGTAGTAAAGCCATCGCACTTCCTCACACAGTTGTGTAGAGTTTACCGCTAAGATGAAAGTCTAGAATTCTTTCGAAGGTCTTAATTGCTGGTGTATTCACCACATTTGTTGGCAGTGCATTCCAGTGGGAACAGCTTCCAAGAGAGTAAAAATACTTTCTATGATCCAAGCGGGTGTGTTACGTCACTAGTTTCAGGTGATGACCTTGACATTATTTGTAAGGAGCTAGGATCACCCGTGATGCTCACAGGTGCCCAGTTTCAGTTAGTAACCGGTATGTAAAAACGGGGTCTCCGCGAATTCTTCGGTATTCTGAGGAGAACACTCCGCGTGGACGAAGGTGCAGTTCGTACCTGAGACGGAATGGTCCACATGTTGCGCTGGCGGCGCTTCTTTGGGGCTGCTCCAAGGGATCATTATCTCATTTTATCCATAAGCGCCAGGCATTAACGGCGTATTAAGAGTAGGGACGAAGATATCTATTGATCGAGAGTGGTACTAGCCATCGCTCAAATGTGGTGAAAGCTTGCCACAAAAGGCTCAAGTTCAAGTTCGTCACATTCGCTACTTTCAAGCATTGGGAGAATTGACAGACTTTCTCATTCACTAGGCACCTGTTGCAACACATGCTGTCCCAGAAGACATGTGTTGATGAAGCTGCTACGCGCCGTCAGTAGGCGGCACATTGCAGTGTTCATTGGGAGTTGGTTCCTCTCTGCGCATTCGTTAAACTGGTCCAGATAGTTCCGGAAATAGGCACGGTCGGATGTTAAGCGAATTGCTCGCCATATTTTAGCATCATTTGCAAATATCTGCCTAGGGGATAAGATATTTTCTGAGAGGTAATTTCTGTAAACTACAAGCCGTAGCGAGCCGAAGACGGATCCTGACGGCAAACCACAGGATACGCATAGGCTCTCCGAGTGCATGCTGGCTATCTTATTTAGTGTTCTGTCTTGTAGGCAATCTACAAATTAGATGAGCACGGAACCGTTGATACCATAGACAGGAAGCTCTTAGTGGGGAACGAGGAGTGACCCTCTCGAATGCCTAAAGAAACTTCTAAGTAAGCCACATATTTAGGGACTTTTTAATCAGCTGCTCTGTTCCATGAATCCCGGGGTAAGGAGCAGGTTGGTAAGGCAAGATTGCCCGCGTCAGAAACCATGTTGGACGTTGGATACTATTTGCCACATGTGGCAACACAATCATGGATAGCGTTGTAAATTAAGGGCTAATATAAGTAACTTCTGGCTAAAGTTTTCATCCGGGATATTCCGGGAAAATCTAGGTGCAAATATCTTAATAACCTTGTCATTGAGGAAGTCCTAAAAAATGTTCTGCATAATTCATTAAACGCGCTGGTGTTGAGCTTCTCCTAGGTAGCCGAGCTGTTGACTTGGACTACGCTGATGATATCCTCTTACTGACTGACGGTCCACAGGCTGTCCAACTTGCACTCAACCGCTTGGCGATTGAAGCGTCAAACTATGGGATGACTTTTCCCCATCCAAGTGCAAACGTCTTTCCCAAGACTTTCAGATGCCTGTACCTACACTTACTTTTGGAGGTGAGGCGCTGGAGGTTACGGAGTGTTTTGCCTACCTGGATATTTGCATCACAGCCAATGGAGCTATTGGAGACCAGGTTTCGTTGCGTATCTCAAGAGTTCGCCTCGCTCTCTCTAAGCTGAAGCACTTGTGGCGCAGCCATGACATTGGTACATCCATCAAAGGACGGGTTTATTTTGCGACTGTCCGCGCTTTACTGTTGTACGGTTGCCAGACTTGGCCTGTTCGTATCGCTGACCTGCACCGTCTCCCTGCGTGGTTGAACCGCAGTGTCAGCTTGGTCGATTCTCAGGGCTATACAAAACTTCCATGTCCATGAAGTCAAGGAGTTTCGATTTAAACTATGGCCTATCAGGAGACACTAAAACAAGTGAAGGAATGTTGAAATCACTCATTATAAGGCATTGAGAGAATTTTTGAAACTGCATGGTGGAGTGCGTTCAACAGACTCTCATCATTCTCTTCGGAGATGTTCGGTGGCTTGCAGACAAGCGCTAAGAGGCAAGGATTCCACGCCTTGTTCAGTGGTCTACCATGTTGACCTGCAAGCTGCAGTCAGCAGGAAGAATACGCCTGATATAACAGGGAAATGTTCGGTAATGGCCTCACATTTAAGGTAACCTCGATAGTAAATGGCAACACCACCACCGAGAGATGGACGATAATTTCGAATGACTGACATCTCACTGTGTTCTATCTCTGGATCAAGTATGTGTTTGAGAACCAAGTTTTAATCACGGCTACAATGTCCTATTTGATGTATAATGTCGATAGTGCAGTTTCGGCACTAGTTGTTTCGGTCCGCTGGCGATTTTTGAAGTGTGTGCTTTTACGCTTGACTGGTATGAGGTGGGAACAAGGGAGATTGCCTCATCTGAACTGGAATCTGTACCACTTGAAATAATGGTCTTCAGCGTACCACTAGAGGCCCAAGTTTCCTGTTATCATGCCACGCTTGGATTGATACTGTCACCATCTCCGAAGTAGTAATGGTAAGTTTCAAAACTCTTGGCCCATGACCGTGGTGGTTTGAAGAGGCAACTGGACAAGTGACGTCAATAGAGCCGATATCTTGCAAGTTACAAAGGTCTGTTATGTACCTTTACTCCTCGATGTTTTTCTTTTGTCGTTCACTGCTATCGTCATGCTTTAATTTTGTTACACCATGAACCAGTACCATATTCTTCGCCTCATTTTGATATGACACGTTCGGGTCAGACTACCACTTTTGGCTTTCTGCCTATGGCTTGTTCAGAAAAATGCAGGCACTGACTGTGTTGCCCAATGTTACTCGCAGTAACAGAGGTTCCCCTACATGTAGAGGTGGTGGATTTCATGAAGGGCGAGTAAGACTGGTTGGGCAAACTTTCAGCCCAGTGGTTTTGCGTTTCACTTTGTTTGCCTTTTACGATTCACTCGTGGGTTCTGGGATGCTAGAACATATCACTTTCAACGCCTTTTCGTTGCGTTGTAATTGTTTGTTCTACAGTTCATTGTAAGTGGAGGTTTGTCTTGCAGGAGTATCTAAATTGACTTCCGTGGAAGACGGGCCAAGGCCATTTTATCCGTGCAACGCCGTTAGTTCAAATATCTGTAGGCGTCCATTGTTGTCGTCCAGCTATTGACGGAGGTTATCGTGCACTCTGCGCGTAACCCTGCGTGCTTTGCAGCATTTCGTGAGAGTTAGGAGACCGTTCAACCGACCTGCCTTCACTGCTGTCTGTCATTATGGTGTTTACTTTTCGCTGGACTGTGTAGCACTTTTGCTAGCGAGCTTTTGTCATTTAACTTGTCTTGGATCGGGACTACGTAGTATGTTAAGCTGCAACTGGAGTTCAGATATTTTCCCTCCAATATCGCGACCAGCTCCTTTTTCCCAACCGAGGTAACAGCCACCATTTCACACCTCGTAAGTATTCAAACAATCTTAATTAAGGGCCTTTTTGAACATACGTCCCAGAACCACAACCTATTTGTCGATACATTGTTACCTTCGTTTGTTTAATGTTCGTAGGATTTGACACAAAAGCATCATATGATCCACGCTTGGCTGAGTTACCATTGACCTTGGGTTAGCTGCCCACTGGATTCCTTGTCGACAAACTTCTCCTGGCCTATGGTTCGTATGTACTTTTAGCTTGAGCTGGTCACGACATTTGGGCTCTCTAAGTCGTCTGCTCCGGTCAGCGGGTTTAGTAGTGGTACGTCTAGGCGCACTGATAGACAAAATCACACAGGTTTTGTGCACTGAAAGGCACCTAACAATACGGTGGTAATGTGAGACAACAAAAAGCCTATAGCTACAGTATACAGTGGTATCCAGCACTGTTTTATGTTGTCTGGTATCCTTAAAGAAGCTCTGTGTGGTGGTGTCTTCAGGGTACTGATAAAACCCAAATAAGCCAAGTTAAACACGTTGATCTGAATGAATAGACTTCCGAATACGTCGTTTGTGGTGTACCAGTGTGTCGTTGAACTTACTTCGAAAAGATAAATCCCGTTGGATATAGTTCGGTGATCTGAATCGATTAAACCTATTTCCGAAGATGTGGCACAGAATGGGAAGGAATAAGTCCAAGTTAACACTATGCACAAATTGTTTAAACTGGCACGCGGTGTGACCTTGCCATGTTTAGTCCTGTCCCATTTCCTTAACGGATTCAGATCACAAAATCAACGCACCCACAATGTACTGCAATGTGGATTTTTCCTAGCAGTATTGCTCCAGAGAATCACTCAAACTGCGGTCACAAACACACAGTTGTCCTAACTGCGTATTTACACAATCAAAGGGCGTACTCAGAGGGACGTTCATCAGGTTATGTCATTAGTGCACAGAGGTAGAGTTCTTCCTTTCATTTATCGGGATGTCCAGCCTGTAGGGCAGCGAAATCACAGATGAATGTATAGCTGATTCATTTTTATTGTAACAGCACTATCTGGCTGGCTAGCCGAACAACCTCCTCGTGGTGCCAGCTGGCTGGTTCGGGTTTAACCCGTTCCAGCTAATAGTTCGGCGGCAGTGTTCTAGGACGTGGTGAGTTTTCGCCTGGCAAGCGTTCTCCCTATAAAAAACCACAAATGTCTGCTTAACAACACTGTGACGTGGCGGTCGTGGCTCGCCACAAAATAAAGTCACTGCCCCGTGGATACCTGGATAATCCTTTCCAACCCACGGACACTAATCTTCTACTCGCACATGGCTGATGAGAGCAAACATTCAAGAATGGAGCAGAACGGTTACAAGCGCAAACTACCCAGCTATATAAACGCACACACAATTACATACCTACATACCCCCTGCACAAACAAGCACTGTTATGGCAAACATATCGGATTTTTGCACATTCTTGTTCACGCATTGTTTTGTTAAAGTGATCATGCCTGTAAAGGCGTGCCTGGCCTTGTCGAGAATAAAAGCTTTATTTATTTCTTTATTTATTTATTTTCATGTTTTGGCAATAATATAGGTCTTTTATCCACTACAGAGAACTTTTCCTTAAATTGCATGAGAGCAGCTTTGTAAGTGTTGGCCCATACGCGATGTTTGTGTAAGGTACGTGTTTAGTTTCACGTTCTGTGATATAGGTTAGAGAGGTAACAGACTGATTTATGAAGTCAAATAGTGTCATCGGGTTATTAGGACGGCACCTTGGATACTTGCGGCCACATGTAAGAAGCGTCCTGGGGGTCCACTTTTGATGGGTGGAGAGCGCAACCCGTTCTTGTTGAAAAACGCCACAACTCTGATCCCGTGCAGTTTGTCAGCGCAAAATTCCTGCAGCACATTTTAAAGGTTGCAATGGCTGCGTTTTCATGTAAAAGAACTCAGTGTGCTGAGTGAGAAAGTTATAATCGTGAAAATTAAAAAAAGCGGTTAAAAACGTTGATTTAAGGTTGCGATGAATTTGCCAACAGTCCCGCCGTTTAACAGTTTAGTACGGCATTTTCTTCAGGATAACATAGCACTACTGTAACACTAAAGACATATCTTCGTAACGCAATGGTCGGAATTAACAAAGGAGAGACTACAACGATTAAGGTGTTCAATGTAATCTATCGAAGACTACGAGATGACCTGATTATGGCATACTTGATTCTAAGAGACCCACGTCATGGGTGCCGCCCCTTACTGCCACTCAGAAGCAATACAAGCCTGAGGGATCACTCATTGAAACTCGCTGCACAGTATAGCCATCTGGAGTGCAGCAGCATTTTTTTCATTCGTGTCTGTCACCCGTGGAATGCTGTCACAGAATCAGTCGTCGCTGCACCGACGCTAACAGTAGGTAAAAAAACATTTAGATGACGTACTCATCCACTCACACTGTGTCACTTAGAGCTACATCTCCATCCTACACCTGAAGTTTACTACGGACTTATTTGATGTTAACTGCTAGTGCTGCGAATCTAAGCGGATCGCAGGACTGCAGCTTAGCAGACGATAGGTCCTTATTTTCATAATTGAATTGCTGACTGTTTTACTACCATTACTATCAATACTGTTATTTCGATATCCCCACGGACTATTCAACTGGACTTGTAATGCAACGCTTATGACCCGTATAAATTTCTTGTTCATTCATTGTTCATGATTCATTGCTTTTATGTAGAAAGCAATGAAGCACTACTTTACAAGCCCACTTGAGTAGTCTGGTGGGTTATTGAAAATTGTTGATGTAAAGAATGCAGTTGCTAGTTTGACTGTCAAAAGAATGGACATCGTATTTAATGCAGCAGCCATGCACTCCAAGTGTTTTCATAGCTTTAATAGGCGTAAAATAGTACATCCAAGGTCTTTCCCAGGAGTCGGATTGAGGGTAGTGTCAAGTACCAAAATGGTAGTGTCGGAGTGCGTCATCCAACCGACTTCTAAATATGGCTAGTGTGGGTGCAGAAACAACGGATTCGGGAAGAGCGTTCGATGGTTGGCACACTCGAAGGATAAAGAAATGGCTACGGTAAGCCAGAAAGCTGTACTCTTCTGCTAATTTCAAGGAGTGGCCTCTAAGCATGGTGTTACTGCTAAGTTGCAGTAAAGAGCGGCACTTTACGTAAAAAACGATTCATGTTCCAGTGAATTACGGAGTATGCTGAACTTCGGCAGGCCAACTAATTCCATTATATTGTTTATAATAAAAACCAGAAATCGAATTGTGTGCGAAGAACTTGTTCGTTCCATGTCGCAGAGCTGAGTAGCAGGCGCACTGCATAAAAGTGTGCGTTCTGGTCGGTTGAGCTGCACTAACAATTACGAGTCGCCTGCGCGTGTAGCACATTAGAATAACCACGCAAGTTGTACCCGCAGGTAATCAGCTCCTAGGCAGATGCACTTTAAAACCTGAATAGGGCACCTACCAAAGGCTTGAACAATAACGCAGGCCAACTGAACTTTGAGAGGACTTCACAGAACGTCTAGGGAGTATACTTGTCAATTGCTTTTGAACGTCCTCAGTCCATCAAATGCAAATGCATTGTTTCGGAACGACGCAATCTTCCCATAGTCTAGGGATTTCTAATGCACCGTCGTTAAACCGGATATACGGCCAGGAACCGCACGCAAACTCGATCATGCATGGTCGCTCACCTAAGTGTTATAATTGCGGTTACTGGGTTATTGGGGGTTATTGGTGGATATATTACGGCATGTTGTGTCACACGATACTCGACTTGTATAACGTCCGATACAGAGCTCCAAGCTCCGACCATTGATTGCAGTTTAAGTAGAAATTAGACAATTCAGCTTAGAAGAGGGTCACTGATCCCGCAATACTGGAGCTTGGAAAGTAGTACCCGTTGGTCTAGATGATCGAAAGCCGTCGAAAAATCTAGGTAGATTACATCAACGCCTCTGTCGACCTAAGCCTTGCTGCTCAGGCGTGATGATGTTGCAGTTTTTCAGATAACACGCTAGTGCATCGGCAACTATGGATTACATGATCTTGGAGATTATAGGAAGAAGGGATACTAGGCGGTAGTTGGAGGGACCACTACTGCTCCCACTTTTGTGATTTGGGGTTAATGTTCCGAGCCTCCACATCGCGGAAACATGATTCTGGTCTAAGCAGCGCTGTAAAAGCTGAGCTAAATCTCCTGCCAGTAGCTTTGTACCGCTCCCAGTGCCTCTGGATGAAATTTAACGACATCCGGCGAGCCGCGTGTGCAAAGAGATGTCAGGTTTTTCTAAACAGCCTCCGCGGTAAAGGAGATGTGGGTTAATGCTGGCGGTGAGAAGACAAAAGTTGTAAGATCGCTTGGTAGCAAGTTTTCTGAAACGTGGGGGCATATTGCATATTGCTGCTCCTTTGCTACTTACACTGCCATTCTTTTTGTCCATCAACTGTCCTAAGTGGATGCAATCCTTGCCCCATTTTTCGTAGGCTATTGACATATTTATACAGCATTTTGTGCTTAGCACTGAAGGCTTATATGCGGTTTTGTTTTCTCTTAACAGTTGAGTGCAGTGGTTACGATGCGTTACTAGTTATCCCAAATTCCTGCTGCTGGAGTTTCACTATACACTCACCATGCTGCGTTGCGTACTGTCATCTATTTTCGAGTTCTGCTCCTAACGAAAGAAACTGATGTACATTTATTGTAAGCTCTTATCTGTAGCCTCTGCAATCATCAGACTGCTTTTCTCGAAGAATTTGAGCCAGGCGACTTCCGGGGGTTCTTCGCCAAGGAATGATTAAATTTTAGCGCTGACGAGCTGGGCTAATCGATCGTAACTGGTGATTGTTCGCACAGTCTTGTCTTTCTCATTTCGACATTCCGCATGGAAGACGAAGTTGAAATTGATCACTGCATGATCACTGCGAATTAACTGGCAGTCTAAAATCAACACATCAATTATTTTTTGCTCATCGCTGGTAAGTACAATATCCAGCACAGATGGTCTGTTACCTGTTTTGAACCTAGTGGGCAAAATGAAGTGATTGTAAAGAGAAACAGTGGTTACGAGATGTCGTAGATCTGCTTTGAATTGTTCTCCGATTGTAGCAGGAGTTTCTAAACAATGTACGATGAAATCACCCATGATTAGTATGTGAGTGTACTTTCGCTGTAAACTGCATCTTAAAACAGCCACCACGCGGCAATCGGTTTCGGGTGTAGAGTTAGGGGGCGGTACACCACGACAATAAGGCAAGCTTCTCTGCCTTTTAACTGCAAGCGGCACCAAGAAGAGTCGGGGAACTGCGAGTCTGAATCCTCCATGGCTTTGCAGTGTAAGTCACTTCGATAATATATAATTACCCCACCTAATTTTGTGAGCATATCGTTCCGAATTAGTGAAATGCCCGGTAGCGAAGTTTCAGCGTTCATCATTCCCGTGTGCAACCACGTCTCGGTGATATCAATGACATCATGTGACCCGGAAACTTGGCGATCTTTCAGTTTGGTCAGTTTATTAAAAAGGCCCAGAGCATTCGTATACAAGCAGGCCAGTTTCTCGGTCCCTAGGAGCTCACAGAGGGACTAAAGGGGTAGTATGGGAGAATGCCGACCGATGGGAGGTCGGCAGTTACTCACTTTTGATGGGCTAATGATACTTCGTCTGCAAGTTAGTTCGGCCAATGTGCGTCCTAATATTCGTTTAGATCTACGTCTGAGTAAAGAGGTAGCATTCATGTTATGCTCCTGTATCATAGGAGGTTCGTTTTCTGCTTCAGATGTTTTGATACTTGTACTGTGCAAAGCTTCTGCGACCATTAACCGAAGTTCAGAAGAATATCCTTTCCTATTTCACTGCCATCGATCCAAAACCTCTGTTGTTGTTTGCTCTGACTGAACTACAAATTTTTGGAATTCTAGGACCGCATCCTCTATAATTTGGTGAGAAATATCTTAGTGAGCAATAGTGCCACAATATTGTTTAAAAAGTGTTTCATGGATGAATCGCCACTTTTCTAATTCGTGCCATCCGGGCCCTCGAACACCATTAAAAGGATATTTTGGCACGCCATGTATGAAGATTTTGTTTAGGCGGCCTTGCTTGCCGGGTCTCTCTTCGGTGTTTATTTTTGATTGTCGAGCGCTCCAAGGGACATCAGGATAGATGCGTATCCCACAGGATCCGTGTTTTAGCGCGCTTGCGGAAAGCAAAACGTTTTCTACATCGGTGGAGGATTCTAGTGTTACTCGAATAATGCTGGGTTCTACCTACTTTAGCGAGTTCGGATGACGAGTAATACCCAAGTAATACCAATGAGTTCCATTGTTCTTTGTCGCCTGAGAACTTATCCCGCATTGTGATGGTAATAGATTCAGAGACATTTGAGCATACAACAGTCCGGGCAGTATTGTTGGATCATTTTTCCGTTGATCTACAAGGTAGCGTATTCGTTCTTCCTGACCTACTGACAAGTGTTTACTGTTTACTGTTTATCCCTCTATTCGCGTTAAAGGTGTTTGCAACAGAACAGTCCGCAACGGCGGCCTCCCGGCGGACCTTTGCAACCATCTCTGCTTGTGTAACTGAGGTTTTGGGGGATTTTGTCTTGACAAGAGACATTTGAGCTACAGATACCGACGGTTAGTGTTCATCTGCTTCATCCTTGTTAATGCCAAATGGCAGATCTATTGGAATTGGTTTAATTGGACGTTTCGGGTAGTGATTGCTTTCGTTGCCATGAACACAGTTTGACTTTAGTAGATACGGTCAGTTTTCGCCCGGCGTTTTATCAAATTTAGTGAAGACAGTGGACATGAGGAGGTGGCTGATTGCGGTTCAGGTGAAGTGAATTTTATAACATTATGTTACTCAGAACCCGCTATGCTTCCCTGGCGCATACTCGCTTCCACTGATCTAATCTTATCGTTTATTCTCTGCTCAGCTAGGATAGGCAAGCATTTAACGAGTGGGATGGTCGAAGACGCAGTGCAGAATCAAAGCTCATCTTGTGCGCCATTTCGCTCTCCTACCTAGTGTTGGGACACAATTGCACATTTCGGATGATACCATTCCAAACTGTGGGAGCAAGGCAGACCGATTTTTAATACTCGATGACATTCTCCTAACCCGCAAATGCCTTTCGCTTAGAGCCTCTTCGGTTTCGCATTTCTGCCATTCAACTTGGTGTCGTTACCTGACCCAGTGGGTTGGTTAGTGTTCAGTACTATTTCAGCTTTGAGAGCGGTGCACATCGGTCATGCGAGCGTGGTGGTTGCAAAGTCAAAAGAGTGGTCGGAGTAATCATGCGGTCCGTGTGATTGGTTATGCAGGCACACTAGCTGACAAGGTCACAAGGAATGGGGAGTGACCGGAACCTGCCAACTGAATCTGAACACAGCGCTGAACACAAATAGAGATCACAAATTCTTTCACAGCTGTGTTGAGAAGCGCTGGATCGGAATAAGCTTAGGATTTTCAGCCTGCCTCGAGAACACTGTATCGAATGGTGTCACACAGAAAGACAATCGGTTCAATGTGATTAAGTCAACCGTTTGCGCTTAATCACGGATGTCAGTGAAAACGGTTAGTGATGGCAAGGACTTTAATCGTAGATATTTCCACGTATGATGGATCAACGTGTATGGATAGTAAATCCGGTTCGAATGAGCATACAGGGACAACACTGCGAGCAGATGGAGACCGCATGGAGAGGAATAATAAATTGTTGTATTTAAGTACCGTCAGGAAAAGCCGACGGAATCTTCGATCAAATTGTGCGTTTGGATCACTGTAATAGGTGGCCGTTTGGGTTATCGATATACGAAGCAGTTCCGAAAGCAATCTTCATTCCTATCCGACAGTGGTCTGTGCTAGAAAAATACAGTATATGGTATCACAGACCACTGAGAATTGCTACCTGCTGATGGGTTGTTGCTCTCTGAAAGGTGGAAGTACTATTTACTATTACAAGACGAATGTAAAGAATGGAAAAAACTGTTTATACCTTGACGGTGTGGTATACGGATTGAGATTGATCTGGTCCAATTTTATAAATAGATGGTAGCAAACAGTTTCTGTTCAAGTTCTCCCAAGGAAAAACGTTGTGGACTGGTGCATCAGTAGCAGCCGAGGTGTGTAGGAATTGACATGGACGGATGACATGAAGCATTCTGTAGTTTTGTGCTGATACCTTCGGAAAGGAA
The DNA here is from genome assembly GCA_944474145.2 of Dicrocoelium dendriticum. NCBI lineage: Eukaryota > Metazoa > Platyhelminthes > Trematoda > Plagiorchiida > Dicrocoeliidae > Dicrocoelium > Dicrocoelium dendriticum. The sequence continues at coordinate 48,458,829 of OX104062.1, forward strand.
AGGGAATTGGTTAGACATACGGAAAACAGTTCGTTTATAAAAAGGCGGATGTTAAGGTTATCACAGACCAAAAAATAATTCGTTAAAAGTTATTAGCTAAGTCTATGTGTTTTGTTTTGCAGGGCTCAGTGTGGCACTTTCTTGTATTGTTGCGTCGCAGGTCAGAATGGTTTCTTGAGGCCAATAGTTATGGGGTACTAAAATGTGGCATACGGGATGATAGGGTGGTGGTGATTGATACCATGTCTTAGATATTTGCAATACACTGAATCCAAAGTGTGTTCTTATAAATGGTGATGATTGCGGGGCCATAGTTAAGATTTGAATTAGGTTTATATTTGGGATTTACTCCTAATAGATCCTCATTCGCATAGTGCATTAGATTCACAGCCCAATAAACTCATATCCCATGATAGAATAACTATGGAAAGGATTGTCAGAATATGCTGCCCTAGTGCATAACGGGAACAGTACCAGGTGTGAACTGTATAAGTTGTAAACAACGTTAGATCTGAAGCACAGTATCTAATTTTCATATTCTCGCCACCCGCGAAGATAAATCATCACCGGAGTGTGACAACAGTATAGGATTTATGAAATTGGTTCACTTAGACAAAGGGTAAAATATTTCTGCAAACACGAAGAATGCTCAGTGAGTAGTGAAGTATAATATTCCGATGACAATAGCAACTGTCGAATTTGGAAGGATGATCAGCACTGGTAGTGCATGGTGGGAAACGTGCACACTCTTGTGTGTGTGATGGGTAACTCGGTGCGACAACCTGTGTAGGTCGCCAATCAATCATACTATGCTAGGTAGTATTTTAATCAAAGCTTACTCGGGAAGAATTGTTCAAAAACCTAGAGCGGTAGTTACTGTTGAACGGTGTCCATTTTGAGCCACCAATGACAAATGTTGCTTCCAAACCCGTATAGTTGGTCAACAAACTTAGTCGTGTTTTTCCGAAGTTTTACTCGAACTGGCACTATCCAAGTAATTAGTTACTAAGCGGTTGGTGCTAGCTGGATCTGCATTCTACTGTCCCGTCGAGGTAGTGACTCCACCATACACTGGTACCGGCCCAGGGACCGTAAGTGCCTAAAGCTAAAGCGCCACCAAGCCCATCAGTAAAACAGTTATCGCAAGTGCATTTTCAAGAATGCGACAGAAGGCCAGTGGATATGTTGTAAAACTTGGTCCTTCAGGGACAAAAACAGTTTATTCTGCAACGCAAGTTCAGCAAAAGTGGTAGCATGACTAGCTTGTAGAAGCCTCGATATAAATAAATAGCCCACTTCCATAACTAACAGCGCTTATGCACTCGTGAGATTCTTTCTTTGAATTGGTCAAACAAACGCACTCCAGCACTGCCAAATATGAACCAATCAGCATATAGGCGAAGAGGCGTAGGCGTCCAATCATCTGCACCGTTAGCTTGCGGCAAGCTAGCCGCTTACTTTACCATGTGAATCCGCTTTTTCCTATGATTGCATAAGCCAATCACAGAAGCCACGATTGATTTAGAGACGGTCAGCATGTCTTCAACCCGTACATCGACTGCTAAGGAAGGTACGCATTTATGCCGTAGGATATTGTTACCAAAAGGAAGATTTCATCATAATGAAAGCAGATTAGGGATTAGGTACTGTGCTCATGGATAGTAACGAATACATAAAGAAACTAGAGATACTTCGGGTAATTCTCGAAAAATAATCAGGAGTACACAGAAACCTAATTTATTAAGTATTGAAACCATTAGTGAATGACTGTTCCATAACAAAGGAAACATGCAGATAACTTCCGCCCACAGGCTCTATCATACCCTTCCTATATGGCCCCTAAATACACATGCTGCTTGGCGTATGAATTCCATACAAACAACTCTGGTCTACTTGTCGTTTTATTTAATGAAACAACAATCCCTCTAGCTCAAGCCGTTCTCGATTACAGCGCTTGGGTCTCGATTTAGTTACCTCTCACTCCGATGCAATGACAGACTACATGCAAGCCGAATATGTGACATTGAGGTGACTTTGCCTGTTGGGTACTATTTGTTGCTCGGGTATTTTGAAAGATTTCCGATCTAAATCTTATCGCTGGTCCGCCTGTCCATGCTCATTTGATCAGGTTTGATCACGCCTTCGTAGTGCACGTATTTCCTCGAGTGTAATTCTAACGGAAAACTTCTAACGCTGGTTCTCAATTTTTGCTGTGTTTCGACTCAATCCTGCGCCCCAAAAGTGCATCGCCTTTTCACCTACATCAAGGTTCTTGGAATTATCGGAAAACATATTGCGATCTCTACTGCAACATACCTAAACCAACCCTATCGGTAGCTGCAGGAGGCGGCTGGAGTCAATTACCTTTTTCTTCACTGTTTTCGCTGACCGAGAGCGTCCACCCTTTATTGAGAACCGCGTTCTATCAAACGCACGCCTACACACTGTCTGAGCAGAATTATACGTGTGTGCCCAATGGAACCCGCGGAGAAACGCGACGCGGCACGAGACTAAATTGACCTCAGAGTTGACCTGTGCGCAGAGCAATCAACTTCTGAAGGACAACCTACAATCTTTGGCAAAATTGGATAACTGGACGCAATTAAGAACCCGGTTTGTTTGTATCGAAAATTTTACTAGAGACGGTGGCCATTTGTACCCCAGTATAATTCCAAGACATAGTGAGGCATAGTGGTAGATAGCAGTACATGCATTCACCTCAGGTGCAATCTACAATGGTACGCGACTCAGCATTGGTGATGATGTATTGGAAACCGCCTCCCGCTTATGCTACCTTGGGAATATGATGTCGACTGACAGTGAGCTGCGTATCCGCGTCTCGAAAGCAGCGGCGGCATTCGGGAAGTTAGAGTACCTAATATGGGACAACCATCAGCTTACCGTTGGCACGAAGCTGATGGTGTACAAATTCATAATGCTGTCCGTTCTCATATACGACAGTAAAACGTGGACGATTTACCGGCGGGATTCGCGAAATCTCTGGAGCGGTTCCATCATTAGTGTCTGTGACAGTTGCGGACACGGAAGTGTTCCGCCAAAGTGGAATGTATGCAGTGGACTGCATACTTTTGTTGAGACACCTGTGGTGGCTCGGTCATATGTGGCGGATGGATTCGACGGGGATACCGAAACAGTTAGTGTATTGTCAGCTGAGCGTGTGGAGTCGGCATGTGGGGGGGTGGGGAAACCGAAGCTTCGTTACCAGGACATGACCAAAGTGAGCCTCTCACGTTCTAGTCTTGATCGCAGGTCATGGGATTCGTAAGTGGCTGATCGGCTTGAATGGCGCGATCTGATCACGAAGAATTTTGCCGAGGTGCAAGAGAAAGCCGTCATGCATGCAGAGAAGCATCTGCAATTACGGAAGTGGTAAGCGCCGATGGGTTATGCTTTATCAAAAGCGAACGCGTCGTGCTGTGGCACGTAGGGTCGCGAGTGCCTGAGTCTGGCAGGCCTAGTAAGCCATGTGCGAGGGCACTCGGGGCCACCACCGAAGCGACGACGAGTCCTGCAGACAACTAGGCAGAACCATCGCAACGTTTGTAGTTACGCTGCATTCGATTTACTGACCGCGTGCTTGAATGTTACGTCCCTTTATTTCAGGTGGTGGGTTTGCTATGGTATGTTAATGCTTTTTATCTCATTATATCTACACATACCATCATTTAAAAACCCGCACACGTCTTTTAAACTAATTGTAGTTATCGATAACATTTTCGCCGTTGTGGTATTTTCTTAAGATATATTTTCTGACGAATTGAACTTGTCGCGGATCTGCTCGCAACCAATTTATTTCAAATGCTTATTTATTGAAGAGTCACAGCACCATATCCATTTGCCTTTTTTAATTTAATTTATTTAATTTCTTAGTTTCAATTGATGTGCTGTTATTTGACTTCGCCGATTTAGCTGCGCTTGATGTGCATGTTGACAAGGTGCCTACCTGTCTATTACCCACTACGTCGTCCATATTGGCTCCAGGAGATATTTAGTCGTTGCTGGATGTGACGAAATGCATGGTCCTTGTGGTGGTGCTAGGCTCGAAGAGTGATTCCATACACTCAGTGTGGAGCGGACTACAGTCCAGCCAACGTCTTGTGTGCGCTTGATTCCCCAACTACAGCGTGCTTGTGTTTGCCTGTGAAGGAGGGAGGGCCGGCTCCGTTGATGAAACTTGGCTCTTATCCACATGCCTCCCGGTCTTATTCCTTCGGGTTTACACTGGATATGTGGTGTGTGGTTGGAACAGTGGTTGTTGCAGCGTAAACCACCCATCGTCCCTCTGTAAGCGCAGGTGAAACCTGACTTGCCACATTGACAGGCAAATCCGAAACTGAATGCCGCCAACCATAATTATCGTGCAGTTTAGATATGTTTTACGAACTCTAAACCTTACTGACAACCCACCAAAAATGCTCGTTAGTTCTGTCAGAACGAGAAGCTCCACGTTTAATTCGAGAAAGAGACAGGAACCAAATAAAATGCTCACAAACCTCTGTGCTTACAGCCCATCCGTTAGCACTGTAAAAACAAATGGTGTATCTTCCGCAAATTCACCTGTCGTGAAGCATTGGTTACTGAAACCTAAAGCGACTACCAATCTATGCCTCCGAAACCCCTTAGCTCCTAATGTCCATAAACGTGTCACGTGCAATTGTTCATCCAGGAATAGTGATCTTGTATCCTCACTGACAAACAGAATTGCATTATTAGAGGAGCAGTTAAATGAACAAACCGTAAAACGTTTGCGGTTGGATTCTGTCGCGGACAGCCCAACATCTGTTTCCTATTTAATTGATGCACCATCTAACACAGAGCACATGCATATGCAAGGGACAATGAGGTAACTGAAAAATGCAAGCGTGCCCAAAACGCTATTATCCTCAACATACAGGATTACATAAACCTTACATCTGCCAGGAATGAGGTTACAAAGATCTACAGCATACGATGAACGATATTAATCGCAATAGACTAAGGAAAATTCTCTACATCATCCATGCCCTACGCTTTTCCGATTCAGTAACTAACACTTTGCTAACATGTTAATTGCGAATCAAAAAACTGTGAGGTCTATTCCTAGATTAGACAAAGTAGTCATTTTGGAGGATAGAACCCCCATCCAAGGTGAATTTCATCATGTTGGATGTATCAATAACACCAAATCGCATGACAAACAATTTCAATTATTCCTCACCGAAAGCAAAGGAAGGGATAGCATCCGGTGCAGATTGCATTGGCCCGTTAGGCACAACCGTCCATTTAGATTATCCTGCATCCATCGCTGACTCTGCAGATGCTATGGACGACATTTGTGAGGACACTTCCAGTAAACAGGATACTGTCTTTTGCTCAGATACAGAGGAAGTCCCCTCTGTAAAGGTACGGTCTGAAACTCGCCCATCCAGTCAGAGTTCAGCTCCTTATCTAACAGCGCCTGATTATATCTATCCGCTAACAAAACTGCTTCACAGAGAACAGACGTCAGTGCGATTAGTGCATCGAAAGGCACACCCATATTAGGAATCAAAATATCTAAAGACATGTCATCCACCGGTGACAAAAGCGGTCATCCTAGAAAGCACTGTATTCTTAGAAAGAGCCCTAATGAGGTTGGGATAAAACCCCAAAATTCTACCATGGCTAAAAACGACAACAAGCACATGCTATCTGCGAAACATGAACCTCTAATCTCTCAGAATACGCTTGCGGGCTCACTGGTCATTAGGCCCCGTAAGTTCCGCCATGACAATAAATAGTACTTTTTATTGTCCTCCTTTCTACTTGTCCCCATCTTCTTTACCACCTGCTTTGCGTAACTCCACAATACTACCTCACTCGCATATGTTAAACTCTCCCAAACTACCACATCTTTTTGGAATTGCCCCACCAATTCCGCGCCTTCCTTTACTACCAACGGATGTCATAAATCTCAATTTGTAGGATAGGTCTGAAGCTAATATAGGCTCGGATTCTAAAGAGTACTGTGGCTCAAACCTGAGTCAGAATGCTTACCGAATGGTGCTACGTAATATACTTTAAATCTTAACTAAGATTCACTTACTCCGTACCTTCGTGTATCTAAATAAAACTACTCTTGTCTTACTGAAGCTTGGTGCAGCACAAATGTGTCAACTCAAATTATTTTAATTGACAGATATAAGCTGATCAGAAACGATCGTAATACTAGTAGGTGTGGGGGTTGCATTATCTACTAATCACGAAACCTGCTTGTTTCTGAGTACACACTTCTGCTTATCTGTCCGTCTCTTGATTCCGCCTGGCTAATTTTATCCTTCGGTTGAAACCGATCTATTGTAGGTTATTTATATAGCACACCTGATGCTTGCATATACCAAGGGATCCAATTGGTAAATATTTTTAGCCACCTTTCTGGGCTTACTAGTTAAATTAAAACCATTTGTGGGGACTTCAACCTGCATGACACGTTTTGGTCTAGGTTAGTGACAAGCGGGAATCACGCAAACTTTCTAACTTTTCTTATACCTGAACGATGGACTCAGCATATCCCTTTACCTACAAAAGGTAAAAGTGTACTGGACCTTGTTTTGACTCTACATCCTATTCCAATTTTCCCTGAGGTACTACGTGGCCTCCCAGGATGCGATCACAAATTAGTTGCCTGCAAGCTAGTGGTCGACACCCCACTGGTCCATTCAAAAATACGCTCTTTCCTCTCACAAAATGTAAACTGAGACTCATTTTTTATTATACTCCGGTCGCAAAATTGGGACCTTTTCTTTCTCATGACCTCCAAGATGCACCTGCTCTGTTTTATGACAACACACAATATTGCTTAAAATTATTGAATATCAACAAAATGATACCTTGTGCTAGACCTTCGGCTAGCTTGACTACTGCTGAACAAGATAAGAAAACAAACGCGCACACTCGGTCGAACGAATGCAAAAACTCATGATTTCAGCGTGCTGTTGCGTCTGCAAAAGCTTGTAGTTGAAACGGATGCTAAGAATGATACGCATCTTAGACAAGAAGAGGAACATATTTTACACAGCGAAAGCAAAACTGGTGAACTACGTAACTTTTAGAAGCAAGGCAAAGCGTAACAATCAGACTTACTGTCACATATTATCACACCAGACGGCAGTTGTCCTCGACATGCCTACTGCTATGGCAGATATATTTAGAGCATACTTTGCAGAATCTCTCAGCAACGAAAATGCAACTCTGGCACATCCAGCCTCAGTTGTTGAGTTCAAAATCGGAGGCTTTAAATGTTTGCTTAGCTCGCTTCGACCATCTTATAACCCTAGTCCCTAGTCTCTTCAGCCGTAATCATGCAACATGATGAGGACACGCCAGTACTATCATTGAATATTTTCCTCTGTTATTACACTCAGGTCAGTATCCTGAGAGATAGAAGGAAGCTGTTGTCATACTGCAATATAAGTCTGGTCTCAAAGCAAATATTCCTAATGGTCGCCGCATTAGTCGCAGCCCCATCTTATCACGATTGATGGAGAGAATCGTAAAGGAACAACTCGCTTCTCTCCTCGTATTGCAGTCATCTTTCATCTTCGCAGCATGGCTTTTTAAAGTCTTGTTTGTACAAAATATGTCAAACTTACTGCTTAAATAATCTACCGGAGTGATGGACTCTGGTCTTCTATGAATTTTCATGTCCCTTGACATGCAGTAAGTGTTCGATCGAGTCCCACACAAGAGGTTATTACTAAAACTGGGTCATTGTGGCATGTCAAAGCCGCTGCTTTCTTAGCTAAAATCCTATCTGACTGGACGCTGCCGGACAATGAACATAAATGGGTTCATGTCTGACCTCCAACAAGTTACGCTTTGACTCTTTCATTGCAACGTTTTATGTCCTCTTCTTTTCTTACTCTACATAAACGATCTTAAACCACTGGTACGCTTCGGAAGCTCATATTTTCTTTCAGATTATTTAAGGTGGCATGGACGTTTCATTCATCCTACTAGCAAACAGCAAATATCAAATTTGACTGACAAGCCTTAGTGGGCGTGGCTGCAAACTGGCACGTGCACTTCAGATCAAAATGCTATATCATTACTTATGGATGCCATATTGAGGCAGGATCGTTTCTACTTTATGGCGATCTCATTTCAGTGTGCTCTTCTGTCAGTGATTTCAGCAAACATGCGAACTATATGGTTTCTAAGGCAATGTAATAATCGGCGGATATTAACGACTTACTAAGGATGAAGGAGACGAGCATTATGGCATATAAAATCTATGTAAGACATTGTTAGAATACTGTAACCTTACGTTCCGCAATTAAGGTACAGGTGGCCTGAAGACCATAGAAAAGATTCAACGCGCCTTCATATGATGCAACTTCGGTTACTCCACTTGTCCGTTATAAAAATAGAAGTAATGAATTAAAACTTGAGCCTTTATGGCTATGTAAATTACATTTAAATCTTGGTTTCCTTCAAAACGTTGCGTAGCGTACCGTGCATAGGGAACACCGCTCTGTGCAATTTGGGTTGGATACCAGACATGAATTACTCGATACTGAATGTATGCATGTAGTACCTCCATTCAAGACCACAGGCAGACAGAAGCATTATCTTATACGGTTCAGCCTGATTTGGAATATGCTACCCAGTTTCACACGATATACAAAAGCCTAAGGGTATTTAACAAAAATGATTAGGATTTTCATGGCACCAGCAACAGCAAAATAGATAATTCTGCAGATGAACGATGATTGATTGTTTGAGAAAGGACCGGGTCGTATTTCAAACCAGAGCCTACGGTAGCCATTCTTTGAAGATGATATGTCTAAGGATGTTTGGTCTCCAATATCACTTAATCTGCTATATTTTGTACTGCTATATTTTATACTCATACGCAGATTGGATAATTTTTTCTTATTTTCACTGAGTGACGAGCAACAGATATTTTCCTTTCGAATGATTGTTTGAAAACAATGAACTGATGGTCTGTTGCGGGCCCGTCAAAAATCCCCGCAAAAAACGCGCCAGTAACTCCGGCATAATGGCTGTGGGAAGCGGAGTCCAATTTCTCCCCACAACGCAGCAGTGTTCAGCCACTCCGAGGCGCGTCCCAACTGCGAACCTTTTGACAATGCTCATTTACAAACTACCACCTCTTCGTGGTGACAGTTTTCCTTAACTTAATAACCCATAGCACTCACTGTGATTGCCCTTTGTTGGTCGTAAAAGAGCCTACAGAGGACCACTTGTCTTTTCTTTCTCTTCGCCTCAGTTGGGAGTCGGTCGGGTCGCGTGATTGCGTGCGAGTCGTTAACTGGCCAGCCCTCGCGTCTAAGTCATTAGCGCGCGTCTATCGTACCCCCTCTCGTGTGCGTCCGTTTTCGAGGCCTCAGCGTCTATACGAACAAGTGCGGCTAAGATCGTTCCCACGCTCGTTCAATTTTCCGTCTCACCGGCTAAGCCAGCGTCATCAGGACAGCGCAATTCCGTTCGAGTGGTCAGCGTAACAAGCAATTATCGTAGGCGTGCCAGCGACCCTCTTATCAGGCAATTACGCAATTATAACAGTGGCGACAGAGTTGGCGAACCATGACTGACGAATATGCCGATTTAAAATTGATGCTGCAGCAACAGCTTAAATTGATGTCCGTGCTAACCGAAAAGCTTTCCAGTTCTTCCCTTCATGCAGGTCCGAGCGCCAATTCTCAGTCAGTGGACCAGGTGGTTAGCGGCATCAGCGAATTTCTGTACGACGCCAAGGCCGGGGTAACGTTCGAATCCTGGTACAAGCGGTACGAGGACCTGTTCACCGTTGACTTGGCTCGCCAGGACGACGCGTGGAAGGTCCGCCTGCTTCTGCGCAAACTTGGTACCCTCGAACACCAGCGTTACACCAATTTCATCTTGCCGAGGAACCCACGGGACGTTACCTTTGACGACACGGTCCGAACGTTGTCACAGATTTTTGGCGAGCAGTCCTCTCTGTTCAATGCTCGTTACCAATGTCTGCAGCTGGTCAAACGTGATGCCGACGACTTCATCACGTACGCGGGCATGGTCAACCGTGAATGCCAACGTTTTCAACTTGGCTCGCTCACCGAGGACCAATTCAAATGCCTGATCTTCGTCTCTGGCCTCCAATCTCCACACGATGCCGATATCCGGACGCGCCTCCTGTCCAAGCTACAACAGGATGGATCAGTCACACTCCAGAACCTGGCCGAGGAGTGTCAAACGCTGCTCAACCTGAAGCACGATTCTGCCATGATCCAGAACGCCGCCGCACCTGGTATGGTCCAGGCAGTCACAGCACCGAGGGCGCAATCGTCCGCGCGCCCCACCCAATCCGACCGAGCGAAGTCCCCACCCTACGCGTGCCGATTCTGTGGTGCCTGGCATTTCCACCGCGACTGCAAGTTCCGCCAGCATCGTTGTCAACGTTGTGGCAGGGTGGGGCACCGGGATGGTTACTGCCATCCTCCATCTCCCAAGGGGGCCAAAACTGGGCTGGCCCCCACCCGCGATCCAAAGAAGAGGTCCCGACCCAGACGCACACCCAAATCTGGTCCGGTTGGCAGCTCCCTGAGCCTGCTGGCCACGTTCCAAATCAACGCTGCGGATCGGAGAAAGTTCGTCGACGTCTTGATCAATGGTCAGTCGGTCCGATTGCAGTTGGACACTGCGTCGGACATCACAATCATCTCCGAGGATCTCTGGCGATCCCTTGGCAAGCCACCTTTCGAACCGACCTCCCAATCTGCCACCAGCGCCTGTGGTGGTCGCGTGCAGCTAACTGGGCAGCTGCACTGCTCCGTCTCCTTCCGGGGCGCCACGTTCAACGCGATCTGCTACATCACAAAGGCGAAGCTCAACGTGCTTGGTCTCGACTGGCTCGAAACCCTTGGCTTGGCCGATCTTCCTCTTCGGGCCATCTGCAACGTGGTACATTCTCCGACAGTACCAAACGACCGAACCGACGACAAAGCCAGTCAATCCGCCCCCGTGTCCCAGGATTGTCAACAAGCCTCAAAGATGCCACCACACCAATCACCAGTTCCTTGGCATCCGCCAGCAAAACCGTGGTCTCGAGTGCACATCGATTACGCTGGTCCCATCGATGGCATTTCCTACCTGGTCATGGTCGACGCCTATTCCAAATGGCCGGAAGTGGTCGCCGTCAACCCACCAACCGCATCCGCCACTCTGGCTTGTCTCCAACGAATCTTCAGTCAACATGGACTTCCCGAGGTCTTGGTGTCCGACAATGGTACCCAGTTTACGTCTTCCGTCTTCGAGGACTTTTGCCGCCGACACTGCATCGAACACCTCCGCTCACCGCCGTACCATCCCCAATCCAACGGTCAAGCGGAGCGATTTGTCGACACCTTCAAGAGGGCGCTTTTGAAATCTCGCGGGGAGGGGACCGTGGATGAGTGTCTTCAGGCCTTCCTGCTCTCGTACCGGTCCACACCGAATCCAGCTACGCCAGGAGGCCAGTCACCAGCTGAAGCATTGATGGGCCGCAAGCTACGCACAACCAACGAAGCGCTCATTCCGACTGAGAAGCCACCTATTCACTCTGGTCCCTGCAACAAGCACAAAGAATTCGTCGTTGGAGCCCCGGTCTACGCTCGAGATTACAGAGCAGGTCATCCTCGCTGGATCGAAGCAACAGTGACGGCCAGGCGAGGTGACATGCTGCATGATGTCTCCGTAGGTGATGACACCTGGGTTCGCCATCGAAATCAACTTCGTCCGCGCCACGAAGAAACCTCCATGCCAACCAGCCATCCCGTGCGCCTGCCGCTGCACATCCTGCTGGATACTTTCGGATTGGCCACACAACGACAGAGCACGGTCGAAGCCGCTCAGTCGCCGCCGCATCTCGAGAACCCACCTTGCCGACGAACAGAAAGAATCCGGAGGTCACCGAAATCCCTCCAGGTCAATCCTCGCCAGAAGCGGTACTCTTTCTCTTCAAAGGGAGGTGTTGCGGGCCCGTCAAAAATCCCCGCAAAAAACGCGCCAGTAACTCCGGCATAATGGCTGTGGGAAACGGAGTCCAATTTCTCCCCACAACGCAGCAGTGTTCAGCCACTCCGAGGCGCGTCCCAACTGCGAACCTTTTGACAATGCTCATTTACAAACTACCACCTCTTCGTGGTGACAGTTTTCCTTAACTTAATAACCCATAGCACTCACTGTGATTGCCCTTTGTTGGTCGTAAAAGAGCCTACAGAGGACCACTTGTCTTTTCTTTCTCTTCGCCTCAGTTGGGAGTCGGTCGGGTCGCGTGATTGCGTGCGAGTCGTTAACTGGCCAGCCCTCGCGTCTAAGTCATTAGCGCGCGTCTATCGTACCCCCTCTCGTGTGCGTCCGTTTTCGAGGCCTCAGCGTCTATACGAACAAGTGCGGCTAAGATCGTTCCCACGCTCGTTCAATTTTCCGTCTCACCGGCTAAGCCAGCGTCATCAGGACAGCGCAATTCCGTTCGAGTGGTCAGCGTAACAAGCAATTATCGTAGGCGTGCCAGCGACCCTCTTATCAGGCAATTACGCAATTATCTCAAGAGGCGGCGTTCCCTCAATTATAACAGCGGCGACGACTAAGGCAATCTACACAATCTATAACATGGTCTTCCAATTCTGATGGTTTTGGTCTTTTGCTTTTTGGTCTTCTGGGATAAATCAGCCACAACTACAGACACTAACAAATGCATTTGGATTATCTTTACTGTTCTTATTTGCATACAAACCCTGAGTGGGAAGTAAATTTCTTCTTCTCAAAATTTCTGTACCGTCGTCATTATTCACTAAGAGTTCGCATGAAGTTGCGATTGATTGGCTTATTTGTTAAAAGGTAGTTATTAGTTTTATGCTATCTAATTTCGCATACCGTAAATTCTTGCTTATTTTGTTGTTGGGCTCGAGTGCGCTGATCTCTTGAGGTGACGGATTACAGCTTCATAACTAAAATCTTATACCCATGCAAGACGTATTGTCATTGACTCACTGGAGTATAAAAAGTTAGTGCTGTATTTGAATGATCCGCATGTCGGAACGGGCGGAGGCTTCATCGCCTAAATTACACGCATAAAACAGCCTTATAAAAGACATCCCTTGAACAGACAATGGCTTGCATGTTATTTAGTCACACCGGTACACAGCCAGTTGGAGCATGGAAGTGAGAGAGAAACCTATCGAGGTAATACCCCGAATTAAATGTCACCTGGGGACAGTTCCATAGGTAGCGGCATTAATTTAATTAGACATTTTGCCAAATCAACATTTGTTATTGTTCCCTTTTTCTTAATCACTCTGATACATTCAAACTGCCAATCATTTCCAAAACCCATGTTTGGATTCGTTATACAAAGCATTCACAATTAACTTTTCTATACGATCTCGTTGTACAGATTGACCGGGCCACTCACTTGGACACTGCCTCGAACCGTCGAGGAGGAAACCGCGGTCGTGGGGTGCCAGTGTTGGAATGAGCAACACAAAATATTTCCAAACCGTTTATTTATTTATTGTTTATTTACCTGCCAGAGTATTACTGACACCAAACTGCTTCCTTGCGATATCTTCATCGACTCCAACCAATATATGCTTGAATCTGTGCCATTTGAGGGTCTGCCTGACAATGTTAGCTGACGCGTGCTTCACGAAACAAAGACTAAATGTACTTCTTCCAGCTGCCTGAATAAGCAACAAATCTACGACCCCCTTTTACCATTTGATCGGAACAACTTACTGGACCGTGTCTCGCATTCAAGAAATAAAAATAGTTATTTATTTATTTATAAACCGGATCTACCATTGAGACCTACACTATACGTGAGAAATTCGTCGTAGCATAACACGATACAATGCTTGACACGAATGCAAAACCACTAAGCAATTGGTTGCTCCTCATCGTCACATATTAGTCTGCCGTTGAAGATCAAAACATGAATATCCTGCATTACCGATGTTGTATCTAGACGTTGCATTGTTTACCATGCCTCAGATAGAAACAGATAATTTTCTAAGCATGTACATTTGTAAAAATCCGAGGTGGAAGCGGAATTACTTATAGTGTCGAACATAGCTAATACTAAATGTATCCGTTCCTACAAACGCGACATCCACCCATCTTTGTCATCCAAGTTGAAGATTGCATGGCGCGGATTGCTTTCTGGGTCTAGTAGCTGTTTAATGTGCATTGTTATACTTCCATTCTTCAGGCGTACAACTGCGGTTCCAAAGTGTTCCTTTCTTTTGGGGGAGTCAGTACAGCCTGTCGTCTGCTGTTTCGCAAGCTTGCACCACACTACTGAGAACTAGCGCAGTAGTGTCGGCGTTTAGTCCGCCGCACAATGATCAACAAGATATAAACCTTGGTATACCTGACAACCAACCTACCAACTTAAAGATGGGCTTCTCAAATGTACCTAAAACATTCAACTTCGATTCAACAATAAAGTATGCAAACAAGTGGATGGCGTACTTATGGGATCCTTGCTTGGTTCACTATAAGCGGACGTTTTTCTGTGGAGATGTTAGGAAAATTTCTAATAAAACGGCTCATCTCAGGTATGAAATTCTACTTGCCTTATGTAGAGGATATGTCTTGTGTGTTGTGGACCATCAACCGGCAGCATATAGTCGAAAGTCTCAACAAGGCACACCCAAACGCCGCTGTGGGAGAGAATTAAAACTGAGCAATTTTTCTTTACTCAAATCCTGGCAGTAGAGATAATGAATGAATCCAAGTAAAGTAAACGGGAAACCATATTGGAGAGAGCAAAACACGTAGCATCACAGCCGCAAATGGACTTTGGTGAGAGCTCTAACTGATCGAGGATAGAACTTCTGTTGCGTAGACCCCATTAAAGCCAAACTCAAACAATCCAGCGAAACACTTCTCGTGAACCGTTATGCTGTGCGTTTCATTCGGATTCAAATGAGGAAAGGCCTACTAAAGGTGCCGAATTAAATGGTCGAAAAGAATCAACCATTTTCGACTCTTCATCCATATGAAATATTGCAGCTGATCTATATATACCTAGGCTAAAGCAAAGCTGAAAATCATATAATGCGACTTACCCGAGCTTATCCGAGCAGGAGTTTACTAGTTACTGAACTCAACTACCGACTGGCCACCAATAAGCAATATCACTCTACGTGTTTAAATTCGTCTACGGGGCTAGGTACGGGAGAGGTACGACCAGTCAATAAGGTAAAAGAATCAAAGAACTTCCCCCAAGTTGCCTCTAGAATAAGGAAAACATGATCCAGTCCGCCGGTTATAGGTTGAGCACTACTGCATTAAAGTGTCCTTGTTGCCTTCAATGTTAAAGCGAATTTAGACACTACTTATTCGCGCCTAATAACTCTAACTGTTCTATCCATATTCCAGTTGGTCAGCGTCGTACACAGACTCACTAGTTGCATAGAAAGATGTAGACTCATTGTGCCGGAGTACTGTGGATCTTCCTGGCTCATAGTCATGGGTTTAGGGCTTCTTTAGTCCATGTGATCCTCTAGAAAGTGCTTACTCACCGGGATCATCATAATTCGCATTTTAGGATACAAAGCCACGGATTTGGCGATCTCGCCGTTGGACAGATTATTAGCCTTCTTCATCAACTGCATTTTAACTTAAATATTTGTGAACCTCTGACCGACTAGATAGCAGTTTTGCATGACGTGACACAAGGTTCCATAGTATGGCCACTTCTGCCCATAGGTTTTACCAACTTTATACCCCTTGTTTATAGTCTCAGAATATAAGGAACTATGAAGACGGCAGATGGTTGCACAAAATCAAAGTGACCCTGGGGACACGTAGATGGAATCACTCAGCAATACGCATCAGTTGACGGCCAATCGGTATTCAGTGTTAAACATATCCTGGCGACGCCATAACGAGCGCAGGTTTCGTGACAACTATTTTGAACTCGGGTCCGTCAGAGCGATTATGGAGAGTTTGTTCAACAGGATGTTATTGCTCGTGACATGTCAAAACTCCGCAGAAAACTGCTTCACGCTTTGGCCTCCAGAATCTGGCATTCCGGGTACCTGAATGCTTCCATCATTTTGTAAATACTTGACGCTCCGGCAATGCTTGGTATGAAACTCGTCACCCAGTTCCGACATAAGCACCAAGCTGCCACTTTTGAGACGCAACAAAGGAGGCGCATAAAAGTTTATACAACACTCCAGATATCCTATCAATTGAAACTTAGTGCCATGATGCGGACGGTATCAGTCTTTACGGTGTAAGCACGTAAAGGTGTATCAGCTTGTCCTCAACAGGTTGTTGGCGTCCTGAAAGTTACCGTGGCTTGGCTTTTGAGGTCACCATAGTATTATGACCACGTAATATAACCAATTGAAGAGACACCCTCTCAGACTGCTGGAAGTCATTAGTACCGATTGAACATGACCAACTATGTACCCCCAGAGTAGTGCACAAGTGTGGTAAGCATATCGTGGAGACACAATCCGTACTCCTTTGTCATCGACTGGCCAACTGACCTTCCAGACTTGAGATATGATTTGCTGCATCTTTCGAGTTAATGTCGCAGGTCGGGAAAAGACACAGTGCATATCTTGCCAGTTCCGACATCGGAACACGCAAAACGTCGTATAGAGTTCAGAATAATTAATAATGGCTTTATTCAAATGGGAAAGTAACATGTATAGTGGCATGTATTTCGGGTCTACCGGAAAATGGGTGTAATGAAAGAGCCTAGCCGATGAACACGATGATAGACACTGGTGGTTTCAGAATCATAGAAAGAGTAAATGGTAGTTATGTAATATTCCGAAGATATTTGCACGTAGTCCGCAAAGCGCTGGCAACGGAACTGTCAATTTATTCATGACGTAAACAAGATCTATCCTGTGATGTGACGCCCATAGATGTATTCAAGCGCGTCACCGCATTTAAGTCACTTGTTCGGTCCCACTTAGTAGGGCGTAAGCAACACGTGGACATCTGGACTGCTCCGGTTCAATCAGTAGGAATCAGTCAGCTTGTGTGGGAGTCCTATTGTCATTGGGTCTACAGTATGCACAGGGCACAAGTCTCATCATTGCTGGTGAGAATCTCAAGACAGTTGTGTTAACGCAAGTGAGACGAGGTTAACTGATCCAAGGGCGAGAAAATATATTGCTCTTTTTTCTAGTGGATGATAGGAATTGATCCAGAATGGACCACGCTGTCACAGAAAGACATTTCGGCGTACGTGTAGTCTTCGTAATTGTTAGGTTAAACCAATATCAGGCAATCTTTTCGAACAAGAAGCGGTCTAGAAATATTATATATTATCTTCAAAAAATATGCGTGCAAATTGTACACATTATTTTAAATGACATATGAATATATATAACATTTAAATAAGGTGGCTTTTACACCAGAACTTAAAACTCCACTAGTTTGGAGGAGGTATCATTTAAAACATGTGGCCTGACTTTTCGGAACCGTCTGTTTACTCACGACCACAAAAGCCCTCGTTGGTTTCCGGTCTTAGGTATCTCCGGCCATTATGTCTTCAAGCAGATTAAAATCTTGTCTTCTATAGAGACGTGGCGATTGTTGTTCAGGGTATAGCTTCCATTTCTGAGGATCTAAGTGAGGAATATTTTGTAAGCGAAGTTGTTCGTACCACTCAGACTTGAGCCGATAACGTTTGCTGACACACCTACCCCATTTACCGACTACACCATTGCCTTATGCGTTGTAAACCTATGTGCGCTGACCTCGGATGACTAAAGACAGGGGATTAGCTTCAGCAAATCTTCTTCGACAGTGTCAACAATTCAGCCGCACTGCAAATGAAATTATACCACAGTGAGAAGGAAGGTAGTTATTTACGACTGCGGGAAGTGCTGACTGTTTTACTACCATTACTACCAGTACTGTTATTTCGATATTCCCACGGACTATTCAACTGGACTTGCAATGCAACGCTTATGACTCGTATAAATTTCTTGTTCATTCATTGTTCATGGTTCATTGCTTATATGTAGAAAGCAATGAAGCACTACTTTACAAGCCCACTTGAGTAGTCTGGTGGGTTATCGAAAAACGTTACTGAAAAGAATGTATTTAGTAGTTTGACTGCCAAAAGAATGGACATCGTATTTAATGCAGTAGCCATGCACTCCAAGTGTTTTCATAGCTTTAATAGGCGAAAAATAGCACGTACAAGGTCTTTCCCACGAGTCGGATTGAGAGCAGTGTCAAGTAACGAAATGTTAATGTCGGAGGCGTCATCCAAACAACTTCTAAATATGACTAGCTTTGGTACAGAAACAATGGATTCGAGAAGAAGGTTCCATGCTTGGCACACACGAACGAACCGACTTCTAAATATGGCTAGCGTGGGTGCAGAAACAACGGATTCGGGAAGAGCGTTCGATGGTTGGCACACTCGAATGATAAAGAAATGGCTACGGTAATACAGAAAGCTGTACTCTTCAGCTAATTTCAAGAAGTGGCCTCTAAGCATGGTGTTACTGCTAAGTTGCAGTAAAGAACGTCACTTTACGTAAAAAACGATTCATGTTCCAGTGAATTACAGAGTATGCTGAACTTCTGCAGGCCAACTAATTCCATTATATTGTTTATAATGAAAACCAGAAATCGAATTGTTTGCGAAGAACTTGTTCGTTCCATGTCGCAGAGCTGAGTAGCAGGCGCACGGCACAAAAGCTTGCGTTCTGGTCGGTTGAGCTGCAATAACAATTACGAGTCGCCTGCGCGTGTAGCACATTAGAATAACCACGCAAGTTGCACTCGCAGTTAATCAGCTTCCAGGTAGATACACCTTAGACCCTGTGTAGGGCACCTACCAAAGGCTTGAACAATAACACAGGTTAACTGAACTTTGAGAGGACTTCACAGGACGTCTAGGGAGTATACTTTTCCATTGCTGTTGAACGCCATCAGTCCACCAGATGCAAATGCATTGTTTCGGAACGACGCAATCTTCCCATAGTCTAGGGATTTCTAAGGCACCATTATTAAACAGGATATACGGACAGGGACGGCGCGCAAACTCGATCATGCATAGTCGCTCACCTAAGTGTTGTAATTGTGGTTACTGGGGTTATTGGGGGTTATTGGTGGACATATTACTGAATGTTGTGTCACACTATACTCGACTTGTATAACCTCCGATACAGAACTCCAAGCTCTGATCACTGATTGCCGTTTAAGCAGAAAGTAGTCAATCCAGCTCAGAAGAGGGGTGGCTGATCCCGCAATACTGGAGCTTAGAAAGTAGTATTCGATGGTCTAGACTATTGAAAGCCGTCGAAAAATCTAGGTAGATTACATCAACGCCTCTGTCGACCTAAGCCGTGCTGCTCAGGCGTGATGATGTTGCAGTTTTTCAGATAACGCACTAGTGCATCGGCAACTATGAATTACATGATCTTGGAGATTATGGGAAGAAGGGATACTGGGCGGTAGTTGGCGGGATCAGTTATGCTTCCACTTTTGTGAAGCGGGGTTATTGTTCCGAGCTTCCATATCACGGAAACATGATTCTGGTCAAAACAGCACTGTAAAAGCTGAGCTAAATCTCCTGCCAGTAGCTTTGTTACTGCTCCCATTGCCTCTGGATGAAATTTAACGACATCCGGCGAGCTGCGTGTGCATAGAGATGTCAGGTTCTTCTAAACGGCCTCCGCGGTAAAGGAGATGTGGGTTAATGCTGGCGGTGAGAAGACAAAGGTTGTAAGATCGCTTGGTAGCAAGTTTTCTCAAACGTGGAGCATATTGCATCCGTGGCGCCTTTGCTACTTACACTGCCATTCTTGTTGGTCCATCGACTGTCCTAAGTGGATGCCATCCTTGACCCATCTTTCGTAGGCTATTTACATATTTGTACAGCATTTTGTGCTTAGAACTGAAGGCTTATATGCGGTTTTGTTTTCTCTTAGCTGTTGTGTGCAGTGATTACGATGCGTTACTAGTTCTTCCAAGTTCCTGGTGCTGGAGTTTCACTATACACTCACCATGCTGCGTTGCGTACTGGCATCTACTTCCGAGTTCTGCTCCTAACGAAAGAAACTGATGTACACTTATTGTAAACTCTTATCTGTAGCCTATACAATCATCAAACTGATTTTCTCGAAGAATTTGAGCCAGGTTGCTTCCGCGGGTTCTTCGCCAAGGAACGATTAACTTTTAGCGTTGACGAGTTGGGCTAATCGATCGTAACTAGTGATGGTTCGCACAGTCTTGTCTTTCTCATTTCGACATTCCGCATGGAACAGGAAGCTGAAATTGATCACTGCATGATCACTGCGAATTAACTGGCAGTCTAAAATCAACACATCAATTATTTGCTCATCGCTGGTAAGTACAATATCCAGCACAGATGGTCTGTTACCTGTTTTGAACCTAGTGGGCAAAATGAAGTGATTGTAAAGCGAAACAGTGGTTACGAGATGTCATGGTCTGCTTTGAATTGTTCTCGGATCGTAGCAGGAGTTTCTAAACAATGTGCGTTAAATCACCCATGATAAGTATGTGAGTGTACTTTCGCTGTAAACTGCATCTTAAAACAGCCACCAGGCGGCAATCGGTTTCGGGTGTAGAGTTAGGGGGCGGTACACCATGATAATAAGGTAAGCGTCTCTGCCTTTTAACTGCAATCAGCACCAAGAAGAGTCGGGGAACCGCGAGTCTGAATCCGCCATGGCTTTGCTGTGTAAGTCGCTTCGATAATACATAATTACCCCACCTAATTTTGTGAGCATGTCGTTCCGAATTAGTGACTTGCGCGGTAGCGAAGTTTCAGTGTTCGTCATTCCCGTGTGCAACCACGTCTCAGTGATATCAATGACATCATGTAACCCGGAAACTTGGCGATCTTTCAGTTTGGTCAGTTTAGTAAAAAGATCCAGAGCATTCGTGTACAAGCAGGCCAGTTTCTCGGTCCCTAGGAGCTCGCAGAGGAGCTTAAGGGGTAGTGTAGGAGAATGCCGACCGATGGGAGGTCGGCTGTTACTCACTTTTGATGGGATAATGATACTTCGTCTGAAAGTTAGTTCGGCTAATGTGCGTTCTAATATTCGTTTGGATCTACGTCTGAGTAAAGTTAGGTAGCATTCATGTTATGCTCCTGTATCATAGTAGGTAAGTTTGCTGCTTCAGATGCTTTGATACTTGTAATGTGCAAAGCTTCTGCGACCGTTAACCGAAGTTCAGAAGAAGGTCCTTTTCTATTTCACTGCCATCGATCCAAAACATCCGTTGTTGTTTGCTCTGACTGAACTACAAGTTTTTGAAATTCTAGGGCCGCATCCTCTATAATTTGGTAACAAGTACCTTAGTGAGCGTTAGCGCCACAATATTGTTTAAAAAAGTGTTTCATGGATGACACGCCACTTTTCTAAATCGTGCTCTCCGGTCCCTCGAACACCATTAAAAGGATATTTTGGCACGCCATGTATGAAGATTTTGTTTAGGCGCCCTTGCTTGCCGGGTCTCTCTTCGGTGTTTATTTTTGATTGTCGAGCGCACCAAGAGACATCAGGATAGATGTGTATCCCACAGCAACCGTATTTTAGCGCGCTTGCGGAAAGCAAAACGTTTTCTACATCGGTGGAGGATTCTAATGTTACTCGAATAATGTTGGGTTCTCCCTAGTGTGGCGAGTTCGGATGACGAGTAATACCTGAGTAATACCAATGAGTTCCATTGTTCTTTGTCGCCGAGAACTTATCCCGCAATGTGATGGTAATAGATTCAGAGACATTCGAGCATACAACAGTCCGGGCAGTATTGTTGGATCATTTTTCCGTTGATCTACAAGGTATCGTATTCGTTCTTCCTGACCTACTGACAAGTGTTGACTGTTTACTGTTTATCCCTCTATTCGCGTTAAAGGTGTTTGCAACAGAACAGTCCGCAACGGCGGCTTCCAGGCGGATCTTTGCAACAATCTCTGCTTGTGTAACTGAGGTTTTGGGGGATTTTGTCTTGACAAGAGACATTTGAGCTACAGATACCGACGGTTAGTCTTCGTCTGCTTCATCCCTGCTAATGCCAAATGGCAGATCTAATGGAATTTGTTTAATTGGACCTTTCGGGTAGTGATTGCTTTTTGTTGCCATGAGCACAGTTTGGCTCTAGTAGATACGGTCAGTTTTCGCCCGGCGTTTTACCAAATTTAGAGAAGACCGTGGACATGAGGAGGTGGCTGATTACGGTTCAGGGGAAGTGGATTTTACAACGTTATATTACTTAGAATCCGATGTGCTTCCCTGGTGCATACTCGCTTCCATGAACTAATCTTATCGTTTATCCTCTGCTCAGCTTTTTCGATTAACCGTCCGAACTTCTAAACTAGGATAAGCAAGCATTTAACGAGTGGGATGGTCGAAGACGCAGTGCAGAATCAAAACTCATCTTGTGCGCCATTTCGCTCTCCTACCTAGTGTTGGGACACACTTGCACATTTCGGATGATACCATTCCAAACTGTGCGAGCAAGCCAGACCGATTTTTACTACTCGATGACATTCTCCTAACCCGCAAATGCCTTTCGCTTAGAGCCTCTTCGGTTTCGCATTTCTGCCATTCAACTTGGTGTCCTTACCTGATCCAGTGCGTTGGTTAGTGTTCAGTACTTTTACAGCTTTGAGAGCGGTGCACATCGGTCAGGCGAGCGTGGTGGTTGCAAGGTCAAATGAGTGGTCGGAGTGATCGCGCGGTCCGTGTGATGGGTTATGCAGCCGCACTGGCTGACAAGGTCACGAGGAATGGAGAGTGACTGGAACTTGCCAACTGAATCTGAACACATCGCTGAACACAGATTGATATCACAAATTCTTTCACAGTTGTGTTGAGAAGCGCTGGATCGGAATAAGCTTAGGTTTTTCGGCCTGCCTCGTGAATACTGTATCGAAAGGTGTCACACAGAAAGACAATCGGCTCAATGTGATTGAGTTAACCGCTTGCGCTTAATCCCGGATGCCAGTGAAAACGGTTAGTGATGGCAAGCACTTTAATCGTACATATTTCCACGTATGATGGATCACCGTGTAAGGATTGTAAATCCGGTTCGAATGGGCGTACAGGGACAACGCTGCGAGCAGATGGAGACAGCATAGAGAGGAATAATAAATTGTTGTGTTTAAGTACCGTCAGGAAAAGCCGACGGAATCTTAGAGCAAATCGTGCGGTTGGATCACTGTAATAGGTGGCCGCTTGGATTATCGATATGCGAGGCAGTTCTGAAAGCAATCTTCATTCTTCTCCGACAGTTGTCTGTGCTCGCAAAATACAGTATTTGGTACCACAGAGCACTGAGAATTGCTGCCTGCTGCTAAGTTGTTGTCCTCTGAAAGGTAGAAGTACTATTTACTATTACAAGACGAATGTAAAGAATAGAAAAAAACTGTTTATACCTTGACGGTGTGGTATACGGATTGAGACTGATCTGGTCAAATTGTATAAATATATGGTTGCAAACCGTTTCTGTCCAAATTCTTGAAAGATAGTTGGAACCGATCGAGAAGTCATGAGTTCAGAGAGTTTTGGAAACAATCGGTTAGTATAGTAGTTTGGTAACGTTTCGCCGTTAACACAAGGGCATCGTCAGACCAGGTGAATCATTGCAATTGGGGTATGATTTTTATAGCGAACAGAGACGATAACCGCGTTACCCGAGACTTGAGTCATGATGTCATTACAGCAACCGTTTGTGATGTCATCTCAGGTGGTTTAAACACAGTGGGAATAGTCCAGGTGTTCCTTTGTGCGTCATGACATTGACGGATAAGCCCATGGTGTTGACAATGGGAGTGAGTTTGCACTTTCCAATCTGATTCACGTACCGATGCTCGTCAAGCTGGCCGGCTTAAAACCGGCCACCGTGCATTAGGGAATTCTACCCACTCCATTCTATTCACGCGGTCGTCAGAGTTGGCAATTTCCACTGCCTCGTCAATCAACCGAATGGATGTTGATCGCAGGCCCCTTCTAATGATCTCTACGTTTTCGAGGTCTGTCTGGTGACCCATATCTAATGCATGCACAGCTACGGCCGAGTCTCTTACTATTGCCTGGTATTCAAACTCGTTTTTTGGTAGTCTTGAAATGCGCCTCCTATGCTCCGAAATTCGTGTGCGTAATTCTCTCGCTGTTTGGCTTATATACACATGTGCACACTCTTTACATTCAATTTTATAAACACCGTTAGTCGTCTTATCCTTGGAAAGTGGGTCCTTCAGATGTACCAGCGCCGAACGTAACGTTCGACCTCGCTGAAAGATCACCCTTATATTTTCCTTGTTCAGTACCATCCGAAGGGCCTTCCTTGTACGGAATTGCGACCGTCCCTATCCACTCGGCTGTGGGTCTTGACTGCCGGTGCAGCACTTTATGAAATTGACGTTTAACTGTTCGCCGTGGGTAACCGCTTTCTAATAGTTTGCTCATTGCCACTTTCCGCGCAGCCTTTTTGTCCTCCTCCATCGTGCACAAGGTTTGTGACCTGTAGAACAGCGTTGAGGCTATCCCAGCGTAAACCTGTTTCGGATGGCCCGATGTGTAGTGGAGTACGCTGTCAGTATCCGTTGGCTAGCCATTTAGTGTCGTCATTAAATTTCCCCCATTCCTGTGAACCAGGCAGTCCAGAAATGGTATTGTACCGCCACAAGATTCCAACTCAATAGTAAATTGTATTCTCTCAACAATGGAGTTTAACTGATCAAGCAGTTCGTCCTCCTTATCCTTTATAACAAGTACAAACGTGTCGTCTACATAACGCCACTAAATCTATATGTTTTGTTTTGCAGGGTTCATTGTGACACTTTCCTGTATTGTTGCATCGCAGGTCAGAATGGTTTCTTGAGGCCCATAGTTATGGGGTACTAAAATGTTGCATACGGGATGATAGGGTGGTGGCGATTGATATCATGTCTTAGATATTTGCAATACACTGAATCTAAAGTGCGTTATTATAAATGGTGATGATTGCGGGGCCATAGTTAAGATTCGAATTAGCGTTATAATTGGGATTTACTCCTAATAGATCCTCAGTCACGTAGCGCATTAGCTTCACAGCCAAATCAACTCATACCCCATGATAGAATAACTATGGAAAGGATTGTCAAAATATGCTGTCCTCGTGCATAACGGGAACAGTACCAGGTGTTAAGTGTATAAGTTGTAAACAACGGTAGATCTGAAGCACAGTATCTACTTTACATATTCTCGCCACCCGCGAAGATAAATCATCACCGGAGTGTGACAACACTATAGGATTTATGAAATTGGTTCACTTAGACAAACGGTAAAATATTTCTGCGAACACAAAGAATGCTCAGTGAGTAGGGAAGTATAATATCCTGATGACAATAGCAACTGTCCAATTTGGAAGGATGATCAGCACTGGTAGTGCATGGTGGGAAACGTGCACACTCCTGTGTGTTTGATGGTCAACTTGGTGCGATAACCTGTGTAGGTCGCAAATCAATCATACTATGCTAGGTAGTATTTTTGGGTTAATCAAAACTTACTCGGGACGAATTGTTCAAAAACCTAGAGCGGTATTTACTGTTGAACGGTGTCCATTTTGAGCCACCAATGACAAATGTTGCTTCCGAACCCGTATAGTTGGTCAACAAACTTAGTCGTTTTCTGGATTTTTAGACGAACTGGCGCTAGCCAAGTAATTAGTTGCTAAGCGGTTGGTGCTAGCTGGATATGCATTCTACTGTCCCGTCGAAGTAGTGACTCCACCATACACCAGTACCGGCCCAGGGACCTTAAGTTCCTAAAGCTCCACCAGTTATCGCAAGTGCATTTTCAAGAACGCGACAGAAGGCCAGTGGATATGTTATAAAACTTGGTCCTTCAGGGACAAACAGTTTATTCTGCAATGCAAGTTCAGCAAAAGTGGTAGCATGACTAGCTTGTATAAGCCTCAATATAAATAAATAGCCCACTTCCATAACTAACAGCGCTTATGCACTCATGAGATACTTTCTTTGAATCGGACAAACAAGCGCACTCCAGCACTGCCAAATATGAACCAATCAGCATATAGGCGAAGATGCGTAGGCGTCCAATCATCTGCACCGTTAGATTGCGACAAGCTGGCTCCTTACTTTGCCATGTGAATCCGTCTTTTTCCTATGATTGCATAAGCCAATCACAGAAGCCACGATTGATTTAGAGACGGTCAGCATGTCTACAACCCGTACATCGACTGCTAAGGAAGGTATGCATTCAAAAGGAAGATTTCATCATAATGAAACCAGATTAGGGATTAGGTACTGTGCTCATGGATAGTAACGAATACATAAAGAAACTAGAGATACCTCGGGTAATCCTCGAAAAATAATCAGGAGTACACAGAAACCCCATTTATTAAGTGTTGAAACCATTAGCGAATGACTGTTCCACAACCGAGGATACATGTAGACAACTTCCGCCCACAGGCTCTATCGTACACTTCCTTTATGGCCCCCAAAATACACCTGCTGCTTGGCGTATGGATTCCATACAAACAACTGTGGTTTATTGGTCGGTTTATTTAACGAAACAACAATCCCTCTAGCTCAAGCCGTTCTTGACTACAGCGCTTAGGTCTCGATTTAGTTACCTCTCACTCCGATGCGATGACAGACTACATGCAAGCCGAATATGTGACACTGAGGTGACTTTGCCTGTGGGGAACTATTTGTTGCTCGGGTATTTTGAAAGATATCCGATGAAAATCTTATCGCTGGTCCGCCTGTCTATGCCCATTTGATCAGGTTTGATCACGTCTTCGTAGTACACGTAGTTCCTGGATTGTAATCCTAACGAAAAACTTCTAACGCTGGTTCTCAATTTTTGCTGTGTTTCGACTTAATCATGTGTCTCCAAAAGTGCATCGCCTTTTCATCTACATCAAGGTTCTTGGAATTATCGGAAAACATATTGCGAGCTCTACTGCAACATACCTAAACCAATCCCATCGGTAGCTGCAGGAGGCAACTAGAGTCAATTACATATTTCTTCACTGTTTTCGCTGACCGAGAGCGTCCACCCTTTACTGAGAACCGCGTTCTATCAAACGCACGCCTACACACTGTCTTATCAGAATTATACGTGTGCGCCTAATGGAACCCGCGGAGAAACGCGACGCCGCACGAGACTAAATTGACCTCAGCGTTGACCTGTGCGCAGAACTATCAACTTCTGAAGGACAGAATTGGATAACTGGACGCACTGAAGAACCCGGTTGGTTTGTATCGAAAATTTTACCAGAAACAGTGGCCTTTTGTACCCCAGTAGGTCTTTTTAATGTGGATAAAATTCATTACATGTTATTTGGTTTGTTGTGCGCACTTAATAATCTTTTCCTTACTTGCACACGTCGCCCACGCAAATTGTGGTAAACTTGCTTAATGTTGTCGCGTGGTATTTTTTAACTAACTTTCGGACATTTTGTACTTATTGCAGATTCACTTATAACCAGTTGCTTCAATATGCTCATTTAGCGAGTATTTATGTCGTCATATGCGTTTACTTTAATCGAAATCGGTATTTCGAATGATTGGCTGTTGTTTGACATCCCAGATGTAGCTTCGCTTGATGTGCATGTTGACAAGGTGCCTACCTGTCTATTACCCACTACCTCATCCATATTGGCTCCAGGAGACAGTTGGTCATTGCTGGAGGGGACGGGGTGCACGGTCCTTGTGGTCGATCTAGGCTCGAAGAGTGGTTCCATGCACCCAGTGTGGAGCGGACTACGGTCCAGCCGCCGCCTTGTGTGTACTTGATTCCCAAATACAGTGTGCTTGTGTTTGTCTGTGAAGTAGTGTGGGTCGGATCTGTTGACAAAACGTGGCTGCAATCCACGCGCCTCCCGGTCTTATTCCTTCGTGTTTACACTGGATATGGGGTGTGTGGATGAAGCTGTGGGTGGTGCAGCGCAAGCCATCCATGGTCCCTCTGTAGGCGCAGGCGTCCTGTGGCTGACCACAGTGACAGGCAAATCCGAAACCGGATGCCCCAACCATAATTCCAGTGTATAGTGGGGCACAGTGGTAGATAGCAGTCCATGCATTCACCTCAGGTGCAATCTACAATGGTACGCGACTCAGCATTGGTGATGACGTATTGGAAACCACCTCCTGCTTCTGCTACCTTGGGAGAATGATGTCGACTGACAAGCAGCTACACAGTGGGCTGCGTATCCGCGTCTCGAAAGCAGCAGCGGTATTTGGGAAGCTAGAGTACCTAATATGGAACAACCATCAGCTTATGGTTGGCACGAAGCTGACGGTGTACAAATTCATAATGCTGTCCGTTCTTCTATACGACAGTAAAACGTGGACGATTTACCGGCGGGATTCGCGATATCTCTGGAGCGGTTCCATCAATAGTGTCTGGGACAGTTGCGGACACGGAAGTGTTCCGCCAAAGTGGAATGTATGCAGTCGACTGCATACTTTTGTTGAGACACCTGAGGTGGCTCGGTCATGTGTGGCGTATGTATTCGACGGGGATACCGAAACAGCTAGTGTATTGTCAGCTGAGCGTGTGGAATCGGCATGTGGGGAAACCGAAGCTTTGTTACCAGGACATGATCAAAGTGAGCCTCTCACGTTCTACTCTTGATCGCAGGTCATGAGACTCGTAAGCGGTTGATCGGCTTGAATGACGCGATCACCAAGGCTTTGGCGAGCTGCAAGAGAAAGCTCTCGTGCATGCAGAGAGGAATCTGCAATTGTGGAAGCGGCAGGCGCCGATGGGTTATACTCCATCAAAAGCGAACGCGTGGTGCTGTAGCACATAGTCACGAGTGCCTGAGCCAGGCAGGCCTAGTAAGCCATCAGCGAGACCGCTATGGGCCACCACCGAAGCGACGACGAGTCCTGCAGAGAACTAGGCAGAAACAGCGCAACGTTTGCAAGTACGCCGCATTCGATTTACTGACCGCGTGCTTGAATGCTGAGTCCCTTTATTTCAGGTGGTGGGTTTGCTGTCTTATGTTAATGCATTTTTATCTTATTATATCTAAGTAAACCATCTCGTACAACCCTGCACACGTTTTTTAAACTAATTTTAGTTATTATCGATAACATTTTCACCGTTGTGGTATTCTCTTAAGATATAATTTCTGACGTCTTGAGCTTGTCGCGGATCTGTTCGCAGCCAATTTATTTCATATGTTTATTTATTGAAGAGTCACAGCACCGTATCTATATGCCTTTTCGATTTAATTTATTTCAATTCTTAGTTTAAACTGATGTGCTGTTGTTTGCCTTCGCCGGTTTGGGTGCACTTGATGTGCATGTTGACAAGGTGTCTACCTGTCTATTACCCACTACCTCGTCCTTATTGGCTCCAGGAGATATTTAGTTGTTGCTGGATGTGACGAAGTGCATGGTCATGGTGGTCGTGCTAGGCTGGAAGAGTGATTCCATATACTCAGTGTGGAGCGGACTACAGTCCAGCCAACGTCTTGTGTGCGCTTGATTCCCAACTACAGCGTGCTTGTGTTTGCCTGTGAAGGAGGGAGGACCGGCTCCGTTGACGAAACGTGACTCTTATCCACAAGCCTTCCGGTCTTATTTCTTCGGGTGTACACTGGGTATGTGGTGTGTGGTTGGAACAGTGGTTGTTGCAGCGTAAACCACCCATCGTCCCTCGGTAAGCGCAGGTGAAACTTGACTTTCCACATTGACAGACAAATCCGAAACTGAATGCCGTCAATCATAATTGTTGTACCGTTTAGATACGTTTTACAAGCTTTAAACCTTACTGACAACCCACCAAAAATGATCGTCAGCTCTGTCAAAACGAGAAACTCCACCTTTGATTCAAGGAAAGGACAGGAATCGAATGAAACGCTCGCCAACCTCCATGCTTATAGCCCATTCGTTAGCACTGTAAAATCTTATGATGTATCCTCCGCAAATTCACCCATCATGAAGCTTTGGTTACCAAAACGCAAAGCGACTACCAATCTATGCCTCCGAAACCACTTATCTCCAAATGTCCATAAAACGGTCGCATGTAAATGTTCAGCAATATTACTGATCTTGTATCCTCACTGACAAACAGAATTGCATTATTAGAGAGCAGTTAAATGAACAAATGTAAAACCTTTATGGCTGGATTCTGTCGCGGACAGCTTGACATCTGTTTCTAATTTAATTGATCCAACTTGTAACGCAGTGCACAGGCATATCAATTTGGCAATCAACTTCTAAACTTCTGTAGCGTATGAGGTAACTTAAAGATGCAAATGTGCCAAAAGCGCTTTTGCCCTCAACATGCCGGAGGACATGAAGCTTACAACTATCAGGAATGCGGTTGCAGACCCAAAGCATACATACAAACAATATTAATTGCAGTAGACTACGGAAAACATCACCACATCATCCATGCCCCATGATTATCCGATTTAGTAGCGAACATTTGGCTAGCGTGTTAATTGTGAATCAAAGACTGTGAGGTCTATTCCGAGATTAGACAAAGTAATCATTTTTGCTGACAGGACCCCAAACCAACTTGATTTTCATCATGCTAGATCTACTACTAATTCACCAAAGCGCCTGAAAAACAATTCTACTTATTCCTCACTGAAATCCATGGAAGGGATAGCATCCGGTGCAGATTGCTTTGGCCCTTTAGGCAGAACCGTCGATTTAGATCATTCTGCAGCCACCACTGACTCCCCAAATGCTATGGAGGACATTTGTGCGGGCATTACCAGTACACAGTTTGCCGTCTCATGCTCAGATAGTCTGCAAAGTCATGGTCTGGAACTCGTCCAACCAGTAAGCGTCATATCTTTATCTAAAAGTGTCTGATTATACCAAACAGCTGACAAAACTATCCTCGATTGCTTCACAGGGAATAGAAGTCAGTGCGATTAGTGCCTCGAAAAGTACATCCATATCAGGAAGCAAAATATCTAAAGATATGCCATCCACTAGTAATAGAGCTTTTTATTTCTAGAAAAAGCCTTACTAGGGTCGGGATGAAAGCAAACAATCCTACCAAGACTTCAAATGACATCAATCCCAAGTTATCTGTTAAAAACAGAAACACCTAACCTCTCAGAATATGCCTGCGGACTCAATGGTCATTAGGTACGTAACTTACACTACGACAATTAATAGTACACATTCACGTACTCCTTTCTGCTTGCTCACATTTTTACCACCTCCTTCGAGTAACTTCACAATACTACCTCACCCGTATATCTTAAACTCACCCAACCTACCCCATTTTCTTTGAAATTGTTCCACCTATTTCGCCTCTCCAACGGATGCCGTAAATCTCGCTTTTGAGTTATTACGGATAGCTCTGCAGCTAATATAGCCTCAAGTTCTAATTAATATTATGACTCAAACCTGAGTCAGAATGCTTACCGAATAGCGTTACTTAATATACGTTCATCGTTAAATAAGATTCACTTACTCCGTACCTTCCTGTACCTAAATATACCTGATCTTGTCTTGCTTACTAAAAATTAGTGCAGCACAAATGTTTAAATTCAACTGGTTTCAATGAACGGACATACAGTGATCAGAAACGATCGTAAGGACAGGTAGGGGTGGAGGTTGCATTATGTACTACTTACAAAACTTCTTGTTTTTGAGTACACATTCCCGCTTATCTGTCTCTCATTTGATTCCGTCTGGCTAATTTTTTCGTTCGGTGGAAACCGAGCTATGATAGGTTGCATATATCGCCCACCTGGTGCCAGCAAGTACGAAGAGAACCAATTAGTATATATGTTTAGCTACGTTGCTGGACTTCCTTTGTAAAATTAGGTCATTTTAGAGAGTTCAACCGCCATGACATATGCTGGGCTACATTATTACCAACGGGGAACCACCTAAACTTTATGACCTGTCTTTATGACAGAAGGATGCACTCCGGATATTCTTTTACCTAGAAGGGGTAAAATCGTGGTGGATCTAGTTTTACTCTAGACCTCATTTGCATTTGCACTGAGGTACTACGTGGTCTCCCAGAATGAGAGCATAATGTACTTGCCTGCAAAACAGTCGTCGACACCCTACTGGTTAAGTCTAATTAGATTCTTTCCGTTCAGTGTAAAATGGAATTCGTTTTTCACTATACTTCCGTCGCAACATTCGGAAGCTTTTCTTTCTTTCTCATGACCTGTAGCAGGTATAAGCTCTGTTTTATCACAACATACAATATTGTTTGATATTAATGACCATCAGGAAAAGGAAACCTTGTGCTAGACTATCGGTTAGCTCGATTATTGCTGCAAAAGGTAGAAAACAAATAACCAGACTCGCTCGAATGTATGAAAATCTCTTAACTTCAGCTTGCTTTTGCTTCTTCAAACGCTTGTCGTTGAAACAGATGCCAGCTAGGCTGCACATATTAGACAAGAAGAGGAACGCATTTTACACAGCAAAAGCAAAGCTGGTGAACTAAATAACTTTTAGAAGCAAAGCATAGCGTCACAATCAGACCTACCGTTACATATTATCACACCAGACGGCAGTGTTGTCCACACGCCTACTGCTATGGCAGCTGCCTTTAGTGCATACTTTGTAGAATCTTTAAGCAAGGAAAATGCAACTCTGGCACCTCCAGTCTCAGCTGTCACCACCGAAACTATTTCAGTTGTTGAGTTCAAAATCGGAGTTTTTAAACATTTGATTAGCTTGCTTCGGCCATCTTATAACCCTAGTCCCGATGGTATCTCTTCAGCCGTAATCAAGCATGATGATGAGGACACGCCAGTACTATTACTGAATATTTTCCCCTGTTCTTACAGTCAGGTCAGTATCCTGAGAGATAGAAGGAAGCTGTTGTCATACTGCGATATAAGTCTGGTCTCAAAGCAAATATTTCTAATGGTCGCCCCATTAGTCGCAGTCCCATCTTATCACGATTGATGGAGAGAGTCGTAAAGGAACAACTCGCTTCTCTCCTCTTATTGCAGTTATCTTTCATCTTCGCAGCATGGCTTTTTGAAGTCTTGTTTGTGCAAAACATGTCAACTTGATTGCTTAAATAATCTACCGGAGCGATGGACTCTGGGCTTCTATGCATTTTCATGTCCCTTGACATGCAGTAAGTGTTCGATCGAGTCCCACACAAGAGGTTATTATTAAAACCGGGTCGTTTTGGCATGTCAAAGCCGCTGCTTTCTTGGCTTAAACCCTATTTGACTGGAAGCTACCAGACAGTGAACATAAATGGATTCACATCTGCGCCCCAACAAGTTCCTATTTGAGTCGTTCAAAGCAACGTTTTATGTCCTCTTCTTTTCCTACTCTACATAAACCATCTTAAACCTCTGGTACGCTTCGGAAGCTCATATTTGTTTTCAGATTATTTGAAGGTAGTATATACATTCTATTCATCCTATTACAAAACAGCAAATATTACATTTGCTTGACAAGCCATAGCGGGTGTGGCTGCAAAGTGGCAGGTGCACTTCAGATCAAAATGCTATATCATGACTTATGGATGCCATGTTGATGTAGGATTGTTTCTAGCTCATGGCGATCTCATTTCAGTGTGCTCTTCTGTCAGTGATTTCAGCAAACATGCGAACTATATGGTTTCTAAGACAATTTAATAATCTGAAGATATTAATGACTTACTAAGGATGAAAGAGACAAGGCTCATGGCATATAAAATCAATGTAAGACATTGTTAGAATACTATAACCTTACTTTACGCAATTTACGTACAGGTGGCCTGAAGGCCATAGAATAGTTTCAACGAGCCTTCATCTTACGCACCTTTGGTTATTCCACACTTGTTCGTTATAAAAATAGATGTAGTGAATTAAAACTCGAGCCATTATGGCTGTGTAGATTACATTTAAATCTTGGTTTCCTTCAAAAAGTTTGTTTAGCATAACATGCATAGGGAACACTGCTCTGTGCAATTTGGGTTGGATACCAGATATGAATTACGCGATACCGAATGTACGCTTGCAGTTCCTTTATTCAAGACCACAGGCAGACAGAACTATCTTATACAGTTCAGCCTGATTTGGAATATGTTACCCAGTTTTATACGATGTACAAAAAGCCTGAGCGTATTTAACCAAATGATTAAGATTTTCATGACACCAGCAATAGCAAAATAGATAATTCTGCAGATGAACGACGATTGATTGTTTGAGAAAAGACCGGGTCATATTTGAAACAAATAGACCACTGCAGTCGTTTTTTGAAGATGATTAGTCTAACAATGTTTTATTTCTAATATCATTCTACCTGCTATATTTTAACTTTCTATACTCATACGCACATCGCATATTTCTTTTTTGTTTCCACTGAGTGACGAGTAACATATATTTTCTTTGCGAATGATTGTTTGAAAGTAATGAACTGATAGTCTTCCAATTCTGATGGTTTTGGTCTTTTGGTTTTTGGTCTTTTGGGATAAATCAACCACAATTACAGACACTAACAAATGCATTTGGATTATCTTTACTGTTCTTAGTTTCATACAAACTCTGAGTGGGAAGTAAATTTTTTCTTCTCAAAATTTCTGTACCGTCGTCATTATTCACTAAGAGTTCGCATGAAGTTGCGATTGATTGGCCTATTTGCAAAAGGTAGTTATTAGTTTTATGCTATCTAACTTCTCATACCGTAAATTCTTCCTTATTTTCTTGTTGGCCTCGAGTGGGCTTATCTCTTGAGGTGACGGATTATAGCTTCCTAACTAAAATCTTATACCCATGCAAGACGTATTGTCATTGACTCACTGGTGTATAAAAAGTTAGGGCTGTACTTGAATGATCCGCATGTCGGAACGGGCGGAGGCTTCATCGCCCATATTACATGCATAAAACAGCCTTATAAAAAACATTCCTTAAACAGATCATGGCTTGCATGTTATTTGGTCACACCGGTACACAGCCAGTTGGAGCATGGAAGTGAGAGAGAAACCTATCGAGGTAATACCCCGAATTAAATTAGGTCACCTGGGGACAGTTCCATAGTTAGCGGTATTAATTTAATTAGACATTTCGCTAAATCAACATTTGTTATTGTTCCCTTTTTCTTAATCACTCTGATACCTTCAAACTGCCAATCACTTCCAAAATCCATGTTTGGATTCGTTATACAAAGCATTCACAATTAACTATTCTATACGATTTCGTTTTACAGGTTGACCGGGCCACTCAGTTGGACACGGCCTCGAACCGTCGAGGAGAAAACCGCGGTCGTGGGGTGCCAGTGTTGGAATGAGCAACACAAAATATTTCCAAACCGCTTATTTATTTATTGTTTATTTACCTGCCAGAATATTACTGACACAAAACTGCTTCCTTGCGATATCTTCATCGACTCCAACCAATATGTGCTTGAATCTGTGCCATTTGAGGGTCTGACTGACACTGTTATAACTGAAGCGTGCTTCACGAAACAAAGACTAAATGTACTTCTTCCAGCTGCCTGAATACGCAACAAATCTACGATCCCCTTCTACCATTTGATCGGAACAACTTACTGGACAGTGTCTCACATTCAAGAAATAGAAATAATTATTTCTTTATTTTTAAACCGGAACTACCATTGAGACCTACACTATACGCGAGAAATTCGTCGTAGCATAGCACGATACAATGCTTGACACGAATGCAAAACCACTAAGCAATTGGTTGCTCCTCATCGTCACATATTAGTCTGCCGTTGAAGATCAAAACATGAATATCCTGCATTACCGATGTTTTATATAGACGTTGTTTCATTGTTTACCATGCCTCAGATAAAAACAGACAATTTTCTAAGCATGTATATTTGTAAAAATCCGAGGTTGCAGCGGAATTGCTTATCGTGTCGAACATAACTAATACTAAATGCATCCGTTCCTACAAACGCGACATCCACCCATCTTTGTCATCCAAGTTGAAGATTGCATGGCGCGGATTGCTTTCTGGGTCTAGTAGCTGTGTATTGTGCATTGTTATACTTCCATTCTTCAGGCGTACAACTGCGGTTCCAAAGTGTTCCTTTCTTTTGGTGGAGTCAGTACAGCCTGCTGTCTGCTGTTTCGCATGCTTGCACCACACTACTGAGAACTAGCGCAGTAGTGTCGACGTTTAGTCCGCCGCACATTGATCAACAAGATATAAACCTTGGTATACCTGACAACCAACCTACCAACTTAAAGTTGGGCTTCTCAAATGTACCTAAAACATTCAACTTCGATTCAACAATAAAGTATGCAAACAAGTGGATGGCGTACTTATGGGATCCTTGCTTGGTTCACTATAAGCGGACATTTATGTGGAGATGTTAGGAAAATTTCTAATAAAACGGCTCATCTCAGGTATGAAATTCTACTTGCCTTATGTAGAGGATATGTCTTGTGTGTTGCGGACCATCAACCGGCAGCATATAGACGAAAGTCTCAACAAGGCACACCCAAACG
This sequence comes from Dicrocoelium dendriticum, assembly GCA_944474145.2. Lineage (NCBI taxonomy): Eukaryota > Metazoa > Platyhelminthes > Trematoda > Plagiorchiida > Dicrocoeliidae > Dicrocoelium > Dicrocoelium dendriticum. The sequence goes on from OX104062.1 coordinate 48,495,242, forward strand.
CCGCTGTGGGAGAGAATTAAAACTGAGCAATTTTTCTTTACTCAAATCCTGGCAGTAGAGATAATGAATGAATCCAAGTAAAGTAAACGGGAAACCATATTAGACGGAGCAAAACACGTAGCATCACAGCCGCAAATGGACTTTGGTGAGAACTCTAACTGATCGAAGATAGGAATTTTGTTGCGGAGACACCATTAAAGCCAAATTCAAACAATCCAGCGAAACACTTCTCGTGAACCGTTATGCTGTGCGTTTCATTCGGATTCAAATGAGGAAAGGCCTACTAAAGGTGCCGAACTAAATGGTCGAAAAGAATCAACCATTTTCGACTCTTCATCCATATGAAATATTGCAGCTGATCTATATATACCTAGGCTAAAGCAAAGCTGAAAAAACATTTAATGCGACTTACCCGAGCTTACCCGAGCAGGAGTTTACTAGTTACTGAACTCAAATACCGACTGGCCACAAATAATCAATCTCATTCTACGTGTTTAGATTCGTCTACGGGGCTAGGTACGGGAGAGGTACGACCAGGCAATAAGGTAAAAGAATCAAAGAACTTCCCCCAAGTTGCCTCTAGAATCACGAAAACAGGATCCAGTCCGCCGGTTATAGGTTGAGCACTACTGCATTAAAGTGTCCTTGTTGCCTACAATGGTAAAATGAATGCAGACACTACTTATTCGCGCCTACTAACTCTCGCTGTCCTATCCATATTCCAGTTGGTCAGCGTCGTGCACAGACTCACTAGTTGCATAGAAAGATGTAGACTCATTGTGCCGGAGTACTGTGGATCTTCCTGGCTCATAGTCATGGGTTTAGGGCTTCTTTAGTCCATGTGATCCTCTAGAAGGTGCTTACTCACCGGGATCATCATAATTCGCATTTTAGGATACAAAGCCACGGATTTGGCGATCTCGCCATTGGACGGATCATTAGCCTCCTTCATCAGCTGCATTTTAACTTAAATATTTGTGAACCTCTGACCGACTAGATAGCAGTTCTGCATGACGTGACACGAGGTTCCATAGTATGGCCACTTCTGCCCCTAGGTTTTACCAACTTTATACCCCTTGTTAATAGTCTCAGCATATAAGGAACTATGAAGGCGGCAGACGATTGCACAAAATCAAAGTGACCCTGGGGACACGTAGATGGAATCACTCAGCAATACGCATCAGTTGACGGCCAATCGGTATTCAGTGTTGAACATATCCTGGCAACGCCATAACGAGCGCAGGTTTCGTGACAACTATTTTGAACTCGGGTCCGTCAAAGCGATTTTGGAGAGTTTGTTCAACAGGATGTTATTGCTCGGGACAGGTCAAAACTCTGCAGGAAACTACTTCACGCTTTGGCCTCCAGAATCTGGCATTCCGGGTACCTGAATGCTTCCATCATTTTGTAAATACTTGACGCTCCGGCGATGCTTCGTATGAAATTCGTCACCCAGTTCCGGCATAAGCACAAAGCTGTTACTTTTGAGACGCAACAAAGGAGGCGCATAAAAATTTGTACAACACTCCAGATATCCTACCAACTGAAACTGAGTGCCATGATGCGGAAGGTAACAGTCTCTACGTGCCCTAAGCACATAAACGTGTATCAGCTTGTCCTCAACAGGTTGTTGGCGTCCCGAAAGCTTCCGTAGTTTGTCGACAACCTTGTTTTTTAGGTCACCATAGTATTACGACCACGTAATCTAACCAATTGAAGATACATTGGCTTCTGCTCTCACCAGTTGTGTCAATTGCCGAATATCCTACCTAGTATCATGCCTCATACGCTAGCGGCATTCGGAAAGCAATTTGATGGGAACTTCTATGTACCTCGACGGATGACGTAACGCCACCGAACGTACACACATCTGTCGTCGTCATAAATTCTACTTTAGGTGCACTTGCATTTCGGCTCACATGCATTCATGCGGTTTGCACCGACATACCTTCACATTTCTTGATATCCTTATTTTTGAGTTCGGTATTGTCACCGTCGTTAATCCACGCGTCGCCTTATACCTCAGGTCTCATATACTACAAACTTGTCAGCGGTCACTATTTAAACAGGGATCGACATTGATGTCATCTACCTAGACTTTTCGAAAGCCTTCGACCGCATAGATTACGTCATCCTTCTCAAAAAGCTGTAGGCGTGCGCAGTTGGGAACCTTGTCCTTGGATGGATCAGAAACTTGCTTCTTAAGCGACACCTTCTTGTTCGAGTTCGGGGCGCATTTTTGGATCCAATTAGTCTGGACTGCGGTGCTCCACCTGGGTCGCTGTTAGAGCCCCCGTTATTCTTTTTCTTCATTAACAATCTTGTGAGTGTCATCAAGTCAAATTTTCTGCTTTTTGCTGATGTGGTCAAGATATGGTGGGCAATCGGCTGTCAGGAAAATCCCGATATGCTTCAACGGTATCTAGACCACGCCTTTGTATGCTTAAAGACAAACCTACTTCCCTTTAAGATGGACAAGTGCAAAACCGTGCATGTCCTCCACAAGCTCACGTATGCATATAGGCTTAGTGACGACATGCCTAAAACCGTCTCAGAAGAGCGAGACCATGGGGTGGTAATGCAACATGACCTCGGCTGTTAGGTGCAGTCCTGAAGGCGTCCAAAACCGCTAGCGCAAATGTTGGCCTATTACGGAGGGCGTCCGAGCGCTTCGATCCCTCCATATTCCCCCAAATGCTCAATGCAAATGTGAGGCCTCATGTAGAGTGCGCGATCCAGGCTTAGCAACCTTGGATCAAATACAACCTGGCTGCGCTGGCTACCGCCAAGCGAAGGGCAACGAAAAACGTGACGGGGTTGTCCAACGTGCAATACCATAGACGACTGAGAGCCCTGAGAGTGCACAGCATCAGATATTTACATCCAAGGGGTATCCTAATCCTGGCGTTCCAGGTCTTGAAAAACTATGCTCACGCTTGCCGCCACCTCCTGCTGCTTAGCCGCAATACGGAATTGGGGGCTCATAAATTGAGACTTGCCACCCAATACAGTCGGCTGGAATGCCGTCCGAATTTTTCTTCCTTCCGGTTTGTCAACCGTGGAACCGTCTTTCTACTTTTATCATTTCCGCGCCCATGCTACCCATTAAAAAAGGACTCGAGGATGCTTTACGCCACCTACAGTACTTGATCTGATTTCTATTCATCGGGTGATGACAAGACGCAGCCGAACTTCGTGCTCACCAACCCCACGAAATCGAGGTAGATGTATATACCTTTGTGTTAATGTGGATAATATGGTGAGTCCACAGAAGCATTTTTCACTTTCGTGCAATTTTTTTAACTAACATTATTTCCACAAACCGTCCCACGGGACTTCTCAAGCCTTGGCTATTTTCTCCGTATTATACCACTGTTCCATTGTTCCATTTGTACTGGTCATATATTAACTGTCATGGATTCGGATGAAATTAGGTGAGGCTCCTAATTGTAGGCACACAAAGCTGACATTAACACTTGAGATCGAGCATGATAATTGCCTCCCTTACATAGACCTAGATATATATATATATTTGCAAAAGTCTACAAATAGACGTGGAGTCATCAAAAACCATGGAACTCATGTGGAAAGTACAGGCATTATAAAACAACACACAACCCAACACGGAGTCCATGGTTTCGTCAGATGATAAGATACTATCAGGGTTGCCAAAGCCGAGGTAAGCTGTTGACTTAGGGGACACCACCCTAAACCTTTGGCCGAATAGGCTGCCCGCATGGCATAGGAGCGAATTCAGGGAATCGCGCCCACTGGGAACCGGTGGCTGATTGCTTAGTTCATACACATTTCGCTTGTTCGTTTGCCAAACAGGAGCCAACTGCTCCCCACAATTTTAGCATTAAGTTGCTGGAATACAAACCTTCGCCAGTAAAAAGGCAGATTCACTGAATTTATTTAGTGGCTTACGTATATCTACTGCACACACAAAGACTGGATGGTCAGAGTTACTGGTCAGCTCACCAGTTGGAAATATTAATGGTTCGGTATGTAGCTTTTCAATATTTTTCACTCGTTCTGGTTCATTAAACACAGCTAATCTGCAGTACAGCTAAGCTCGTAGCAACCCAGAATTTATTCACTGCAATTCATAAAGTGTGTCAACGATGCTTCGAAGTTAGATTAAACAATCGTACGGAGGAAGCCTGGCGCCATCTACTTTCCATTCAAGGGTTACTTGCGGTAGTTACGTTGAAATGGATAAGTGCCTGACGGAAGACGTGTGCACTGTAGCAGAACTGTTGTTGCTGCTTTGCTGCAGTAGCCTCTATCCATGAGCTCAGCGAAGACACGTACTATAAATCACTGCACGCATCATTATTCTTGCGAATTCCTCTTTTGTGGGGATATCCATGCCGGAAACACTGAGCATAGACAGCTTGTCGGTAACGACGAGCACCTGTCATAGTATGTACACAAAACAAGCGGGATCATTGAGATTTGAATCTAGGGACGCGGAGTGACAACATCCGACCAAAGGCAGTGCAGGCGGTAGCTACTGATCTAGCAAAACCGCTGGCTGTTTTCTATCAGCGATGTCTAGAATAGAACCATATTGCACCAGTATGGAAGCGAGGGGTCCTCACTTCAATCCATAAAGGAGGTAGTCACACTGACCCTAAAAACCGCCGTCCAATAACACTACTTCCCGTACTATGCAAATTGATGGAATCAATCAACGCAGATGCGCTGATGCAATATCTGGAAAGTCACAAGTTAATAGCCCCAGTGAAACATGGCTTCCGTCAAAAGCATTCGTGTAATACTAACTTATTTATGGCACGTAATAGCTGGACTGAATCTGTTGACCATGCAGCAGGAGTTGATGTACTCTACCTGGACTTTTCAAATGCGTTTGATCGCTTAGACCATCGAATTCTGCTTCGGAAGCTTCGGAACTAAGGCATTGGCGATCCGATCTTGAGTTGGATTAGCAGTTTTCTACACGAACGACTGCTAGCGATGAGAGTCGGAGAATTATGGTCCGATGCAATTGACGTGGTGTGTGGTGTATCACAAGGCTCGGTGCTTGGACCTCGTCTATTCTTGGTGCTAATTAAAGATTTGGCGAGATCAATTGCTTCCGATTTCCTATTTTTCGCCGATGGTATCAAGATATGGTGACTGATCAGAGGACCGGACGACCACGAACGGCTCCAATGCGATCTTAACACGGTGTCGAACTGGCCAGTTTAAAACGCCCTACCATTCAACGTAGACAAATGTCGCGTTGTACACTTACACTATAGACATAACTACACCTATTCGCTTGGGAAAAACCGATTGCAGACTAGCTCTTAGGAACGTGGCCTTGATGTGATCGTACAGAGCGACCTCAGTTGTTCAAGGCAGCTACAAAGAGTGGCAACCAGCACGTCAGGATGCTGCGAAGGGCATTCGAGAAATTTGACTCATCAAGCTTCTGAATGATGCACAATTCCTATGTGCGCTCGCATGTTGGATACGCCACCCAAGCTTGGCAAACTTGGTTGAAGCGCGACCTAAAGGCGTTAGAGGCACCACCACGAAGAGCAACAAATAATGTAAAGGGCCTGCGCTATCACTCTTACCACCGAAGGTTGAAATTGCTGGAAATTTCAGTGGACGCCATCGAAGGCAGCGCGGCGATCTCATATTAGTGTAGCAGATATTGAGTGACCCCAACCACGTATGCCGCCACTTGCTGAAACAACCACAACATACAGCTCAGAGTTAACTGCTTAAAATTGAAGAAACAATATAGCCGTCTAGAGTGTCGACGGAATTACTTTTCCCTTCGGGTTTGCCAACCCTGGAACGCACTCCCAGACTCAGTTGTACCCTCCCCTACCATGGACGTTTTCAAAAAACGATTAGATGTTGATCATAGCTCCCAGCATTTTGTAACCAAAACTCCTCTATTGTGGATTAGGCCAAGCATGTTCTTCTACAATATTTATGTATCAAATGGACCCAAGTGAGTGACCGAATTTTACTTTTCTCACGCCTTACAGCAACCATCACTGCACCCCAGTGTATTTCTGAACGTCTAGGCTTGTTTTTTCAAATTTTACTATGATGTACTTTATCAAAGTATTCATTTTGACAGACGTTCGGTAGATGACCCATTTATATCCTACGCCTGTGCTGCCTTGCATCCAACGGTTTATCTATGTGCTGATGAGTTGGCCTCACGCAGTGCCCCTACGGGATGTTTCAGCCGAAACAGTCGCCAGAACGTTCATCGAATCGTGGATATCGGTGTTTGGCACGTCTGCCACTGTCACCATGAATAGGGGTACTCAATTCAGCTCTGCTTTGTTCCGTGATCTCAATCGCATTCTCGGTAGTACACAGCTGCGCACAGCGGCTTACCACCTCTCCACTAAGGTGTTAGTCGAACGTTTCCACCGACAGCTCAAGGATGCACTCACCGTAATGCAGTCGAACGCTCATTGGTCCGAATGTCTACCGATCATTCTCCTCCGCATGGTTAACACCTTAAAAGAAGACATCGGTTGGGCTCCAGCTGAACTAATCTTCGACACAACACTTAGACTTCCCGGTGAAATCGCAATAGATCCAAGAGTCACAGGCAAAGTAGATCCTGCTTCGTCTGTTTCACGCTTGAAGTAATCCTTTACTGCCGTTCGTCAAACTCCACCACGACCTTACTCTTAAAGTCACTGGATTCAGCCGCTTTGCGCAGCTGTTTTTTTGTCTTGGTATGCTTTGACACCGTCCGTAAACCATCCACACCGGCTTACGTGGGTTCCCTTCCAATTCGTAGCTCTTAATGAGAAATACTTCCTGTTGGACAAGAATGGTTGTAAAGATTCCGTTAGCATTAATCGTCTGAAGCCTGCCTATGTCGAACTGCAATTGCCTCAGTAATCTACTGGCACTTGTGTTCCTGAACAAGTTCTGCTACGAAGCACGCCTCCCACTCATCCAATGTGTGACCCTAGTGCTTCTTCTTCACCCCCATCCACACTTGTCGTAAACCCCGATATAACTAAGCGTACACGCTCCGGAGGTATAATCGTTTTCCCTTCTCGACTTCTGCCTTTTGAAAGCTTAGCAAGCGCTTAGCTAGCGTTCTCCCCTTTGACTCACGATCTAGTGGGTTGAGTTTTGTATAGCTTGTTAACTACCACGTTTTTAAATGTATTTTACTGTTACATCTTCCACCGTTTATCGTAACGTTGTTTTACTTATCTGCAAAGATGCAATACTCCTTCGAAATTCGTTAGGCTTTGGCGCTTCGGATCGTTGCTCGTGCGTTCGTCGTTAATGTTCGGCGTTGCTGCTCGGCGTTAGGTGACTGGACACGTTGCTGACTCGTACTGAGCTCTTGTCGAGGTAAATGGTGACTTTCGGACACTCAGAATTAACCGAAGTTGGGATTAAATGCTTACATACCTGAATGAGCTTGTTGTTAGCATTTTTGCTAGTCTCTTTCACAAAGATGTTTCTATTTAAAGGTAAATCAAGTAGTCTTAAAACTTGTGTAGTACATGCGCCAACAGATGAGCGGATAAGAATGTCAGTGGATTCATCAACTTAAACAAGTCGTCTAATTAACTTCTCGCCAGCGTGCAACCATGTCTCAATGATACCGATGATATCGCACGGTCTAGAAACTAGGCGATCATTCGCTTCGATCAGCTTAATGAAAGACTTTTGAGCATCTGTATAAACTCAGGACAGTTTCTCGGTCTCTAAGAGCCGATCGGGTGCCAAAGCAGTCAGGAACCAGAAAATGCGGACCGATGTGAGGTCGGCCGTTATTCTTTTATTTGATAGGATAACACATCGTCTGCAGCTTGATGTGGCCAAGGAGCACCCTCTTCCTCTTCCGGAGCTACTAGAGAATCACGTAAACGGGCGGTTCAGTGAAGCTACAGTGTAATCGCCGATGGGTTTGATTTTCAGATTTGCTCATGTTCGGTCTACGCAAAGCTCTTGTAGCTTTTAACTGAGGTTCAGATGGAAGGCTTTCGTTTGTCTCCGCCAACGTTCTAATACTTCTGTGGTTTTTTGCTCCGAACGAAGCACAAATTTTGGAATTCTTGGGTAGCATCCTATATAATTTGGTAAGAGAGAGAAGCATTTCTGAGATCAAGCGACGACATTATTCAAGAAAAGTATTGCTCAAATGAACCGCCATTGTTCTAAATCGTGATTAGCGGCCTCTTGAATATTGTTGGAAGGGAACTCTGGCACGCTGTAGATGAAGATTTTGTTAAGACGAGTTTGCTTGCTATATCCTTTCGAGAGGTTTCTTTTTGATATTTAGCCTAATCCAAAAGACCTCGAGATAGATGTATATCCCACATGGTTGGTGTTGCAGTGCAATGGCAGAGAGTAAACCGTTTTCAACGTTGTTGGTGCATTCTAATGTCCATCGAAGAAGTCTGGGTTCGCCATAGTTTGCCGAGTTCCAGAACGGAGGAAATCCCACTAGGTTTGTGGGTTTGGCTTTTTTGTTTATCAAAAAGCACAATACGTTTCACTGGCTTTGGTCGTCAAACAACTTACCTTTCAGTGTGATGGCGGCAGATACAGGGACGTTTGTGCAACAGCAATCTTGGCGTTATTATCGGATCCCTTTAGGAGCTTCGAGTTCAACTGATAGTTCGTCCAGGCTTTCCACAAGAGATGATGTTCCACTGATGGTATTTTTGTTCGCGTTAGTGACGTATGCAACAGCTGGGACCCTAAGTGTGGTATCGCGAGCGATCTTTGCAGCGGTCTCGACCAGAGAATCGTGACTTGCAGAAGCAGAAGACAGGGGTTCGGCAGCTTCATTCTTGTTAATGATAAGAATTGTCAGGACCACTAGAAAGTGACAGATAACACGTTTCGGATGATACATGATCTTCCTTATCATGAGTATTGCTTGACGTGCTGCCATAGTTCGAGGAGATAACGGCGATAGGGACCTTGCCAATCGAAGTTCAAGTGAAGCAAAGCGCGCATCATTACTTCGCTTAGGGGCCACTACGCTGCGCCTGTGTATATTTTCTTCCAGTGATATAATCTTGGCGTTCATGCGCTGCCCAACTTTTGCTACTAACCGGTAGAAATCTTTAGACTGTGACATGCATACACTAGGCGAGTAGGATGGTCAAACACGCAGTACAATAGCACAGACATTCATTGGAGCATTTTCGTATTCTAACCACTTGGTTAGTAGGCTTTGCACGCTTTGGACGCTAACATTTGTAAAGGTGTAAGCAGGCGAACCGTAATTTGATTACACAATCAAAGTATCCTGACTTGCAAACACACCTCGCCATTATCTCTTTCTGCTTCGCACATACTTACCTCTGCTGCTCAACATGGTGTCGTTACCTGACTCAGTGAGTTGCTTGATGTTCTGTAGTTTGCTGACATTGGTCGCTTTCGTACACTAGTACTGATAACGAACGAGTAGTAGGACCAAACAAAACATACGGGGTGATGGCATTTGGAGTATCCCTTCCGATTCGCCTAGACATCTCAGTGATGAGTTGTGGTCCGTGTTTATTTCAAACTTCAGCTCAAATAGGCATTGCTGAAAACGGACAAACCCAAATACCACTACCAAGGCGTCCCCGTAAATTTGACCATAAATTCCTTCGGCCTGTAATCGAGTCCGAGAAGCAAAAGTGACCATTTTGTTTGCTCCTGTCGTGTAAGATTTTATCAAGACATCTCTGGCTCCGTATGTTGGTACAGCACAAGTCTAGGTTCTGTACTTTTGGAGTCAGAGTAGACCCACGCCGATAGACTGGTCAATGCAATTTTAGCTTGGTGAAAACTTAATCCCTCAGTCTCATACAACACCCACTGAGCGCCATCGCGTAACAAACAATGCAAATGGTGCAGCACTGTAGCTGGTCGTGGAACAAACGTTAAGTAGTGATAGCAAGCCTACAAGCACGGCTTAACTCTTATTAGTTCATTGGTATTAGAGACTCACAAATAAGCCGAATTGTCTCCCCAGTTACTTTCAGACTGTCTGCACTCATGTAAAAACCCAACTGATTAACTTGAAGTGCAAACGATATGCATTTTTCACGTTGCATCTACAAACCATTATCCTTCAGGCGGCTCAGAGCAACTCGCAGTGTATAGATATTCGTACATTTTGCAAGGTAACAAAGATATCGTCCACGTACACGAAGGACTTAGGCAGGCATGAAACCATGTTCCCTGTTGTTTGCTGGGAAATGACCGAACTTTTGTGGATGTCAAATGATGCTCTGTTATATCTGAACAAGCCCCGCCGAGCACTGTTTGTCATTATTTTGTTGGCGTTCCTATGTTTGGCGAGTTGCTAATAGGGGCATGTGAAGACTGCTAAGAAGTATCTGCTTGTCCCGAGCTGAGCATAAACTTCCTCAGTTTTTGGAATAGGACATTTTGCAGCCGGAATACTGCAATGGACGGTTATTTTAGAGTTGTCCTCGATGCAACCCGATGCATGGAGCTTGAGTACTGGAACATTTGTGTAGCTCAATCCGAAAACTGTGCTGACTCAATGACGCTGCTCTCATGCAGTGGATTAAGTTCCTTTGCTACCCTCTAGCACATCATGTGCAGGGACGACGGAGTGTTGGTGAATCGTGGTCGCCTTCCAGGTAGAATGTAGATATTAACTTGTCCATCGGTGAAGTTTCCTTCTTCTGGTGCGTATCGCTGGAGCAGCTTTTTTATCTCCGATGGTACGGAGAGGTGATTTGTCTGCAGCGCCGGAAGCTGCTTTGTCCAGTCACGACCCAGTAAGTTCGGACTACCGCCGTGTGAAATATATATAGTTCTCTGTGTTGTCGATCCTACAGATGATACTACAACTTCCTGCACGCCAACCAGTTTCGTTTCACCACCATTGTATGTACGCACGTACAGGGACTCCAGACTCCGCTTGGTGGGAACCGTCGAAATCAATGTGTTTGACCAACTTTCTGCGTTGCACGTTTGAGGTCAGTTACGAAATACGCTGGAATCCGGTTAAGATAAAACTGTATGCAAAGTGGTGATTGTGCGCGTAAGATAGATGCGTTTATTATCTATTCCTATGGTTCCATAGCAACAAATTGGTTGTCTCTCACTGCGGAATGTAGGATTGCACTGGACTGGAAGAAACGGGCCAAATTCACAAGTTTTCGCGTTTTTTATACAAATTGTCTGTGCATGAGTACACGCTCTGAGGCGATCTCACCGAAAGCCACAAGGATGGCGGACGAACTGAACAGCTTTACCGGTTTTTCCAACCTTGTCTGGACACCAGCTAACGTGCAGGTCCCGGCGATGTGGAAGCATCGTGTAGTCAATCCCATTTACAAGGGGTCAACCGTGCTGAACAGGCTAACTACCACCCGATAACTCTTCACCCACTCCTTTCTAAGTTTATGAGGTACGCTATTGCAGAGGTCCTCAATGAATACTTGGAAAGATGCAATAACTTCATTCCTGAGCAACACGGTTTCCGTCGGAACCGCTCATGTGAAAGGAACTTCTTATGCCGGACAAAGCAATTCACTCAGCCTCTCTGCAGTGTTCCACACCATTGATTCCCCCAACACGATAAAGAACTATCTTTGATTTCTTATTTTACATTTCAAGATGAAACCCCAGTTACTTTGACTCTTACACACATTATGAACATTTATTATTTGATTATTATTATTATTATTATTATTATTATTAGTCGATTGCTGCCTACGCTCAATCGTGCTCAAGTTTGCTATGCCGACACTGTCTTACTCTCTGTGTGGTAACTCAGGCAATTCTACGGCAGACACGGTGAGGGTCCCCCAGGTCTACTCATGCTTGTATTCACGGTCGTCCAGCGTGTCTCGGTATGTCTACCCTGTCATACCCAATCAACGATGTCAACTGCGCTATTGGTGCATTTTGTCCGGTCCAATCATTGCTGCCTGAGGCGAACTCTGACTACTCAGCATATGCCGATGCGTTTAGTTACCCAGCTTGTGTGTTGTCTTGTTTTGAAGCAGTCCTTATGGTTGTGCACAGTAGTTTGCTTGCTTTTTTGTGCTTAAGGATACCATTTGAGGTTCATCATCTTTTGATGTTCATTCTATCCTAATAGCACCGTAGTCAATCCGGACTTGATTTTTGACTAATTCCGAGGATCGTGGATTTGTTTCAGGAGATCTGTGGCCTGGTTCGGCTATTGTTGAATTTGGACAACCAGAGACTGCGCGTTCTACGCAAGGTTCCAAAGCGTTTTGGCGCTTACACCTCTTGTTAGCTCATGCCAGCTAGACAGAATCTGCGACGCTGAAGATGAAGTTGATGCTCTGTATCTCGAGTTTACCAAAGTAATTGAATGTCTTGACCACAACATCCTCCTTCTCAAGGTTCAGAGCTGTGGAATCGGCGACCAAATCCTGCGGTGCATGGTATGTTCCTACTTCAACCTCGCCTAAAAGTGAAAGTTCATAGCGCCTTATCTGATCTGATAGAGATGCAATGTGCGTCACACAAGGTTCAGTTCTAGGACCAAGGCCTTCTCTCGTCTTCATTAAGGGCCTCGTGAAAGTGGTCCATTCAAACATTTTACTCTTCCCGGACGATCTCAATACACATGATAGGCTTTCAGGACACTAAGCGACCAGTTGACACTACAAGATGATCTCTAGATGACCCGCGACTTGTCAGTTAACAACAAGCTGAAGTACAACGCTGTTAAATGTCGAGTGCTAACCATACGCCTCAACAGCACTTATGCATACCGGCTAAGAAAGCAATTAGCAGCGCCTCTCTCGCTAAAATGATCTGGGCGTGTTCGTGCAGGCCGAACTCGGTTTTAAAAAACAGGCCGAAAAAGCAGCAACGTAAGCTAATCAGACCTTGGGTTTCGCGGGGAGAGCGTTTGACCGGTTTGATCCCGCCAACTTTCGAAAACGCTCAGCGCTTACTTGAGGCCTAAAAGAAAATATGTCATACTGGTCTGGTGCCGCTGGCAAAAGCAAGATCTTGCTGCCCTGAGACTCCCCAAGGAAGAAGGATCCATGAAGCGTTAAGACAGGCAGAACAGAGTAAAATGGTGGCTGCAATTCGACGTCAATTCTGGTGGGCCCATGTACAGCATGACATTACCATATGCTGCCAATCGTGCGCTGCGTACATATGTATTAGGAACCCCAAAATAGTTATGGCTACGTTATTGTTATGATAGACTAATTTGCCAAAAAGAAATGAAGTGATACCCTTTCACAATATAGACGCATAGAGTGGGGCGCTGGCTTTCTTCGGTACATTATTAGTAAGATAGGGATCAACGTATCAGTTGCACTCAGACCTCAGAGACAACTTCGAAAGCACGCTCGTGATGGAGATGTGTCAAACTTTCGGTATGCGGGAGACACTGGAAAAGTGCGTACAAGCCGAAAGGCGTTTTTAAAGTTGTTTCTGAATAGCGAGACATCATATGAATGAGACAAAGCCATATCTAGATGCTTACTGACTTATCGAGTATCTGTTCACTCAGCGACCGGTCTAACACCACATCTTATGATGACTGGCCGTGAGCTGCGCATACCCTCGGATACTCTGCTGCCACCGTCCCAACATGAACCTCTACTCGCATCGGAGCACATACTTCGCCTACAGCCAAGTCTGTAGTGAGCCCATTAGTTGACACAGGTACATCTGCAAACATCAAGGGAACAATGGAACAGTGTCATATTACGGACAAAAAGCAGATGCTGAACAAATCCTGTAGTATGGTTAGAATGGGAAGCACAACATTGTGAAAAGAATAAAAGTGAGAAAATGTAAATTGTTTTGGTGAACCCACTACAGAGAAGCCACCAGAAGATTTAGTTTGACCGAAAGTCTTTCGGAAGCCTGTGGAGGCTTGATGATACGGTCTGGCTTAACGCTGCAGTAACACAATCAGTCGTTTCTGCAAAACGCCGTGGTAACTGGAAAGGAACATCCATCGTGGAGGAAGTGTTGTCTGATCTGATTTACCGAATCGTGTAGACTGGCGCTGCTAATTTCTGTACGGTTGTACAATTCGTCAGGCTGGAACCAGCTTCGAAAGATCATCGGACGCTGAGGGGAGCGTCTGTTAGAAGGGGGAGCACTGTAAGGCAGGGCACGTTGATTGAACCTCTTCCAATTTCCTGCCGGCGTGACCTTGAGCTTGTGCTTAGCCTTCTGATAAATGGAAACGGTATCGGCGTTTTCTCATCTTTTACCTGTTGAACGATACTCATAGCCAAACGCCAGTTGCATTTTCACGTCGTATAAATTATTCCAATTAGTTATAATCTTCCAATTTATTCAACACACCACCCACGTTTTGGTTCATAGACCGTCTTAAACTCCGTTGAAACCAGCTTTACGTGTCAGGCTTGAAAGAACCTAGAGTCCGGAACCAGACGAGAATTACAAGGAAGTAACATTGATCAGATTAATTTAAAGTAAACAAAAGCTTGCTGGCAAGTTTCGTGCACTGACACGCTATCACAGCTACGGCATTTCCGTTTCAGATCCAGTGAAACTGGTTTCAGTATCATCTCATTTCTTTGGTCAAGACAGCTGCAGAGATTAGATCAGTTTTCTCTGAGAGTATAAAAGCGGCTTAGAAAACCGAAAACCGGCTGTTGCAAGCATGTCGAGGTGTGGGCTATTTGTTTGTAGCTAGGGAATGCTGTAGAGTACCCGATTGTCACGGTGCAAGTCAGCTTGATGTTCTGTCTCGACTAGATGAATCCAAATGGGGCTGGAATAGCCTCGGTGTCACTTTGACCTAACCAGCGTGGGCGATGCTCATTGGCATGATTTGCTAGGTACTGCGCCACTCAACCGACTCGCATTGCGCCACGGGTGCGGTCGTAATGACGGATGGACATGGATTTGGTCAGCGTTTGCCGTGTGTTCTTGTTTTGGGTTCGGATGAGCACTTTTGTGGACGGCGTACATTTCATGGCTGTTACTTAGAAATCATATTTTATTGCAGATGTGTGGCCAGTAAGTAATCATTCCACGAGCACCTCCTCTTTGAGAGATAGTCTTAAGAGTTTACCTGCCTTTTCCAACTTTAAAACTAGTACTGGGTTGGTTTTTCTCTGGTTGCTTTTAGAAATAAATCTATCAGGGTACCCAGTTTTTCTGAATGAACACAACCTCACAATTCAATGTGTCTTCATGGCAGTTTCTACGTGCCGTCGACATAAGACAGCGAATTATATTTCGGTTATCTGGCATGGGAGTGAACCTGTGGCAACTTGTGTTGCTCACGATAGGTATTCCTGTACACCCGACGTTTAAGGTAATCATCTGTTCTTCTGGCTTGCAAGAAGACAACAAACGATTATTTATTACCTTCTCATGAGTAAACTGTATCGCTGCGTGGGCCTGAGTTAACCGGTCCAGAACCTCATCGGGGTTGACGTGCTTAGCAGCCGTAACACAAATGTCATCCCATGTAACGATGGCAACACTCAACTTTGTTTATTTCCTTTTGTAGTCCGGAGACGTTTACTTTTGCTAAGAAATAGTCAGAGGACAGAGTAGAGATCCAATGCAAACATCATGCGTGTGTCGGTACTTCTTATTATTAAACAGGAGCTGCATCTTCCTGGTGCATCCCAAAAGGAGGCTCTTCAGCTCATGCACCGTGATATACATCTTTATTCGTAAATGCGTTATATGGTTACAAATGTATTCGACCGTATCTTACAGCGAAATGTTGGTAAAAAGAGGGATGACATCGAGGGAGAACATTACTTTGGCTATAATGTTGCGAGGTTTTCAATTAGTTGAATGCCTTTCCAATGATCATCACATTAACTCTTATCTTACCGGCTGATGCTTTTACCAAGCCCCATTCGAAAGAAACGGTGAAGTAAACATGGACAAATGGGGCGAAGTGGAATGCAAGCCGTATGAACTTACAACCCCTAAAGCCAGGAAATGTTCGTACCGCTTGTTTTCATGTTTGCATTAAGAGTAGGTAAATTGTATTCCTTATTTCGAGGCTCCTTCACGCTCTTAGTAATCTGTCCCTCGAGTTGTTCCCTCTTGCCCCTTTGCTCTGTCAAACACGAAAATTCGGTTTCATCGCTAAGCACTTTATAAACATCAGTGCTAATTTGGAATATTATAATTATCCCTGCAAGCAGGATTAGTATTTCACATAAACCTGAGGAGGCGGTACAGAAGTGGGTATTCTTGTTTTTACTTTTCTCACGGATTACATCAACGATAAGTGCTTCGAAATATTGGGTGATCCTAATCACGGACGCCGTCACTTGCTGAAACGTAACCAGAACATCAATCTCAGAAGTAACCCTCGGAAATTGAGTTAATGCCGGCGGAATTATTTTCTATTAGGGTTTGCCTACCCTGTCTAACGGCACAACTTCAGCTGTTCCGGCCTGTACAGGATGACGTCACTTTTGTTTCTTAGCTCCTTCAGAGAATGAAAATGCTTTGATGTCAAAGCGCCACGGTTATGGATATAATACTCGTGATACCGGTAACAACATTTTACCAGCGGACATGTGTAGCGCTCCAGGTTCACGATGGATATCGAGACTAATCCTACTATTTGGCGCAATAGGTTTTTAAATTGCAAGTCCTAATGCAACCGGCTACCTTGGTGTGTAGAGTCGCAAAACTGTAAACCAAGCGACAACACTTCAACCAAAGTGATGCATATTTTCAGGCCGGAAATCTTGTGCACTTATTTCTAGAGTCTGTTGGGGAACGAGTCTTGCAATTTAAACTGATTCAACCTCTTTGCTAAAGCCAAAGACCTTAATCGTACTCGGTTGTTAGCAACAGACTGAACATAATGCAAGAACATCTCTATCTCTTTTGCAGCCAGCTGCTAAGTAGAAAGGAGACGCTGGGCTAAACTGTATTCAACTTGCAAGGTATCGCTCCGCAATTGCTTCCGAAACGTATTCATTTCACTGACAGAATCAATGGAAAATTGCACACAAGCACTGGTTTCAGCAAGCCTAGTGGATAACCCATCGAACCGTTGCACCTCCTTCACCAATAAGCACGGCTTAATCAATTTCAACAAACTAAAATCCACATCTAATAAGCAAAAAACATTTGACCAAACGAGCTTTTCTCTGATTCCTCCTCCTCCGTACGCAAAACAAGTACACCTGTGGTGCAACGCGAGTAGGTTGAATGGCGCAGCACCAAGCAAACCGCGTCAATGAGCATCACCTACACTGGTTACCTCAAACTGACACTAAGACTTTTAACAGCTCCATTTGGGCTCACCCGCATGACACGGAACACCAGATAGACTTAATCCGTGTTCATCGGGTAATCTACAGAACATCCTGGTTACAATCGAAAAGCCTACTTCTCTATATGCATACAGCAGTCGGATTATCTGTGCTCGGTTTTTCATACCACATTTATGCTCTCAGAAAAATCAGACCCAACCTCTCCAAATGTATGTATCGGTGGCAACGCGCAACCTCTAATGAAGCTCGATTCACTTTTAGGTAAACCTCGGTCATTCCGATCGCGAGGACCGTGTCCGAAATGGAAATATTTGGGTATCGCTCCTCCCAACACTGGCACACTACGATCGCAGTTTCATCCTGGTTTAGACTCATCAGGTGGACATAACCTTACCTGGGTTGGAACTCAGAGCCCAGTAGTTCACGGCTCATGTCCGGAATACTAAATCACCGAGACCTGCGAACAACTCTTGGCACATAAATATCGCTTCGGCCGGCACAAACGGCGTTGTCTATAGCAGTAATACCCTCGTCATTGGACCCTGAGACATCGGTAACCTCTGCCACCATTTTCTTAGCTAAATCCAAATCATCCTCGAGTGCAGCATCTAGTAGAAGAGCAAATCGGTGAAAGCGAACAGAAGTGGAGCGTGTTTGGGAAGACGAATTCAGTGTATTGGCTTGGGCGTTTGTCAGTTCCGTTGTATTGGTTGACGCCACATCCAAAGCCAAATCTTCCACTGCTTTGCGTAAGATGGACTGTACACGCTGGTGTGCCAGTGTTAGGAGAAGCAACACCAAACATTTTCATTTCGGATACGGCCTTTGCGATCGAAATGACTGAGGTTTGACTCAAAATGAACCGGGGTCACGTTAGAGGTTGCGTGTCACAACCCAACCACAAAGCGGGTTCCCTAATTCCACATTGATTTCCTTTCCGCGGTGCCAAGCGTTGCTCGCAGCTCACAGTATTATAGCTTTCAAGGCGACAGCCGTGAACTAATAGGCTCTGAATTTCACCCCGGCTCAGATTATCTCGATCTGATAAGTACAAAAAAGGACGAAATCGCCCTTGTGTTATGTCGGTATTGCGAAGAGCAAAACATAAGTTCCAAAACGACATCTAGTTGGAGCGTTCTTTAGCTAATTAAAAAGTACAGTAAAAAAGCGAACTCCGGTACGTATATTCCTTACTAGTTATTGCATCGTTGCTGTCAGCAACCACCGCGGAGCACTCCCTGCGAAACATTATAGCAAAAACTCCAAAGCTCTCAGTTAACTAGAACACACACTAAATAAAACTTGTCAGAGGACTATGGTCAATCAACCCTGTCAATGCGTGACAAAGGGTCATTCCTTCGGGTGTGAGCTAGAGCGCACTAAATTGCCAACTGTCCAATAGTAGATGTTGGCCTATCTCAAAATGTCAAGTCCGAACAAAGGTGTAGGTCGACCGCATGCATACATGCGAGCACATATGTACTTGCCAGTGTGGTCCATCGTGGAAATGCTGGAGCATGCGCGGATGGTCGAGTTGGAGCCAACCTACGGCAAGCCACATGGCAAGTTCAATGATCGATACAAACGCTGTGTAGAGCTGGTTGGAATGGAGACAGGTGCACAAAATAGAAACAGCGTTGCTCCATAACCTGGTTACTGCGGTAGACTTGTGGTGCGGTTTCGACAAGCCTAACTGGCCTGAGCAAGGAGTGTGCAATAAGTTCTTCGTGTTATCCCTGCTAGTGACAGAAGGATTATTGGCAACGCACGTGTAGACTGGAAGTTACCTTCTAACAACCTACCTTGGCAAAATAGACATTCCTAACAAACAGGCCTTGAAAATATGAAATGTGACGTTTTGAGAAAGGAGTTTTGAAACGCCATCCGCATAAAGACTAGTCCCTCCCTCACTGTTTATTTTCCCATCGCAATTTTGATCGCCGTTTCAGGAAATACGTGTGCTAACGCTGCTCAATTTGTTTCAGGTGGGACCATGAGCGTTTATGCCAACAAATTCACTGATGAGGCAATATTTTATTAGCATGGAACTGAGAAGCTGCATTTCTAGGCAATATCTAATCCATGAGGGTACTGAGAAGCACGTATTGCACAAAACGCGAAGCTCATTGACTTGCAAAAATGTACGACAAACCATGGGACCACAGCACACACATTTGGGTTCTCACGCATACTGTACACTAAATGTCGGTTATCCCTGTGATAACTTTTCTGACTCATTATGCTGCAAACGCACCATTGGCTCAAATCTGGTGACCGGACATGCCGATCCTTTGGACCTCTGAGATCCAGGCTCCAGCGGTTATTTTGCAACCTTAGCAATACAGCAAGCCCATCCTGCAGTCTCGTTTCGTGCCTGTGGACCATTGCGTGATCCTTATATGACTGTGTGGTAAGTGTCAATCGCATTATTTAAAAACGGCTCTCCGCTACAGCGCTACTAACCACACAGAGAGATCGGTTAACGCGCGGTACATGGGTGGGCTATTTGAGAAAGCTGACTTAGCTGGGAGCGTGTGCGACGCAAAGCAAAGTGGCAGGCCTCGTACCGCCACGGATGACGTATCCGCTTGCGCTGTTATTGATGTGGTAGCCCGAAATGATGATGTAAGTATTAGCAGAATTGTGTTGCATTGTGCCACCACTCGACCTTCTGTGCGTCATAGATTGAAGGTACAGAACTTCCGAATGGATCGTGCACTGCAGGCTCAAATTCTTAAGCCGTGCGATTGTGAGAACCGTATGGCATTTTCCCGATGGTATCTAGATAGCATGGACGCGCATTCAATCATGTTTACGGATAAAGTAATTTTCCGTCTGCATGGCGCCGAGAAGCGACATGTTTCGGCTACCAATAACCCACGACATTGCAGCGCTTCGCTTGTGCAACATAATGCACAGATCATCGCATGGGCTGGGTTGACAGGACGAAAAATTATCGGACCACTTTTCTTCTCTAAGAATGTCATGGGTAACTTGATTTTTGTTAGAGAATTAATGCTTCACATTTCTTAACATCCAAGTACAAAGAAACATTGTAGTCCAGGGTCATTCCACAGCCGTAGATCGAGGGCTTATTGAGTATCGTTTGGGGCAGCTGGATGATGCGCCTGCCCATTCTGCACAAACGATACGTGATTACCATAACGAAATTCTTTATAACCGCTAGGTCGGTCGTGGTGGACCTATTGATTGGCCTGTACGGTCTCTTGACTTGAACACACTGGATTTCTTCCTAGTGGGGTGCTTGAAATGTTGAGTGTATAAAACCAGGCCAAAATGTCTGGAGGAACTGGAACGGAACAACGTCAACGAATGTCGAGGTATATCGTTGGACACTTTGCAGAAAGTGTTCCCCAATAGCATCTGGCGAGTAGTGCTGTGTAGACAAAACGACGGTGGTCATTTTGAACATGTATTTCGTTGTGTTTATGCTCTTGAAACATATTTCATGTAAAGATATGTATAATGCATAGCGACTGATTTCACTAACACATTGTTTCGATGGTTACTGGTGCGCATATTTCGTCAGGGTTGAATGAACGCTGGAAGAAGATAGAACAAGATGGGTATGCGAGAATTGCCCGATCGTTCAACTGTCCGACAGGGTGCAGACGTCGCTTTTGATGTGTATTGTAAAAATGACGGCGGTGGACGAATCTGTTGAAACTCATTAGGTTGCATTATACGCTTCTGGCAAGCCAGAGTCGGGTACTTCCGGTGCCCGTATGACGTTAACCTCATGTTTGCAAATTAACTCAGTTATGATTACAGCCATCCCTTTTACTATCATGGTTCTACAGTGGTAAGGGAACTGTCGCTGACAAATTACGTTGGAGCTAAAAGATAGAGATGTTTTCGCTGGCTACTTCGGCACTCCGCTTCAGCATTTATAACTTAAATATGGGGCACCAGTTCATTATGCACCAACGGTGCGGCATTATCTTAAGGCAGTGTTCGGTCACCAGTGGATCGGTCGCAGAGGCCTAAAGGATCGTCATGTCCGGCCACCAGATTTGAGCCAACGGTGCTTTTGCAGCCTAATGAGGCAGAAAAATTATCACAGACATAACCTACTTGTGGTGTACAGTATGCGTGAGAACCCAAATGCGTGCGCTGTGGTCCCATGGGTTGTCATACACTTTTGCAAGTCAACGAACTTCGCGTTTTGTGCAATAAGTGATTCTCAGTACCCTCATGGATTAGACATTGCCTAGAAATGCAGCTTCTCAGTTCCATGCTAATAACATATTGCCTCATCAGTGAATATGTTGGCATAAACGTTCATGATCTCACCTGAAACAAATTGGGCCGCGTAAGCACTCTTGTTTCCTGAAACGGCGATCAATACTGCGATGGGAAAATAAACAGTGAGGTAGCGACTAGTCTTTATGCGGAATGGCTTTTCAAAACTCCTTTCTCAAAACGTCACATTTCATATTTGCAAGGACTGCTTGTAAGGAATGTCTATTCTGCTAAGGTAGGTTGTTAGAAGGTAACTTCCAGTCTACACGAGCGTTGCCAATAATCCTTCTGTCACTAGCAGGGATAACACAAAGCACTTATTGCACACTCCTTGCTCAGGCCAGTTAGGCCTGTTGAAACCGCACCACAAGTCTACCGCAGTAGCCAGGTTATGGGGCACTGCTCTTTCTATTTTGTGCACCCGTCTCCATTACAACTAGCCCTACACAGCGTTTGTATCGATTATTGCACTTGCCATGTGGCTTGCCGTAGGTTGGCTCTAACTCGACCATCCGCGCATGCTCCAGCATTTCCACGATGGACCACACTGGCAAGTACATATGTGCTCGCATGTATGCATGCGGTCGACCTACACCTTTGTTCGGACTTGACATTTTGAGATAGGCCAACATCTACTATTGGACAGTTGGCAATTTAGTGCGCTCTAGCTCACACCCGAAGGAATGACCCTTTGTCACGCATTGACAGGGTTGATTGACCCATGCATTGGAACTGGATGTACCAGATCACACTCCGTTCCAAAACCTACGTGGTGTTTTTTAGGTAATATACAGATAAATTGGTTTCTACCTAGTTTAGTACACCGAGGCCAAGTAATATTCGGTGGTTTAAACCAAGTTTTTGGATGCAAATGGATTTCGTAACTAGCCCTGCTTTGCCCTGCTGAGGCTATTGGCCTTTTCTCATCTGACCGGGTCACGTGGACTTAACGGCTTTCATGAGGTTAAAATTTCGCAGATAACTTCTTACTTTGCTTGTCCTTGTTATGCAGCCGTCCTTGCCGCAATTTGTATATAAAAAGCTGAGCAGAATCCGCGAGATTGCTGAATTCATTATGTGGAAATGTGTTTTTTTATATGCTAACATTCGTGAAAGGAAATTCTTGCACAAAAATGCTCATCATCAAATCTAACCGTGGAGCGTGGCCGCTAACTAGAGTTGGAAAATATCTCAGATATTGTGCCGCAATAAAAAAGCACTTAAGAGGCACCCCGGCTGAGTAACCCTTAACGGATGGACATGGTTCTGGAGAGCTGGAAGACAGGTAGTATGCCGCAAGTAAACGATATTATGTCTGGTAAATGATATCATGGTTAAAGTAGGAGACTAAGCTGTTGTGGGAGAGAGAAATAAACAACCCAAACGCCACTAAGGCCGGTTCCCTGTCATGTCAACAAGTGTATGCAGCCAAACCTGTTCATTGTTTTTCCGACCACAAGCAGGGAGCCGAGAGGCTATAGCCGAGGCCAGCTTCAAACTGAAGGCCTTCGCCCCACTTGAGCAAATCATCGTTTGGCCTTCCGTCATCTTCTTCTATCCACACTTGCGGCGAATAAACAATGCACGTCGCGGAAGTCGGTGGGCTGGCTCTACGCCGTAACGGCGTTTTGCTGAAGCGCGACCAGTACCAGTCGCATGTGTGCCGAGTATACCGCGAGAACGATCGCCCCTACACGCAATCGAACCGGTGAACTTACGATTGGAAGCCAGGCGTGCGGACCACTCAGCCACCACCCGAACTAGGCTGACATGCGCAATACGTGGCCTAGCCTTCGGAGCCTGGTGCGTGATGTCACGGTGCTGAGGGATCCACATATTCTTTCTATGCCATAAACAAGGCGTCGAACAGGCTCATTGATTACACGGTGTTCCCATCAGATATAAGCTAGACGAAGAAGGCACCAGTAGTCGAACGTAACTAGATTTTTATATTGGTTGTTTGAATGGGCCAGATTTCCCAAACGTACAATCAAACATTCAGGGAAAGAACGACCTCGCGCCGGCCTCATAGGAGGCAAAGGTTAGCAAAATCACATTGTGTTTCTGCGCTACGCTTTGTGACCTCATCATAAATTGCAACAGCGCTGATACAACCGCCTAGATAGTTGCATTTTTGAAAGATTTCCAGCTGATCCCCACCAACGGTCGGCGCAGGAAGCGGTTCCTGCCTATCTTGGAGGAAACCTTTACATTTCGAGTGTGAAATACAAAGCCCAAAGCGGCTGACAGTCACTGCTAAGCTATCCAGTGCCGCTTGACAGGTTTGGGAGCAGTCACAGATGAGGACAATATCGTCAACATACTCTAACTCAAGCAGTCATTCTTCTGGGAATAGTTCTATTAATGTTCTAAATCGTGTTTTGTATAAGCGATCTCGATGATTTCGTCAATAGCAATGTTAAAGAGGAAAGGTGACGGAGAGCATCCTTGTCTTACACCGCCGGAGCAATTAAAAGGCGGCGCCAACTTGCCGTAAGCCCTAACTCTGCACATGCTAGTAGCATAAAGCGCTTGGATAACATTTGTATATATAGCGAGTACAACTTTTCTTATCCGTCAGTCTAAGAAGGCACATCGATTCACAACGCAAACATAATGTTGATGTTAATTAACTAGACAACGGTGGGACACCAATATACGCAAGGTTGCTTCAAAAACTGACGCAAAATAATCAGGTGATCGACGCAGCTTCGACCTCGAGTAAACTCGGCGTTCTGCTCACGAATCTGGCTTTCACGAGCGTAGTCAGTCTGTGAAAGATAACAGTCAAGCATACTTGAGGCGATGAAGATCAGACTGATCCGTCTATGGCTACCGAATCCCGAAAGTGAGGCTCCCAATAAGATCGAGACAATAACAGGGCTGCTGTAGTCGGCTGGGCCGGTTTCCTGCGCCCACAGTTTTACTACTAAGCTGTGCAAACCAGCAACAAGCTCAGGTCCCCAAGGTTTGAATAGGGCTGGATGAAGACCATCTGGTCCCGCAGCTTCGTTCAACTTCAGCGGTCAGATCTTATGTTCGATTTCTGGGCAAGTGGATGGATCCAAATTGATGGCCCTCGGAGCATGGCGATCACAGGTCGGTGAGGAATCTAACGATTCTGACCGATTAAATAGCCTTTCAGAGTGCTCATCCCAATGCCCTCAACGTTTTGAGAAATGGTGGATAGGCTGTCCGCACTCATCACATATAGTATTACTAACAATAATTCTCCTGCTACCCGTTACCCCTATCATACGGAATAAAGTCCGATGATTATCAACAGCAGCTTCCACTTCCATCTCCGAGGCACCATGACACTACATGGTCTGTCTTCAAGCTAGCACGGCGTTTTGTCCGGAGGTATTTAAGAGTTCGCTGTATTAGCTTCCAACCGGAATGTACCGGCGAGCATCGATAAGTTCCAGGGACCGCAAAGAGACCCAGCGTTCATGTTCGCTGTCAAACTTACCATATGCGGATTTGCCTGTTGCAAGGAAAGTCTGATGAGCATGAGACCAGTGACCTTCAATTGTAGTCTTCCAGTGCTTACTCAACCAGCAAGTCAGCGCACTTCGGTAAGCATTCAGAACGTCTGGCTTCGCCAGTTGGCTACGCGTTCACATGGTCGTCTCGGTGGTCCACCAAAACGCACCCGCAGATCAGCACATGCAAGTGCATGGTCAGTGTCCACACATGTAATCAAACTCGCGCGACAGTTTCGGACGCAGCCTCTCCAGAGGTAACTGTTCGCAATGTGATTAATCTGCGTCCGTGGTTGGTCTGAGGCTGGCGGGCGTCATGTCACTTTCCGGCGGGTGTATGTCGGAACTTAGTGCTAGCAAGAAATAAGCCAGCGTCTTCACACAAATGAAGTAACCACTCACCCTTATCAGTACGGGAGCCTGCACCCATATGAAGCTCTTCAGTGGACAATTTTCCAACTTGAATGTTCAGATCTCCGGCCAGGTCTACAGCGTCCGTGCTTCCTCGGAGGTGAAGGATCTCGTTCAGTTGGCGATAGAAAACGTCTTTTATCAGTCACCACAACGGTTTGTGGGGGCGTAGGCAGCCATAGCAAAAAGACACCTATTAGCCCCGTGCAATGTCGAAGCTTTTAAATAGCCAGCCAGTCAGACGGAGCACGTCCGGATATTGATTAGTGATCCAATCAACCAGAGCAGCTTCAGCCCGCGGACTCAAGGCGATACGAACACCTGTTTGGCTGGCAATCGAAATTGTATCGTCTCCGGATAGGCGTAATGAGAAAGCACTGCTGGCGTTCCCTGAGGGGACCACGGAGAGAGCACAGAGGTCGAGTCTTGTAAGCAGTTTCCGAAATGCAACAGATACGATCATGATGGTCTCTAATATTGGTGTAATTGATGCTTGTTGACCGATCTGTAACAATGTGCCTACATGGAGACACCAAATCCGAGGGAAGTTCGAATGCTTCAAATAGAAAGTGATGGACTGGGCTTCACCGCTTGGTTAGACATGGGCTTGTGGATATGACAGGAGTGACGCTCCGCGTTCGTAAGCAAAATGAAACTAGTAGATAAACGCATATCAAAGAAAAATGGAGGAGAAACAAGTGTTGGGAAATTAAAACGGGGAATAAAAGTGAAGTTCGAACTGGATGATGAGGATAAGAGGGGGCAATGAGGGGACTAAGAAGACGGGAAGGCCTGAGCAGTAACATACAAACCCCTATCCACGTTGCTAGATGCAGCAGCTAGGGCGTTTTTTTTATTATCCTTTGTGACTGCCAGAGTAGCAAGAGATTGTTTGAAGAGAACGTAATTGTGTTGTTTTGCGTAGGCAGCGTACTGTCATGCTGCACAGGCGGACAGAACGATTAGGGTATTCAAACAAAGCCATTGCTTCACAAACCTGAACGTCAGGCAGCGGGTTTGGTAGTGGACAATAGGAGTCCGTTTGACTGGATAGTGAGCCAATCTGGTATGAGTGACTCTGAAGGTGCAGAAAGCACCACGCTTCGCAGATCGCTGGATCGCTGAGGCTTGCTGACTATTGCACCAGGGTAAGGTCTAGACTAAATGCGATGGAGAGCAATCCGTATGTGCAATATGAGTGGCGAATCTTACTACCTAAGCCCACGGCAGCTTGCAGGCAAGTCCTACTTATGACGTCATGGAATGCTGGACAAACAGTAATGGTTAGATCGTAGGGCACAGAGGTAGACACACGATAACATCAAGGAAAACTGAGAAGTACATTGCCTGGCAATGCGTCTTCTTCCCGTCACTATTTACAACACACTAGATCTCAATCAGTAATGCCATAAACTTGGTCCTGGAAATGTAGAGAATTGAGCTTATTGTTTTATAAATCAACATAACGGATTGTGTCATCTAGTTACTTTTTAGGTAGGGCCATCATCAAACCAGGATTGACGGATTCTCGAAGTATGTTATGGAGTTTGCATAAGTGATTAGGCGAGAAAGTCCTGTGGCATTCCGGGTGGCTGTATTGCCCAGCTATATGCGGGGTTGCTTTTCATTTTTATGATGCTACTGAACCCCAGCGAGCAGAGGCACACCTGATTTGACTCATTGCAAGTGCCTCACTGATACAAGGAAACGAAACGATATGATACAATACGCTGTTGCACACTTGTACGGGTCTGATCCGTGACCAGTCACCTTTTACTGTTTTTAATCCTTTTGGCTACTATGTTGCTAAAGGGGTTTGAAAGTCACAGGTCTTCGTGTAACGGGTACCTGTACGAAAGAATACATAGGACAGTAGCACTTTTTGAGCCTTCTGCAAGTAACACATTCATTATTTGCACAGCGTTTCTGTTTTAGTTAAACGTCGCATAGATTGTCAGACGCTGTTACATTGAAGGCACTTACATGCCCGCACCAGTAACCTCGCGAAATGGTTGGCACGTATCAGCTATTGTTGCCTATCTAACAACGAGTTCATCCAATAGTAGGTTGCTCCGTTTTCTAATACGTTCTTAGCGTGTTCACGCTGCTGCAATTCGCTACTGACAGCCAAGGAACACGTGCGACACTCAATAACACCGCCTCAGACAATCAGCAAACGAACTGCTAACATGCCACCTTCCCATCTAACGTGATGACTTACTGAAACTACTCAAAGTCAGTAAGTGCGTACCGCAACTGGCAGCAGTTTAGTACGCAGGACTGAACCTGACAACAAACCGCCTTATCAGGTGAAAGCTCGCATGACCCTTCCAGTAGCACTTTTGATGTGTGAAACTCTGCTGGTCCACGATCGATAAACAGGTTATGCTTGGTTTCAACATTCCACCGGCTGACACATACGGAGCATGATCTATTAGTACTCGTTTCTGCTTAGGTGTTTTAATTAATGCTGTGTGTTGGTACACCGACACGCAGTCTTGGCTGAGACTGTAAGTCACTAAGAAATCATTCCAAGCAAGCACGTTCGTTAAGACCATAAATGAAATTGGAATTTCTAATTGAGAGCTATTTTCACAGCACAAAGCTAATGAATTCCACCGGTTGCTGTCATTTTGAGGTCCATGTGGAAGACTTGACATAGGAGCCGCAGACTGAATCAACTTAACCACTTGGTCGGCTTGCGTTATGCACTTTCGTTCAGTTCAGTAAAACAACTATGATCCGGGCACTGAAGTGCGAGAGAGCCAGTTACCACGACGCGCATAACTAAAATAACAATGGATGGCAGTTGGAGAAAGTGAAGTAGTAAGCAGAGTGAGCAAAAGTGGGTTATAGAAAACGTTAGCAGCTAAATAGGCAGTCGAGGGCAGGAGCGTTATTGACTACGCGAGTGCGCCATGCTCGGTAGTCCTCAAACGTTGATGCCGCCTATACGAATGTCTAAACCCCGAAAACGGTATGCACCAACCGGTACGTTAATTTCTGCATGTCCTTCTACCACGTCATCAACACGCCACCTCTCGCTTTCCCGCAAATAGGTGCACTGACAACATCTGGTGAGTGCCGAACGAGTAAGTCAATGGGCGCATGGCGGACATGACCTAACCAACGTAAGCGCTTAAGGTTTTTTAAGCAATCTATGGAGGTCACAGGGGGTTTTTTACGCATAACAAGTGGCGGACCACAGCAATGTGCAAATGAGGACTCACCAGATGTGGGAAATACTCTGCAAGCACTGATAAATATGACACCATCGTTTGTTGCCTTCAGTGTGAAGTAGACAAGTATATGATGCACAAGGCAGAACCGGCCTTGTCAGCGTGTTGTACATTATATTGTTAAGTTACCGCCTAATATCCCACTGCATCCACATATAGCTGCATCTCTACAAGACCATATGGGCTTCGCTGAGACGCGAAGCAATCACCTCAGTGATGCGACCACCAGAGGGGAAACAAATGAACCGATCCATCATTTCCGCTGGCTATTCACTAATAGTAAGAGACACGCTGGATGGTCGGACTAGCCATGCAACAGTATTCTGCGCTTTAAAGATACAAAGAACAAGCTAATGTCCATAGTGCAACGCGTAAGACTGTACATAACGTCTTGTGTACTTACTGCATCATACCCATGGCGAGATTTCGTTTGCATACTCAAGGTTTGTCAGTCGGTCAAATGCAGAAATTCTGCTCCAGAAGATTCTAAGAGAAATGAGGCAATTAACATCATTCCAAGCACTTCAAATGAGAAAAGTGATACAGAACAACCCAGGCTGACTTCACTTGTCATTTGTATATTAGGAGACAGCTATCCGTAGAGCTCTACCGATTCTCGGGATCCACGGTAGAGAGATTCAAGATGGGATGGCGATTTTCAAGTACTCCCTAAACGGTTAGACAGTGTAACAAGTTGCCTAGTCAACAGAGTCTAAAGCGGCTTTCAAGTCAAAGTAAACCACGATTGTTGTGATCTGTAATTGGGTTCTGCTCTAATAACAAAATACCAGTGTATCTCGCTTGTAGAATTCACTCCACTGATCGTAAAAATATATTCCGATGTTACCTAACACATCAGGTAACATTGTTATAAGCTAATGATCGTTTTTAGTAATGTCCAGTCTAGATGGTACCAAATAGATATAAGTGAACTGAATCACAACATGTGGAGTATGGAGGTACCTGGCAATTGCGATTAGAACATCACTACTACACTCGCCCCTAACTACTTACTGCACCTTGCTGCTAGGAATTGATGACATTGCCGAGATCGTCGTTCGTATGATCCAGTGCCCTAAAGTTGCAGAGACCGACAAAAGTCACCGATCATAGAACTCGTGTACTCGCCAAAGTAGCGCTGCTGCGTGACTGATATCTTGGTAAAAGCGTTCACAGTGTTCATCACCAACAGCTTTCAAATACTCAGGGAAAAAGTCCAGATGATTATGCAGCAATTGAATCTCGGGTGACACTCGAGCACCAAGAGCTTGATAGCCGTTATGGAGATTTTTCTAATGAACTGGTAGTTCTTTGCCTGTTCTACCCAAAAATCCTGTACACACTGCTTTGAGTGGTCTCCACAATGCTAACTCAAGTGAAGTCAACTGGCAAGCGAAGGCACTGTCTGCCAATATCCGGCGAGTGTCAGGCCAAGAAAGTATTCTTTCTTTGAGCTTCGCAGCGCTGAACTTCGGAAACATTTGTTTCAGTTACTGAAACGCAAAACCATCTCACTTGATTGCTTTGACCAAATATTCAATCTAACCAAGCTAGATGTGCAGGGCTGCTAGAGAAATGTGCTCTGGTTGCACAAGAGGTGGATGCATTATACGCATTTCCCTGCATCATACTCCATCTTTCCTGGAAACTTTTCGGTTGTGAAGACCTGTTGCTTTGCTTCACTGTCCCATAAGCATAGGCAACAGCAATCTTTTATTGGGCCTCTATATACCCATTAGAATTCCAGTGAAACCGTAATCGGCTCTGATGTTTCAACAGTACTTATTGTAGTTCAGGGCAGCGAGTATCGTTTGTATACTTTCGTAAGTCTCCTTCATATTGGTTTCATGCAACGGAGGCACAGTTGGGTTCACATTTCTAATGTGCAGCAATTTGGCTCAAAGACTACTCTTGGAGGAGTCAATGTACAAACGCCATTCATCACTGCTATATCTCCAACCGAGCTCCTTCATCAGTCCTTCCACCTCGGAACAGTAACCAATGGGTGCTCCCGTATTATAGAAAAGTTCGCTTTCCGTAAAAGTATCCCTTGTGTTTGCGGCGCATAATTGTCACTGCTGCAGTCAAAATACTAACAATTCGGCCTTGAGTTTACGCAAGCTCAGTCCACGTACCAAATCATTTAGCTCTGCTTGTACAATAAGAATTGGGTTGACAACATCAGCTGCAAAGTTTTCACAGATGTCAGAATCAGGTGAAGTCGAAGCTGCAGAACCACAACTCATAATCGGTGACATGTTCACCAGAGGTGCATGAATGGATAACGTGCACTCATGTGGAACAGGTCGAATACCTGACAGAGGATCGGGGTAATGAATTTTACACTTGGTCCCCTTTGGAGAATCCCCTGACATTAGTTAGGCGCGAGTAGCAGTCTGTCGTGTGATCCCCCAGCTCCCTCCACAACATGGGGAATGCGAATAGCATCTTGCCTTCGCTCTTGGGTCACTGAATCAGAAGAAGAATACGCTACACACAAACAATATGTGGAGCCCACTTCTTTTCCTGCTGTTCCAGGTTCAACTCGAAATATACGTGGTAGACAGACTTCAGTAGTAAAGAAATACGTTTGCAATGCAAATTTGTAGTAAACTGTGCACTGACCTAAAAAAGAATGATTTCGGCCGTTGACACAGACTTGTCTTTGAGTCATAATCAAGATTTTAATTAAGGAAAGTCAGCTGTCAGTCGACGTTGAGTATCAGGTGGATACTATGGTCAAGATCACTGCAGCAGCGCGAACGCGCGGGCCCTACCACGACCGCACTTCGTAGCTTGTGATTGGATGCCTGTCCGTTCGCGATCAATACCAGGGTTGTTTTGAATATACTGTGTATGTACCGTTGGCGTGAATAGAAGTTTGTGTTGCGTACCAGTAGAGTTCTGCTTCCTCGTTCTGGCTGTGGACCATTACAATGGCATTTCACCTACTACCTCCAGAAGCCTTTTGGTGCGATCCTGCTTCCAGACCTACGGAGAGTGACTGGATCCAATGGAGAACGTCTTTCACGAATTACTTGAACCTACTCCCAGCAACTACTACTTACGATGAGCAGCAAAATCTGAAACTACTTCGTCACTTGTTGGGCAATGAAGGTCAACGTTATTTCGATGCGTTAGATCTGCAGAAATTCGACACACTTACAAAGGCATTGGATGTACTCGATCAATCATGGGGTGCACGGCCAAACATTTTCGCTGAAACCTACAAGTTCTGCTGTTTGAGGCAAGAAGATGCAGAGCCACTGGAACAATTTGTCGCTCGTTTAATTCGGTCTGTAAAAACGTGTGACTACACTAGCATCCCGAAGAATAAACTTGAGAGTGTTATGCTGACGCAGCGGTTGATAACCGGTATAAAGGATAATCGTATACGCGAAAAGCTACTTTCCGAAGATCCGTCAAAACTTCCCTGGGAGAGGGCCATAGAGATCGCAAGACTAATAAAAGCCGCCGTCGAACATTCGAGCCTATTCAAGTCGAATGATATACTAGAAGTCAGTAAGATTCAGCACAAGAGTTCCAGTCAACCTCAGAATTCGACTGTTTCGTGCTATAGATGTGGGAGTTCTCGCCACAAAGCTGACTGTCAAACATATCCGGCTCGTACAGCTGAGTGTAAAAGCTGTGGTAAGCTAGGCCACTTCGCCAGATGCTGCCGCTCGCGTCGAGTCGCGTTAATTGACCAACAAAATGATATTTCCACCTCACCGACTACACCGAATGTTTTTTCTATCAGAAGACGATTACAACCAGAAACACGACGAATTGCTTCGCTGGAACCCAAGCTCCCTGCTCCTGACATACGTACCGTTACACTCCATGGGCTTAACACTTCTGTACCAGTGACTATGGAGCTAGACTCGGCATCGCCGATAACAATTATCCCGTCCAGCATTTACGACAATTACCTGCAAGACATTCCATTACATCCTACGTCATATAAATTCGAATCGTACACAAATTCACGTGTGCAAATTCAGGGATATATAATGACGAAACTCAGTTTACTCTCAGTCGCATCTGAGGTTGCTGTGGATGTTGCCTCCGAAGACAGTCCAGCCTTGCTGGGGCGAAATGCTATGGTTGCCCTCAACATAACACCATCTATCGAGCGAATGCGCATCATGACAATCAAAACATCAGTACTTAAAAGCTTATATCCCAAATTATTTACTGAGTCGATTGGCCGGATTCCATCTGCTGCTCATCGAATATGCCTTAAAAAGGACGCTAAACCGTTTTCGATTTCGCAGCCACGTCCTATTCCATTGGCCAAACGTGCGATGGTAGAAAAGGCCATACAAGAGATGATTTCTAACGATTTGATAGAGCCAGTTAACTGTTCCGAATGGGTGCATGCCATGGTCACGGTGTTAAAGAAGGACGGTACTGTGCGCATATGCAACGACTTGAAAGCGTTGAACAGTCAGATCGTCGTCGAAAAATTCGTTCTTCCCACAGTTGACGAGTTGTTGGTCAAGATAACTGGCGCGCGATTTTTCTCAAAACTAGGCCTGAGGAAGGCCTTTTTCCACATGCCATTGACACCAGAATCCAGACCACTTACCGCTTTTCTGACATCGAGTGGTCTATTCCAGTACAAAGTCTTGCCGATGGGACTTAGCTCCGCTCCAGCAGCTTGGCAGAAGTTTATGAATCACCCACTAGCAGATCTACCGGGACAAATCGCTTACATGGATGATGTATGTGTTTTCGGGAAATCAAGAGATGAGCACGACTCAAGGCTGCGCGCTGTGTTGCAGCGATTGGAGAGCCTAGATCTTCGGCTAAACCTGGAAAAGTGTATATTTTGTGCTACGGATGTCGAGTTTCTTGGGTACGTCTTATCAGCTGGTGGAATTAGGCCATGCGCAGCTAATACTCAAGCTATCACGGAATCCCCTGTACCGAACAATACATCCGAGGTTAAGCACTTTCTTAGTTTGTGCTCGTACAACTTGCGCTATTTGCCCGATTTTGCAACTATAGCGGCGCCATTGAGAATGCTGACAAAAGAAAAAGCTACGTTCGATTGGGGCTCTTCGCAGCAGTCGGCCTTTGAATAAATTAAAAGACGCCTCGTCTCCACCCCAATGCTGGCCATTTTCGACGAAAACTGCCCAACGTTCGTCTCAACGGATGCGTCAAATATCGGTTTAGGAGCGGTCTTGTCTCAAATTCAGAACGGTGAGGAAAAAGTGATGGCATACGCTTCTAGAAAGTTATCCCCTACTGAAGTTTCAAATTCCGCAGGGGAAAGGGAGGCCCTGGCCTGTGTATGGGCCTGTGAAAAATGGCACCTGTTTCTGTTTGGTCGGAGATTCACATTGCGCAAGGATCATGCTGCTCTAACTACCCTCCTCAGTCGAGGAGCCAATGGTCACAGGCCACTACGGATTAACCGCTGGTATGCGCGGTTACTGAACTATGATTTTCAAATCATCTTCCGCCCTAGCTCTGAGAACCGTATGGCAGATAGCTTATCACGTCTCCCATTGGATGATTCCGACAAGAATGAAGACGACGAAGAAAAAGTCATGATTTCTGCTTTACAATCAAATGAGCTCTCCGCGGTTACTAAACAAGAGCTTCAAGAAGCTAACCGGAGTGATTCATTTGTGCAAGATGTCATTCACTATCTCTCTCAAGGCTGGCCTCGCTACGCGAAGTTGAGTGGTGAACTACGGGCGTTTTATGTTTTACGACATGAGCTAGCGGTCGTTGATGATTGCCTTATGCGAGGATCGCGATTCGTAGCTCCACAGAAACTGACATCAAAAATTATCCAATGTGCACACGAAGGACATCCGGGTATCGTACGGATGAAGCGCCGACTTCAAGAATACTTTTGGTGGCCAAAAATGAATAAAAAGGCAGAGGCGTGTGTCCGGTCTTGTGATGCATGTCAGAAGGCCGACAAGAGCTGCAAACCAATCGATGTCCCATCTAACCTGTTACTTATCCAATGAAACCTTGGTCGAAGGTGGCGATTGACATCATGGGACCGTTTCATTCTGCGCCACCGCACCAGAGGAACTGCTTAGTTGCCACGTGCTATTACAGTAAGTGGCCGGAAATCCATTTGTGTGGCCATGTGACCACCACAACCGTTATACGGTGGCTGAAACATCTGTTTGCTAGATTTAGGTTTCCTGAGGAAATTGTGACAGACAACAGACCACAATTCACGAACTATGAGTTTAAACGTTTCTTACAGCTTCGTGATGTGAAGCACGTACATACTCTCCCGTACAACCCAGCTGCCAACGACATGGTTGAGCGCACTAATCGCACGCTAAAGGAAACTATACAGACAGCACGTTTGTCCGGCAGGCAGTGGGAAGATGCCGTTTCGGAGGCTCTGTTTACTCACCGAACATCGCACCACAGAGCGACTGATCGCACGCCAGGTGTGCTGATATTTGGCAGGAAGTTGCGTACGAAATTAAACGCAGCTATTTCGGCTGCAGAAAACAACGACCCCCACCAACGGGAACGTCGCCGGGGATATCAGTCATCCTACGAAAAACGGGCCACATCGCTGCGTCCTGGAACGTTGGTCAAGCTAAAGGAGAGGCAAACACATAAAGGAGAACCGGCACTGACGAGACCCATCAGAATTACTCGTGCGCTAGGGCCAGGAACTTATGAATTAGCAGACGGCCGACGAGTCAACGCCAGACAGCTATACTCAGCACTTCAACCGAAGCAATGTCCTGAAACGAGGGCCACCGCAGTGAACCAACCGCTGAAGAGGGGGAGTAGTGTGGCAGCGCGTACGCGCGGGCCCTATCACGACCGCACTTCGTAGCTTGTGATTGGATGCCTGTCCGTTCGCGATCAATACCAGGGTTGTTTTGGATATACTGTATGTACCGTTGGCGTGAATAGAAGCTTGTGTTGCCTACCAGTAGAGTTCTGCTTCCTCGTTCGGGGCTTTGGTCGTGTTTGTTCAAGCCCCTGCGTGCAGGGGACTAGTGTACGTGTAGATACAACAATCACTTCGTTTATACGGTTACATGGAGCCAATCAGTCGATCACAGGCAAGCTTTCGATGCATGAAACTCACTGGGTAGCTTCAAGTAAAAACTGCAATTTAACAAAACGCTGATGTGACAGAAATATTTGCGTTGCGTATTTGTAACCAACTAAATTGGCATTGCTAGCAACAGCCTATTTCATTTCTGTAGGATAAATGATGTTAAATGTGTAATTGGCCGGTAGTGTATACATGCTTTTTCTGAAAGTAGTTGGATTGGTATTAGCAAATGCTATTTCTTACCCCACGCTGAGGCTGATGTTGCTTTCTTAATGTTTCTCCACCGCAGTTGGGCTAAACCAAATTACACTTCAACTAGGTCTTTTTAAGCTGGATACATTTCATTCCACTATATTTGATTTGTTCTGCCTACATGAATAGTGTTCCATTAACTGGCCAGGTTGCTTTCGCTAATTGCGCTTATCTTCGATAACTTTGTTGCGCTTGTAGCATGTGTAAGTAACTTGTGGACATTTCTTACTTATCGCGGATTTGTTGCTAACAAACTTGCTTCATATGCTAATTTAGTGAAGAGTTATGCCACCGTATCTGTATGCATTATTTGATTTATTTTATTTCAGCTTGTCGTTTAAAGTGAATGGCTGTTGCTTGGTATCCCCGGTGTGGCTGCGCTTGATGTACATGTTGAAAAGGTGCCTACCTGTCTGTTACCCACTACCTCGTTCATACTGGCTCCAGGAGACAGTTGGTCGTTGCTGGAGGGGACGGGGTGCACGGTCCTTGTGGTCGTGCAAGGCTCGAAGAGTGGTTCCATGCACTCAGTGTGGAGCGGACTACGGTCCAGCCACCGCCTTGTGTGCACTTGATTCCCCAAATACTGCGAGCTTGTGTTTGCCTGTGAAGGAGTGCGGTCCGGCTCCGTTGATGAAACGTGGCTCCCATCCACATGCCTGCCGGTCTTATTCCTTCGGGTTTACACTGGATATGGGGTATGTGGTTAGTGTTGTGGTTGGTGCAGCACAAGCCAAACATGGTCCCTCTGTAGGCGCAGGCGTGCTGTGATTGGCCACAGTGACATGCAAATCCGAAACCGGATGCCGATAACCATGTGTGCCGGCGGGAGGGCTTATGTTGCGCTGAGGATGGTGGTGGCTAGATCCGGATGGATTGTCTACCCACTGCTGCTACCGTTGTGCCATTTGCTCATGTCCTGGGCGCTTCCTCGTGGCGACCGCCGCGTAGGAGTTAGGTAACGCCCTTCACCCTACTAAGATCCGGGACACCAATCCACTGGCTTCAGTGAACTGACCATGTGCTAGACCAGCTGCCTTTCGGGTGTTCATATAATAGAAGGCTTTGGCTGAGGACCCGAGTCGTTTTACTGTCAGGAGTGGGCGCCCTAGCAGTATCCAAATCCATCCTCTTCGGGGGTTAGGAAGTGGTCGATGGCCCTCTTCCCGTAAAACCTAGCCATGGGAGACAACAGGTCTACGGGTTATTATCTCACAGCTCAATTGGCGTAGAGCACGAGCGCCACGCATTGTCTCTGACGGTGGGAAGGCACCTCCGGGTGTTCCATGGTTTGCTACTGCCCGCCTCAAGCCAGGCAGCCCCTGGTGAAAATGGTGCGAACTGGCCAAATGCCACCCGCTTCTGGGAGTGGTCGCAGGTGTATCCTACTACGGTCTCATAATATATATGAATCGTTCCAGTACCTCCAAGTCTGCGTGTGACGGCCGTCAAGCAGGTCCCGATTTGTCTCTGTAATCACATTCCCGAACTGGATCTGCTCCCCACTGCATTGTGGGTCAGGCTATTGAGCCAAAGGCTCTGGGTGGAGTCCCTCAAGCAAACCTCCAAATCACCCACTGCCTTGTGGGTCAGGCTATTGAGCCGAAGGCTTCGGGCGGAGTCCCTCAAGCAAACCTCCGAAGCAAAACGGCCATCTCGCGTGCGATTGCCCACCAATACAATCGTATGCCTGCGCGCAAAGCACTCGGCATCGGGTGCTGAAACCTGCGCACACTAATGGACCGGAACTTCAGCGAGCGCCCAGAGCGACGCACTACACTTTTCGCGATGGAACTGGCACACTACCATATCGATATTGCAGCACACGGTAAGACTGGGCTCGCTGAGCAAGGTAAGTTACATGAAGCAGGTGCTGACTGCACATTCTACTGGGTGGGTAACCCCGCCTCAACACCAAGTGAACATGGCGTCGGATTTGTAATATCCGATCGCCTCCATGGCCTGCTGATGTGTGAACCAACAGGCATCGGCGCGCGAATGATGAGTGTTCGCCTACGACTTGGAAGAGGTAAGTTTGCTACTTTTATGAGCACATACGGTCAGACCATGTGTTATCCTGATGACACGCGTGATCAATTCCACATTCAGCTATCCTCCGTGATACGGTCTGTGCCGAGGAGCGACCGACTATTAATGCTGGTGATCTCAATGCGCGTTGGGCGTGCTGCATCAGTGTGGACAGACGTTATCGGTACGCATGGAATTGGTTCGACGAATGCGAACGGTGACAGGCTGCTCTCACTGTGTGTCACTCACGGCCTGACGATCACAAACACTCGGTTTGCACTAAGTGCTCGTGATATAGCAACTTGGACGCATCCACGGAGTGGTCACGCTCACCTGCTCGACCATGTCATCGTACGTCAGCGTGATATGCGTGAAGTGCGCATGACACGTGTACTGAGTGTGGCACTGATCACAAATTGGTACGAACCAAACTGTACATATATTTTCGTAAATCTATGCATTGCATTCCCGCTGTGAATCTGCGTAAATTTAACACTCTCTCCCTCGGTACTTTGGCGGAACGTACTGAGCTGGAGAAGGCGATGGCTGCGCGCCTGTGTGATGTGGACTGCATAGCCACAGTGGGCGACCTGCGGCACCACATTCGCGACCAGGTGACAGCTGCTGCTGAGGAGACCATCGGGCGCGCAAACTGTAAGCGGCCTGATCGGTTTTATGACAGCAATGCAACGATCAGCGCATTGGCGCCGGAGAAGACTGCAGCATTTGCTGCACATGTGGCAGACCCAATTGACTTGGGGCAGAGTAGTCAGTTTCATAAACCTCGACGGCGACTGACCCGGGAGTCCCGTCGCATGCAAAATTCATGGTGGACGGAGAAGGCGAAGCAGATGGAATGCTGCGCCCAACGCCGCCAACAAAAGGAAATCTTTGACTTCTTGAAGGCGGTGTATGGACGGAGATTGGAGCCGCTGAGGACGCTTATCGATGGTGGTTCAGGCGCTACCTGCACACAGACTGCAGACATAATGCAGATCTGGCGAAAACAATCTGACTGTCTCTTAAACAACCGTTCAGAGATCGATTGGCCATGTTTGAACTGCCTGAAGCAGCACGATGTGAAGGCGAGTCTGGCAGACACGTCGACACTGGATGAGACGCAGCGAGCACTTCCTCGGCTGTTAAACAGCGAGTGTGCCGTGGCCGACAGGATCCCGCCTGAAGTATTAAAACATCGCGGACCCGCGTTGTTGACTGCGCTGCCCCAAGTGGTGTAACATATATGGATTGAGGAGGAGGTGCCCCCTGAGCTGAAGGACGACCTTATGCTAAAACTATACAAGGGTAAAGGGAGCAATTAATGCTGATTGAATTATCGTGTCATCAACTTGCTGAGTCGTGTGGGCAAGGTGATTGACTGCATCCCGCTCAACCGCCTCGTCAGTCAGGTTGTGTAACCTAACGTGGCGGAGGAGTAGTGTGGATTCCGTTCGGTCCGCAGCACTATGGATTTGGTGTTTGCGGCTCGTCAGTTGCAGGAGAAGTGCAGAGAAGGACGCCAGCCATTGTACTCGCTTACTGTTGATTTCACCAAGGCATTTGATACGGTGAACCGCCGTGCATTGTGACTTTTGTTGGGTAAGATTGGTTGCCCATGTAATTTTGTAAGTGTACTTGAATGTCTGCACATTGGTATGCGGGCGAGGGTGCAACTGTGTGGAGAGACCTCGGATGACGTTGCAGTTGTCCCTGGTGTGAAATAAGTCTGTGTCTTAGCTCTTGCCTTGTTTATTATATATCTTCATGCAAGGATATCTTGTGCTTTGGATGCCACCTGTGTTTACGGTGTTCGTGTGGAGCAGCGTATTGATGCTGGGTTGCTGAACATCCGTCGTTTCGGTGTGAGAACTCTAGTCTGTGAGACAACTATCCGTATGTTGCCGTTTGCTGACAATTGTGCGTTGTCTGCACATAGCGCAGATGGGTTGCAGCACATGACTGTTGCTCTGGCTTCGACAGCAGCCAAATTCGGGCTCACCATCAACACAAGCAAAACTGTCTGTCTCTTTCAGCCATCACCGGAGGTGCAATCTTTAATATTGCCGTGAATCAGCATTGGTGCTGAAGTATTGGAAACCACCTCCCGCTTCTGCTGCCATGGGAGTGTGATGTCGACTAACCAGCAGCTACACAGTGAGCTGCGTATCCGCGTGTCGAATTCAGCGGCGGCATTCGGGAAGCTTGAGTACCCAGTGTGGAACAACCATCAGCTAACCACTGGCACGAAGCTGATGGTGTACAAATCCATGGTGCTGTCCGTTCTTCTATACGGTAGTGAAACGTGGACGATGTACCGTCGAGATGTGCGATATCTCGAGCGGTTCCCTCAGCAGTGCTTGCGACGGATTTTGCGCATCGGTTGGGGCGACAGAGTTGCAGACCCGGAAGTATAGCACCGTAGTAGAATGTATGCAGTGGACTGCATACTTTTGCTGAGACACCTGAGGTGGATCGGTCATGTGAGCCGTATGGATTCGACGCGGATACTGAGGCAACTGTTATATGCTCAGCTGAGTATAGGGAAGCTGCATGTTGGGAAACCAAATTTACGTTACCAGGACATGATTAAAGTAAGCCTCTCATGTTCTAATCTTGAGTGCAGATCATGAGTATCGAAGGCGGTTGAACGGCATGTATGGCGCGGTTTGATCACGAAGGCGGTTGCCGAGGTGCAGGAGAAAGCCCTCATGCATGCAGAGAAGAAGCGGCGAGTGCGGGTGCAGCGAGTGCGGGTGCGGCAAGCACCGATGAGTTGTACTCCATCGACATCAAGCGCATGGTGCTGTAGCACATGTGGTCGCGTGTGCCTGAGTCAGGTAGACCTAGTGAGCAATGACCGAGGCCACACGGGACCACTACCGAAGCGACGACGGGTCTTGCAGAGAACGTAGGCAGAACCATCGCAGCGTTTGCATGTACTCTGCATTCGATTTACTAACCGCGTGCTTGCATGCTAAGTCTCTTTATTTCAGGTGGTGGGTTTTCAATTTTGTCCTAATGCTTTTCCTTCTCAAATAAATGTCTACCTGTACGCTCTTCTATAAACCTGCACAACTCAATTAAGCCAATTGAAGTAAATTTCAGTGACATTTTCGCGTTTGTATCAATTCCGTAAAATATAATTTCGGACCCCCTGAACTTATCTCGGATCCTTTTTCAAAATCTTATTTCATATACTCATTAATTTAAGATTTTTGTCACGTTACCTTACGCATTAATCGATTCCTTTTCTTTGTTGCTTTCTCTTAAGTGATTTACTGTTGCTTGATATCCCCGGTGTGGCTGCGCTTGATGTACATGTTGAAAAGGTGCCTACCTGTCTGTTACCCACTACCTCGTTCATACTGGCTCCAGGAGACAGTTGGTCGTTGCTGGAGGGGACGGGGTGCACGGTCCTTGTGGTCGTGCAAGGCTCGAAGAGTGGTTCCATGCACTCAGTGTGGAGCGGACTACGGTCCAGCCACCGCCTTGTGTGCACTTGATTCCCCAAATACTGCGAGCTTGTGTTTGCCTGTGAAGGAGTGCGGTCCGGCTCCGTTGATGAAACGTGGCTCCCATCCACATGCCTGCCGGTCTTATTCCTTCGGGTTTACACTGGATATGGGGTATGTGGTTAGTGTTGTGGTTGGTGCAGCGCAAGCCAACCATGGCATCCGAAGTCGGATGCCGCCAACCATATGGCTTACATTTAAATATCTCTTAGATCAGATTCTTTGGGATTAACACAACACTGTCAATGTTCTTCCATTGCTCGTATGCCCTCGGAACTCCTTCTATAGTTTGCTACGAAGGTACCTCGCTGTGGCGTCTTAAATAAGCCGAGCAATCTGAACATGACGTTGTTTCCTACAGTGATCAGCCGAGGGATCCGAAAAGTGTAGTACGGAGACAGAGTTTGGCTGTACGCAGGCTATGGCAAGATTGGAATTTGCTTCTTAGCCAGAATGTACCTAGTCGCTAAGGCGGTGTGGATGGACGCGTTGTCATAGTGCAGGAACCAGCTATTGACAATTTCGGGATGAACACGATGGGCTCGTCCACGAAGTTGCTTTAGTAGTTCAGTGACATTGTGCATTTACAGTTTGTCCAATAGGAACTTACTCAGAGTGGACGACCTTTTTCCATACATGGAACACATTCATCACTGTTGGGATATTTGATATGCTCATGCCATTTGGAAGTTTGTCTTTTGGTCCCCGGATCGCACTGTTCCCCTGTAACCACCCTCCGAAGAATGCTTGGCTGTGTTACCATACGCTCCAACGATTCTCGCGAAATTGTCACACAGCCTACTTTACTTTGGTCTGTTAGCACTTTCCGCGCACAATTCGCGTGCCCAGTTCTAGCGTCAAACTTTTCTAAACTTGCGTTCTGATTAACTTTAGTTCCTCCGAGAGTCCTCACACACACTTGCGTCAATCATTGTTCAAACTGTGCCGCACACATTCACGTGTTCTTACGTGTTGGTTACGGAAGTTTGACCCACAGGTCTCTCGTCCTCAAATTTGTCTCCCTCTTTGATAGGTTTGTGCCATATAACCACCATCGATCGACTGGAAGACGCATTGCCGTAAGCTGGTTTTAACATTTCCAATGTCTCTGTTCCGGATTTTCCTAGTTTGACGCAAATAAAATAACCTAACGCCGTTAGAGAGAAAGTTCCATCCATTCGTAGACACGTCACTCAAATGGAGATTCACTACTTTCAAGATCCGCACGGTGCAACCGCTTGTCGACAACTGGGACGGTTTGCAAAGCTAACACCCGCATCACCCCAATAAATCACAAATTTTCACACCCAAGTTACAAGCCCGAAA
Organism: Dicrocoelium dendriticum; assembly: GCA_944474145.2. Classification (NCBI taxonomy): domain Eukaryota; kingdom Metazoa; phylum Platyhelminthes; class Trematoda; order Plagiorchiida; family Dicrocoeliidae; genus Dicrocoelium; species Dicrocoelium dendriticum. Next base: position 48,538,055 of record OX104062.1, read on the forward strand.
CCACAGCGCCTGTTCAGTAACATTCAGGACAAACCCAGCATTGAATAAGTGCAAACAAGATCAAAGTGAAACAAATGTAGTTCTCAGGAGGCCACAAATAATCAAAGAATGATACCCGTGAGAGGTTTAATGCTTCTGAGAGTGTCGCATATACAATATAACTACCGTAAGTAGACCACCCAAAGGACTGGATCTAAGTAGCCAACATAGTGAGGTGGTCAACATACGGAGGTTCCCTATAAATACTTAAAGTAACCTACTTTTCCATTGTGAGTAGTATGGTGTGGAATCTATTTTCATGCAGATCCGTTTCGAACAAATTGGCCATGGTCTCAGGTAGCGGCAAACGCAGTTCAACCAACAGTGTTATAATAAGTCAAAACGGGATGTGTATTGCGAAATTAAGCCATTTTGAAGAACAAGTCATTCTTTGTTTCTCTTATCACAAAAGTAACTACAAGAAACCCTCTCAGCACAAGCCACGCTATTAAGCGTGCTATGACGTATTTCCCACAGCTACTGATTCCGGTCACATTAAAAATGTCTGACTTCATCTTCATTTGGTGTTTAAGTGATTTCCAAATCGTCGTCACTTAGTCCCTCCTGATATTTTTCATCAGCAATAGCAGGTCTTTTTTCTTTGTTTCCGTAAGGGAGTACTGTGGTCAATTTCTCTTGGAAAATAGCGTCTAGGTCTGGTTCAGTGCAAGTTACCAAGTCAACATTCATTTCAGCAAACTCTTTTAAATGTATTTCGTCAAATACTGTCAATGAAGATGCAATATCTAATAAAGCGACGACATCCCGCTCGAGAGATAGAACAAATCCGTATTTTCTGAAACACTTCCGTATTAGTTCTTTGAACTTTAAACCAAGCGAAACTTATCCAAAGCACAGCATCCAAGGCATTAACTGAAGTAACAGATGAAGTTTCTTCCTCATGAAAATCATTAGTCGGCAATTTGCCATAGCCCATTGCATGAACTGTGCTCGATAGTGCATTTCGAAAAATGCGCTGATCCCTTGGTCCAGACATGGAATTTGGGATGCCATGTTTTGAGGCAGAAACTTAAGTGTAGTTGTGAGATATTTATATGGGCATCACTAGAACATTTGTCAACTGTTAGGATAATGATGTGTTTATTCTTCATCATTTCGTTAGCAATACTTATTATACGCTCCTCAAGTATAGCGTTAATCATCCACGCAGATCGGTTTGATCACCATGTGATTGGAAGTTTATTTTGATTCAAGTTTCTGAACCCATATGGTCTAGGTAATTAACCAGTGATCAATGGTTGTAGCTTCTCCCCCCTTGAGCTAGCGTATAACAGAGTTGGAAAACTTTCTTTGGCAAGTTTTCCACTTATATTGATCACCCTTTATAACAAGGTTTCTGTTAGGCATCGCCTTGAAAATGTGACCGCATTCGTCAGCGTTAAAAGTGTCATTGTTTTAGCCCTTGCCGAAGTTGGAAAATTTTTCGATGAAGTCTTTAACAAACTCTGCAGGCACTTCATTGGATGCATCCTACAAAACTGGGAAATTTCATATCGGAGTTTAAATTGTTCTAGCTGATTATTGGATGCCTGGAAATCTGCAACTCCAAATTCTTGGGCGAACCTTTCAACAAGTTCTTGCGTCATCGGCCCAGAAATTCGGGTGTTAGCTTGTCTCATTTGTTTGAACCAGCGCAGCATATCCTCCTTGGTTTCATCGTGTGAAGTTTTCCGCCTCTTCCGTCGTAGATCTCTTTTCATTATCACAGCATTCTAAGCACACCTGTTTATGTTTTTGGATGTTGCTATCTGTTGTTTTGTTAACATCAAATTACTCCGCCGTCTTTCTTTGGTTGCCACTTTCCAGAAAATGTAGCAGACTAATCTTTTCCTTCGAAACCAACTCTCTGAGGTCTTTACTTTGAGTCACAAAGTTGAATTACTCGCAATATCCGATCCTTAAGCGTTCAAAGCATGGAGTGGATCTAAGGTCTACGGTTCTATATACGTAAAATTCAGTACAAACAATACTTAACCTCAGTTGATTTCACCCTCAGGCCGACATCAAATAGAGCCGGCTAAACGCTCAACAATTAATGTGGGCGTAAACGTCAGTCTCGCCACAATTCAAAGTGCTAATGAACTGTTGCATAGACCTGGTGGTTAACTGAAGATCTGAGAGCAACACAAATTCCTGATTGCATCGTGTGCGATGAGTGGACACATGTTCTTAGGGCTAGAGGATGACTTGCCTGTGTATGTGGACGGGTGGATGACGTTGAGCAGAAATTGTTTTGGGTCATTTCTTGGGCGCCGATCTGGGGGGACGCACAGTGATCGTAATACGCGTGCACGTAAACGCTGACCGTAAGGGCAAACACGCCCATACACATACACACAAAGAACATCCTTAAAGGTAATTTCACTGATTTGGGGGTCGAAATTTCGCACATTACTGTCCAGCTGCGCATCGCGTTATTGGAACAAACGAGCCCTTCAAGTACCATTGTATAGTATATCTTCAAATGGTCCAATTATAGTGGTTAAATTATTACTGACTGTCATAGCTTAAGTGTTAAACATTCAAAACTTACAGAGGTGGACAACATACCGAGGTCTGGTTGCACAGATTTTACACAATGAAAGTCCAAGCTATGAAAAACTGGTCAACCAATGGAGGTGGTCAACTGGAGGTATTACTGTGTATATATATGCAAGGAGTTTTATTAAACTGGTCCGGAGCTGGGCGCGGCTGCACTCAGGTGTTGACGTACCCCGGTACTCTGAATTGCTAACTGTCAAATGGCGCAAATTTCTTTGCCGACAAGGATGAGATGGGACACAGAGACGCGACATGTTTGCCTACGATCACAGGGCACACAGAGCGGTTCGGCTGTGAGAAGTGGACCTTAGCAAACAACGCAGCTGTAGTCGACCTGTCATGCATGACTCGCATGGCAAGACCAAGGGAACGCAGGCCGTTCGGCTGTAAAATCTGGATGTGAGCCAGACACTACAGCGGAACTGAATGTGCCATGTTTCGTTCGATCGGTAGTCGGCATTCACTCAGGTGAAAAGCCAGCAAATGGGTTTCCTGCGAAAAGTTTAATAGGTCGCTGTGTTAGCAACTGAGAAAAACAGCCTGGCAGTATGAGTTGACCGGTCAATGGGCGCTGTATTGCTATCGCCACAAAAGTTGCTATCGCCTCATGACTGTCTTCCAACACACCCGTAAGCTTTTATTAGACTGCTTTCGCTGCTAAAGAGAATCATACTGCCGGCGGCACATTGTAAGCTTACAGTGTCTTTCCCTTTACCGTTTCGACCGCGTGTGTGTTACAGCTGAAAATTCCGACTTCATTGGTGCATAAAAACGAATTCTTGACTTGACTTGAGGTGACAATGCTCTTAACTTTTAATCTGCCACGACGCATTGGTGGCACCATTAAACAGCACACCAATTTAGTCACAAATGCAATTACTGTCTCTGAGTCAGAGAATTTCTAGTTGTACGGAATGTTTAGGCCTTCGATGGTGTTTATCGTGTACAATGGAGAATATACATTTATTCATTTTTGTACTTATATTTACATGAAACGTGTGAAATGTCCGTAAATATCATCGAAGGTCTGATCAATGACTTCAAAACCATTTTCGTCCGCTTCGGAAACAGGAAGTAAAAGATTCGTCACAATGCCGTTGTCTTACGTGCGTGTTACCGAGTGAAGATTAAGAGTTAGTGCTACCTGCTGGCCTATCTGACCCAGAGTGCGGTGGTTGAGAGAACCGATGTGAAATGCGACTTCAGGTTGGATGGAAGAATTGTACGTATCGATAGCAACGGCCGCTAGGTCAGTGATAGTTTCATGCCTAAGAATGTGATGAAGTGGAAAGGAGAGAGAAAAACGAGAAAACTATAAAGCAGGTGGGGTATTATCGACGAGGTCGAGAGGACAGTTGCTACTCTACCACTGCTCATTCCGAAAGAAGCTTTCGCCAAGAGGCCTTTCATTTAACAATCTGACTCCCAAGACAGCGGGGTACATATAGTTTTGCTTGATGGACTCTACCCAGAGCCTTTGGATCGATACCCCGACCTACAAGACTGTAGAGAGCAAGTCCAACTTGGAAGTCTGTTTGCGGAAACCCGTTGGAATCTGGTTGAGACATGTCGCATACAGTCTTTAAAGGGTTAGAATAGTGCACATGCGTTCTACCACCGTTGTATGTTACGCCGGAGAGCCTATAGTGCGCGGAGGCTGGTGGTGGCTAGATCCTGACAGATGGTATACCCACTGTTGCTACTGTTGTTCCATAGGCTCATGTCCTGGATGCCTCCTCGTGGCGACCGCTGCGTGAGAGTTATGGTACGCCCTTCTCCCTGCTAAGATCCAGGACACCAATCCGCATGAGTCAGTGAACTGACCATGTGCTAGACTCGTTGCATTTCGGATGTAGCTTTAATCGAAGGCTTTTGCTGGGGACCCGAGTCGTTATCCTGTCAGGTGTGGGCGCTCTCTCAGTATCCTTGTCCATCCTCTTCGGAGGATAGGAAGTGGTCGATGGCCCTGTTCCCGTAAAACCTAATCAAGGAAGACAACAGGTCTACGGGTTATAAGCTCACAGATCGATTGGTGTAGAGCACGAGCGCCACGCATTGTCTCTGACGGTGGGAGGACACCTCCGGGTGTTCCATGGTTTGCTACTGCCCGCCTCAAGCCAGGCAGCCCCTGGTCAAAATGGTGCGAACTGGCCAAATCCCACCCGCGTCTGGCCGTGGTCGCAGGTATATACTGCTACGGTCGAAAAACATACAGGAATCGTTCCAGTACCTCAATGGCTGTGTGTGACGACCGTCAAGGAGAGCCCAATCTCGCCCTGCAATCACATTCTCGAGCTGGGTCTGCTCCCCACTGCCTTGTGGGTCAGGCTATTGAGCCAAAGGCTCTGGGTGGAGTCCCTCAAGCAAACCTATAAAACACATCCTCCAGTTAGCGTGCGATTGCCCACCAGTACAATCGTATGCCTGCGCGCAAAGCGCTCAGCATCGGGTGCTGTAACCTGCGCACACTACTAGACCGGAACTCCAGTGAGCGCCCCGAGCGACGCACTGCACTCGTCGCGATGGAACTGGCAAAATACCACATCGATATTGCGGCGCACAGTAAGACTGGGCTCGCTGAGCAAGGTAAGTTGCATGAAGCAGGTGCTGACTGCACATTATACTGGGTGGGCAACCCCGCCTCAGCATCACCTGAACATGGAGTCGGATTTGTAATATTCGGTCGCCTCCATGGCCGGCTGGTGTGTGAACCAAGAGGCATCAGCGCGCGACTGATAGCTGTTCTCCTAATACTCGGAAGTGGTAGGTTTGCCATTATTATTAGCACATACAGTCCGACCATGTATTATACTGATGACACTTGTGATCAGTTCTACACTCTGCTATCCTTCGTGATACGGTCTGCGCCGACGAGCGACCGACTATTTCTGTTGGGTGCTTTCAACGCGCTCGTTGGGCATGATGCATCGGTGTGGACAGAGCTTATCGGTACGCATGACATTGGTTCAGCGAATGCGAACGGTGACAGGCTGCTCTCACTGTATGCCACTCACGGCCTGACGATCACAAACACTCGGTTTGCACTAAGTGCTCGTGATATAGCAACTTGGACGCACCCACGGAGTGGTCACGCTCATCTGCTCGACCATGTCATCGTACGTCAGCGTGATATGCGTGAAGTGTGCATGTCATGTGTACTGCGTGAGCTGAGTGTGGCACTGATCACAAATTGGTACCAACCAAACTGTACATAGATTTTCGTAGATCTATGCATTGCACTCCCGCTGTGAATCCGCGTAAATTTAACATTCTCTCCCGACGTGTTGTCACGTATCCTCGCGGCTCTCGCCTTTTTGTGAACCATTCATCACCATTTCACTGCATAGCACCTAGCGTGCATTCATTCTACTCGGAATCATCTTCTCTACACGGTGGATCCATTCCACCCGGATTATTCCCATCGCTTCAACCTCTAGTTTGTGTCTGTGTTTTTCGCGGAGTTTGCCGGGGAATTTCACACGCAAAACCTCTCCAGTCTGCAGCTTTTCGTGGATTTTTTTACAACCCTTCGGATTTTTACATCATTCGATAGAGAAATCTTTCCGCTTGCTAACAAGCCTTCAGTCGCTTCACAGCACCACTGTGCATAACAGTTACAGAAGAAATTCATTTTTAACTTGCGCACTCAAGCGCCCAGCAAACTTCACGATCGCCATCCCATCCCGGCCAGATCAATTCAATCACTCAGACGACCCAAGCACGTCCTACACGGCATATTCAAACGTGACCGCATGACGCACAGGCCCATCACGCGTAAGTCGATCAACGTGTCCTCCGACCACAAGCGGACAAGACGGCGAAGCACACCTACCACGCACGACACCAAACTAGCCCGTGAACCGGGCCGTGCCACTTCGCTGCAGTCGACCATGACCAATGTAACAAGGGGAGAAGTTACAAGTGGAGATGAGTCACTTGCCCAGACAGTGGAATCGGGCCAGCATTGTGCGTTGTGTTCCGTTAATCATAGTCCGATTACTGAGGCTAACAAGCACAACAATCTGTCCGAGTCTGTTTCGTTCTGTCTTAATTGCACAACGGTTCCCATAGTAAAATGCGTAATTGCTTTGTCGAAAGATTACGACCGTCGGATTGCAGAAGTAGAATTACGCCTAAATGAAAGAATTATTTCCTTAGAGGCTATTATAGCAAGGTTTGTATCTCCACCATCTCCCGTACTCACCGCCACTAAACCGAAGAAAAGAGCCAGACGTTCTCGCGAAATCACAGCGGCGAATATCTTGGGAACCCCGAACCAATCAGGCATCACGTACGAACAAAACATCCTCAGTTCCTCAGCCATTCCGCCCTTATCCAAAGCCTCGGTAAGAACCAGACTTCCGACTGACCAACAAAGTCTGAGTATCTCTAAAGGCCAATCAACTTACGCAGCGACTATTGCTAGAGACACTGTAAACAAGACTTTAAGCACAATATCTGCGACATGTGTAAAAGACCAAGCACGAAATTCAGAGACTTGTTTTAGTCCATCCATCACGACGTCTCCCACATTACCGAACACCAGGAGGAACTACGGTGCTCTAACACTCATATGCACTAACGTTCCTGAATCCAAAGCAAATTCTCTGAGAGGTAAGCAACAGGACGATCTGAACCAGTGGAATCTCATTTGCGATCGCATAGGTGCTAGGGTCAAGCCGACTAACATCACGCGTGTGACGAGACATCCAAACTCCGTTCACTATGGTGAGCCCAGAATTCTGCGGATAACACTGGCATCCACTGACGATGTAGAGGCGGTGCTCTTATCGGCATATCACCTCCGAGGTGAAGACAGTAAGATCCGCATCTTTCCGGATGTTCCATGGAGCGAACGTCAGCGAGAAAAAAACAATTTAGACGATCGCAACACGGCCAGCTGGCGAAAAACCATTTTAGTTCATGGTGTGCCCGAGCTACCAACAGCTAGGGACGAGGAGGCTCATGCTCACGATCTGGAAGAATGGCGGTACATCCGTGAAACTCTATCTGCAGGCGACGTCATCCTTCAGTCGATTTCTAGACTGCCCGTTTCACCTCATTACAAAGGTAATGGTCCAAGGATACTGAAACTTGTGGTTCAGTCCCAGCAGATGGCGGCGAACTTAATGCGTAACTGGCATAAAATGCACAACGCACTGCCATCGGAACTACGATTTAAGGTACCATTTATTGAATCGAAGCCACCGGAGGATGTGACACCATCTGTGGCTCAATGTGATAAAATAAACGGAGCCGAAGACACTGCATCAAGATTATCAACCACTGAAAACGACGCTATTGAAGAGCGTTCTGCGTGTGCAGGAACGACGTTAGGCGGGCTGCAGGCCCGTGCAAAATGTTCATCGATAAACTGCGCAAAAAACGATCAGGTGCCGGCCTTTCATCGGCCGGCTTAAATCCAACTTCGTGTAATCCTCCACAAGCTCTTTTGGTGCTCAAGCAGCTGTCCTGTATGTACACTAACGCTCAAAGTCTACTTAACAAACTACCCGAACTGCGACTACGTCAAAGGTCCAAATCGTGTGACCTCGTCGCTATAACGGAGACGTGGTTGCGCCCGGATATCACAGACACGGAGGTCGAGCTACCAGGCATGTCCGTCGTTCGGCGCGATCGATCCAGTAAAGGGGGCGGGGTGGCTCTGTACTACCGCAGTGACCTCCAGTGTGAGCCCATAGAAGACGTGTACAGTAACGTGCAGGATACTCTTTGGTGTCGGCTGCGTTTAACAGGCAACGACGTCTGTCTGGTGGCGGTCGTTTATCGACCTCCATCCTCTACACCCGAGATGGACTTCAATCTCGCGTCTGCGCTGAGGCTTATGATCAGCAGGAGATACAGCCATATTCTTATCGCTGGTGACTTCAATATCCACACTCTGGATGCCCAAGCAACACCTACGGAACAGTTCAAAGCGGATCTACAAGACCTTGTCTCCAGTTTTCCGCTTTATGGCCATATCGACAATCCCACCAGATTCAGAGCAGCAGAAAGGCCGTCCATCCTGGACCGGATATTTACCAACGAAGAACTCATGGTCGAGAAAGTAATCATCGACACTCCTTTGGGTTGCAGCGATCATGCAGTTTTACTCTTCGATTATATATGCTACGCAGAATACCCTGCGGATACTACACGGGAAAGCCGAGTTATCATACGGTACGACGAGCTAGCTCGACTTGCAGAGACAGCCAACTGGAACTTTCTGACAGACGAAGTACCGACAATCGCATGGCCACATTTCGTCAACCAATTTAGCACTCTCGTCGAAGAGGCATCCGAAACTAAGGTTGTCCACTCGAAGAAGACTGTTTCATTTGTGCGAAGTAGGACACGGAAATGTATGGCAGTGAGGAACTCGGCCTGGCGTATCTATAAGGAACACCCGAGCACGGAGAGCTGGACGGCCTATGCAATTCAACGTAATCATTGCACTCAACTCGTTCGTGAGGATAAACTGACATACCAGCAGCATCTGACGGAGCGCATGGTTTCGAATCATAAGCTGCTCTACCAACATGTAAACAACCTGCGCAAGGTGAAACGGGGAATCCCTCCTCTTCAAACGCCAGACGGCATGACGCTGACTACAGAGGATGCGGCGAACGCCTTGCGGCTGCAATTTTCTTCGAACTTTCAATGCATTCCTTGGTCATCTGTTCCTTTGTCAGCAGCTGTTTTACAACCAAAACTTACGCACATAACTTTCACGGCGGGGATGGTATTAAAGAAGTTGTTGTGTATGCGTAAGCACAGCTCTCCTGGAATCGACAACATTCACCCTAAGTCCCTTGCGGTAATGGGAGAAAGTTTAGCAGAGCCTCTGGCGCGATTCTTCCAACGCTGCTTCGATCAGATGTATGTACCCGAGATGTGGAAATGTGGGATCATAATCCCAATTCACAAGGGCGGTAGCCGTTCTGATCCAGCCAACTACCGTCCTGTAACCCTTCTCCCGGTCCTGTCAAAAGTTATGGAAGCTATTGTTACTGACGTATTAACAGCCTAATTAGAAGAGTCTGCCTTCCTTGCACATGAACAGCATGGTTTTCGACGGAATCGATCATGCACCACAAATCTGCTGCTAGCAAGATCGAGTTGGACCAAATTAATTGACAGCGGTGCAGGAGTGGACGTGGTCTACCTAGATTTCTCAAAGGACTTCGATCGACTAGACCATGGAATCCTGATCTGCAAACTTCAGAGCTTCGGCATTGGTGATCCGCTCCTAGGATGGATCACAAGCTTTCTTCTCCACCGGAGCTTAGAGGTAAAAGTGTGTGGGTCCCTGTCCCACCCAATCCAAGTCGAATGTGGTGTACCACAAGGATCGGTACTGGGGCCACGATTGTTTTTGATGTATATTGACGACATAGCGGCCCTCATTCTTTCCAACTGCCTACTCTATGCCGACAACATCAGGGTCTGGAGAGCGATCAATACACCAGACGACTGCGCAATACTTCAAGAGGATCTGGATAGGGTGTATGCGTTGTCAGTTCAGAACCAACTCCCACTCAACACAGAAAAGTGCAGAGTATTACACTTACGTCACCAATCAGCATTTTTCTATAAACTGGGTGACCATGTGCTTTACACAACTGCTGAGGAAAAGGATTTAGGAGTCTTGATTCAGTCCGACCTTGGTTGTTCAGCCCAGGCAAAGAAAGCACCGAACGTGAGCATTCGAAATTTGGGCCTTCTCCGGCGCACATTTGGACGCTTCGATCCATCCGTTTTTCACCAACTTCTAGGTGCATACATACGACCACACGTGGAGTATGCAATACAAGTCTGACAGCCGTGGCTGAGGAAAGACCTCTCTGATTTAGAGAAACCTCAACGACGCGGAACGAAGCACGTGAAAGGCTTAGGCCAGTTATGCTACGAAGACATACTGAGATTGCTCGGGATATTTAGTGGTCAATATCGACGACTACGGGGAGATTTGATTTTGGCTTATCAGATTCTGACAGACCCCAATCATACCTGCCGCCATCTGCTGGAGCTCAGTAACAACAACAATCTGAGAGTCCATCATCTGAAGCTGGCAGTGCAGTACAGCCGTTTGGAATGTCGACGGAATTTCTTTTCCGTGCGTGTTTGCCAAGCCTGGAATGCTCTCCCAGAATCTGTAGTCAGTGCACCCAACCTGATCGAGTTCAAAAATCGAGTTGATAGTGCACTCACTTCATTGCACTATCTCCCATAGTACAGTCTAATTTTGAGAGATCCAAAATCCATACTTTAAAAATAATTTTTCCCCACGCAAATTTCAACAGTGGATTTATATTTTGACGCTTCAAACTCAAACACTTTGCTCCATGCGAATTTCTAGGGGTGGTGACTCTTTTAACCAAATACTCCATACCTCATTATCCCCTCCGGAGTTATAGTGGATTATTATTTTGACACTTTAAACTCGGTGAGTCCACAAGCTTGTAGTGACTCGCTGTTAAACAATTTTACTGAATTGCTTTCCATTGAATTTTTCACACTTCTATGATTTTCGCACTGATCACCCTACGGGGTTTGTCAAGCTTTAGCTTTTATACCCGCATAAATCCATTGTTCCATTGAAACGTACTGAGCTGGAGAAGGCGATGGCTGCGCGCCTGTGTGATGTGGACTGCATAGCCACAGTGGGCGACCTGTGGCACCACATTCGCGACCAGGTGACAGCTGCTGCTGAGGAGACCATCGGGCGCAAAATTTAAGCGGCATGACGATTTGATAAAAATAATGTGACGATCAGCGCATTGGCGTCGGAGAAGAATGCAGCATTTGCTGCACATGTGTCAGACCCCGTTGACTTGGGGAAGAATAGTCAGTTTCGCAAACCTCGACGGCGACTGACCCGGGAGCTCCGTCGCATGCAAAATGCATGGTAGACAGTGAAGGGGAAGCAGATGGGATGCTACGCTGAACGCGGTACACTTTCAAGATCAATACAGCTGTACCCCTGCTCCCGGACCTCTTTCTACTCAGATGATGCAGGAGGAGCCATGGACAGTTAGTTCAACGCATCCGTTGGAAGCCGAGGTCTGAAACGCAGTCACGGCCCTCAATCGTTTTCGTGCAACTGGCCCGGTCCTCCGCAAATACGAAACTCCCTATTCGTACGTATCTGAAAGGAAGAGAGTATCGCGGCTAATTGGAGCGAATCGATTATATTGGCAATATACAAGAAGGGTAGTCGCACGGACTGTTCTAACCACAGGAGTATTAGCCCAACGCCATTTGCGGCAAACTTACTGGCCTCGATTCTCATTCGTCGCCACCCTGAGGAATGAGAATCTCGGATTAGGAAAATGCACGCAGGTTTCCGCCATGGACGGGACTGTATGGACTATCTATTCACTTGCGGCAGGTGCTAAAGCAGCGCGACGCATACCGCAGACCGACAATAGCTGTGTTCTTTGATTGCAAGAGAGCGTTCGATTCAGTCGAGCCATCCATTCTGTTCGAAATACTTGCTCGGAAAGGTGTTCCCATGAAATATGTGAACACTACAAGCCGCGTCCGAGGCTACCGCACTCTATCGGATAGCTTTCCGACCACAAGTGGCGTTCGTCAGGGTTGTCCGATTTCCTCATTTCTGTTTACTTTCCTCATAGATGCTAGGCTGGAGTTTTCCTTTGCGGAATCTCACGATGTAGGCATTAAAGTACTGTCTGGTGAAAGATTAGTTGATTTTGAATATTCGGACGATATCTTCCCGCTTTTCGACGATGTTGCGGCGGTACAATCAACCTTGAATATGCTATCTAGTCTGGTCCCATTATTTGGTATGAAGTTCGCACCTTCAAAATGCAAAGGGTTGCTGCAGGACCACCAGCCACTTTATAATCACTTGACTCTTGCTAACGAGGAACTCAGGGTGGTTGATAAATTCACTTAGCTTGGCAGACGCATTAGCAACGAAGGGCACATAGATACTGAAGTAATTGCACGCATTGTGAAGGCCAGATCTGCCTACTTGAACCTGCAGCATCTTTGGCGACAGAAGGGAATTTCTCTCCGTCGGTAAGGTCATCTAAACAAGGCCACATTAAAGGCCGTCCTGCTCTATGGTAGTGAGAATTAGCCTCGACGTTCTGAAGATCTGTCGTGCCTTCAAGTCTTTGATCATCGTTGGCTGCAAAGCAGTGCTGGTGTCGGATGGCACAGCGTGTCCGCAACGATGATGTGCGTAGGCGAGTACTAGGTAGTTATAATCATGCTATCTCCCTAGAACAAAAGACAGCACTGAATAAGTTGCGTTGGCTTGGGCGCTTGCTACGTTTGCCTGGTCACCGCTTACCTAGGAGGCTCTTGTTCAGTCTACCAGGTGTAGGGTGGTGGAAAGCTCGCGGTGGACAGAATTTGACTTGGCAGCGGCAAATGAAGTCATTGACTGCCAAACTGGGTGCCGTTGGTCTGTCTCGCCTTCCGGGTTGGAGTCCACGTGACGCACCTTGTGCATGGCTCGAGACTTCACATGACATGGCTTGCAACCGACGCAAGTGACGCGTCTGCTGCCGTCTCCTAATCGGATTACCTGTTCAAAGTGTGTTTGGTGCTGAGTCATCTGCGGGGTAATGGCTGATTATGACACAGGTCAGTGAAAGCCGCAAGGAAGCTGTCTCGCCGATGCCGCCTTACCTTTCACGATAGCCAGCTGTTTGTGACGGTATGTTGTGTCCACAAGGTGTAGGCGCCTTGACCCTTAATGTTTGCTTAGGGCATTAAGGTTTTCAGGAAATTCCCCCTTCTCTCCCTCTTAATATTGTTTATTCCATAGCTCATCATGGTTGTATGGCAGCGAAGCAGCAGTTCAAATGGCTGATGTACTGTTGATGATGATGTACTGATCCATGATTTCCACGATTCCCGCGCGCATTTTCACTCTACACTTTTTGCTCGTTAGTAGGGTATCACGAGGGGTACCGATAAAAAGTCTTCACAGCACGAATTTTGGATACAGCACCGCCCCGCCAACTGAGCGTACACAGTCGAATGCCCACCAAAAATACGGAGAATTTCGAACAATAGTCTCGAATTTGGACCAGTTTATCTGGCATGGTTTTCAACAGACGTATTGTCTACTTAAAGTAGAGTTACCGGGGTCCAGCGTAAGAGGGCTTCTAGACAAATTGACAAATTAGAAGCACGTATGTTTGCAACCTCATCTGCTTGCGTTTACGTACAAATGCAGATCAACTGTTTTCGCCGGTTTGATTGGTTGTGAAGGGTAGGACAGAGAACCATATAAGCGAAGAAATCATTAGATCAGCTAGAACTTGCAGTGATGTAAAGTTAGGAATAAGTGGTGAAAAAGTTGCGTTACACTTTGTATTACTTATGCATCTTCAGGTCCGTCTGATTTGTTTTGCGCAAACGAAGAATGCATGAGGTTTCGCAGCCTGTGATCAAATATGCTTGACGGAAAGGCAAGAGTCTTACAGGTTTCCGTTGATATTTATCAATTCCCCGAACGGCAGGGTCTGTTTATCTACGCTGGCATTATTCTTTCTTACGTTTACTGTGTTCGCAGTCAAGCAAGTTCTTTCCTGTTTGTTGTGTTGATGCGTCGTGCGCGCGCTTATATGAGACAACCTTGAGCTGTCCATCGAACCTACGTGACCGTCACCAATTAGTCGCGATGGTGGTTGAGCGGGCTGGTAGCAATATAGTTCTATCCCGTTTCCTTCACTTTACGTCTTGATTAACGTCACAGTTAACACCTAGACAACTTTAACCAACGTAAGAAATATGATCTTTCTCAGATGTATGCAACAGGAGAACGCGCAGTTTCCACATCTTTTGACAGCGCGACAGTTATCTGAAGGCTGTCGTTAGCTGTGCTACCAGGTAATTACCGTACAATAGTCAAAGCTGTCATCGGTAAATGAGAAGAGATAAAATGACAATTTTGTGTCGGCTTTGGAGTGCACCGTTCACGGCATATGAACCCACGACATCAGTTTACCATTAATTTAGCTAGGCATGAGCATAAGGCCAAAGGACAAAACAACGGGAGGTACTGTGTGATTGATTAGAGCGACGGTTCGGTCAGTTGCAGTATGTGAACAATGAACAATGAATTATAACGGGTATACTAGCAGGTGCTTGACATGTCCCGTAGTGTGGTAAGAGTGAGCAAAGGTAGATCAAGGGATAATGGAATCGTCGGTTCGAGCTATTACAAATTTAACTGCACTGCCGTATAAAAAGAGTTTGAAATGAGAATGTACGCACACAAAGCAATAAGGGGAGTGGTTATTGATCCCGCAATAACCGAGAAAAAATAAAAAAGTAGAAAAGACAACGCTTACTCGTGTGTAGTTATCTTGGGTCGACGGGATACAGAAATCTACTTTCTATGGTAGTAGTGTTTATCAAATTTCCTGCAAGGGTTTGGAATGACTCATTCTCTATTAGGGTTATAGCACTCTCGACCGTCTGTTGTGCATTAATGGCAGCATCTGGTGGTCATGGGCTATAGCACGTAGTGTAAATGTGACAGAGTATTGTCAAGGCGTTTTTCGTAAAGGGATAAGGTGTGAGCATTAATTACATGTTCCGGGAGGGCGTTCCAATACTGTGACACTCAAAGGGAGAAATAGTTTAACCGACATTCCAGGCGGCTGTACTGCGTGACTAACTTAAACTGGTGACCTCTTAGCGGGGTGTTTTGACTGAGTATCAAAAGAGAATGGCATGCGTGGTTGGGGTTTCTCAGGATCTGGTACACCATTATGAGATCGCCCCTTAGACGCCGACAAAGTCCACTGTATATTCTGAGAGTCTTCAGTCTGATTGGGTAGGGGAGGCTGGTCAAACCTCTGACGTTCTTCGTTGCCCTACGTCGTGCAGTATCGAGCGCGATGAGATGGTGCTTGAGACAGGGTTGCCATGCTTGAGTAGCGTATTCCGCGTGTGGCCTCACGTACGCACTAAGCACTTTTTGAACGACTGAAGGGTCAAACTTCCTGAAAGCTCGGAAAAGAAGGCCGAGGTACTGGTTCGCTTTCTTAGCTGCCTTTTCAGTCTGCCTCGAACAACCGAGGTCATCTTGAACTATCATGCCGAGATCGTACTCGTGAGAAGCCTGCTGTAAAATTTGTGGTCCTAGGCGGTAGTTGTGCATACTCTTGTGCCGTATACTGAGAACTTTGCTCTTGGTGACGTTGAAATGCAGCGTGTTCTCGATGGACCATGTGTATGCTTTGTCCAGGTCCTTCTGTAACACTGTGTGATTCTCCACTGCAGCTATAGTACGCCATACCTTCAGATAATCAGCAAATAGCAAGCAGTGAAAAGCTAGCAAGCTAGCGAGATTATTTATGAAAATCAGGAACAGGCGGTGTCCAAGTACCGAGCCCTGAGGTACGCCACACTGAACTTCGACGGATCCCGATAGGTTGCTTCCAACCCTCACATTCAGGTAATGTTGCACAAGAAAATCTCCTCTCCAGCCCAGGACATAATCGCCGATTCCATATTTCTGGAGTTTGTGAAGGAGAATGTGATGGTTTAGACGGTCGAATGCTTTTGAGAAATCCAAGTAGTCCTCGTCGACTCCTACCCCAGCGTCCACAGATTCCGTCCAGCTTACATGAGCAATAAACAGATTAGTGGTACAGGAGCGAGTTTGGCGAAATCCGTGTTGCTCCGGAACGAGAATTTTGTTGTTCTCTAGGTACCCCATCAAAGCCTCAGGTATAACGTACTCAATAAACTTGAACAATGAACATTGATTTATCACGGGATAAAAGCAAGTGCTTGACACGTCCCGTAGGATGGTAGCGGTGAATATGATGCAATTAAAATATGTCTGGGTCATCTATCGAACGTCTGCCGAGATGAATACTTTGATAATTAACATCAGTGTAAAATGAAAAAGAAATATCGCACGTAAACGTTCAGAAAGACACTGGGACACAGTGATAGTTGAGGTAAGGAGTGAGAAAATAAAATATGGTCGCTCACTTAGGTCCATTTGATACATTAGTCCTGTTGAAAACATGCTTTGCGTAATCCACAACAGAGGAGCTTAGGTAACAAAATGTTGGGAGCTAAGAGCAACATCTAATCGTTTTTTGAAAACATCCAGGGTAGGAGAGGATACAACTGAGTCTGGGAGTGCGTTCCATGGTTTGCAAACCCGAAGGGAAAAGTAATTCCGTCGACACTCGAGACGGCTATATTGTTCCTTCAACTTTAAGCAGTTACCCCTGAGCTGCGTGTTGTGGCTGAGTTTCAGCAAATGGCGACATACGTGTTTGGTGTCACTCAATATCTGGTACGCTAATATGAGATCGCCGCGCAGCCTTCGATAACGTCCGCTGAAAATTCCCAGCAACTTCAGCCTTCGGTGGTAAGAGTGACAGCGCAGGCCCTTTACATCCTTTGTTGCTGTTCGTTGTGGTGCCTCTATCGCTTCTAGGTCGCGCTTCAACCAAGGTTGCCAAGTTTGGATAGAGTATTCAACATGCGGGCGCACATAGGAATTGAGCATCATTGGGAAGATTGATGGGTCAAATCTCTCGAATGCCCTTCGCAGCATGCCGACGTGCTGGTTGCCTCTTTTCGCAGCTACCTCAGCCTGTTTTGAACAGTTGAGGTCGCTCTGTACGATCACACCAAGATCACGTTCCTGGGAGCTATTCTGCAATTCGTTTGTCCCAAGTATGTAGGTGTGGTTATGTCTATGGCGTAATTGTACTACGCGACATTTGTCTACGTTGAACGGTAGAGCGTTTTGAACTGACCAGTTCGACACTGTGTTAAGATCGTGCTGGAGCCGTTCATGGTCATCCGCGCCTCTGATCCTTCCAAATATCTTGATATCATCAGCGAAGAATAGGAAATCGGAAGTAATTGATCTCGCCAAATCGTTAATGAACACCAAGAATAGACGAGGTCCAAGAACCGAGCCTTGTGGTACTCCACACGTCACGTCGATTGCATGAGAAAATGATTCTCGGACTCTCACCACTAGCCGTCGTTCTTGTAGAAAATTGCTAATCCAACTCAGGATTGGATCGCCAATGCCGTAGTTCCGAAGCTTCTGAAGGAGAACTCGATGGTCTAAACGATCAAACGCTTTTGAAAAGTCCAGGTAGATGACATCGACTCCAACTCCATCATCAACAGCTTCAGTCCAGCTATTGCATGCAATTAATAGGTTAGTATTACACGAATGCTTTTGACGAAAGCCATGTTGCTCTGGGGCTATTAAATTGTGGCTTTCCAAATATTGCAACAGCGCGTCTGCGACGATTGATTCCATCACTTTGGATAGTACGGGAAGTAGTGTTATTGGACGGTAGTTTGCAGGATCAGTGCGGCTACCTCCTTTATGGATAGGAGTGATGACCCCTTGCTTCTATACTGGTGGAATAAGCTTTTCCTCTGGACATCGCTGATAGAAAACAGCCAGTGGTTCTGCAAGATCACTAGCTACCGTCTTCAGAGCCTTTGGTCGGATGTTATCAGCTCCGGGAGAACTGTGGAAACGCAAGGATAACAACTTCTTCAACACAGCTTCCGTAGTGAAGGTGATGTTTTCTAAACCAAATGGTGGAGTATTAGAAATGAGGAGAATGTTTGGGCTCGACACTTGTTGGAACGTTTGGGAGTAATGAAATCGTAGGAGATCAGCTGCTTCCATTGCTGACCGCGTGCATCTATCAGCCGTGACTAGCGCCGGAACCCCTCGCTTTACCTTTCGAAGGCCGTTAATGTGCCTGTACAGGAGTTTGTGGTTAGTGCAGAATCGCTTCATTAACTTCTGCTGATGCGTGACCTTGTCTTCGTGGATCAGTTTCACACAGAAGTTACGATGTGTCACGTATGCAGTCCAGGTTTCGGCATTCCGGCAGCCCTGGTGATTTCGCCATGCCAAATCCCTCCGGGACAGACATTTACGTGTTCTGCTCCTCAGAAATGACTTACTCTGGTTTTTGGGTTGGAAGGACTTCTGTTCCGATGCTTGCGCTACCAGTGTGCTCAAAGTCCTTGTAAACATATTCCAGGCCAGATCTGGGGGGCATTCGGTTAAGAAAGTCCAAGATGTATCCTTAACAAGCTTGGACAACACCTTGTAGTGCGTGACAGTGTGCACTTTATCCTCCTCCTTTTCCGGGTACTCGGCATAGCATATATAATCAAAGAGTAGAGTGACATGATCACTACGACCCAGTGGTGTGCTTGTAACTATCCCGCCAACCATGAGTTCTTCGTTAGTGAGCACAAGATCCAGTATCGACGGCTTGTTAGAAGTTCGAAATCTGGTGGGTGAGGTATCGTGGTTGTAAAGAGCGTGGCTAGCAATAAGTTCTTGCAAACAGGCTTTAAACTGCGTACAGTCGGTTGCCGGCGTTTCTATGTCGTGCACGTTAAAGTCTCCCGCGATAAGAATGTGGGTGTAGGACTTGTTCAAAGCATACTGAAAAACGTGGTACAGTTTGGAGTCCATTTCCGACGTTGAGTTTGGCGGGCGATAAACCACGGCTAGTAGACATGCGTCCTTGTTTCGCAACCAAAGGCGGCACCAAAGCGAATCGGGAGATCGGATTTCCGGGTGATCGATAACTTCACATCGGAGGCTTGTATTATAGTAAAGGATCACACCGCCACCCATTCTGGTTCTATCGGTCCGAAGCAGCGACATACCGGGTAACTTGATTTCACAGTCGGTTATCTCAGGGTTTAACCATGTCTCTGTAATCATGACGAGGTCCCGCGGTTGGGAGGCATGGAGTTCTCTAAGTTCGGCCAACTTGCTTCGAAGGCCCTGAGCGTTTGTGTACATGCAAGATAGGGCTTTTGTGGTTAGGAGTTCATTGGTGGATGTCAAGTTTGTGTTTGTTTTTAAGCCGGCCGTTAGGTGGCCGGCAATTAATCGTTTTTGGTTTGTGTATTTCAGTCGTATTACATGACATTATTGAGCGTTCCTGAACTGATGGTTCACTCGTGCTGTGCTCGGTCCTCCTGTGTGACGTGGGCGCTGTTGTGTCGGTCTCTCCGAAAGACTGTGCAAATAAAGAATTTGCAGCGTTTGCAAGTTCCATCGAATTTCTTCCGACTTTTGGTCGTTCATCTGCTGCATTTAGCCGTATTTCTGTTGGCAACCTAGCTCGAAACTTTAACCAGCTATCCAACAGAACTTGCGTCATTCCCTCGGAGTGTAGTATTACCTTCATTAGCCTTGGACCGCAGCCCTTGTAGTTCGGTGATAACGGAACTCTTGTCAAGGATTTGGCAATAACATTGTTAAAAGAGAGTGCTTCGCGGATGTAGCACCACTGCTCTCGGTCATGTGTTTGCGCATCGTGATCAAAAGCATGCAGAAGCTCGGGAACACCATGAACAAATATGGTTCTCTTGCTATCCCTATTAGCAATACCGCGTTGCTCAACTGCTTCTTTTGCGCGATCTTTCCAAGGTAGATCAGGTAATATGCGCACTCCGCTCGGTGAGTTGCGAAGACGAACTGCTGAGAGCAGGACAGCCTCTGTCTCATCTGCTGAGTTTAGTGTTACTCGAAGAATTCGAGGTTCACCAGAGTGCACTGAGGTCGGGTGACGTGCTACGCGTTGCAGCATTGCAGGCTCAACCCGAATGCCAATCGCCTCGCAGATGGAACTCCACTGGTTGCGATCGTCTTGCAACTTGTCTTTTATTGTGCTAGATTTGGATTCGGGAACGTTGGTGCACACGAGAGTTAGCGCAGCGTGGTTTTGTCTAGCGAGTGTTGGCTTCATACTTTTTGCCGGCAATTCAGTTTGTTTAGAGGGCACCACTGGAGTTGACAGTGAAAGCAGCTTTGCGGCACGCGTGCTCGGTACTGAAGATGAACTTATGTGTGTCGCTCCCGGTGTGTTTGTCGATGCAATCGATGCGTACGTTACCTGCTTGTTATCTGCACCGGGTTTCCTTCGGCTGTGAGCTATCGGTGTCATGGCTGAATCTCCAAGTGAAGCGTCTATGGTTGGAGAAGTGGAAGCAGGCATGTTTGACGCTTGCCCACTTATGGGAATGAGGTGACCCAGTGGATTTAGAGTCACAGACGCTGCAGTGCGGTTGGAGCGTCTAGCTCTTTTCTTCGGTTTAGACTCAGAGCTAACTTTGTCTGGGTAAGGTATTATCGTGGCCATATTTACCTCCGAGGGAGCGACCTTAGTATTTACAAATTTCGCGATTATTTCAGTCATTCTATTGCACTTTTTCTTGAGCAAAGATAAACAGTTGACAACTGCAATGACTTGACATGTTGGGCAAAACCAAATTGTGTCAGCAACTTGGTTTGTCTGTCTCACTTCTTGGACAGATTTGCCTGCACATTGCGGACAGTACGATCTAATGCAGCTAGAACAGGAAGTAGTGTTACTGGGCAATAAGTTGCTGGTTCAGCACGAATGTCACTTTTGTAGATTGGCGTGATGATTCCGTGCTTCCACATCGTGGGGACGTGCATCTCGTTCAGACATTGTTGAAAGCAAATTACTAGTGACGCCGCCAAACTCATGGCAGCAACTTTCAGCGCCTTCGGGCAAATGCCGTCCGCACCTGGGGAGCTGCACTCGCGTAGAGACATCAGCCTCCTCAGTACAGCTGCGGAGATTATCTATATGTGATTAAGACCTGATGGCGGTATTATCTGCTTAGGCAGGCTGTGTGATGATTACACGGCAAAATTGCTTTCCAAGGACGTGGGCCGAATCTTGTGCGGTTTGGACTAACCCACATGCTGTATGTAGAGCAGGAATACCGCACTTAACACGGTGCAAATTATTTACGTGTCTGTATAGTAGTTTGGCATTGGAGCAAAACTGTCGCACTCGATCTTGTTGGTTCTTTAGTTTATCCTCCCGGACGAGTTTGACACAGTGGTTCCTTTGTATTGTGTATGGATCAGTTTGAGTGGACCGACGGAAAATCTTCAAAGGTAGCTGATAACAAGAATTTGAGTCCATGCAATGTTTCATTCTGGCTAAGCGGAATTCATGCAGCTTGCGAAACCGTGAACTATAGTGGGGGAAGAGGGGAAACTGGAACAAAAGGGAACAAAATCGGAGCAAGCGCTGTTCCTAAGCTTTGCTCTTTAACGCATTTAAAGGATTATACTCGAACAAGTTGGATACGTCCAGATTTTTCAGATTCACTTGATTGATTTATGGCATCAAGGCATGCAAAAAGTACTGCAGTGACTCGAACCGCAGCGACAAAAACAGTAGGAGTGTGTCAAAAAGCAACCGAGTAAGAAATCAATATGTATATTAGGGAAAAACCGATTATTTAACAAGTCCCGCCGATGACCAGAGGACTGATTTTGTGACCAAAGTTAGAAAAATAAAGGGACAAAGGGGAAATTCGGGGTTTAAGCCATTTGCCAAGTCTTTCACACGAAGGCTACGTTACGGAAAGTGCTGGTGAATAGTGAATACTGGGTTGTGGAACAAGTGGAAATGAATTCTGTACAACTCTTTCGGAATTTGAGGAAAAACGTTAGAAAAATTGTCATCCCTGAATATCGTTAGTCTTCTCATGTAATGCTTAAAATATCTGACTCACCGTAGTGTAGGACTCACAAATGTGAGATGTTCTCGCAAGCGTGTAATCGTTCCCTGAATCGGATATTGCTAAACTGTAAATCCAACGACATTTTGAGCTACTGCACAAATGTGGCCTCGATCACGTGTTACACCTAACTATGGCGTGTATTTACCACTCTCCGTTCGAAGCACAGTGGGTCTGGAAGTCGTTTTACATCCGGCACCACAAGTTTGTATCTGTGTCCACGTGTGTTGTATGGCTCTCTTAAGCTCAGCATTGGCTTCAGCAAGGGGAAGTCACAGAGATGGAGAATATGGTAGGTTATAATGTCGACTCCCACCCGACGGTAGAACAAGGTCTCTCGCACCAGTCGTCCTACCCCAAACCACATAAGCTCGGCATGAGCCTAATAGCGACCTGTTGGACCCGTTCCATCTTCTGTCTTTCGCCTCGGGTAATCGGAAAGTAGACGGGCAAACCGTACTCTAACATTGGTCTAATGATGGAAGAGAAGAGGCGAATGGCAACCTCTTCAGACCATGTGCTGAAGCTACGTTTGAGTGCCCAAAGCATGCGCAGTCCGTTACGATATAGCCTGTTCGTGTTGTCCACGGACTTCAAATCGTAGCGCGAGAGTACACCTTGGTCCTTCACGGACGGTCTGGTATATAGCGGTTGGCCGTCAAAGGTGTAGGCTCGGCCGTCAACACCGTACCCCATGCTCATAAATACAGACTTGGCTGCGTTGACCAGGAGAAGAACTTCTGCAGACCATGTGGAAGGAAGTTTGAGGCCTTGCTGAAGTAAACCACAGTCATCTGGAGCGTCGATTTCTCTCCAAATCTTCCTGTCGTCCGCAAATAAGGCACACGGTGAACAGAGAAGCTGAGGTAGATGGTTGATGTGGATCAAGATCACAGTGGACCCCATCAGAGTGTCTCGAAGTACACTACTTGAAGAGGAATACCAGTCAGTTAGATGGTCGTCGATCTGTACGCTCCGTGTTCGTCCAACAAGAAAACCGCAGATCCACCGACACTACACATCCTGAGATTATAAAGGAGGAGCTCATAGCCTACCTTGCCGAACGCTTTCCTGAAACCGATGAGCACGTAGCTTGTTTTACTTTCTTTTATTATCTGAATGAGACGGACTATCTCATTTAGTGAAATAGGATAGTATGTCATCAACACTTCCTCTGTAAAGCGTTAACGATAGGGCCAAAATGACACGAGTTGGAAAAGCTTTCTATGTGTGGGAAGCCAGAACGGCGAAAAGATTTGGTCGGCAATGAATTCGACCGTAGTGTGTAGCCAATTTGAGCTAGTAGCCTCTCAGGCTAGTAATGTGGCTGAGTTGCATCAGATATTGACAGGAGTAATTTAAGTTCGTCATTATTTGGTTAACCATAATTAAGTCTCCTCACCGATGCCCATATGCAGCGCTGTACAATCCAAGGGTCTGCAATCTGCGTTAGAAGGGTGATGAAACCATCCTTTAACGATTTTAGTCACTCTATCCTTTGGAGCTTCAAACACATCAGCATCATGTTTGTGCCTGCGTCATCAGGCTTTAGTGTTGTATTCCACATGGTGCATTACGTAGGAAGTCAGCATTTGTATAAGGACAGAAAGCTCGAAATTTCCGAAAACTTTCCGTAAGAAACCACGGTGTTGATTGGTTCTTTTACTTGTCTTTTTGGCTTGTTTCTTGAAGAAAAGGTCATCTTGTGCGATTACCTCAAGGTCGTTTTTTTGAGCAGTACGTTGTAACTGCTGACCCTCAAGTCGATATTCACTGGTACATTGATAGGGTACGCCCACAAATTTACAATCCGCTACGTTGAACTGAAGCTGGTTTCACCTGGCAACCTATACGTCCTGCCGAGATCTCTCAGCAATGCCGCTTGAGCGACCAGTATCAAACCAGATTTGGACATCCTGTGCAACTAGTAAGAAGTCCGACTGGAGCACATTGATCTCATCGGTGATGAAAACTTGGAATAAACTTGATCCCAGCACTGATCCTTTGGACGCCCCACACTTGAATTTAATTGATTCGGAAACTAAGCAGCGAACTCTCACATTCAGCTGACTATGAATGATGAACTTGCTTACCCAACCCAGCAAAAGCTCGCCGATACCACAGCACCGAATCTTGTGAAGGAGTACATCATTAAAAATCCTGGTAGATGACGTCATGTCCTACTAAGGCATTAAGTGAATCCGTTCAGCTTGGTCGGGCTAGCAGCAAGTTTGTAATGTAAAACCGATTTTGACGGAATCCGTCTTGCTGTGACACTAAGACATTGTTGCTATCAAGGTATCCCATGAGCTTAGCTGCGATTATACCAACCATTACTAAAAAATAACACGAAGAAAAGTGATTGGACGCTAGTCTGAACGCTTTGCGAGATTCGCATTTTTGTGAGTAAGAGTGGCTATGCTCCGTTACCATATGGTCTGAACCTCCTTCATTGAGTATTATTGAAGTGATCGAGCTGCCGTTTGGAGGATAGTCATGGTGGCTGCATTTGGTGACGTTAGACTTGTGTCGTCCACACTAGAAAAGCTGTGCACGCGCATGGATAATCTTCGTTTCATCACATTTGTTGCCGTGTACGACACGTGGTTCAACCCTGGTGGCCGTGGGAGCTGTGTCGAAAGTGGGTGACATAACAATTCACTAAGGAAAGTGTACATTACGCGCTGTGGAAGCGCAATGGTTGCGTCATGTGTAGTTATCGCCGAACCACCTGCTGCACCTAGAAGTGGAATTCCGCACTACGCTCTACGGAGCTTGTTGACGTGCCTGTACAGCATTTTAAGCTGTTGTAACGCTACCATTCGCCTCTGTCCTCTGTGCCGTAAACCCAGAATGGAACAAAACCAGGATACCAAAGCATGCCAGACCGAAGAGGATTAAAGATAACGCATGGTTACTTTATAGGCCACGTGCACTCAATACGACTGTCCGTTACTGGGTGGCTCTTGTCCCTGATTTAGACAGATTCAAACACGTTAGCAGTCTCCGCTCTCTAGTAATAGGCACGAAATCATAGGAACCTGTGCGATGATGATGGACCGAGTGAGTCAGCTGGCCGCGAGATATGTTGTAAGTTCAAGACTTGTCTCGAAAAGATGTCGCACCATCCATCAGTTGGGGTCCCTTACTATGGGATTAATACTGAGTTTCCTCGTTAGCTCGGTTGGTGCCTGAGTTCATCTTCACAGAATAGTTTGACAGAGTGAGTTCGTTGGGTAATGTGGGCGTCCCTAGCCTGATTATTCGGACAGACTTTATAAGGGCGCAAGAATGAATAACTTATAGCCATGCATTTTCGAATCAGCCTCCGCAGGAAGGAGTTGGCATGTTGCAGGTGAAGGACTTTGGCTTCAGATGTCGGGCAATTACAGGACCGGCATCTGCCAGATCATCGTGTCTGAACATGTTGCCCTGACCCCAACGAGTCTCGCGTCATGAAATGCAGTTAAACTCGTCAAGCACATTGTTCCGCCAACGACTGACAGCTGACTTGGCGTAAAGGCAACTGACAAACCAATCAGATCGCGTGACAATCAGTTGGACGTGAAGGATCACACATGGCAAAAGGCGGATATTAGGAAAAATACGATGAGCAGTTTTCGCCTGCACCACTAATTCCTCTGACTCAACTAAACATCTCTTTCTCGGTTCTGTCTCTATATCCTCTTTATACGCATTGTTCCATGTTCGACCTCAAAATTAATAGGTTGTATCTTTACAAGCTACTTCCTGCTATAGCCACATCGTGTATACTGTGAGCACTACCATAACCATTTTAAAGTAGCAACTCTGACGGTATTGTAATACTATGACTCCAACAAGGCCTAACCCTACTCTACAAACTAAGCGTTGTGTATCCTCCATTCCGCGAACAAAAAAGGAAAAGTAAAAGGCGCCACAGAACACGACCACTAGCTACAATGTCTCCGCAAGCGCCAGCCTCATTAAACAATTGTATGATACGATTAGATCACGTGAGCTGCAAATTGCTACACTGAAACAAACACTGGCCTACCTAGAACCCTTTAAGGATGACTTGGTTGCCTTAGAATTCATCAACAATCCATCGGAGAATCCCGATCCAGCCCAAACGAAAAAGTAGGGCAACTTATTGCCTGCGTTACGACAGAAGCCGATGAGATAACGCGTAGGCTTAAAAGCGCTACAGTTCTCAACCTTTCTGATGCGGTTAATTTAGACAAAGTAAAAAAGTGTTGCTGAATGCTTGCAACATGTCCGAAGTCGAGTGCAACTGTATACGTCCAAGAAAACAAACACCGTATCCATGTTGTCCGATAATTTTCAAATTTTCTGGTAAAGAATTTGCGGACCGATTTATACCTTGTCCTTTTGTCACAGCCCAAGATACTTAGTTCTTATATGTGGCGAATAAGCATGCTTTAACACCCCTGTAATGGTCTCTTCTTACGTCTGCACCACGAATGTTAAGAGCAGCGACACCACGTAAGACGGATTCGGGAATAAAGAAACGGGAACTCGACCAAGCCGATGGAGATAGCAGCTGCGTGGACTTAAACCTTGACAACGCACACTTAGGTGACCACTTCGAGTGCCCATGTTCCTGATCCCATCACAACATCGGTAAACAAAAGAACTACCACAAATGGCTCGACCAGTGAACGGAATGCCCAGTACGTAAGATTTTCACTAAGATCCTAGAGTGAAAAACAAGCGTTCGTAAAGGTTCCGATCACCGGGACAGTGACTGGCAGTGCAAAACAAGATACGTCAGCAGCGAATTGCTAAGGACGCAATGCTTTCACCGACCGATAATTCAAGCAGTATACCAATCGAAGCAGGCAAAGAATCTTCGAACGTAAGACCATCAAACACATTACGTGCTATCGCCGCCCAACCGTTAGTCATAGCCCCAAACTGAGCAAGTCTAAAAAGTTTTATCCCTTGGATAATTATGTGTATTGCCTTGCAGCGAATATCCGAGATGGTCAAAAATAGTATATTGTCCGGAATAACTAGTCAACGCTACCATGTACTTCGCCCTATACCAACGAAGACTATCACGAACCAACAGTTTCAGAGAGCCATTTGTAGAACAAGCTGGAATTGTACCACATCTATTCCCAGCGATCCTACATCTGACAGTAACCAACTACATAGTCCCACTCTTTATTCGACTTGTCCAGATGGCAAGGGTGGCCCAAAACCACGCCAGTGACAAATTGCACCTAATGCCTAAGCTACTTGTGTATTTATATGTGAGTAGTGTAACGTTCGTAGAAAGGAGAAGTCACGATTAACCTGCACACAATAATCTGCCTCGACGGGAAATAGAACCCCGGTCCCACGAATTAGCGGTCCGTTGCTCTGCCCTCGGTAGCTCAGTGATAGAGCAACGGACCGGTAATTCGTGGGACCGGGGTTCCATTCCCCGTCGAGGCAGATTATTGCGTGCAGTTTAATCGTGACTTCTCTTGTCTACAAATAATGCTTAAATATATCCCTTACTTTACGCAATTTTCTGGCACACAAGGGATAAATTTCCCTGCGCCCGTTGTTACTAGCCGTGGAAACCATAGTGCTATCTTCACCCCCCTCTACACACTCGATAACAACAGATACATGCTCAAATACCTTCCATAATCCCAAACCAGATATCGACGCATACCTGTCAAACAAAGCGATACAATGGAGTCATCAGTGGATAGCCCTCTACTGTTTCAACAACTAATAAATTTGCCCCATCAATCGTTTTCCAGGCGGCTTCTGCTGCTTAATGCTGGCTTCGTTGAAAACAAACTCACTCCTTACGAACACTTATCTCATTAACTAATGCACACATAATACTTGTGACAAAAACTTGGCTAATGGAAGATACTCTTGAGTTTAACTACCACTTAAGGGCTTCTAAAAACCGTATTGGTTGTCGTAAGTCCAAGCAAGGAGGTGGTTGCGCCATATACGTTCACTATGCCGTGTGTGTGTGTCAACGGCCAATGTTCCCTCACTTAATTACCTCGAAGACTCCGTGTTTGCAAATGCATACGAGGGTGGTCACATGTTACTCCTCAGAGTTTATACATACAACCAAATTTCAATGTCACAAAAGTTAAGGCACCACAAGATATGTTGTCATAGACCTGACCAACCAGCCAAGTATAAAGTAATCAATGCACATTTCAACATGCCGGATCTAGTGTGGATCTCAAGGTATGTACATACCTAATACACCAATGTTTTTTCTTCTCTACACTCATATGGATGGATCCAATATGTCAGATCTCTGACCAGAAGGGATCATAGACCTAATATTCACCACTGACGTAATAGCAGCATCCAGCTACGTTCTTGCGCGTTGTCCTGGTAGTAATTACAGAGTAGTAACATTTTCGTTCAATAATCCTACACGCAACCGAACCTCCGTCGTGTCCAAATTTCAAATACATTCTACGAAATATAAAGCCGTCAAACGAGGTCTGTTTTCCTAATTCATGACAGCTGCTCAATGAGACAGCATTTTCCTTACTGAAGACCAACAAGCCGCTACGGATGTTCGCTACACAAACATTTTTATATGTTCCTGATGAGTAATGAGGATTTTGGAAGATGGGCCGGGCTATATCATAGTCAACTGTCAATCACGCAGGTCCGCGGATGTCACACATAGCGAAGTGGCACTGGATGATGGCATCCGGAAGTCATGGGGGCGAAATCCAACAGGGGTCTGTTGGAAGGCGCACCACTGAGGGGGTCCAGAAAGTCGAGACGCCGGCGTCTGATGCTTTACCAGACTAGCCTAAACCAGCTAACTGAGAGTGCGCATGATGAATTGGGCTGAATACCTTTATGTGTTGGTGCCCCGGCTCCCATTGTGCATCGAAACTCATCACAGTAACAAAACGCGTCACGTAAAACAACCAGGAAGCGCAAAAGTTACTAACGACGTATCGTAAAACAAGTGTTCTTCTTCTTGGCACAACCTCAAAAGCTTACCACAGCTCTACCACTGGCACGTCATAGCAAAGAGAATGCTGATGAAGAAATAGCTCTCTACAGCAAGCGTAAAAGTCGCGATCTAGTCAACATTTTAATCTGTAGGAGTATCAAACGGAGTTGAGACGCGATCCCATTGGTTACGGCCGATAACCACATAAAAACTGACCCAACCCACACCAGTGAAATGTTTGTCAATACTTTTGTGCCTCTTTTAACTTGGATAATGACACTCCAATATTGGATATGCCACCACCAACATTTGATCAACTCATTCGTGTCAAGTTTGAGATCCGTGATGTACAGAACTTTATAAAATACACAAAAGTATCTTATTTCGGCGGACCAGATAATGTACCTCCTGCAGTTATCAAACTCGAGGGTGTCGACACGCCCTTACTTCTATTGAATATCTTCACCATATTCATGAACACTGTCACTGTACCAACACAGTGAGAAGAAGGCATTGTTATGCTGCGACACAAATCAGGCTCTCTGTTGAAAACAACGAATTATCGTCCAATAGCTTATACATCTATATTATCCAACTTGATGGAGCGACGTATAAAAACTGCAACGGTCGACTTCCTATTGACCCGTAACTTAAGCAACGACTCCCAACACGGTTTTAAAAATGCACCTTCATGCATAATGTGCCAGCTTGAATTTCCTCATCACCCAGCTGCCTCAGAGGATAACGGCAATTATGTAACAGTTATTTGCCTCGAAGTGTACAAAGCTTTCCATCGAGCGCCACAGGGAAAACTTGATGTTGTATGGAATCGGGGAACCCCTGCTTTCGAAGTTTAAATCGTATCTTACAAATCGAACACAGGTTGTACAGATTCGGGAACAAAAATCTGAACTAACAGTAGTCACAAGGGTTGTGGAACAGGGTAGTGTCATTTTTCCTATACTGCTTTTGTTATATGTTAACGACATATTTGATACTGTGCGATTCGGAACGCTATAGTGTTTGTCGACGCTATGAAATTTATCTATACTTTTCACCCGCTACTATCAAAAAAGCTGCCAATGTGATCCAGCTCGACCACCATACACTCAGAACCTAGTGCTCAAAGTGGGGATTGTTTTTACGACAGCTGTGTTACGAAATGTTTTACAAATGCCACATAACATCAAGTAGTTTGGCCATTTGTGATAAGCAAATGAATGTATGCCATAGTGTTCATGACCTGGGACTAAAATACTCATGCCGGCTCAAGTTCCCCGAGCAATAAGCCTACGCCACTGAAAAGACCAGACAAAGCATTGGTATGTGATTTAGAACTTTCAAAGCAAAGGAATCCATACTCTGCGCCTATTCATCACTTTCACGTCTTCTTTTGTAGTGCCGCTCGATGGCGTACAGTGCCGCAAACAAACGGGACC
The DNA here is from genome assembly GCA_944474145.2 of Dicrocoelium dendriticum. NCBI lineage: Eukaryota > Metazoa > Platyhelminthes > Trematoda > Plagiorchiida > Dicrocoeliidae > Dicrocoelium > Dicrocoelium dendriticum. The sequence goes on from OX104062.1 coordinate 48,568,634, forward strand.
GCATTGTACTAGAAAATGTACAACGAAGATTCACAAAGCGCCTATTAGGAAGTTCATGGAAATTAGAATATTCTGAGCGATGTGAAAAAACTCAAGCTTGATCCCATCTGGTTGAGGCGAATGAAGGACAATATGCTCATATTCTACAACATCCTGCACAAGAAACTACAGGTTTCCAGCCTTAACATAACCATTATATAATCGCCATCATACAACATACGAAATAAGGAACATTCGCTAGTGGAATGCAGGTCGAAGACCACCGGATCCGCTAACTTCTTCCTTAACAGACTTGCACAAATCTGTAACAAATTGCCAACCGATATCCGTGCTAGCAAATCAGAACAGAATTTTCAAAAAAGGACTAGTAACTACTTGAACATGCGCATTGTGATCCATCCATTAGGGTGTCACATGACGACAGCCAAGCATACGAACAAGTTCCGGGATTTATATTATCAAGAAACCAGACTACAACAGAGAGAAAGTATTGCAATGATAAGGCCCCTATAATCACCGACTTCATCTGTCTTCCTCTTTTTCACTTATGCCAACGACAAGGTTGTCACGGACAAGTGTATTTTGAGGGAGGAAGTTATTAAAACACCCATCCACATTCCCATTTTACTGTCGATGTTCCTACTACTTATATTGCAGTTTACTCATAAGTTTATCGATTATAGGCCCTCCTCTTGCTCCGGTTTCATGTGAGTGCCACCACCAGAATTCAATACTACTAAATAACCATGAACAAAGCGGCCATCAAATATGCTAAATCAAATTGACACCTACTTTATACATTCCTGTATTAAGATTCATAACAGACCTACCAAACCCAACATTGACATCCTGTACAATATCACGTAGCACATTGAAACAACAAGCTACTTCGATACCCTATCAAAATTGAAAACCGATTGTCATTGTTGTTGCACATCTTTCGACCATTCGTGGTCGTTAAACTGGAAAATGCTTTATTTACCTGAGCATACCATCACAGGCCTGTCCCGACAAAATCGAGAATATACCATTTATTTATTTCTTTACCACTGGCTTTGTGGATTGGGTAACAAACACCATCCAGGCAACATTGGATTGCTGCTCGGATAGAAAGAACTTGTTTTTTGTTTAAACTAGGTCGGACAGGATGTCTTAATGTGTGACGACGTAGGTTTCCTCATTGTTCTCACATGCGTATTCCGCATAGAAGATGTGGCGAAGCTGCGGAGTCCCGTGATCGCTACGGCGAAGCTGTGCGTCTATGGTTACGATGTCGACCAGTGGTCTCTTGTTTGGTGAGCGCAAGGTCCATTGTTTTGACTCGTGTGGAAGAGGTAACATGGTTGTATAGCGGTATATCACTGACTATTGCTTGCAGGTCAGCCTTGAATTAAAACGGAGCTTTCTTTTGCGTGCAGACTGAAGCCTCTCACCGGGCGGATGTGATTGTGTGATCTTGATGGTACTCACTTCACGGCAAAAGCCAGGCGGTTATCCATTTACAGTGTGGATATTGGAGACTGGCTAAATAATGCTACCAAATACACATCACCACTTCTCAGATGTAGACGGCACCAAAAAGAATCGACAAAAGCTGTTCTAGGTAGTCGATGACATAAAAATGCAGATCAGATCAGTAATACAGCAAATGCCACTTCCTCAAATGTGCCGATGGTTTCACCGAAAATTCCTTCTGGTTAGAGTTGTCTCAGCATCGATGAACTTAGTATACTGCCTTGTTTCGGTAACCATGAATATGTCCCCACGAGTGGAAATCTGACTGGTACGAAGCTTGGTTAACTTATTAAGAAGACCTTGTGCATTGGTATAGGAACCGCTGAGGTTCCCAGATGTTAGAAGCGTGTCCGCGGATGTGGCTTTTGGATGTGAGGTTATGCCAACCCTTTTTGGGTCGGCTGCCATTAGTTATTTTATTGAACCACCGACAAAATCCCCAGAGACTTTGCGTATTGGTGTGTAATTTGCTCAGTGTGAATGAGCCGCTAATGAGCTATTACTCCTTCGGCTGTCGGAATGTTTTGACTATGTCCCTGTTCTTAGTTGCCTAGTTATGGGGTTGTATATGCGATATAGTCGTGTATTGCTACCTGGTCTATTGTGGCCGAGTGTCATTAGCTTCATGTGTACTTCGGAACGGAACACTATGGGCATTTTGCATCACATTTAATCGCCTTTTCTGCCACCGGTTTAGATTGCAACTTTACAATCAGCACACTGGGACTTCTGTCTCTGTGGTCAGATGATAAAGTTAACCTTGATGTTGAAATAGCGGTTACATTTTGGGGCTCTGGCCACTAGCCCGATTAATGGCTGAAGCTGGTGAATACTGTGCACAGAGATCGATTTTACATATTTTAGTTTATGGAAGGCATCCAGATTTTGGTTGCCTCTCTGACATTCACTCCTATGTACAGCTGGAAAAAATCGAATATTGAATGAGGTGGTAAGGAGTCGAGGGTCTGACAAGAGAACTACCACTGCATCATGAACTGCCTGAAGTGTTACCTGGAGTACCTGTGGTTCACCGTAGTGCATGAAGTTCGGGCGACGGTTGAGGCCCATTATACTGGCCGGCTTAACTCGGATTCCAATTATTTGACACAGGCAATTCCGCTATTTCCGGTCGTCTAGCAGCCTGTCTTCTATGGAGTTTGCCTTGGATTAAGGCACACTGGGACATAGAACAGAGAACAATGCCATTATCTCAAGTTCTCTATTTCGTAGGTCTGTGTGGCTGCTGTATGTCGCTGGAGAACTGATGGCGTCTTGGTTCCCGTGATGGTATTGTCAGTACTAGCTGCACCGAGTTTGGCAGCGGTGGAGACTACGATGTACGGTGCTACTATCAAGTAACTAACGACAACAAACGCGCAAATGGTGGATCCTCCAACTGTATTCGATGTGGCGCTCGGCTCTGCTGAAACGTGTTTTATGAGCGCGTCTTTAGGAGCAGCTCCTAGTATCAGAATGCCTGACTCCAGACAGTTACTATTACCTTCATCTTGCCTATAGTGTTCTGAATTGGAGTTTGACGTTGGGAAACAAGTTCAATGCATTGTTGCAGCTCCTTCAGGGGAGGCCTATCCCACGGCGGCTGCTTGCACTACAATCTGCCGTTCAGTCGAACTTTTGTGCTAACGCGACTATAGGTCTGACTAATGGAATAGCTGTAAACGGAATCCGTCGTATTACTACGTAACTTTTTCACACGGAAACTAAGGCTAGCACACTACAACGGAACTTTATAAAGCACCTGGAGCATTCTATTCCAACTAGCCCATGTTTACCATAGCTTCCCGCGTCAAAATTAAACTTCAATCCTCACGCTCTGGGCGTAGCTTTCCGAAGGCAAGGGGTGCGTGCCATTTTGATCATCAAACTCGCGGATATAAATAAATAAATAAACTTTTATTCTGGACTAAGCGAGTCACGCCTGCACAGACATGATCATAGTATGAGTGCACCAGGTGCTCAAGGAAGTACACTAGCATTGTCATAGGAATATGAGTTATGTTGTTACATGAGTGTACATATATGTGAGTGTTGGCGTGTGTAACCGTGTTGTTTGGCTTTGTAAAGGTTTTGCTGCTTTTGATGGTGTCTGAACGTGTCTCCAATGCTAGAGGGCTGCTTGACCTCCGTGGATTTGCAATGATTGTACAGATGAGCATTACATTGCTGGTATGCAATGCTTCGCCATTATGAAGCAAGGGGCAGTGACTTTGTTTAGTGGCATGTCACAACTGCCACGTCTTAGTGATGTTAAAAGGACAATTGTGGCTTTTTATAGGCAGAAGGCTTGCCAGGCGAAAACCCATCACGTCCTGGAACACTGCCGCCGCCATATCTGTTGGAACGGGGTAAACCCGAACCACCCGGCTAGCACCACGGGAGGTTTGTCGGGTAGCCGGCAAGGTATGCTCGCGTAAGCTCAACGCAGACGTTTTCCGTCAGAATGGTGGTGGGTTTGACATATGTTAAGTTTCTGTTCCGACGATAACAGGAGGATGTCAGACAGGATAAATTGGACTACAATGATTTAGGGTTTAGAATTTCGGTACAGCATTAATGTCTTCGCTGATCCTTGCATATGCATTATTCTAACGCTGTGAGGGCTAATCAACACTGAACTTACTGTCTTCTTTCTGGAACCCAAGTATCTAACAGTTGCACACGTAGTCACTATTAAAAAGGGAAACTCACAGAGGCCAGTTGTCATGCAGATCACACAGTATACATGCCTTTTAAGTATTGTAGTATATTCTGTGGTACGCTGGCATGCGTCGGGCATACGCAGGGTGATGTTAGAGCTTATTGTGAAGGCATTCCTCTAAATTGATGTTGCCACTCCCGCTGGACATCGTATTTACTTTATTTACTGTTTGTATATTAATTTACCTTTGCTTTTCGTTACTTCTGCTATCGTTTCTTTGGAGTTACTGGAAGTGATGGGGTATTTCCTGACGAACTTTTCAGCGTTTACACTAGTTGCTTTCTCGGATCCCTATGGTGTTCAAGTGTGGCACCCGTGATAGAGGTGTCACGTCACGATCAAAAGCTGTGCAGTGCTCTCCTCGTGATGGGCGGATATACATTATTTGCTTTGACATTTGCCCAGATTTGTAAGCACCCCTCTAGCTGACTACTTCCTCAGGTATAGTATTCTATTGTAAACACTAAGGTACCTTGCTAAATGACCAGTGAGTTCCCGTTGGGTTACCTTCACTCATTCCTGGTTCCGCTTCCCCCCATGGTGAGGTACAAGTCTCTGCTGATTCGGTGTTGTCTTCATGCTCTCTGCTCTCAACCTCATCTGACCGAGTCACCCCATCTGGGCAAGAGTAGCTACGCTTAATATTCCGCCACTCCGTAGCTACTGCCGCCTGTCCACCACGATGTACCATGACCAGAACGTACGTAACCGTGGTCAAAGGAAACGCTACACCTGTTATAGTACCTCGCGACCAGTAGTACGTGAAACTTACTCCATCCCTCCAAGGGGAGCAAGCAAAAACAGAGACCGAAACTGTTGTCCTTGCAAACCCTTATGAACTCAGTTCTTAATAGAGTCGATCAATTCAAAAAGCTGATAATTGGTACCCCTGCGCCCCGTAGTTTGCAGGCTGCTAAGAGAAGCAACCGTCATCCCGCGACCGCTGCCTCAATATATTGAATGTGTCTGAGTCAGGCAAAAACACTCCAAACGATAGAAATCTGAATGAGCAAGTGCTTCCTCAACGAATGGTTTCCTTACTGTTCGATGAGAGTGAGCAAGGTATAAACATTGTCTTCCGTCTCGGCAGATATCCAGAGGAGCCCTCCAAGTTCTGCCTACTCAAGGTTGTGTCTCAAACTAAAAATAAATGTTGACGTACCCTCTTACACCCCGCGCGTCTAAAAAGTAAATCATTCTAAGTTCTGAATGACCTATCCCAATAGGATCGGGTAACAATAGAGACAGCGATTGATAACCTTCGAACCGGACGAGCGAATGGTGGAATTTACCTATACATTGTGGACTTCCGTGTAGTCCGGAATAACCACCGATCTCGTTAGCGACCGGTACTCATCACGCCAGAACAGTAGTTTCGAAAAATGGACTGCGTGTGCTGTTTGCCATTGTGCGCAGTCCATGAAATAAAAATGGATGATATTCAACTTCTTGTAACAGATAACAGCCCGCATTTGATGAATTTTGTGGAATCTTGGTTATCGTCCGACATTCTGGAGTTGGAAGTGCTTATGCCCGGATTTCATCTCTTCAGAGATGATAGACATTGAATGTGGTTTAGTGGCGGCGTGATGCACTATTTGAAGTGGAGCTTCAAGGCCCACTAGTTTGAAGCTCTTTGTGGTGAGGATGAAGACTCTGAAACCCTCCGGTGTCCTATTCATGACGAATGCATAGCCTTATGATTGGTGTCGCCTGCAGTCCTCCAACAGACTCTGGAGCCCATCTGTTAGAATCAATTGAAAGTACGGAAAACACAGGTATTGCATAATTCTGGGGGGCTTCATCGCCCCTGATATTGATTGGGAACTGCTCCATTGTGACCTCTCTCCAGTCTCCTTTCCTACTGCTCTCATCGAAGTCGTTTTCGACTGTAACGTAGTTCTGCATGTCATGATGCCTACCAGGATCTTTGCGGGCCAGATGCCGCATGTCTTTGAACTCGTCTTCCCCTAGTTACAGTCGGATGCCACAAATCTGACTATTCTTCAACCCATCAGCAAAAGCGACCATTGTACCCTGTCATTCCAGTGGATACGATGCCTCACTGTCTAAGACCAGGGCGATCGCCGTGGGAATTTCCGGCCCGCAGACGCTCACGGGCTGATGACAGCTTCAAGCCCTACCGATTGCAGCATCCCTTATGGCCTGAACCTGAATGCAGCATGGAATGTTTTGTACCATAAAACGATGTCATTGGTCGAGATGCTTATTCCGGTTACAAAAGGAAGACCCTTCGCCAGAGGTCCACTCTATTGATCCTAAACTGAGGCACTTGATAAACGAAAGACGGGGGTCATGGGATCGTTTCATGGTTATCCAATCGGGGCATGACTACTCTAGCTACAAGGCAATTGGGAATTTAGGTATCACACAAAAGCTCATGAGTCAGCAGCTCTACCAAATCGACTTGACTGCGCGATCCAGAGCAACTGCCTAGGTGCTCCTCTCCTACCTGAAGAAAATACCAAAACTGGTAGTTGTATTCCGCCCTGTATTCCGCTAACCAAGTTGTCTTACTTCACGAAGACACCGCGAAAGCCATCCTCCTAGTCAGGCTGCATTTGTCTGTATACTCGATTGAGACATTGTTCTCCCAGGATCTTGTATCCACGTTGCCCTCACTTCTGGAACCCATGGATACCAGTGTCGGTGATGTTGAGAAGCTTCTTCTTCCGCTTGACCCGAATTTTTCTCCAGGTCCTGGTGAGTGGCACCCCTTGTTCTTCGAAACTGTGGCTACTCACCTTGCTGCACCTGTCCGTGGAATCTTGCATCGCTGATTAGAAGCTGGACATTTCCCGGTTGCCTTGAAAGTAAGGATGGTTGAACTGATAGACAAAGGAGGTGATCTTCGTGTAGGTGCGTTGCAGTTACAAAAAAGAGGAGATCGTCAAAATCCCGCGAGTTATCGAGTCATTTGCTTAACATCAGTAATATACAAACTTATGGTGCGGATTCTAGGCGTACTCTCCAGCTTCACCAGAACAATCCAGAAATTATCTCTGGCTCTCAGAATGGGTTTAGGAGATCGCTGTTTGCTTGCTCGTTGCCATAGAAAATGGAGAGAACTCATTAGACGCTGGCAAACACCCTGATGTTGTATTTGTTGACTTGAGCAAAACGTTTGCAAAAATCCCCCACCAACGGCGACTTTTTAAACTCAAAGGCATTTGTGTATCTAGCAACTTTCGCTCTTGGATTTCTGATTTCGTTAATGGTCGTACCATGACCGTAATGGTGAATGCTGTGTGTTCTGTCCTAGTGCTCATGACCAGTAACGTTTCACAACGGTCAGTTCTTGGGCATGAAATCTTCAAAATGTTCATCACCGACTTACGCACCACACATCAAATAGATTGTTTAATCTATGCGGTTGGTCTAAAGCTATGAATGGAGTTATGCAGCCTGGATGAGGCAGAAATACTACAGTTGTCGCTCGATCTATTAGACGACCGGTCAGTCAAGTAGCAATTACCATTGAATCCGGGCAAAATTCTCCGTTTTTCCAATTTGTGCTTCTGAACCGTTCAGAGTCTATCATTTTAGTGTGTTCTTTCTCAAAATGCTTCTCACAAGATGGACCTTGGCATACTTATATCTTCTGACCTACGATCAACTCAGCACATCTTGAAGAGAGAAGCTTTTGTTAGTAATAGGTTCCATGCTATAAGAAGAGCCTTCTCTGGATTGGCGCCAGAGATCTTCAAGCCTCTGTTTACATTGCACGTGAGGCCGGTTCTCCGCCTATGCTATAACGGAGAAGGAATGCAGTCTGAATTAGAAAGTTCAGCGACGCGGATCGAAAGGCGTACCGGAGTTGCAGTTTCTCAAGTATCCCCTTCGGCTTCTGCGGATGAACCTGTACTTCGTGGGTCATCGTCACCGCCGAGGCGATCTGATATTCACTTGACATGTTCTAAGAGGCGAGCTGAGAGCTGGACTTCAAGCGTTCTTCTGGCTGAACTCTGAAAGCATGACTCGTGAGCATAGCTAGAAACTGTTTAAACTGCGGAGGCTTCTAGTAAATACCAAAGTTGCCCTATCTACTCGTGTGATAAACCCCTTACCCCAGCAAATCGTCGATGCACACATATTTTAAAGTTTTAAACGACTGTTGGATTTCCATCTGAGGAGAATGTCGAGGTCTTGCTGTTTTCAATGCAACGGCAACGCTCCCTGTGGAATCTAGATGAGCAACGAATTGAGGCTTCAACACATTAATCGGCCAGTGATGGAGCTGACAAAGACCATCCCCTTTGCTCCCTACAATCCAATGGATCTAATGAATGGTTTTTTGTGCAAACATTTTCCAACATCACGGAGATCCTCTTACGCTATGCACCTTTCAACTGCAAATGCTGAGATACTGCGTGTTCTTCACTACTCAATTCTCTTGGGCACGAAGATTTGTTTCGATTAAAACCAGTCATGGAGAAAATTTTTAGTAAAATGCTGCTGCGCTTATTGGACGCATACCTCAGTGTTTCCATTGAACATAGTGCGATCTTTGTAGTAGAAAGCAGCGCCTTTTACTCCAGTGATGATAGTGCACACTCATAACTTTTCTCTACCAGTTTTTAAAATTTTGCATTGTTATGTTAGTTCAATACATTCGCATTCGACAAGGTGAACTGTCGAAAAGGCACCCAATGGGGAAGATAAAGCTTGACTCGACTTTGCTTGTGAGGAACACGATACTAGCGACCAATCAAATTTACTTGAATGATGCGACATCGATTCTCTTTTGTCAACTAAACATACTCATCCATATTGATAATGTAGAACTAGAAAAGTTGTTTCGACCATCCTTTCATTGGCTTACTACAAGTGCGGTCCCTCTGGACAGCGAGGGACGCTTCCTGACGGTTAAATTAGTGTCCCATCGCTGGTTACATTACCACCCAAAATGGGCTGACAAGATGGGCAATATCACTACTCCCAGTTGGGTTCCTCAGGCTAGTTAAGAATAAATGGATATTTTCGCTATATTTCCGTAGTTCCCTGCTGGTGGACAGCCACTTAGTCGCTTAGAGATCAACTCCTCCACAATCGATTTGTTAGAACATATTCCGACTGCCACCTTCCTTACTCACAAATGCATAAGCCACAACTTTTTCACGTTCCATATGTGATTACCTTAACACGCAGGTAATAAAAGGGTGTTCATCACGTGCTTCAGTAGTATTTTGATACCCGCGTATTTACGAATGTAAAGGTTTATTACTCGCTGAAACGACCTAGAAATTCTGACAGCTCAACATGGTGGTACGCGTTGAAAAGTTGCTTTTTACAAGCAACCGACCTTGAGAACGTCTAGAATCTTTGTTTAGAGGCTGCCCTCGAAAGTGCTGACCACTTGGCTATGCAGATGGGCTAGTCGCTTTGCGTTCGAACTATTTTAACGCTTCTGCAGTTTTTGCCACTGCGTCCCCCAAATTTGCTCACAATCACGCCTGTATGCACTCATCGGATCAGGATCGATGTGTTTCTTCCGACGCACAATATGTTCCGAAGCTACCCAGTATGCATGGTCATATCCCGTAGGTTCTCAAGTTTCGCGTTTTCGCCTCTGAGACGTACGCGCAAAACCTCATCCTACCTCAAGCACTGTGCCCTTATATGGAAGCTTAAATAACGACTCCACAACTACTGCTATCCGTAAAAGGCAGTTACAGACGGCGGTATAAGAGATCTACCGCCAATTTTTAAACACTGCGGATGCCATCTTCCGAAGTCAACCCACCGGCCAGAAACTGCTAGTGCCCATGCCACGCTAGCACTCTAACTGGATCGACAGCCTGTTCGTCGTTCCTAGGTCTGTCTCGATTTACGTGCATTCCTTGGTGACCTGTCAAGAGAAATAGGAACGCCTGCGTTTAACCGATTGTCAACCTGCGAGTCATTAAGAAATTGAGACCATGATCCAAGACCATGCAACGCGCTCGACATTGATGGAAAACTCACGTACCCAAAGAAACAGCGGGTGCGACTCGAAGTTATTGATTTAACTAGTTCACTGCGATCCGTTCCTTTTGTTTAGCACTGCTTCGTCCAGTCTCCTGGGGTAACAATTTTACCATCATAGGCTTGGATTTTTCGGTTAAAGGTCAATTGTTGACACCCCTTCTCTTAGCCCCTTCCTTTTGCCACAATAGAGTTTACAGATGGTTTTATTCTCACGTCAGCTGTAATGATGTGCTCGATGCTGAAAAATGTGTTTCAAGCAGGGGTTTCCATGTTCATTTAGAAGCTGAGACGGCAAACAGAAGTATTACGTATAACGGCTGAAAACAGCTACAAATAATGCAGATGTTGTTGAAGTTATCTAAAAACGCTTTCCACAGCAGAAAATGCATTCGCTGGTCTTTCATCTAAAGGTTAATATGTACACACCTAAATTGTTGCCTCTGCGTATTGTAATTTTCTTATTTTAACCTTCCTGAAAAATTGGCGAAATGCTCCTAAGCAGTACGGGTACTATTAGACACAATTTGGATCAAACTAGAACATCGAGTACACTGTTCACGCAACGCTGTTGTTTTAATGTCCCAAACAAGCTACTATTAGAAGCTGTTCAGAAAGTCTTTCTTACTGCATGCAGTATGCAATCTTGTTGGTCTAGTAGCGTCAGACTACGCAAAATGGCAATGCGTCACGCGTGTCCCATACTTCGAGTTTGAAAATGGACCAGTTCCTAACTGGTTCAAACAAAAAACCTCCATCTGATTAATACGAGTTTTAAATGTTTCAAAAAGATGGAAGAAATGAACCTGCTAAAACGTGAGATAAGGAGGCGACAAGCAGTAGCAAATCCACCTACCGACCATCCATCGGACGCCCCGCATACAGTCGATAAGTGTCCACTTAGCGGCCAAAGTAACTTTGTAACTATTACTCTGCTACAAAGAGCTTTGAAACTCGCAGGGGATCGCGTGAATATGTATACAAGTCAGCGTTCTGGAATCACCTCTCTTCCTGATGTATATAAATGACATTTTTGACGTTATTGTAAATGATGGGCCCTACATGATGGTGGACGATATAAAAGTTGTGTACACACTGTTGATTCCAGGAATCAGTAGTCCGTGTTTCGAAGCAAACAAACTGACCTGAATGCAGCTGAAGCATGCTATTGTACTTCAAAAATGGACTTCTCCGTAGAAAAGAGTAACGATATCTCATACCTATGTGATATGAATGTCAAACTGCTAATCTTCGGTAAACCCCTAGCATATGATAACCAAGTAAGAGATTATGGGCTTCATTACTCCAGCAGCCATAACTTCTCCGAACATGTACAATACGCTGTCGCTAAAGCCAAGCAAAAGAATGCACTGTATCTCAAACCCTTTACCTTAACAAATTATAAACTTACATTGTACAAGACTAGCACACGCCCAATGTTACAGTACTGCTGTATGGTACTCGGTAACGCAAGACAGTGACAGAGCGACACTAGAGTGTGTTCGTCGTGCTTCTACGAGACAGAGCCTGGGCGGTACAAAGATGCTAACATACTGAACGCTGTAAATTGCTGATGTTGGACCCAGTATAGCTGTGTAGAATAAAGCTAAGCATATCGCCGCTTTCGATGTAAGTAATGGGCGCAATCATACACCTGGATACCCTCACAATTATAACACAATAACTGTTATCTTAAAAGTGATAAAAATTGCACGCCTGCGATTACAAGCTCACGCACCAACATACTGGCAAGTTTTTTCCGCGCTAGATATGCTTTGATCTGGAATCCTCTCCCACTGTTCGTTAGCTCATACACATCTCCTCACATGTTTCGTGTTCAGATACATTTCTCACAATCCCAAAAGCTATGCAGCTTTTCAATCTGACTGTCGCTGAGACAGGGATTTACCAGGAGAGACCAAGAGAGAGCAATGCATGTCCGCGATACCCTACGGTGATACAGTTAACAGCTTAAATGACATCTTAGAAAGCAAAAAAGAAAGGAAAAAGGCCACCTTTTCATGCTTGGTCTTCCAAAATTTTTCACTCTGCTTACCCGGCCATACCAACCTCAAAGCCTCCATATCGATATGGTGGCTAAAGAGGGATTTTAAACCGATTCCTCTTCTTCATTCATCCGAAAAATAAGTTTTCCTTACTCGGCCACGCCGACCTCGAGGCTTTCATGTCCAGGTTGAAGTCGACGATAAAAAGTAAAACGAGTCCCCTTTTTCACTTCTTTGTTCCCTGATATATCCTCTCATTAACCGGCCATGCCTATCTCAAGGCCTCCATGACCACATAGATGGCTATGAAGAAGCTCATCCAAGAATCCATTCTCTTCTACCTGACGACTGTTACACTATTCCTTTTCAATCATCTTAAAAGGACGATGGTTTCTATTGCTAACTCTGTCACAGATATACACGCGCGCGTAGCAAGCTACCATAAACGATAGATCTGCTATGCGCCTCCCCAAACCAGTGTTTGAGTACTGTCTCTGCTACAGATCCCGAAACATTGGCAGGCATATTGGCGATATCTAGGAATACAAGCCTGACCCACTGTAATGAAAGACAATCTCTAAAGTGATATCATTACCTAACATGCATGCCACCCTTACCTTTGTTTACTCAGTGTTTGCTGTTGATCACATTATTAATAACCTGTGTCATATTTGCTTCACAATATTCTAATTTTGCTAAACTGACATAATTACAACAGACTTCTCTGCATGCACATCGATTAACCTGTCCACCGTACTATCTTTCCAACATATGTCCCTTCCTCCGAGCCTCGTCCAAATGTTGCGGTGAAATATTCCCATACGCCTGGATGCTTGGCGTTTGGATCGCATTCTGCTGCATGATGAAACAATCAGACTCAAGCTGCTCCCGACTACTGTGCTACCATAGCCAACACAATGTGCCGAGTATAGGTAAGCATTTAACCAACAAAAATACTACATTGCAATCTATTCGCGAACTGCCAGCCAATATGTGATTGACACTGTTCTTCCAATGGGTCTGAGTGACCGTTCATTTTTTCATTTATCCGTAAACTCAACCAATTAGAGAAACCCATGTATAATTCGATCGGATCCGTGTTTCACACAGTCAAGAACTATTATTTGTAATTTTACTTTTATTTACTTATAACTAGTCAATTTGATGCTGTTTCTAGGAGAGCACCATATTCTGGTACTTCGGAGGTAAAGTCAATATCAAGTGCAAAAGTGTTTAATTCTGACTTCCAAAAGACAGAAGTTTCACAGCTAAGCATGATAATTCGGTCAAACAAAATACGACTATAATCAACAGAGCTAGTGATTTTGATGGAGCGTCCTCTCGGAAAACCAGTTCTGGCAGTCATGTATACTTTTCTAACGCTGTTTCCTGCATTCGAAATGGGAACAATGTGGTTCAATGAATAACAGCCGCCAGTATCCCCTAAATTCTAAACGCAAACAAAAGCAGCAACTCAGTACTCAACCGGTCATATCCTGCCTGGAGTCTACACTGACCAGTGTCTAGGTTCGTCAAGGATATCGGTGGACCAGGTCAAATTGATCGACACTAAGAGGTCAGTTGATGCATCAATGCATCATTGGGCGAATCTCTCGCATCGTATTATTGGACACGTATCTTTCTGTCAGACTCGTGGAGTTATAGAAGGCGTTCAACCAAATTTGCATCCTACACAATATGTATATGGGAATCACCACTATCCGGTCCCGTTTACGAAGCACACGAAATAAGCTACACATGGTGCAGGGGTTGACACTAGTGTGCCTACGGCACGTGTAGTGTAACATTGTAGCTGCAGCGCACGTAAGGAGGTTTTACCCAGCAATGGAAATGATAGCTGCCCACCGAATCCTATCAATGTCTCACACAGTCAATAGCCTATCAGTGCCATGATGCAGATGACACAGCCTTTCAAACCAACATCCACAAACCAAGTTGCAAGAAGCTCTTCTCAGAACTCTCCCTCTCCCATGAGGCGTTGTCCCAACCATGGGCTCCTTCTGCGAATCATATTCCAGGAGGCCATACTCAGTCAAAACCCACTCCGCAGTAGCCAGCTCCGAATTATGTTCCAACATAGGTGGTAATACACACCCTGTTTCTACAATTTATATTCTGGACTCAGAAGCACGGCTTTAATCCCCAAAGTTTATAAAGCCGTCTAAACAAACTTCCTAGTATCATAAGTATCTAAATATTTTTGGTTAACACTCGCTCTCTTCATTTTAAGAACCACATACTATGCTGATTTGTGCTGGTGAATAATCTGGACATTACATTCATAACTGAATTTTGGTGCCATAACAATATGTCTGACAATCATTTAACTCTTGTCGGATAGGGCAAGTTTATTGGAAATCGACATTGTCGTCGAGATGGTGGCTGTGCAATTTAACTGAGAATTCGCTCTTGGCAGAAACCTTCGAGAACCCAATGTTGAACGATGTCCAGGAATCACCATGACTCACGATATTTGTTAGTTAGCAGTATCTGCTTATGGGATGTATATACAGCACGCCAAACTGCAGCCAAGAGGACTTTTGACGCTTGCATTTGAATGCGTCACTAGCCTATCGTTTATACATAAGATGACCGGAGATGATTTCAGTCTGCCATCGGTAACCTTGTCCTTTGGAACCATGAACCAGAGGTTAAAGTATTCTGGATCTCCTTATTTCTTTGGGTATGTCTGCTATATATATTAAGCTTCTTGATGAATTTCTCCGGGAGCGATCATCTAGTGATCAAATGTCGCTTACGACTACGCATGACCGTTGTATAACATTCAAACACTAAGATTTGTACAGGCCTATCAAATGAAACGCGTTCAAGGATCTTGTTCGTTCGATGAATTGGGACAACCTCTTACATTCTTCATGTCATCAAGCATCAGTGGACTAGTTTTATCATAGAAATCGTTTATAAATGAATTTAGCTGGAGCTTTAAAAATGAGCCACCAAATCAAACATAAGTATCAAAGCAGTGCTATATCTTCATATGGTTGGGCGGAAATTCTGGATAACTGCAGACTTTGCACTATTATTCCAGTAATCAAAAACCATCGAAGAACTGACACATCAAATGACAGAAATCTCATTCTAAAAAAGCGTACAGAAGTTTTGAATGCCCCTGGCAAAACAAGTGCACTATCTCAACTAATCTCAACTAATTTTCAATGTTACCACCATGCCTAATGGAACATACATCAACGCACCAGTTGATACATGTGAAGCCCTCATTGTTTACTCAGCCGAATAAATGATTAACGATTCATCAGACGCACCAACGCTTATCATGCCGCACATCGTTGGAAGTCTATGCACAGTGGAATGCATTATTGCGAAAATCAGTGATCAACGGTCGCGCGTACACTCCTCGAATTGCGCAAGGCCTGATGGAATCCCTCCCTGTTTAATAAAATGCAGTGCTATTGACTTACCTCTGCCTGTGTTCAAACTCATTATACTCTCTTTTAACAGCGGAGTATATCCCACTCAATGGAAGACGTCTGTCCTTATCGCAACATAAAAAGGAGCCGCTCATGAGGTTAAAACATTTGTCTCATCAATCACACACCCATCGTAACTAGAATAACGGGAAGCATAGTGAAAGATAAACAATTTGCATTCTTGAACAAGGCTGACATCAGCAATTCGCAGCATGGTATCATTAAAGGTCCTTCCTGAGAAACGTGCCAGAGAATATTCTTAAACCACACAATGGTGAATCAAGCAGACTTTTCTCGGAGACGGCTATCCACAAGGCATCTTCGACATTCGTACAAAGTCAAGTAGTCCGAGGTCTACTGGGTAAATGGTTGAAAAGCAACAGTTGTTTCTCCAGCTTCCTTTTAAGGGTGAAATGGCGGCTGAACTACTTACAAGACGACTGATATGAACTTGCAGAGAAACCTTTAATACAGTACAAATTAACATTGTCGTCAAGAGAAAATCGTTTATTTTTTTCGTTTTCAATGTTAAAGTGGCTGTTCAAATCCTATTATTCATTAGCCTTCAGCAAAATATATGTACTTTCCATCACAGAAATGTTAATATCTCTACCTAATAGAATACACTCTACCAACCGTAGAAATGTATTCCGACCTTACCTATCACACCAGATTGCATCGCTATAAGCTAAGGATTATTTTTAGTAATGCTTAAACTAGATCACAAGAGTTATATTTACATGTACTGAAGCACGGCATACACAGAATGAATCACTACGGTAAATACGTGTAAAACATCCCTGTTTTATTTGCCCCTAAATAATTACTGCAGTTTGACACTAGAAAATGATTTCGCTGACATCGTCGCATATGTGATCCAGTTTTCTCAAGCTGCAGAAACCAGCAAAAGTCACCAATCCCAAAAGGTGTGTATTTGCCACTGTAGTGCTGCCATGTTTGGTAAAAGCGTTCACAGTGTTCATCACTAACAGATTTCAAATTCTCAGGGAAAAAGTCCAGATTATTATGCAGCAATTGAATCTCGGATGACACTCGAGCACCAAGAGCTTGATATTCCGCTATGCGTTTTTTATAATTTCTTGATATTTCTTTGCCCGTTCTACCCAAAAATCCTTACATACTGCATCAATGATCTCCACGCTCCTAACTTACATGAAGTCAACTGGCAATCGAAAGCACTGTCTGCCAATATCCGGCAAGCGTCAGGCTAAATAAGTAGTCTTTCTTTGAGCTTCGCAGTGCTAAATTTCGGAAACATTTGTTTCAGATACTGAAACTCAAAACCATCTCGCTTGATTGCTTTGACCAAATATTCAACGTAATCAAGCTTGATGTGCAGGGCTGCTAGAGAGCTGTGCTCAGGTTGCACAAGAGATGTATGCCTTACACTCATTTTCCCTGCAGCGTAGTTCGTCCTCTGTGGCCATTTTTCGATTGTGAAGAGCCATTGTTTTGCTCCACTGTCCCATAATCATAGGAAACAGCAATATTTTATTGGACCTCTGCATACCCATTAGGATTCTAGTGAAACTGTAGTCAGCACTGATGTTGCAACAGCACTTATCGTAGTACAGTGCAGCGAGTATCCCTTGCGTACTTTCCTAAGCCTCCTTCATATTGGTTTCATGCAACACAGGCACAGCTGGGTTTACATTTCCAATGTGGAGCAATTTAGCTCAAAGACTACTTTTTGACGAATCAATGAACAAACGTCATTCATCACTGATATGCCTCATTCCAATCTCTTTCATCAGCAATTTCACGTCGGAATAGTAACGAAAGGTTTCTCTCGTGTCACAGAAACCGGACAATTTAAAACTTCACTTTCTGTATACAGTAACATTGATGTTTACAGCAAATAAGTGCCGCTGTTGCGGCAGAGATGCCAACAATTCTGCCTTGACTTTAGGCAAGCCCAGGTCACGTACCAAGTCATTCAGCTCCGACGGTTCAATAAGATGTGGGTTGACAACATCAGCTTCCAAGTTTTCACTGATGTCAGAATCAGGTGAAGTTGACCACGCAGAATCAATGCTCATCATCAGTGACATATTCATTACAGTACTGGAATATGTAAGATGCAATCACGTGAACCAGATCGAATAGTTAAGTGAAGATCGGGGTAATGAATTTTGCCCTTGGTTCGTTTGAAGAATCCAAGGACATAAGTTAATCAGAATTGGCTGTCTGTCGTCTGATCCTCTGCGTCACTCCATACTATGGGATGGCAAAGGGCACCTTGTGTTCGCCCTTGAGCCACTGAGTCAGATAAAGGTGACACGACACATAAATGATATGCGGCGCCCGTCTCTAACCCTGTTCCTCCCGTTTCATCTCCAAATATGCCTGGTGGGCAGACTTCAGAATTGAAGAAATGAGTCTGCACTGCAACTTGTATTAAACTGTCCACAGACGTAGCAAAATTGCTTTCGGTCATTAACACAGCTTCGTCGTTGAGTCATGACCAAGATATCAATTAAAGAAACACAGGCTTTAATCTACTTTGAGTAGCAAATGGATATCATGGTCAAACTCAATTCTTTTATACGGTTAGAGGGATCCAGTGGACCAACCACAGGAGAGTATGCAATGTAGAGAACGCATTGCTGGATGAAATTAAAAACTGCAATTAAACAGAAACCCGACATGATAGAAAAGTTTCGTTTACATATTTGTAAACAACTCGTATGGTACTACTACCGATACGCCATCTCATTTCGGTTATAAAAATGAGGTTGAACAGTGTTATCTGCCGGTTCACTTGCTCCTTTTAATATGTGCTTATAATTTTAATACGTTAACATCTCCGCTTTTCCACATCAGCCCACTAAAACGCTTTTCATTTTATCACAAATATTTAGTTTCGTAAGAGTTTCCATCCCACGTTTCTTGTTAATCATCGCTTTTTTACTCATAATACACAATTGTTCCATTTTTCTTGTGGGGATAATTACATGGGGCCCACGACTAAGCTAGTAGGAACCGGCTTCAAAGAACATTTTTCGAACACGCCCGTTGATCATCGATACAGAACTAATTTGATTGTGGTAACTAACCACCTGTTTTGCAAAGGGCATCAAACAGACAAACGTACTGCTTACGAAATTCTATATAGAGTACCGCCGCAACTAAATCACCTGTCAGGAGGAAAGCTTTATGCTACCGGTGAAAGTGTATGCTTCGGATCGACATCAAAGTAGTCTACTCACAAAAACGTGCAAATACCCCATTGTGTATGATCTATATACGCTTGAATCATGGTGCCAACTGTGTCAGGTGTCATTTGTCGCGAATAAATGTAACATTCTGTGATACAAGTATCAAGTACTGCCAAACCATCTATTACTGTAAGGTAGCTTCATCACGCAATGCAGACAGTTCGCTGCTTGGGCATGCGATGCTGTGTGACCTTCAACTATTCTTATCAATGTGACTTTCAAGTTTCGAACGCCATGAAAACCATCGGATGCTTATACCATAACATTTATCTCAAAGAATCTCACATCTGGCTTTAAAAACCACAACTATTATTTTGTACTGAATACTGCCCATTGCTCTAATCAACTCTGTGGAAATCTGACCAGCATGTTCTGGAAAAGGTCAGCGACGATTCACGAATAAGCTAATTCGACAAAGATGACATACAGACAGCGTTGTGACAAGCTAGGATTTGACCCAGTCTGGCTTTAGAGAATGAGGCCGAACCTGTTTCCTTTACAAAATCAAAACCCATCAAATACGCAGTTATGAAGAAGGCGTCCACATGTCTTTGTACAGCAGACACCAGATCGGCAATAAAAAGATAAATGTCGTGCTTCCAAAATTTACAATGTGAATCCGAGAACCTTTTTCCGTCCACTACTCAAAGATCTCCAACGAACTTCCAGGGATATTAAAACATGCTGTACACTGCGTAATTTTAAGCTTACCAAGAATGAGACGTTTGGAACACTGCAAAACCGTTCTAGAACATTAGCAACCGTGCCTGACTAGATTACGAACATCTAGAAAAACGTTTGGACTATAGCCCCTTTCATTTCTTTTTTCTTCCAGGCCTATACATCTACCATGTGTTTGTGAAGACAGGTTAAAAATACCAGAAAAGTAATTACGATTATTTTGGGTTGTCTAACTTTAAAAGTTGTGCTCTTTTATTTTTAATAGTATATTTATTCCACAACAAGAAATGGTGTGTCAATTTTTGAGCAGTTGCTTCTAATAAACGGTATCTCGCATCGTCGGGATGTATACAATAGATTCATCTATTTACTTTAGTTGGGTATTTGGACAGACAAACTCGGTTTTACTTTCAGCTCACCAACGCATGATTTCAATGAAGCATTTGTATAGACTAAGCATGACGCTTCCGAAAATTTCACGAATATGACTCAGTGAATCCACAAGATGTTATTCTTGAGGGCCACTATAGTGCAACTGATTAATAGTACGTTCTAATTGATCAGTACCACTCCAAATCTGAAATTCAACTATTTTCTGGTGTATGAATACTAGTCGGAGGATCAGTGTGCGGACAACACAATGCTTAGCATCCCGGTAAGGTTAAGAGGTCCACGGCACATTGCGATTTGCAGTGAATCATGATACTAACGGCTTTTACCACATGTATGCGTGAGTGCTTTACGGCAGCTTATCTCATACTTGGCATTAAGAAAATCTGTGCTGGTAAAACAAATTAGAGGCGTAAGCTGCTGACTGGCGGTTCAAGCCGCTGGTGGTCATGGGTTCGAATCCTGATGCCCAACAGGCGGAAACTGCAGCCTAGTGCTTTTCCGGACATGCGAACGACTATCTGGTTTGGAAACCGGCTGCAAGGAATCTGATTGATTTGAATCCAAATCTCCTACTCATGAGTAATGTAAATAGTTGAATTAAAGTAAGCCATTAGTTCGCGAGCAGTTATTTAACAAAATGTGCACAGGCGCCAAACTACCAACGTAACTGTAGACCGATTAGAGTACAATGAACAAGGGTTTTATACGGGTAACAAAGCTACTGCTGTACAGGTCCCGTAGGATGGTTTTTGGGAACTCACAAACTATATAAAATTGTTAGCAAACGGGTTTAGACCGGTGAACTAACTGGAGTATACGTAGTGTAATCTGTAAATCTAATGTAAATCCATAATGAAAGAAGCAACTAGGATGTTGGTAAAAATCATGCCACCTCCGGGTGTGCACATACAGGTAAAAAAGTGGAACGAATTCTGGGATTTGACCGCTAGTTAAATCACTTACAGGCACTTGTGTTTCTCCTTGGGTAGTGGGTCAAGTAAGATGGTGCAGCGAAGGAAGTGTGCGGTCAGCTCGGGATTTGAACGTTGCCAGCGTGGGAGCATTTATGAAAGAACCCGGTAGGGCGTTCCACTTTCCGAAAACGCGTACGGAAAAGAAGTTTCTAGGGCATTCCAAACGACTGTTCTGCTCTGCCAGCTTGAGATGATTGCCTCTCAAATTGTCGTTGTGACAGCTCTATCAAGTAGTGGTACGTGTGGTTGGAGTCTCTCAAAATCTGGTAAGTCAAAATGAGGACATCGCGCAATCGCCGATACGGCCCGCTGAAGACCCTCAGCAATTGTAGCCTACGTTCATACAACAGCTTACACAGACCCTTGACATTTATGTTTGCTGGGTGTTGGGGTATCTCCAAGGCGATGAGTTTTCTCTTCAGCCATGGCTGCCAGACCTGTAGTACGTATTCCACATGTGGCCGTATGTATGAGCCGGGAAGTTGTGGAAATATCGAAAGGTCGAAGCGTCCAAATGTACGCTTCAGGAGACCCACGTGTTGGATGCCCTTCCCAGACGTCGCTTCAGGCCACTTCGAACATCCTAGGCCCACCTGGACAAAATCTTTCAGATCCTTCTAGCCAGAAAACGTTTGAAGCTCCGTAAGGGCAGCAATCTACGCTTGTCCACATTGCATCTAAGTACATTCTGGAGTGACCGTGCGTATACCTTATCCCGATCAGCTTGAAGTACTATGATATCAACTGGCGTATTGATCGCCCTCCACACCTTGATATCATCGGCCTTAAGCAGACAGTTTGAGCTTATGATGCGTGTGTTATCATTAATATAATTCAGAAATAATCTCGGTCCTAGTACCGATCCCTGTGATGCTCCGCATTCAACTCGGATGGGATCTGACAGAGATGCACGCACTCGTAGTTCTAAGCACGGTGAAGAAAAAGTTTCTGATCCCTCCTAGGAGAGGATCACCAATACTGGAGCTTGAAGAACAGCATGTCATAGTCTAACCGGTCGAACGCCTTTGAGAAGTCAAGGCAACATCAACTCACGTGCCAGGGTCCACTGCTTCAGTCCAAAAGTATCGCGTTAATAGTAGATTTAGATCGCACGATGGATTTTGTCCAAAGCTATGCTGTTCCGGTGTGAAGTAGTTCAATTCTTCCCAGGATGCCCTTAGCGAGTCAGAAATAATGGCTTCCATGATTTTTGGAAGAACCGGTAGTAAGATTATGAGACAGTAGTTTGCTGGAGTAGAACCACTACCTCCTTCGTGAATTGGAGTAATCATCCCCTGTTACCAGATGTCGCGCACGTACCTTTTGTCAAAACAGTGTTGAAAGAATCGAGCCAAAGGCTCAGATATACTCTCTCTTATTGTCGCTAGGGATTTCGTGTGCAAATTAGCAACTCCAGCAGAGCTGGCTTGCTCAACCCCAGCATCTATTACAGTACAGCTACTGCTGTGAAGGATATGTAAGCGTGTATTGGGGGTGAAACAACCATTGTCGTAGGATTATGTGGCCAGTGATTTCCCTGTACTATTGAAGCATATTGTAGGCGAAGGGTAATCTCCGCCCCTTTCGATGCTCGTGGGGGTTCATCCGTTGTTTGAAGAGGAGGAATTCCCAGTTTCACCTTACCTAGACTGTTGACGTGTTGATACAGAAGCTTGTGACTTTACGATATATGTACTGCCAAGTTCTGCTGGTACACCATTCTATCCACGCGAACTAGCTAAGTACAGTAGTTACCTAGGGTCGCATAAGCCATCCAGTTCTCGGTGTTGAAAAGTATTTTTAAATATGTCAGGCTGCGTTTAGCACCTTTATACAATTGCGTGTCTTGCTTCGCACAAACGAGCCCACGTATTTTGGGTGGAATTAATTCTTCGCTAAAGCTTCGACAAACAGAGTCTGAAACTGGCAGACTAAGTGTTTCTATGCACTAGCTGGTGCTTAGTTTATTAGAAAGGTCCAGTTGGCTGTTTCATCTAGTCGAGCTAATATGTCCCAGCGTATTATCGATTTTTGTTGCATCCGTGATTTCTGCGTAATATCCTGCATAGCAAATGAATTCGGAGAGTAGGATTACTTGATCGCTGCTGCCCAAGGGAACGTCAAGGATCACCCTCTTGAGCGTTGAAGAATATCTGATCGAGTGTTGACGACTGATCTTTTCCTCGGAATCGGGTGGGAGTGTTGAGGTGAACATACAGTGGTCAACTGAAGACTAACTCTTGTACATCCGCTTTAAACTGTTCTCCAAGGGATGCTTTGGACTCCAAACCGTGGGCGTTGAAATCATCAGTAGTGAGAATGTGACGGCCAGTTATGTTTATCACCTGCTTTATTGTAGATGTCTGCTAGAAGTCCACTTTTGACGTAGAGGAAGGAGGGTGTTAAATTGCCGCCATCAAGCGGATGCCGTCGTTTTTTAAAGGTAGACGACACCAAAGGGAATCATGTACATTACTGAACGGGTCCTCTATGGGCTCACATTGCAGATCACTAGGAAAGAACAGTGCTACCCCTCTACTTTTGCAGCGTTAGTCCTGCCGAACAAAGGATATGTCTGGCATTGCGGTCTAGATGTCATTCATGCCAGGGCGTAAGCGCCTTTCCGTTCTAGCGATGCGGTGGCCTGGTTTTGATCCTTGAAGCAGTCAGATCAGTATGCCTTCAGTATGCCTTCAGCGTTGGCTTGCATACAGGAAAGGTTCTCGGAGGTTCAAGGCTATTGACTGAGAGCACATGATGTGTGTGGATTAGTGTCGACCGATGCGAGCGCAGTAACTACTCGGTTGTAGGTGAATCGCCAAATTTCCATAGAAATGCAATCTGCTTTGGTCTCAATTACACCTGCGGTCTGTAGTCCATCGTCAGCCTTCTTGATGTCTACGTGTCTTGGCGCCCAGGGTTCTTAACCGCTGTTGTGGTTATATTGAGTCACGTGTGGTTTCGTTTCCGCGAGAACAGCGAGTGACTGCTGCTCGCTAACTCCTATCTTCATTCGTAGTTCCGATGTGAGTGTGTTGCATAGTAATTGACACCAACGGATTAAGTTCACGGTCATCTGGTATGATTGCATCGTTAGTTTCAGTATCCTTGGGCCAATGCCACTGAAATCAAGGGACACGGCTAACTGTGTAGTCGACTGAAGTATGACGTCGCCGGCATAGAGAGTTTATGAATGTAATGACGTTTTTCCAAGTCATGAGAGTTGGTTTCGCTGTTGCTGGTTGTCGGTAGCTCGAACACGAAATGAACGAAAATAATTCATTTGCTACTCTCCTTTGGGTGGCCGTTAAAATTGTTTTGTCCCACTGGCGTTCGCTCCATGGAACACCCGGAAATATGCGCAGCACACAGTTTTCAATCCGCAAGCTGTGTGCCAACAAAAGCACCGTCCCGACAGCGTCTGTTTATCTCATGGTTACTCACATTAGCCTGGACCCCCGCAAAGAATCGAGGCTGGATGTCTAGTGATGCACATTAGATTAATCGGCCTGGCTTGAACTCCGCTTCTGTCACAAAGGAAGTTCCATTGCTTTAAGCCATCCAGCTGTTTACCCAATAGAGAGTTCGCTTTGGACTCCTGCACGTTTGTGCATATAAATGTCAATGCCTCGTAGTTCCGCCTAGGCTACGGGGACGTTTAAAGCACGTATAATGAGGCTTTGGTGACCTCGCTGCAGATTACACTTGCTCCTTGACTCGTTTTGCCGTTGTATTTGTTGCAACTACTGGGTCCGTACTTTGAGTACACCGAGCACCAACGGTTACATAGATGGATCGGCCTTTAGGGCACTTCTGATTTCGCGGGTATTCGAAAGTGTGGATGTTAATGATGTTGCATCTATTGATGCATTGGAAAAGACATGTGGGCGGTAGTCCTAGGTATGCTTCTGCGGGCCACGCATACGGCTTATTTCGTGGTTCCCATTGTTTCTAGTACTGCGTGGAAGAGTGAACTCCTGGCACTTTTCCTTGGTCTCGAGATAGCAATTGTGGGATACGGATGAGGTGCAAGCTGTGCTAATGTCATTTCAATTTTGCATTTAAACCTTGCTCAGTTTCTGCGACTAGGTTGTCATACTTTTGTGTTAACGGTAGTACGCACTTTTCTAGCGGACCCGAGTGCAATTCGGACAGAACTAACTTGAACGCGGCGCATTATATTTCTTTCTGACGGTTCTACATACCTTGACGCACTTCGAATGATACCGGCCAATGCAATTTGTACACGTCAAACGCATGTTCAGTAACTGTACAAAAGGCGTAGTTTCAGGTTACCGGTGTGTTAGTCATGATAGCCGAAAGGCCGCTGTTTCTTTTGCAACAAGCTGTTACGTCCCCGTCGGCTAGCGTATGATCGAAAGCCGTCAGATAAAGGTCAACTGACAGGCTCATAGTGATTTGTGTGTTCCATCCGTGGATCATACAATCGCGGATAAGCCGTTTGATGTAAAAAATTATCATGCTGGGCAGGTGGGTTGATGGCAGCAACTGAAATCAGGGGCGGAGGAAGTTGACAGTTGCTCACTAAGAGAGTTTCGCAGCGAGAACGAATTTTTATCTGTAGCTGTAACACAGGTTGATGGAATGACACGAGTAAAAGCTTACTCGAAAGCTTGGAGACTCCTCTATCGAAAAGATCAACATCCTGTGTGTGATTATAACAGCGTGAAATTTTACAATTCAATAAGGGGAAAGTTACCTTAAGTTTTAAATCCGATTAATCCAACCCCGCAGCAAATATTTCAGAGAAAATGTTTTCGGTATCGGGAACTCGTCAAACCGAAACGAAAATGTGGAAATCCGGTTATGTACGACAAAATATCGCGCAGCAAATGTAAAAATAGTCGTAACACGATACGGAGTGGTTAACGTCTCTTAACCCTAAAGAATTACCACTTTCAACCTCGCTGGTATAATCATCATGTTCAAAAAACGTGATCCCCTGCTTCTTGCACAGAGAAAAATATAAAAATGGTTTGTCGGGCTATGGTTTTTGAAGGGTCACAGAATCACCTTCTCGCATCTGTAATCTCGATGACTCCTTTCTTACTAGAAGGTGTACCATCTGGCTACAAAAATTTCTGACTCTGGAACAGGTTAGCGCTGTCGAGATTTTATAAATTTCTGACGGTAGCTACTAACTTTGGATGATAAATGCATCTTTTTCAGACCTATCGAGTATGTAGATAAACATGGTGCAAACAAAATATGCACCGTTGCAACCTCAACACGACATTGATGCAATCAGTCGTCTACAACACACGACCCGACCAGAACTCTACGACGGGAAACAAGTTCTGTTCGCAGGTCTCCGAACCTATTCTCTAACAGATACTGTAAAATCTGAATCAAATTAGGAGTCGAAATACCTGCCTGCACTCTTGAGCACAAATTTCGCAGAAGCATCAACAAGGGAGACCAACCTGTTTGATTGTTCCGAAACGACAAGTCAAGGTTACAAATGGTTTAGTATATGTTTCGCCACCGTACTCTGTGTGAACACTTTCATAATATCGTGCAGTAAAACCTCCGAAGTTGACCACCACTTTATTCTGACCATCCCACTAAGTTGACGTTTAGGTATTGTTCCAACGTTCACCATGTAAAAACCCACGGATTAAAACCTCCATGTGTTGACCACCTCTCTACGTTGACGACTTTGGTCTAGTCCCTTGAGTGGTCGACTTACGGAGGCTTTACTGTGTGTGTGTGAGAGAGAGAGAGAGCGGTTGAATGTCAGTCAAATTCGATGCATTTTAGTCAGCAAGTGCATGTGCTGCGGTTGTCCTTCCAGAAGTCATTATCTGAGTTGTATTTCGTTTCCAGATCCATCTGCCATCAGCGTTTCAATCAATGTTGCCGATGCGGACTTGTCTAGTGGCTCTTTTCCTTGGTGTAGTGGTAGCAATTGGGGGAGGCAGATGAGGTGCAAGATGTGCTATGGTCGTTTCGAGCGAAGCAAATTCTGCATTTAAACCTTGCTCAGTTTCGGCGACTAGGTTGTCGTACTTTTGTGTTAACGCTGGTACGCACTTCACTGGTGGACCCACGTGAACCTCGAACAGAACAAAAGCTTATTTATTCATATTTAACTATCTGAACAGCTCTCAGAACCAAAGCAGCGATTTACTGCACCAACATTTGCTTTAATTACAAAAGTCATGGAATGTATGTTGTAGTGGCCGTTTTCCAAAGTTTGTCTTGG
The DNA here is from genome assembly GCA_944474145.2 of Dicrocoelium dendriticum. Lineage (NCBI taxonomy): Eukaryota > Metazoa > Platyhelminthes > Trematoda > Plagiorchiida > Dicrocoeliidae > Dicrocoelium > Dicrocoelium dendriticum. The sequence continues at coordinate 48,595,842 of OX104062.1, forward strand.
TCCGAGATTTTGAATGGTTTGCCTTCGTAAAGCAGCAAACGTGTTTGTAAGGACACAAGCAGTCCTAAGCACACATGGCTGTCCCGTATTCAGCTGTTCATACACCAGATATTTTTACTTTAATCAATAACGCTTGAGGAAATGAAGCACTGTGTTGCCTCGGCACGCAGTCCTCTCATCTTGCTTACATACATGCTGAGCACTGCTGAGTAAAGGATTTCCCTGTAGATAACCAACGCTTTTCCTCGTAGCGGCTTTCAAATCAGATAGTCAAGCACATGTCCGAGCCAGCACTAGACGGCAGTTTCGTCCTGCTTAAGTTAGGCGGTAGTTCTTATTCACCGGCTTCATCAGGGTCCAAACCTAAGACCACTGGCGGCCTACACCGTAAACCAGCAGCTTATATCACTAAGACATGGGGGATAGGTGTTCTAAGCGGAACTCGTGTATATCGGTGCCAACCCTGACCTCTTCAACCTTCGTAACTTACGTGGCTGTAAGGGACAGGACGTACTACATAAAAGTTAGCTTCGAAAGCATAAAACTACTGGAGCGTAAGTTGTTAGTTAGCGGTGCATGCGGCCGGTAACCATGGGTTCGAATCCTGGACGGCCAAATGAGTACGCATTACTTACGTGTCCCAAGAGACGGAACTACAATCTGATGCTTTTCCAAACAAGTGAATGACTATCTGCTGTGGGAGTGTTGTGAAGCAACTTCACGATTTGTGAAATTTTGCACAGCGTTTTACCTACTGAAATAAATAAATAGCATACAGTCATCGTTCAGACTGGTCGTTTAGAGCAACTCTTTACAACAGAATACCAGGCGTTGTACGCCTATGTAAACCGACACATTATATCTCTAGACAATCTCTTATTTTGAACTTTTGCGCGGCAGTTCCTGTCGATGTAGCCAGTACTACCAATCTACATTCGGACTTGATGCGAACCGAAAGAAATAGAACGATCTGAAAAAGGTGACCTCATACCAGTGTGACTGCGAAATTAGTTCATCTACCATCCGGCTTTGAAGACTGAGTTGTCGTGGTTTTAATAAGTCCATTTTTCCTACGAAGAAAAAGGCTGTTTGTGCATCGGCATATCCACTTGGAGGACGGTAAAGCCAAATGTGGCCGGAAACCTAAGCAATATCAGATGAGGTGTTCAGTAGCGGTACCCTTTACTTTAACCGGAATGATCGGTGTAGTGCACCACGACGTCGACGTTCCGGTTCAGTGGCTGTCTAACATCACCTTGTCTGTGAAATCACATACAACCCATAGTGAAATTCAACTTCTAAGTAGGTAACCGAATCGGATACAACATGACATCGCGTCAGGAGAAACAGTAATGATACAGTCGTTTACAGGTTTTTCAAATCTCTGGGTCAGAATCCAACTGGTTCAGCCACCATGATCTTCATTGTGAACTAATCGCTCATTGGTGGCCACTGAAGTGCACCAACAGTGTACCTAATAAACTGATATAAGAATAACATCGCTGTCACTTTCCGAAATTCAATGAACGATAGGTGATAAAGCTTGGCTCCTACTGGCGATGTACTTGATACTAGTATCCCGGCACCATTGAGTGAGGAGCCAGTCCGAGTTATGTGATGTAGATTTATTAGAAAATGCCTAGAAGGCATATAAAAACGCGCTGACATCAGACGTTATCATCCACAGGTTGTTTATCGCAGCAACGGATAATGATTGATAAAAGTGGCCACCTGCTTGTGTTTGTAGCACAACTATTGGATTATTTTTATTATTTCGCCCTCTGTACAGCATGAACAATTCCACAACATTTGGAATGACCGTAATACTATGTGCATTTGCAACAGAAGCCAAATATTTAGCCATTTGGTAGCCAGACATGGAAGAACAGGCATACGTACTTGCTTAGTCCTCTCATTGCTAGTCACGTGAACAATTGGCATTCATTACTAAGGCGTTTAATAATACGTCTAGTGCTAACCATGTAATGACTACAACAGGTTGTGCCAAATGTTCGTTTAGTCTGTTCAACAAAGTGCAGTCCAGTAAGTCGGTGCAAATGCGATACCATCGCTTATGAGTCAGCGACCAGGGCAAACAAACTGATTCTGTATTCTTCTAGAGCCGCTGATGCGTTTATCAACAGTGTGTTAGACTGGCTGACGAAATCATTTTAACTGACATGAAGGAACTGTTCAGCTTGGAATGTCACAAGTTGCTTTGATCGGATCAAAGAAGGTTCTGTATAATGTGACCATCGTAGGTTTTATGTTTTCTTTAAAGTGTCCTGTACGGTGTTACTGGACTACTTAACTTTGCAGTGACAATCGTGCTTTCCCAATCGTTGGTAACACGCCATGTGAAGGTGAGTCTGTTAACCGTTATGAATCTCGGTTGTGAAAATGACATGGTTTTGAAGTGGTTGGCCAGTGACTAGCTCTCGCAAGTCTAACAGAATTTGCTTGCCGACTCCAGCTGGGATCTTTGGAACCGCATCCCTGACACTGCCAGTCAGCGCAACCAGGATGTATGGGTTTTACGGTCTTCTAAGTTGTGTAGTCTGGTAAAAAGGACTTGTGAAATGGCTTAGGAACCAGGGAGTGACAGGAAAGTTAAAGCGTAGCTGAATGCATGAGCACCTGTTACCAACTTATGCAACCTCCTGTGAAGTCGGTTACTAATCGCCATTAGTCGAACTGTTGACAATGATGCTGGGAGCAATTTCAGCTTGAGTGCAGCTTGGTCACTGTCTAAAACCCTGGTTTTAGTTTTCCGCGGATAATCCTATAATCCTTCGGTATTCAACTTTTCACACTGCTTCCTGTTTCAAAGTTAGAACATAATGAGGTAGAAAAAGTAGTTGGCATCATGCTCTTCTGGTAAAGTACGGCTTAACAAGACCGCTTCAGGATAAACTAGATGTCATCTTGTTGTGCCACTTGCTCCGCATCTTATGAGCCCTTCCGTCTAGCGTTGCAAGTGAAGTAAAACTCATCACTCTTGGACCACATCTTCCGTATACTGGAGCTGGATTTGACCGTCACATATCCCAGGACGAATTTCGCATTAATCTAGCGCTGTTCCATCTATACATTAGGTTGAGCATCCTGTTCATTAGAGAACTGACGCTTCGGAGCACCGTCAATAAGCCTAGTTACCCAGCAATCCCAGATTTTTTGTAGGCGTTCTTTATAAGGGAGCTTCAGGAAAATACAACCATTACATGATGTGATCCGAATACGGGTTCTTTAAAGAATAATTCCCTCGCCTCATCCGATGAAAGAACCCCTACACGAAGAACTCTGAGCCCACCATAGACAGACAAATTTCGATATTGTAAAATGCATGCAATACAAGTATGTTTAACTTGAGCACCAGCCGATGGACATGTGGCATTCCACTTATCCCGTGGCAATTTCACACTAGCTTCAGCACCGTCGATAGATTCGACAGTCAATGAATCGAGGTTCGTCCAGATTTCATCAATCTGTTTTGTTTGTGGCCCAAACCAAGCCCCATTCCTACTAGGATTCACGCTAATATTGATTCCTTTGGCTAGCTGACCAGTGAAGATTTGGCCAGCTTGCGTATTCGTCTAGCTTCGGTTTCGCTCGCTCAGTTGGTGACTTATGAACCAATCTCTAGACGAATAGCCATGCAATAGCTCAATAACTGCACCCGCGCAAACACATGATGGTTCGCATCGAAGATTGCATCGATGAATAACAAGAACGTCACCCACATTTCAGGTTTGCTAGCATGTTCCATTTAATAAACAAGTGTTTCAATCTAAGAGTCGAAACACCGATAACAAGCGTGCCATCCGAAATTAAATTATGCAATTAAACGCTGGCTGATGGTGAAAGCAAAAGAAATCAAAGAAACAGTAGTTAAGAGTAAGCAAAAATTAAAGCTGCACCGCAGGCCTTAGTTGTACACCATGCACAAAGTTCACTGAAAAATATCCCGGTCAAACTGATTCGGCCATCGAATACTAACGAACTGGGATCACAATCGCGAACAATGGGATGTAGACAGAAGGTCAATCGCGTTACAGGTCAACGCAACACTCCAATTAGTGCATGGAACGGTCACAAGTGATCCGCTCAACAAGGTCACACATGTAAGCCCTGATAACCATGGGTGCGGGGATGATGTGGCGTTCATCCTCTGCCCTGGATCCGTGTCCGCCGACGCTCCTCAGACTGATCAGGTTAAGAGAGCTCGTCAAACGCTCGAAACATCTGTCCCATCCATTCTGTTCACCCAGATGTTCACCTTGCTAATCTCAAACGCATCAGCAGTCAGCCTCTGGGGAGATGAGCGCAATCGCTTTCCAACGCTTACAACCTTATCCAAGTCGATCTCATGACCTGGATTTTTCGCGTGTACCGCTACAGCAGAACTCCTTAGTAAAGACATCTATTCAAGCTCATTTCTCGGTGGCCGTGTTATGCGACTTTTATGTTCTGATATCCCTGTGCGTAGCTCTCTCGCGATCTAGCCAATGCACACGTGTTCACAGTCTTTGCAATTGTATTTCTAGACGCAGTTGGTTGTCCTATCTGCGGTAAGGGGGACTTTCAAGTGCACCAGTGTAGAGCAGAGCGTTCGGCCCTTCTGGAAATGTCCCCTTATGTTTGCATTAGTTAGGACTTTGCGGTTGGTCTCCGAAGTTCCATCATTATAAGGAAATCCTACTGTCCCAATACGCCTCGTAGTACGCCAGAAGCATGATGGAATTACAAAACTTGCATAAGCATGATTAATGCAATCTTCCCATTTCATGAACTAGTCAGATATTTGGCTAGCATGTTGCAACCCTTGACAGGACAAAGGAATAAGTTCATTAAGTACCTTTATGTTTTTATGAGGAAAGTGTCGGGTCTAGAAATTTAATCGGATGAAATAATGTTCAGTAACGACGTTAGCTCGCTCTTTACCAACGTGCCAATATGCGACTCTTTGGAGAATGGGAAACACCGTCTAACTGGGGACAGTAACCTGGGAAGGAGGACAAAAGTTACGGTAGATCAAATAACGGAAGAAATAACTTTGGGCCCTGACAAGTCATATTTCATGTTTCAATCTAGATTATACACTCAGCAACAGGGACTTGTCATGGGATCGTCAATATCTCCTGTATTGGCAATTTGTACCTGGAAGACTTTGAAAGGAGGGCACTGTCGGACCCTTGTAGCTCACCGAAACGTTGGTGGGGATACGTGGGTGACAGCTTTGTTATCATGAAACGTGATAATAAAGACGAGTTTCTAAATCGTCCGAACACTGTTGCGGAGATTATAAATCTCACTACAGAATTGGACTCTTGCAGTGGAACGTTGCCAATTCTTGACTGCTTAGTTCACAGGAATAGGGGTAGTCTAAAAACAACGATATCTCGGACACAGATAGATCGGGTCACCCAAAAGATGTGTATGCTAGATTCGTCTCATCTCTACTTCCCAGAGCCCAGACCCTGTGCACAGAGGAAGAAGATTGGAAGGTCACCCGGAAAGAAGCAAGGAACCAAGTATTTGGTAGTGGAAAACCGAGGCGGTTATTCAAACGCTAGTTGCAGCGAAAGTTGAATCTGCACCCACGGCGTACTACGGAGAGCATTGGGACAGTAGGATTTCCTTATAATGATGGAACTTCGGAGACCAACCGCAAACTCCTAACTAATGAAAACATAAGGGGACATTTCCAGAAGGGCCGAACGCTCTGCTCTACACTGGTGCACTTGAAAGTCCCCAATACCGCAGATAGGACAACAAACTGCGTCTACAAATACAGTTGCAAAATCTGTGCGCACGTGTGCATTGGCCAAATCGCGAGAGAGCTACGCACAGGGATATCAGAACACAAAATTCGCATAACACGGCCGCCGAGAAACGAGCTTGAATATACGCCTTTACTAAGGAGTTCTGCTGTAGCGGTACAAGCGAAAGATACGGGTCATGAGATCGACTTGTATAAGGTTGTAATCGTTGGCAAGCGATTACGCTCATCTCCCTAGAGGCTGACTGCTGATGCGTTTGAGATTAGCAAGGTGAACATCTGCGTGAACGGAATGGATGGGACAGATGTTTCGAGCGTGTGACGAGTTCTCCTAACCCGATCAGTCTGAGGAGCGTCGGCAGCCACGGATCCAGGGCAGAGGATGAACGCCACATCATCCCTGCACCCATAGTTATCAGGGCTTACATGTGTGACCTTGTTGAGCGGACCACTTGTGACCGTTCCATGCACTAATTGGAATGTTGCGTTGACTGGTAACACGATTGACCTTCTGTATACATCCCATTGTTTGCGATTGTGATCCCAGTTCGTTATTAGTGCTATACCAATCCTCAGGTTTTTTAGTTGTTCTAACGAACCTTATTTTTTAAATTGATATATTCCCCCCTTTTTAATTACTGCTTTTTTTCGTACTTTTTTGTGTTCCTTTAATTTTGATGGTAGCCAAATATATTCCATTTTTTTATTCTGGTCTTCTTCAGTTCTGTGCATTGCTCCTATTAGACCGAGCGTACTCTCTCAGTCTCTCCTTCCCATTTTTTTCGGCATGTTGCGTTGGTGGCGTGTGTTTTGCTTGTTGTCTTCTTTCGAATGATATTTTTCTTGTATTCGAAATAGAAGCCACCTTTTCGTCTAAAATCCAAAATCCTGCTCCTTTCTTCCATCAACCTAGTTATGTTAAATTCGCACGGAATTCTACTAAGACACACCATGCCATAATCAACGGGTCGAGGGGTTTTCATGCATTGATCATTGTGACTTGGGGTAAGTTTGTTTTGGATAAGTGTTTTATGCTTCGCAAGCCATCCATACATATATTCCTAAACGTTTCTCTTTATTGACATTTACAAGATATATTATTCTGAAAACTTGTAATTCTCGCGGATTTTTACCAACCAATTCATTGCATATACGGATATAGGGAAGAGTTAAATCAGTATAACGGTATGCTTCATTCAATATATTTTAGTCGATATTGTCACTTCCAGCGGTTGGTTGTGGCTTGACATCCCCAATGTGCTTTCGCTTGTTGTACGTATTAGCAAGGTGTCTACCTATTTTTAACACACCATCACGTCTGTATTGTCTCCAGGAGACAGTTGGTCGTTGCTGGAGGGGACGGGGTGCACGGTCCTTGTGGTCGTGTTAGGATCAAAGAGTGGTTCCATGCACTCAGTGTGGAGCGGACTACGGTCCAGCCACCACCTTGTGTGCGCTTGATTCCCCAAATACAGCAAGCTTGTGTTTGTCTGGGAAGGTGTGTGGGCCGGCTCCGTTGATGAAACTTGACTCCCATTCACATGCCTCCCGGTCTTATTCCTTCAGGTCTACACTGGATATGGGGTGTGTGATTGGAGTTGTGGGTGTTGCGGCGCATGCCCCCATGGTCCCTCTGTAGGCGCAGGCGTCCTGTGGCTGTCCCCGTGGAGGCCGCATTTACAAGCGAATCCAGAACCGGATGGCGCCAACCAAGTTTATGATCAGGTTTGTTGTCATTGTCATGTATTTTGTGTTCGGCTTTATGTGTCCGCGCACAATGCCTATGTAACCATGAGTGTGGCTTCAGGTACTTTACCAACAGTGATGACGTTTAGCTACCATACATTTACCAGCATGGCATGTTTTGCGTTAGTGGGGGAGTCACAGATGTACTCTTAAACAATGAACACTGATTTCTCACCGCTGAATGCCAGTGGTCAAACGTTCACCGATTATGGTCCGGGATAATTGCACAGATTCAGGTGATATATGCGTCCAAATTTAAATCTCCTTCCGTTGTTTTAGTGAAAACCGGACGGTGTTGCTTCTCCCAACACTGACACAGTGGTTAAGTGTTTGAATTCTTTAAATGAATTGCTGCCTGAATATGGTGGGAAATGTGAGTTCAAGATTAACTTACATAACAATGTCATGAAAAATATTGGTTTACATTTCTTGTGAGAAAAGGCAAGTATCTTACTCCTGTGTTGATTGCTTTGTTTCAGCCTGGCATTTAGACTCAGTGGACGTTGATCATGAAGATATTCACCTTATTTGTTCATGGTGTTCCTGAACTACTGGGCTCTCCTGAGCCCGAAGCGCAAAAACATGACCAAGTGCAGTGGTGTTACATCCGCGAAGCACCCTCTCAGAACCACTTTGTCGCTAAATTACTAAGGAGAATTCCTTCATCTCCAAACTACAAAGTCTGTGGTCAAAAATGATTGAAAGTCGTGCTACACTCCGATGGAATGACAGCTGTCCTATTGGATAGCTGGTTGAAGGATCGCTCCAGGTTGCCTACCGAGATTAGACTAACGATAGTAGGCGCTCAGCCACCAGTTTTCAGCACTTCATTGGAATATGCAACCTCATTAAAATATTTGCCTACAAAATCCTACAGAGCTGTAGATAACATGGCATTAGAGGAACCTGACGGGACAGAGCGACACACGAGGGAATATCTCGATCCGGGATACTCCATGCTACCATGCAGCCTGACTGAAATTCAAGAACCAAAGACCCACGCAAAAACGATTAGCGGTCGACCGACGAGCAGTCGGCTTAAAAAAAACACGGATTTGTTGTCCACCTACACATTTCTAACATCAAAACACTATTATGCTTGTATACTAACGCCCAAGGTCTTCTTAGTAAGTTGGCCGAACTTAGAGAACGCAAGACGTCAGAATCCCGGGATCTTATTATGATTATGAAGACCTAGATAAGCCTTGAGATAGAGGGTTCTGAAATCCATTTACCTGGCATGTTACTGCTTCGGAATGACAGAGCTGGAAGAGGAGGTGGCGTAAGTCTGCATTCCAAGGCTAACCTCCGATGTGAAGTTGTTGACCACCCAGAGCTCAGTGCCCCAGACTAGCTTTGATGCCGGCTATGGTTGTGGAACGAAGACACATGTCTTATAGGTTCGATTTCCTGTCCACCAAACAGTACGTGCGAAATGGACTCCAAACTAAACCACGTTAGTCAGGTTGCTTTGAACGAAACATACAGCCACATTCTCATCGCAGGCGGCTTTAATGTGCACCATCTGAAAATAGCGGTGACCGGTAGCAACAATTCAAAGGATGTTTACAATAGGTAATTTCCAGCTACCCTCTGTACAACCACGTGACCTCTCCTACCAGATTTCTAACTGCTAACAAGCCTTTGGTAATTGATCTTGTGCTCATCAACGAGGAACTCATGGTAGACGAAGGAATTATAAGAAGACCACTAGGTCGCAGATCCCATGTGACTCTACTGTTTAACTATGTAAGTTATGCAGAATATCCTGAGGATGATAAAGGGTATACGGTCACGCACTACGACGTGTTATCCGCGCTTGTTAAGGTGGTATTTGGAACCTTCTTAAAGGAAAGCCCCCAGAAATCTTATGGGACACTTTCACAAAGACATTCACCACACTGATAACGCGCGCGTCTTAGCAGAAAGCCTTCCGTTGTCAAAAGAGAAGTCATTTTTGAAGAGTAGAATACGCAAATGCATATTCTGAAAGGACTTAGGATTGAGAGCTCACGAAGACTCCCCGAATTCCGAAATCTGGACTGCCCATGTGACAAAGCGTAACTTCTGTGTGAGTTTGATCAACGAGGATAATCTAACGCATCAGCAGGAGTTAATGAAGAGATTCTGCACGAATCGCAAACGCATCCTGGTATGTTAACGGCCTTCGTAAGATGCAACACAGAATTCCAGCACTGATCACGAGTTACGGGTGCCCGCGATCAGTAACGTAAGCGGCCAATTCCTTACGGTTCCATTACTCACAAAAGTCCCAGCGAGTAACAGGCGTAACGGTGATCCCTGTTTCTATTATCCAACCATCAGTCTTATCCAATGGTACTTCTAATGCAGAATGTCTGTCAAAGAAAATGTTGTCCCTGCGTATCCACAGCTCTTTTGGTGTCTATAACATTCAACCAAAGACTTTACAGGCAGCCGCCATTGAACTGACGGAACCTCTGGCTATATTCTATCTGCGTTGTATGAAGTAGAACCATATTCGAACAATATGGAAGCGAGGGGTAATCACTCTAATTCATGAGGGGGTAGTCGCACTGACCCAACTAATTACTGCCCTATAATGCTACTCCATGTGTTTTCCAAGCTTATGGAGTCTATCATCGCTGCTGCACTCATGCAGTATCTGGAAAATCACAAGATGATAGCACAAGAGTAACATGGCTTCTGACAAAAATGCTCATGCACCACGAACCTGTTAATTGCTTGCAACAGCTGGACTTAGGCAGTTGATGGTGGTGCAGGAGTTGATATCATTTACTTGGACTGCTCAAAAGCGTTTGATCGCTTAGACCACCAAATCCTCCTCCATAAACTGCAGCTTCATGTCGTTGGGGACCCACTGCTGCGTTGGATAGCCAAATTCTTGCACGAATGTCGGTTGAAAGTGAGTATGGGTATCCCCATCCGACGCAATTGAGGTGGAGTGCGGCGTACCACAACGCTCGGTGCTCGGGCCCCATCTATTCTTTATTTTCGTAAACGATCTGGCTAGGGAAATTACTTCTGATTTCCTATTCTTTGCGGATGAGATCAAGTTATGGCGAGCCATCAGAGAACCGAACGACCACGAAAAGTTCCAGCGTGACCTCAACACGATTTCTACCTAGTCAATTTGGAACACCCTACCATTCAATGTGGGAAAATGTCAGGCTGTTCAATTGCGCCATATGCATGACTAGGTGTATAGGCTTGAGTCACATGTACTCCAAATAACTTCTCAGGAACTCGACCTTGGTGTGCTCATTCAAAGGGACCTTAACTGTTCAAAGCAGTCAGAAGCAACTGCGAAGAGAGCCAACCAACATGTCGGCTTGCCGCGGGGAGCATTCAGAAGACTCGACCCATCCATCTTTCCCATGATGCATAATTCTTACGTGCGCTCTCAAGTTGAATATGCCATCCAAACTTGGCATCATTGGTCGAAGCGCGATGTAGAAGTGCTAGAGAAACCACAACACATGGCCACGAATAAGGTCAAGGGACTACGAAATCTCTGCCACCATCAAAGGCTGAAGTCAGTGGAACATTTTAGTGGCCGCTACCGGAGGTTGCGCGGCGATATATTGGTCTACCAAATATTGTGTGCTCCTAATTACGTATGCTGTCACTTGCTGAAACTCAGCCATAACACAATTCTCAGAGGTAACCCTCTGAAATTGTGTGCACAGTTTAGCCGCCTGGAATGCCGGGCGGAATTATTTTCCTTTCGGGTTCGCTAAGCCTGGAACTCACTCCCAAAGTTTGTTGTTTCCTCCCCTACAGTGGATATTTTCAAAAAACGACTAGATATTGGTCTTGGTCTCCATCACTTCGTTGCCTAAACTGTGCAACTTTGAAATATATTAATTATCCCTCCAAACCGGATTAGTATGTTACGTAAACCTGAGGATGCGGGACAGAAATGAGTATTCTCGTTTTAACTTCTCACTTTTCTCACAGCCTACAACAACTATCACTGGCTCCAATTTTTCTCGTCGTTTGCGTTCAATTCCCACTTACACTACTATGTTTCAGCAGCATATCTGCTAGATAAACGCTCAAACAGATAACTCACCTATCATTTGATAACTGTAGTTTTACCCCCACCATCCTGGGGGACTTGTAAAGCAACCGCTTTTTTACCTGGCATAAGTCATGGTTCATTGTTTATTGTCCAGTGTCACGGATTATGAAACTCAGCTTAGAAAGCTGCGACAAACATCAAAGCGATTTTTATTGATCAACACAGTAGAAAGTAACCAAGTGGTTTTAAAAGAACTTTCCAGGTTTGGCATGCTCGAAGACAAAGGTAATTCCATTAGCGTTCTAGACGGCTGTATCCCATTAGCAAGTCTCAGATGGTATTCTGGCCAAATTTCAGCAGATGGCGGTATATGCGATTGTGATCACCCTATAATTGATGCAGCAATATGAGTGTTCCACGCGGAAATCCATAACGTCTGCTGAAAGCTTCCAGTGTCTTCAGCCTGTACTGGTAAGAGTTTGTGTTGATGTTTGACGTCCTCGTCTGATCTGCATTGCAGGCTCCTATCACCGTAAGAATGTGCTTCAGTTAAGGTCGCCAAGCTTGGATAGCAACTTCAACATGAGGACGCAGGTAAAGTTTGTGCAACTCGTGAAAGACAAGTAAATAAAAACTTTGCATATTCTCCGCAACAGGCTGACTTTCTGGTTACCCCATTTGGAAGTTGCTAAAGACTATTGAAAACTGGGTGTTTCCTGCCCGAAACCACCGCATGTCATGAAGGAGATAGAACGTTTGGAACTTATCAGACTGGGAAAGAACATAATTACCTCCGGGACCTTAGGAAAGTCAACTCAAAACCTTACCCTAAGTCTCCGGGTCACATCAGGCAGCGCTTGTCACAACGGTTCCTATCTGACTGCAGGGGTCAGTTTGATTCGCGCTCCAATTCATAATTCCGTGTTACAGTCCAGTCACACAGGAGATGCTTCAGAATCATTCATCCAGTCTGCATGAGACTTTTTGAACGGTTGTTATCTTTCCATATGAGCACACTACTGACATATTCCCGATTTTGGGTTCCCAGTTTCTGTTTACTCTCTGATGCAGCTTTACTTTGCGTTGAAGAGGAATAGCGTGTTCGCATCTTAACAGCGTTTAAATCTCAATGAGGTATTTTGCTAGGTTTAGCACAAATATTTCCCTACTGATTCGACGCGTTGCTACGCTTATCCATTGGCATAAGGGTACAATCGGTTCAGAACTAAAGGGCATACATATCGAGGATAGATTAGCGCACTTTGTGTAAGGTGACAGCTCAAACGAGCTGACGTATCTGGATTATATTGTGCGCTTTCAGCGCTGCAGAAAGCATGCAGCTGTCTCGCTCAATAGTATTTCTGGCTTAGGATGTCAGACAAATTTGTGGCTCAAACAGTACCTCGATCGAAACCTTAAATATCGTAGTGGTTATCTGTACATTCATGAGTTTCCAGGGCGGGTCCTGTGCTTTATCCAGAAAATGATCTGACGGTACGACATACGGTGATTCAAGCGATCCCAGGAGCGACACTTTGCATCTCTGCTGAAATATTTTCGGGTGTATAACAGCCGTTAGACACTGCCTGAGTAGTGGTAATTGGACACAGCGGCCGGACGGTTTCTTGTTACACTCAAAAGCGTTGCAGTAACTACACACCGAGTTGCATATTGATTAGTATGGACCAGTGGAATAGTCTTAAGAAGGTTTTAGAACGAAGGTGCGCTGCACCGTCAGGTGGTAAGTCATTGCCGTGAAGGGGTTTTATCGACAAACCATTATATAAAAGGGAAAAAACTTATATGTTCATATAATACAAAGTCCGTATATATTGCCCATGGGAATGTTCGAAAACACGGTTACAAAGAGCTCTCTTTTCGGTAAACCGCGTCAGGCGAATTCATATGCAAATTTGACGGATAAAAGTACTGGTTAACGAAAGCTGAAGTGAAAGCAACAGAGCTGGCCAACATTATTCAAATGGAAGTCTAATCAAGCAGATCAGGTGATACGAGTCTGTAAACTCGCTGAATTCTTCATGAAAAATAGCTCAGTTAAAGTGTGCAAACACAATCGGTCGTCCTCAGTGTCCCGGACGGAAGAATTCTCGCTACGGCCAAAGTAAAGTTAGAGCTTGCAACAGCATCTGCTGCTTACAAAGCTCTGGTTACGTTACCTTAATCGTAAGCGTTTCGGCTATTCTTAATAGACGCTTCTCATGCTCCTTTGGGTATTGCTTTAGCACCGTGTAGAAACCGCCAAAAGCATCGTTTGTCTGAAGATCATGTTCGATTTGAACCAAATGTTCAAGGATGGAAGTCCTGCTACTTCCGACAATACCTTTCCGCAGAGACCCGGGACAGTGCTCAGCTATCCTTGTCGACAGACGCCTGGTCGTATGTCCGAGGTACTTTGCACCACAGATGCAAGTAAATTGATATACCACATACGATTCAGACTTGACTGGTAATCTGTCTTCAAGGCGCTGAACAATAACTAGGGTGGTCTGCGCAATAATGTGCACATTGGCTGTAGGATAGGTTTTAGTCAATGCGGTGGAAAGTCTTCTGATTGCAGTTTGAAAGCGATGTCACCCTTAACTAGAACAATTAGAAATACATCCTTTTTTGGACTGTGATGACAGGATTACTATGTTCACTGATTGTGGCACACTTTTTGTGAAATGTGGCATTTCGAATATGCGTTCTTTCTCCTTTTCTGGGGACAAAGGGCTACAGATTTTGGAGGCGCGGTAATACAAGCAGCGAACTAAGTTACGATTATACCTCAGAAGCGCGAAACTTAGAAAATGTGTGTATTGTTACAACCACCTAGCCTTTTGGAAGACACTTCTCTCTGGAGAACATTCTTCCTGCCTCTTCAGTAGTACGCCTAAGAACTCTAACTGTCCTTCTCTTTGGAATGACATAGCGGCTGTCACGAAAGACCATAGACAGGTTCAGCACATTGAACAACTTTGTGTATCTTCATGACAAGCTCAGTGATCTCTCAGTAAGATCCTTGGAAGATGCGGCTTAGTTTCGCGCAAAATTGGTGGACATCACGAACCAATTCATGAATAGGTCAATAAACCAAAGTGTTGCTCGAAGGCTGTAAACTCTACGACAATCACAACATTGAAAGAAATCATCCACGTGGTCTTCTTGTGGGCGGAAAAAGGATTGGACGTTGTAAGAATGAACAAGGACAACTAGGTTTCAAAAAGAGTCAATTTCTGGGAATAGACATAAGTTCTGATAGACACAACACAGCAGTATAAGATATTGATGGAGAAGTAGGTGGCAAGAAAACTCCAGATCCTCTTACGACATGAATACATTAATGAGTCGCAGTACACTCAGATGGAACCGACTGGGACTCAGACACTAAGAAGGAGGGTCAGGCCCGATTAGGTGAATGAATAACTCGCACTATGAATGTTACTCCGTGGCTAGCGGAACTGTTAGATACCGTGTGTGAACTCCTGGCTACACACTGTTTGAAAAACTCTTTTAAACTGGCGGAGACACTGGAACAAACCTCACTGGGCTAGGTGCTTATGTTCTCTATAGAGGTGGACACACTATCCACAAATGTGCCTCTTCAGGAAAGGTTGACGTTTCGTGCTTTTTCATCCTTAGCAAAAACATATATGTCGGCCTCATTGCGGAATACTTTTAGGATATGATTTTATTGTGCACGGAAAATGTAGCTTTTACGTTTTAGGGGACTACATACAAACAGATCGACGCGATCGCCATGGACAGCCCTGTGAGATCGGTTTTGGCATATATCTTTCTCGGTATGATCTAAAGGCAACTTGATGTCAGTATTGGTGAAGGGAAGCTGCACAAACGGTATGTAAATGACATCCTGGTATTCACCAGCGGCGAACAATGTACCCAGTTGTTACTCACGTTGAACCTAATTCACAACGACTTATCTTTGTCCTAGGAGATGGAACAACCCGGCTGTTTGTCCGTTTTAGATATCCTAATTAGGAGACGAAACGGACGTATGCTGCGGCTAATCGTTCATCGCAAAGCGACCTGGTGTGTGTGCAGCATTGTCACTTTTCCAGTCTCACCCCGGTTGCATGCAAGCGCATCCTAATAAAAATATTTTTCTGCAGCGCCAGAAGAATTTTTAATCCGAAAAGTTTGGAAGTTGACGAATAGTCACTGCAGCGAACCTTTGTGTGGCAAAATTCATCCAAGTCCACATCAGAAGCCACAAAAAGAAACTGCCGGTGCTTTCGGCAAATAAGAAAACTGTTTATTTGGTTCTTCCATTCAAGGGGGACCATGTGGCAAATGATAGCGGACACAAGATCAGGTGCGCTCTAACCAGCCTCATGCACACAACCCGGAAAATTGTCCTTCTTGAACGTCAGAGCAACTCCACCGCCTCTCATGAGGTGTAGTAGTTCATCTGCATTTGCGGTGATGTTAACGTAAGCAGAATTGAAAACCAGTTGCATCCGAGGGTGGCTAAACACTTTTCAAACTGGGTGGAAGAAATGATGGCGCAACGAAACGGAACGCCACACAGAATGAACCGGATTCCCTCGTCATATATCACCAAGCACCCTCATAACAACTAGTCGCCAAGTGGACCAGGAGACTGCATACAAGGTGCTATAACGCAACAGAAGCAAGATAATTTTGCTAATCAGTGAAGTATTGTTAGCTGGAGCCTATCAACTTGTGCTATGTGCACAGAAACTCTTGAAGCAAGTAATTAGATAGCCTTGGTCATTAGTGACACATTGCTTGGTGTGCTGAATTTCCCTAGGTGCATATTTGTGTGCGTACTGCTGGTATTGTTGTGTATGCCATTGATGAGAACAATCGAAATGCTAACATATCACCATATATATCCTCTTTCCGTTATGGTTAAACAATTAAACAGCTTGCTCACGTTTTGCACAGTTAAGAAATTGCTGATATTTTCGCGAAATTCGCTCACGAGTACATGCGCGTACTCGGTCGGTAGCCGGTTCCAGATCCTGACCTACCTATAAAGGAAACTGTTTGCAGACTTGTTGTTTCCGGAGTCTCATTCCTCCAAATAGATTTCTTTTCTCCTTGGGTCGTAAATGGTTGATTGCATTAATGGCATACTACGGTTAGTAAAAGGTGTGCTTTTGTACACGATGTTGCAAAATTGACTATGTGCTTCATGTGCGTAGCCAGAGCGAATCAAGCCTGTGATTATCACCTTGTTTAGATTACACCAGCTTTGAAGAAGGGTCTAGCAAACGTTTTCTGAATGCTCTCTGCGCTTGTCACTTGGGATAGTGCACACTTTTGCCTATTCCAAGGTGGAACGAGCAAGTGAAACAGAAGCGTGAAGTGTACACTCTAGTGGAGAAAATGCTATAGAATCCACACAGAGAACTAAGACTCTCGCAATAACGTAACTTAGTTGTTCACAAGTCAAGTGAACGTGAATATCAAAATTCCAGGTCCTATCACGTAAAATAGACATTAGTTGGTTTGTCATCAAGAATCAAACCGTTATGTGTCAAATCACATTTGCAGGACATTACACAAAATTAGTCTGTATAAAATGACCTGTTACATTCTGAACACAGGATTTAAGCACACACACCTTTCCGCCGTACGACCAAACTCTGTCTACCCCCTTAATTCACCCAGAGTTACTGTTCCACTTCTTTCTGCCCATTCTTATGCGTACGCTCATAAAAACCAGTTTGACGAACGTTACTCAGTGCCCAACATCACTTGGACAGCCGCAGCTACAACATGCTACGCAGAAAAGCGACGTCGGCGTAATCTTGCGTGACCACCTTGCCTGCTTCAAATAGGCCGAAAATGCATCGAGAAGAGTCAGTCAGCAACTAGACCTCCTACGATGGGCGTTCGGAAATTTCGAACCATCAAACTTTCTACAAATATTGGATGGCTACCTGAAGCCCCTTGTGGAGTAAAAGATTTACGCCTGGCGACCTTGGTGCAAGCACGATACTGCTGCGCTCGAAGCTTTACAAGGTAGAGCAAAACAACTTTAAAGGGTATTTTGTTCGTCACAATCAGCCGACAATTCAGATATATCGACCAGCTATCCGGAAAAGCACCAGACGGCCGATTCGCCCTATTGGGGCTCATCAGTGGTGCGCATCGGTCCTCTGAGGAAGATCGAACCCATGACTGCTAGTGGCTCTTGCCAACTAGCCCGCAGCTTATGCAACTGCGCCATGGAGGACGGTATCTGACTATCATGAAATGTTAGCTAAATGCGATATAGCCCGACGCATCCTCCACTGCCATGCAGGCACCTGCCATGCAGATGACAGCGGTCGGCCTTCCGACGTCAGGACTTCCCGTTTACGGCAGCTATGAATCGACATAGCATTTTGTGGAATCCGTACGGACGAATTGGTATTACTTATGAATGGAAGGATTTTGGTGAGTATTTTGTTCGTCGCAATCAGCCGACAATTCAGATATGTCGACCAGCTATCCGGAAAAGCACCAGACGGCCGTTTCGCCATATTAAGGCTCATCAGTGGTGCGCATCCTTCGGTCCTCTAGTGAGGATCGAACCCATGACTGCTAGTGGCTCTTGCCAACTAGCCCGCAGCTTATGCAACTGCGCCATGGAGGACGGTATCTGACTATCATGAATTGTTAGCTAAATGCGATATAGCCCGACGCATCCTTCACTGCCATGCAGGCACCTGCCATGCAGATGACAGCGGTCGGCCTTCCGGCGTCAGGACTTCCCGGTTACTCATACCAACGCAGACTGCAGGCCGTAGGCTTGTACAGCGGCAAAAATACCGGCGCCTACGAAGACACTTTATGCTGATAAAGCAAATATTGACTAATTATAGTCACGCCTGTTGCCATCTGTTGCAAAGTCAGCCACCAGTACAAACTGAATACACCCCACAATCAACTTGATTGCTTACAAAACCTTTTCTCTTTTCGGATATCCAGAACGGCGAACACTCTCCATTATCACGTTATTTGTTCCTGCACACTAAAGCTGCTAATAAAACGATTATACCAAACGCCTTCCTATGTACGTTACGTGATATAGTCCTTTGCCATCACCAAACGATTTCACGCAAACTGTGTGCTCACCTGCCATTTTCATTACTCAGGGGTGAACAAACCAGCATACGTGTTCTGTGGAATAACTCGGTGAGTCACACCAAACCAAATTTCCCCATTTTTCTTCGCTCCTCGCTTGTTCGCTCGTAACACGTTGTTTCCTTTGTATTTCCCTTGGGTGCTGGCATATAATTCCAACCAGTTCCCGTGTCGTTTTTACGAGGTTGTCGTGATAACGCTATCCAGCAATCTACGTGGTCTTATTTCTCTTTCCAGCTTCGCAGGTCTATTGCGACACATTGCATACCGAAGAGTCTGGACTCGCGCTTTGTGCTAAATACATAATTGACAATTCTGCCAGGATCTCTTCTTGTTGATCCGTTAATTTTTTCTTTGTCTGCCTTTCAGCTGTGTTATGTCTAAGCGAAGCAGACAATGCTGCTCAAGAAAAGGGGATAAGTCTCAGTGTTCCTCCTAATCTCCAACCCAGGCTATGGGCTGTGAACGGTTTCTCAATACCCTCACAGATTTGCTTTGTCAGTCTAGACTACCAGCAGTGCATGCTCCTTCTCCAGAGGGACATTATCCTGGAATCGACTATGAGCATTGGAAACGTCAGACTCTTTAGTATGTGGGTAGATAGGTCAAAAAAAGGAAAGAAACGGCACACTTTTCTAGCGCGCAATCCAAGCGCATATGCATATGCCACAACATATTCTATCGGTGCGCCCTTTCGAGACGCTAACAGACGGCCGTTGAATTTCTTTCCGATATTTGGTGGGTGGATTATAGTGCAATGCGTGCCAAATTTCCGGTAATGAACTGTGAGATTTCGATGGCAGCATCCGTCCAATTAGCCTGGAATACATCCAAGGCATATCTTACGGTTTCTGCTCTTTACATTCCACTCAGGAGGAAGAGGGTTACCGGCACAACCTCAATGGATAGATTCCGAATACAACTACTCAAGAAACGGTCTAGTTGTTGGCCGACCTACCCGCACTTCGGTTGTTCTACTGGACTTTCCAGGCGATTGCTTTTGCTCGTTATAGATCATTGCTCCTTGATCATTGCTCATTGTGCGGCTCATATTGTTGCTCCAGTTAACCATCTTGGCATATTAAGGGCCAACAGCACTCCTGAGCTGCACGGAATTAAGTTTGGTCTTGTTAAAAGCAACAACAGAGCACTATCAAGCGATTCTAAAACCATATCTGCTGAAGGTATTATAAAAACCAGCAAGGAAGTAAATTGTTTTGGTCCACCACAAACATCGCTGTGAAGCTAGTGCCCGTCAGTGCCATGCTCGGTTCCGTCGTGTAAAGTAAGCCGATCAGTACACCCTCGTGTGGGTGTATCCCTATTATCGCGAACCGCTGATCGCTGAATCTGGTTATCAGCGTGCGGCCCTAGAGAGTGACGTATTTACCAGCCCCGAAAAACTGTCCTTGACGACGAAACAAAGGATCTAACCACTGACTAGCGAGCAAGAGGGAAACAATCGTCAAAACGATGTTATCATGAACTCCTGGGCACTAGTGCCCGATTGCTGTTGCTCAAGGCGCTTGTGCAACGAGTAAAAAGGAAGTCAAAATAAGACTTTCCTGTTGTTTTTTCTTCACCAATTTTCATTCGATATGCTAGAACATGAGGTAACGCGATTTCAGACTGCATAACAATCTGCTAGATTCATTTGGATTCTGCGACAAATGTTCAGCCATGCTTTAAGGTAAGACCGTACTTAAACTGTGGCGAAGTATGAAAAGCTGGTAGGCATAGTAGAACGAATAATGAACACTAAACATAAATCAGTATGATCAAGCCTAGCAAAATGTATGACCCATGTTTTCTATTGAAATCCGCTGCAAAACAATCCAACACCATGCGTTTTGCTAACAAAGTATTATATGCAAAAACATTGGGCAAACACCTTGCTGTCTAGTCGCTTGTTGACTCTTCACCTCTAGTCTATTTGTAGCCACTTACTTTAAGCACATTTACGCCTACCGAACTTCGCTGAAATGTAGGAGAAAAGCCGATGCTAGTGGCGACAGCAATGTAGTTGCATCCAAGATCATCTCAAAGGCAACAACTTCAGTTTGTGCTTCCAAACCCAAATTTCACCTAGCAGTTACTGCTGCACTTTAGCTGATAACCAGAATTTCCAAACGCGACTCATACTCTTCTGAAAGACACTCAGAAACAACACGATGTCTTACGCATCCCAGTTGTCAGGGTGTCAGAATCAACGTTGATTTTACGAAAATGAAATAGTATAAGCACGACCTGATGCAATGAAACACCGTAGGTAACCTGCTTGGTGTTCTAGTTAAGTCACCATACCAGAGGTGGATCGACCGTTATACGTATCCCAAGCAATCGGATGAAACAAGACTTCGTCGAGTTGTGCTTGACTGTATAGAAAAGTTAGTGGATGTTTTACTTTCGACTGCATATCTCCGAAATGGATCCTGTTTGGACCGTGTCTTTTCAAAGTTTTCATTGAGCAAGCTCAAACGTGTGAAGCGAAGCTCTGAAGAACACTGCGTAGACACCGTAGATTGAGATGAGATTATCAATGGCGTCCACCAATCTGATGTGCATGATGAATGCAAAGAGGAGGCCCACAGCCAGGATCAGTGGCGCCAAATTTGTGTGACTCGGCTAATGAAAGAGGCGGTAACTGCTTCACTACAAGGCAGCCAAATGCGGAAAGCTACAAGTTGCGCGGTTGAGCAAAAATAAAGGTGGTGCTTCAAACCATGTATATTGCACCTATGCTACTGGAACGCTGGCAGTCTAATCAGAACAGACTGTAAACAGAGTTCCGTTTCAAAGCGGTAAACGTTACTGTGACTCAACATAAAATTCTACATCAACAAGCAAATGAATGGAGAACCCATTCGAAGCTCACGCTGGTTACAGGTCTGCAAACGTAAGAGGCTTTCTGTGCAATCCTTTAGTTACACTTCATGTACTATGTAAAATGAGTTGACAGCGACGTTAAATAGGATGCTGGCGAACACATTAACAAGTCAGTCCCTAATTGCCCCACATAAAATGGCTAAAGGTCGACCAGATGGCTGTCGGGAGAACTTACTATTCAAACCACCTTTCTTTTGTTCACCTGCTGAGTGCCGACAAACTTTGACATTCACATCAATGCCTAATATCTTCTCAGTAAACTTGCTTAGCTTCGGTTTGGTCATTCAAAAAACGCTTGGGATCTCATCTTCATGATCCAGACTTAGGTACGCTCAAAGTTGACGGCTGCCGAGATCACCATTTTGGGAAGGTAACTTTCCTGAAACGATCGTCTCAATAGTTGAGGGGTGTAATTTTGTTTACCCCAAAATTCACGATGTGAACCATTGGCTGATTTGGAGAAACGGGTCTCTGATTCGTTGTGGTGATATTTACATCTCAGGTAAAATGACAGGTTTTTCCTGACACACGCTTATTTCTCCCTTACATTGTCCACTACAGAGATGCATACTTGTGCAATACCAGCCTTTGGGTTTAGCCTACTTCCAAATTACATCCGCGCTCTTAGAATATTTCAAAGTACACGACCTGAACGCCATTGTATTCCACAGTGAAGCATTTAAGGCTGAACTGCAAGACCGTACCGCAAGAACTCCACTGTACGATCACATCAAGTCACTTACCAGGTATAGAGGTGATAACAAATCACCGGTCACAACACTCGTACTTGCAGATGAGAAATTCATGCTCAACAAGTCATTGCTAGACAACTCATTTGGGCTGTGCGACCTTGTCACCATCTTTTACGGAAATATGTCTACGCTGAATACCCAGACGAACACACTGAACCAACTCGCACCAAGATATACTACGGGATCTTGAAAGATTTGGTCGCGGTATCCGATTAGGACTTCTTGAAAGGCATTTCACCGAAGAGCGTCCAGATTCAAACTGCTAGTTATTTCAGCAACCTGAAGGTAACTAACTCAGAAAACAGACAAGAAGTTCCGTCAATCCATCTTCGTTCATCAGAAGCAAAATTTTTAAAGGTATATCACTAAGGCGTGCAGTTTGTCACGTTTACAACGTCCGTCCCGGTTCCGAAATCTAAAGTGCATACGTTACCGAGCGCAGCCAGTGTAATTCGTTTGTCCGTGAGGATAAAACGGCTCACCAACGAACGGTACCCGGCATGCACAGCAGTGCTTTATTTATACTGTCATAGTTGGATGTCTGTCATGCACTCATCAACTTGATTCAGGTTTACTATGTTAGATAGTATCAAAGGTTTCTTTGTTTACTTACTAATATGTGAAATCGAGGATATTTCTCTAAAGTTGTGGTGAGAGTGAAAACGTGCTAAATATGATAATATAACGACGGAGATACGGCAAAGGTGAAAATGAAAATTGGAAGTCCTTTGCTAAACTATAGCAAATGTTTCTTAATCATCTGTGATATTTGAAACATAGCTTTACGTTTGGTCCTGAGTACCAAATAGGATAACAAACGAGTGAATCGATTCCAGAAATCGGAACAAGATAGATAAAAACAGCAGCACATCAGCCTGACACAAACAAAAGTTACTCCAACCGGTGGTAAATAATTCAAGTGAAATCTCGTAGGGGATGGAGTTTTAACCAACCCTACCATCCACCCTTTTATGTATTTTTGCACAATTTTGCGATATACTAGTTGGAGGTGGTTTATTCACCTCCACCGAACGAAAACGTAATAATGCATTTAGGAAAGTTGTGTAAAGCTTAGACCATCGGAATATTCAGCAAGAAAGGGTGGGAGCAGGTGTACGGGACACTGCAGCGGACCACAGAATAGTAGATGAGGCATCGTCCTTAAGAATTTCCAAACATCATGGTAAAAGCTATATGGCATATAAAATAATAAGTGTTAAGCACTGAATCAGAAGAGCACCCAGACAGAAGCAGCATGGCAGAAGCCGTCAGATTAAACTATGATTTAATTCAGACACAATTGCGAACGAATTTACATGTAGTGAAACTTCGCCGGAATTCAGCGCAGAGTCAATGAAGGCGAGTGTTCGTTCAATGCATGTGACATTCGGTAAAATGGGTCGATCAGAAATTGTGTCCGCGGTATGTAATGTGATAAGATGGCGTGAATTCTGCTGTATCTGAACCAATGGAATAGCGGAAAGCATGAAGAAACACCTAGAGAGATGGTGTTGACAGTGAGACATCACAAACTTATTGGGTTTGATACACGATTGAGAAGTAGACTGGCACGATGTATCGGTCACAAGACTTTTCCCACTTCTATGCGTTGTTATAACCCACCTCCTGGACAGCCACTTACCCTGACTAATTTATTAACACAAAATTGGTGGGTTTTTATATCGCCATCTCATGTCACATGTGTATCCCTACCTACGACATTTTGTGTGTGCTACTGTGGCAGCGTCTGAATGTCGCCTATGAAATCTATACTCGTTACGGCAGGCATTCCCACTAAATGTTTCTTTTCTCTGTTTGCTCTCCTTTCCATCAGTTACCTGTATCTGAATGCGTTGGTCATCTTTACCATTACGGTTGTGTCCAAAGGTTAGTGGGACCTTCAACTCTCAAATAACATCTGTTCACTACCGTGGATGTTGAATTCTAATTCACACGAAAATGCGTAGCTATCCCCATACGAAATCCTCTTACACAAAACGTAAACAATTTGAGCCCATATATGTTGCATAAAATATCTTACTTCAAGTTAACATGGTGGCTTATCATATCCTCGTACGCATCGTTAAAGCTATTTCATGCAACAATCTGTGTTTGGCAAGTTGACTGTAACAATTATTTTTACCGAAGCAAGAAGCAAAATTTTCGAGGTGCAGTAACCAAGTGTCCTTCTTTCGTCACTTCGATCTCTGGTCGAACATAACACGTACTTTGTGAGCAGACAAGGGCATGTTTTGCGTGCATCTTGCAACAATGATTTTGAGCTCCAGTGGAACTTCATGCACTACGTGTTCTGCAAAACGAAACCGATCTCACCATGACCAATGCATGTTGTTTTCTCGAAAATTTTACGGTAGTATCATTAAAATTAGTAATAGCATTAATAAAAGTAAACTAGTGGAAGTTTAAGCAACACGGTATGCATTGTTATTACGTTTTAGCCTGTTTTCAGAACAATTGTATCATCTCCCGTCGAAGTTAAGCCCTTCGTTTTCAAGTGCAGCTGTATTTAGCGTATAAACACTTACCATTTTAAACCACGTTGTCAGTTACAAAAATTACTGACAAGTGCCTTCATGTTGAGTGTTGTGGCCGAGTCAAGACAATGTTATTTACTCCCATTTTATCGACCGGCTGAAACCGCAACTCTCTTCCCATTGCTTGCGAAAAATGCCGGACAGTTAAAATCGAGAATTCTACGAGGGTCATTCAATAAATAAGGTGAATTTTTCGGTATAAGGACTTCTAATATAGGTAGAAGCTTACTTTTTGTTTACTTTTGTTGTTTTACTTCTTTTTCACATGGATGTAATTTCTTTTGCAGATTGAAAAACTTTGAGAGTTGTAGCGATTAACAAAGATGGCCGGCCAAAAAGCATGCTCCAGGATTGAACAGCCGTTAGTTATCAAGTTTTTGGTTGTGAAGAGTGCAAACCAGTTGAAATGCATAGGAGAATGTCAACTGTGTATGGTGCCACATGTTTCAGCCGAAAAAATGTCTACAAGTGGGCAAAATTGTCTAAAAAAGGATGGAGCAGTGTTGAGGATGAAGACAGGCCCAGGAGGCCTACAGAAGTGAGGTCTCCTGAGGTGATCAAATCAGTCAACGACCTCATTCAGTCGGACAGAAGGGTGACAGTAGATGACATGGACAATTTTGTGTGCCGCCCCAACAGGTAAGCTCAAAGTCCTTGATACTGAGACTATGACTGCCTGGTTGCTTATGGATACGCATCCTATGTTGTCTGTTTCTTTCTTGTAAAAACACAGGGCTTGTTAACAAATTTGCATGGGTAGCGACTTGGTTAGAGATGGTTACCACGGTGGCTTTGATGTGCTTAAAGCAGTGTGAAAAGTAGGCGATCTCGTAGGCCACATCCAAGAACTAATTTGAAG
This sequence comes from Dicrocoelium dendriticum, assembly GCA_944474145.2. Classification (NCBI taxonomy): domain Eukaryota; kingdom Metazoa; phylum Platyhelminthes; class Trematoda; order Plagiorchiida; family Dicrocoeliidae; genus Dicrocoelium; species Dicrocoelium dendriticum. Next base: position 48,621,565 of record OX104062.1, read on the forward strand.
ACCAGAGTTCAACAACCAGCTGACTAACCAAGTAAGAGAAAGAGTCGGGCAAAAACCATAAAGTCTTTGCGATATATTGTTCCTATGGCTGAAATGCAATGTTATTTCCTTTTGGTTAAACAAGGCAACTTTTGTGATGGGAGCGTGCGATCATCGTGAACAGAAAGGTCCCCGAGAGAGGAAGTTGAATTTAATCGAATGCGAAACATGAAAGACGCTGTCGTCAGAAGCAACAGGCAAAGGAGGATATTACAACGACCCTCCTTGTGGTTAGATCTCTGACCTGTTACAGAGACTATATCCACTGTTGGTTTAAATAAACCGATGGACAAAACCCATATCCCCAGAAATTAATCGGGGCCGCCACAAAATATGTTGACAGAAGTTACGGTTCAGTCACGATGTGACATTCGATTTGTTATTTTGCCGAATAAACCAGCTATCCATAAAAATCGACTTTTATACGGCCAGTAGACTGCTACGGTCCTGGTAGTTTCATAAACTGACGACCAAGCAACCGCCAACCGTGTGCGCAAATTGCGACCATGACTCCGGAGTAATAGTATGGAATGATGTAGCATCTAACTGTAGGTTTGGCCAGTTCACAGATGTTTTAGTGTCCCCCTAAGAATCATACGGTCATGCATGCAAATCACATGCGCTAGTAACGACTCAATTGGTCCCATCATAGTTATGCTCCGTTCTCAGATAAATCTATATAAGTCGCTTTACTATTTACTCAACTTCCGTAACTATCAAGCATCCAATGGTTCCATCTAATATTTACTAGCTCAGCAAAGAAAGTTGTACCCCTGGGGAAATATCCCCGTCCGCTGGATCTGCGTAACAGATGTGCAAGTTGGATACGAGACCTGCTTTATCCCTGTTGGCTGCCTGGTGGTGTTCGCTATTGCCGTCCCGCCCCACGCATTGGCATAAGCTGCTGACAGCAAACGAAGGGGATCATAAGTTCGGATCACGAAGGGACCAGGAGGATAGACCACTGCTAGCGACACCCAAAGGGCGAAACGAACATTTACGTTCTTGCGATGGGTTACAGCTGTGTGCATTTGTTCAGTGGTGCTAAACTTACTTGGGACACTTCATCCTCCATAACTGCTGTAGATGTTACAAGCTAAAACCTGAAGATAACTGGTTTGTTGACTGAAATTCATAACTACCCGACGATATTAAGCTGTGGTATGTCCTTGCAAGTGTTATCTGTCCTCAAGTCGGTCACATTTACAAAGCTAGATTGATTGACACAAAGCACCCGTCTGAAAGTACTTACGACACATTGCAAAGCGGACAAACTGGTTTATTGTTTGTCGTATAGCGCCCACCAAGAAACAAAGACTGGGCTGTTTTCAGAATCTATTTGGACCGGATATAAACGTATTATTTATAGGGATACCTACGATTTACAATCAAGTTAGTTTGCTAACTTGATTCAAAACAGCTAACAGGCCATCTGTGCTGGATCTTGTGCTTACCAAGGATGAGTAAATGATTGATGTGTTGACCGTAAATTGTGCGTTGGTTCCCAGTGATTGTGCAATCGACAGTTACAAATTTGTCTGCTAGGCGGAATATCTGAATGGGAACTATGAGACTGTGCGAAGCATCATAAGCGACGAACGATTAGCCCGGCTCATCAGCGACACAACCTGGCCGCTAGTCAACAAATTCAGTCGGTTGATTACAGATGCTTCAGAAGCGAGAGTTTGCTATGGGTCTAACGGAGTTTCTTTCCTTAGGAGCAAAACTCAAAATGGATGATAGTACACAACACTGATTGTCGTGTGTACATAGCACCTTTAAGGCTAGAAACTTGGGATAACTACGTAGCACAACGTAAGCACCACACTCAACTTCTCAGCAAAGACAAAGAGGCCTAGCAGCAGAACACTGCAAAAACCTTCAGTGCTAACGACAAAGTGCTAGAAATACACCTCAATAGCCTACGAAAGATGAGGCAAGGATTTCTTCCAGTTAGGAAAACCGATGGCCCAACAAGAACGGCTATGGAAGCTACACACGGGTTGCAGGTGCACTATGCTCCCACGTTTCAGAGGGTCTTGTCACCAAGCAATCTTCCAAACCTTGACGCCTCTTCGCCAGGACAAACCCAGATCTCCATTACCGTTAAGGCTGTATTGCAGCAACTCACGAAACTTCAAAACACCAGCTCCCCGGGTGTCGATACCATTCGTCCAGAAGCACAGGGAGCAGCAAGTCAACTGGTAGTATCTTTAGCTCCGTTGGTAAGCGCTGTTCAGACCAGAGCCAGATTCCTGGTGTGTAGGAGCTTGAAATAACTACTCTGATTTACAAATGCGGAAGCAGAACTGATCCCTCCAACTACCGCCCAATATCTCTTCTCCCTGTGCTCTCTAAGGCCATGGAATCCATAGTTGCCCATACAAAGGTGCGTGTTATCTGGAAAATGGTAGCCCCATTACCACCCAGCAACATGGTTTCCCTCGACAGCAATCGTGCGTAACGAATTTACCCATCTCACGCAGTACTTAGACCTAGTCGGCTGACGCTGGAGAACAGATTGATGTGATCTGCCTGGATTTTCCGAAAGCATTCGAACGTCTAGACTGTCGGATACTCTTTTCCATGCTCCAGTATTGCAGGAGCGGTGACCCACTTCTAAGCTTGATTGCCAACTTTCTACTTCAATGACAATCAACGGTCAAAGTTCAAAGATATTTCCCGGACCTCATACGAGTCGAGTGTGTTGTGCCACAAGGCTCAGTGCTAGTGCTATGATGGTTTTGGGGGATTATTAACGACCTCGAACAGACAATCGCTTCAAGCTCCCTAATATTTGACGACGATATCAATATCTGGCGCAGGATTCAGGTGAACGCCGACCAGCTTCTTCTTCAATGAACTTGACACGATACATCAGTCGTCAACTCAAACTTGCTGCAATTCAATGTGCGTAAGTGGAAGGTAATTCCCCACGTGAAACCCGATCAATCACTCATAGAGGTTCGGAATGAGTGTATTCCAACAATCTACTCTTGAGCGTAATCTGGATGTGCTGGTCCAAATGGACTTGGGTTTCTCCAGTCAATCCGAAAAGGCTTCGTGACCTGGAACCCAACACGTCTGACGTTCGGGCATATAAACAATTCTATTATTCGACAAATGCTTAGTGCGTATATTCGACGTCATGTTGAATATGTAATCTAGGCTTGGCATCCGTAGTTAAAATATGATCTGAACGCATTGGAGCAGCCATAACTTCGGGCATCTAAGAACGTACTTGGAATGCGCTTTCATATGAGGAGAGGGTGAAACGAATAGAGTATTCAACGGACGGTATCGCAGATTACGAGGCGATCTGATTATGGGATACTTGATTCTTTAAGACCCGCATCATGTGTGTCGCCCTTTACTACAACTCAGCAGTTACATAAAGCTGAGAGACCACTCAATGAAACTCGAAGAACGGTGTAGCCGTCCGGAATGCAGTAGCAATTTCTTTTCTATTCGTGTCTGTCATTCTTGTAAAGCTATCTCAGAATCAATCGTCTGCACTGGTAGTACTAAGGAGTTATAAAACGGTTGGTGGACACACTCTTCCACGTACATTTCCTTATTTAGCATTACAGCTCCAACATACTCTTGGAGTGTACCTTGGATTTAGTTGACGTTAATCAGGGGGTTCTGTGAATCTACTCGGATTGCAGGACTAAAACGAAACAAAGCTCTTCTTTTCAAACTTCATTTACTGACTGTTTTATTATTATTGTTATTATTTCGATATCCTCATTAAAGTACCCAACGGGACTTGTAAAACAGCGATACTTAACCAGTATAAAGTCATTGTTCATTATCGAGCAATCCCGGTTTACTCTTCCTTCATTGGCTGCCACTGGCGGAAACTTAGCAGCAATCGCTACGTCTCAGCTACTGTAAAGCTTCTCCGGCGACGGCCAATCGCTGTACCGCGGGAAGAGTGTTGAGGTTCTCGCGGATTGCATCTACATCCAAAAGATGGGTTGTAAACAGCGCGTCTGTGATGTACAGTTAGGTCTCAGGCCTGTAGACGATTTCTAAATGGTAGTTAAAAAGCCGCATGATCATTCGCTGAAGACGACACGGCACAACATGGAGTGGCTTTTTAACGTTTGACACCAATGGCCTGCGATCTATAGAAGCAATAGTCTTTCGTCCAAAAATGTAGTCTTTACAGGGTTCTACAGCACAAGTGATTACGGTCATTTTCTCACTTTGTGTAAAAAGACGTTCAGTTAGTGTTAAAATCCGACTACGCAAATCCAGTGGTATTCCGTTTGTATTAACACCGCTCAAATTCCGTGTTGACAGCGATCGCACTGTATCTCAAGTGAGAAGAATGTAATAAATTTAAGGGATAGTGGAGCAGCCGCGACCAACTATTTTAATCGGTTGAAGGCTTTCTTTTGTTCTTTTCTCCGTTGCCAGTCTTCTCTGTGCGTCCGTTTTTATATGGGCGTTATTATTTCTGCCAGCTTTAGTAAAATGTGACCCAAGTAGTAAACCATTCCGTTCAACCGAATGTGTCGTTTCAAGTCAGTAAGCGGTGACATTTCGTTTATTACGCTGGCTTATACTGAATAAGATTCCAATCTATCAGAGTTCGAAAGGTGTCCGTACAACACTATCACTGATTTAAGGCCTTCCACTTTGTCAAGTTTTGATTCAATGTTTTTGACAGCGCATCTCTCGGAAAATCGATGGAGATTGCGTTCGTGCTTCTCTATGGTAGGGTCGAATATCAGTAGGCCATCAACCACACAAATGGCTCTTGGTAAATCTTATGCATTTTGTAATAGGCATTTTTAGGATATTGTAATGGAGACTTTCAAACTGAGTGGTAACAGTATCCACCGGAATCTCTCTAATAGTTTACCGAATGTCGTCAAATAGCTTGATTTGTCACCCAACAGAAGATGCCAAAATCTGGGAGCTAGATCAACGTTTGTGTGGGATCTTACCGTTTATAGAACTGGCAATATACTTTCTAATGCTGGTAGACTGTAGCCCTGTCTACTAAGGGCGGCGTTAAGCGGTTTCGGATAGATACACACCAGTAAATCATCTGCCTTGTTCTTAACAATTGCCACTTGACTGAGCAAATCTGTAACTTCATCAACCTTAGTTATAATGCCGAGTGCAGCTAGATCTACCAACACTTGAGAAAGTCGCACGCACAGCGATAATGGTACCTTTCCAGCTGGCAATACCACTGGTACAACTTGCTCATCCAGCGTTAGATGTGCAAAGCCCTTTGAACCTACGCAATCCCACTTCAAATGTTTTAGGATAACGATGAACCTCATCTATAGCTGGCATGAATGCACAAAGCAATCTCAATTAAAAGAATCAATTAAAAGAATCAAAACCAACCTGCTGACTGGAATAACCACCCAAGATGGGTACAAAAGCTCCCTTCACAACGACAAACGTGAAGCGATGGCTGATTTTATCCTTCAGGTTAATGGCTTTTGACGTGACACTGCCCCTAAGTATCATTCCACTTCTTAAAACAGTCTTGTGTTTCGTCGCACTGCACTCCAGAACAATGTTTCTCGACTAACATATTGACCTTGGCCCCTGTATCCAGAATGTTTCGCAATAATCAGCGTCGCATATAAGCATTGTAATCTTTTTGACGCCCCATGTTACGGATGGCAAGTTCCTGGGTAGCTGACACATAGTCACAATCAACTGAATTCACCTTCTTTGATCGGCGACATCCATCCACTTGGCTTTCCACAGGCGCCAACTTTCGGGAAGCAGACCCTCCGTCATCTGCTATGGAGTCGGCATCGAGACAGATGACTGTTAGCCAAAATAAAACTATTGCCTGCTCATCGGTTTCTTAGTTTCCTCTCTTACCATGTTGTGTAGCACCCACTAAGAATTAATAACGATGACTGGGCTGCGATCAGAATCTATTTGGATCAGTATGCAAGGTATTCTGTTTAGGGTAACCTAGGTGCTGTTGAGCGATCCCGGATTGCTCCTCCTTGATTGGCTGCCACTGGAGGAAACTTAGTATCAATCAGGCCAGCTGGTCGTGCGGACTTAGAAAGCTATTCTTACCCACGCCCGTAGGCCTTGATGGTTGATCTAGTGGCCACTTGCCTGTCAATTCCGAATGTGTAGGCGAATACCAACAGCTGCCATTACCACGCTCAAACCTGATAACCCTCACGTGCTCATTTTCGAACCTATGTTTCTGAGACGGTGGCTCTCACACACTGTGTATGCGATCCTCTGGTATGCGATCCTCGGCACGACTAACCAAACGCAGTACTTTATTTGGCACAACTATGGCAGAATCGGCTTCGATGGCTTTGGCATCATAGGGACTTTGGACTCACAGTTTGTTCAACCGTAATGGGTTAGTGAGCCCAGCAGACAAAATGCAGTTCGTTGTCTGGAATGCGGTACCAGTTATAGGACCAGATCAAACTCATGATCACAAATTGCACTCAACCACTTGCACATGACGGATGACAGCCTAGAACGAGCAAACCCCGGCTTCCGTGTGCGGCTCGTGTGGCGGGTTGATAGTCCACCTTATGTATGAACCATGGATTGTTGGGTGAGTCGCTTTAAAGTGCTCCACAAGTTTGGCATTCGTTTTGCTCCGGAGGTAGAGAGAATGCTGACACCAAATTGTGAGTGCACGTGTCAGGGTGTCAACTTGGCGTAACATGGTAAACAACACACCAGTCTGGCAGATATGGAACGACGTGGGTGGATATCTAAATAGCATGCCAAGTTCAATGATTGTAAGTGAACTCGCACCATAATAGCAAAATCGACTTCCCTAGTTGGCTGAAAGACAACTGAGCAGTTCAACGAGTTAACAGCAGTCTTGAAGCCCAAAGGGGCGTTGAAATCAGTTTCCTCTTAGGTTCCTTTTCGAACGGTTATGAAATGGTCCTACTAGTCAAGGAGTCGTAATTATAGTTCAAATCACCTACGCAGAATGGTTGGCTCAAAACGACAGTAATCTGTTGTTATGATCCAGTATTCTGAGGGTAGAAATGTCAGTTGATTTCGGTAAACAGATGCTGCTTCCATCGTTCACGGTAGTTCGGCATTCTGTCGTCGGTTTAGCGCAAGCTGACAAACGGAGAGAGGAAACTCATTAAAGAATACACATGGTATAGTGTGTTCAGAAAAGTTGACATTTTGCTTGAGAAAATCCGCCCAAGTACTGCACATTGTAGTTTGTTTCACTGCCGCATACTAGGCAGGCGAAGGGATAGAATTCATAGTGTCATCCACAGTCAACAAGGGTAGCGCTGAGATTCGTGAGCACATCCCTGCTTAACTGGCTGATGCAGATATTCCAAAGGAGTCACTAACACTGAACGCACAGAGTAATGTTCGTGGCTATTGGCCCCACTCTGTCACAAGTTACTCATTAGGCCAGATCAGTACACAACAAATAGATTGGTTCTGTGCATGACAAAATCTTCATCTTATCGGTCTTGTTTAAGTCTCACCGTGCCTCAACTACGGCATCGAATGCAATGTCGACGGTACAACATCGGATAAGCTAACAGGGGTGGATTACACCAAAGCAGACTTGACTCTTTTCTATGCTTGATACGCACCCCAAATTTGACAGACGTTTGCTGTTACTTTGTGTTCCATCTTGGTCGCTTCCAGCAGCTGATGTAGTGTGAAGAGGAAGCAAGAATTTGATCAAGGATGCTCCAATGCACATAGATATATTTTGCTGTGATCAAAATAAAATATCTTGCAGCTACTGTAGGTCCAATCTGTCCACAATAGTAAATCGTGGTCCCCAATGAGATCTCACGTTGCAATCCATTCACGCGACGGATGTCTCAAAATGACCCCTTCAACGTATAACTCTTGGTTAGGATACGCACATTTTTACGTATTTATTTATTTTAAACAGTGGAGCAATTATGCATTATGGGTCAGGACGAGGGAAGGTCAGGAGAACATTCCCAGAGTGGAAAAAATAAACCAGGTGATAAAATGAAAACTGTTTTATTGGACTCATGTGTAATCTAGCCTAATTTAACATGGTAGAGATATGTTTACTGGTGCACCGTTTTCATGTTGTACGGTCAGTCGACGACCTAGACATAAGGTGCACCAAGTAACCGATATTCTACTAACACTCAGATGGAACCTAACTTTAAACGGACGCCTTATCTCAGGTATAAGACTCCAACTATCGTCAGCGGAACACCCTGGCCCACTGTTCCACAGTTTATCAGATTCGTCCGATATTAAATTCTTGTACTCCCAACCTTGGACCTTGAGACCACCCATACTATTTAATGATCTAAACTTCACATCTCCAGAAAGCAACATAGCAAAACCGGAAGTCTTGGCTAGAACACCAAGTAGCACCCACGGCCTCATGCAGGTTTATCGGCCACCAACATATGCAAACCGAAACCGAATCAAAGCAGTATTTTTGCAACGGCTGGAATCTACTCCCGCTAACCATAGTGCCCAGTCTTGTCAATCTACTGAGGCTTCCCTTATTCAACCAGCTTCTAATACTAGCACAAATATGCCAGTTTTACTGAGGCCTCAGTACCACCATCACCACCTTGGATCCCGATACATGCAGCAGCAATACCATACCGCTATTTATCAATGAAGTCCTAACTCCGTCACACCAGCATGACGCTGAGAAGTAGCTTCTTGTCAACGTTCTCTCTTTAAATTATAAAATACACACTTTGAACAATCTGCTTGAACTCACAACTCCTGGTTTGCCATTCATAACTAAAACCTGGCATGACCTCCACACTTCAAATGTGTTTTACCAACTAGTGAGCTACCCAGCATTCACGACCAGTCGACTGTTTGTTAAGGGAGGCGGATGCGCTATTTATACACGAGAAAACACAGTACTCACTTAACAGCAGACCCGAAACTCAATATCATAAAGGAATCCGCATGGATCTCTAGTAAAATGAATTGCTGTCAAATTTTACTTGGATGTATCTACAGTCCACCACTTTATGACGCATTAGTTTTAGATCATCTCACTTCTGCTTTTGAATTTGCTTCTGGGCTACCATTCAGTCACAAGATAATCGGATGTGATTGTAATTTTCCAGAGATTTCCTGGCTAGTGTATACAGCAGCACCAAAGCTGTTGAGCTTCGTCTCCGAAGTCCGGGCCCAAGGATGGACTCAAATTTTTCGTAAGCCTACAAAGGACGTGAACTCCACGTTTTCTCGTTTCCCAGGTAAAGAGCATAGAGTCGTGCGCTTTAGTTTCGCGGGACTCGACTACCCTCCCCCAAGTTTTAACACAAGACCACTACCAGAGCCCTTCAGGGACTCCAGAAATGTCAATTGGGACACATTTGCTACACTGCTGCGCAAAATGAACTGGGATCTCTGCTTTCTCACCAGAGATCCACAGGTTGCAGTAGACGAAACTTGCATCAGTATCCAATGCTGTCTTCATATCCTTACTCCATCTGTACTGATTTCCGATAGGAAGGTTTTAATTAAAACTACACACGATACATGCCTACTGCTCAAACTGAAAATAATTCGCTCAAAAGTAAAACAGACTCGCGACTCCTCTTTACTTACCAGACAGGGTAAGCACTTTGACCAGTTGCGGTCGATTAGTGCCGCCAGGCTACTAACAGAGGAAAAGGGATCAGTGATAAATGACAATAAATCTAAAGCCTTGGTCAAGCTACTAAAAGCCAGAAACGACGGTCAAACTAACTCGGTATCACGCATCGTACTACCTGACAGATCCATGACTAGAGATCCCACCATAAGAGGGAACTTCACGAATGAACATTTTCCAGCTTTGTTTGCTCTCTTAAGCAGCACACTTACGAGTGGAGCAAATAGCACAGTGCATTTTGATTACGGAGTCATTCAAGCTCACATTGATGGGTCACGGTTTTCGTTCTATCCTGGACCTGATGGTCTACCCACCTCCAATAAAGTTTGGTGGCCGGGATATATCGCTCTTGCTTCTAAATATTTTTACCCTATCTATGAAATCGAAGATATTCCCGAATCAATAGGAACTTCCATTCTTGAAACTAGACATAGGAAGGGTTCAAAACTAGACATAAAAATTGCCGCCCAATTAGCCACCCTCCGGTTATTTCGAGAATAATGAAAAGAATAATGAAAGAGAAAACTGTTTTGTACTTGCTCTCAGTAAATTTAATATATCCAGCTCAACATGGGTTTTAACAGACAATTATGCCAGACTGATCATCTCTTTTTCCTAAACCATCTGACAAACTCAAGTGACAATGAAACAGCAGCCATCATTCTCTTTATTGATATGCAGAAGGCCTTTGACAGAGTGCCGCACAATAACCTCTTGATGAACTTAACCAACTTCGGGATAACCGATCCCTTGCAAGCATGGTTCCAATCTTACCTACTTGGTCATACGCACCAGGTACAAATAGGACATACTGTCTTCACTACTGAACATAAGATGTGGTGTGATGCAAGGTTGTGTGCTAGCTCCTTTGCTCTTCATAGTGTATATCCGTGACATAACTGGACAAATAAACTATGGGACTCCACATATCTTTGCAAATGATATACAAATACTAGGCACCTTCGATATCCGGTGTTTGAGCGATATACTAGAAAAATGTTCGCACAGGCTTACTGGCCTTGAAATCATGTGCGTCGACTGGAAAATGTCTTTCACAGTGGACGAGAGCAGTGCGTTGACAGGCAAGTGCGAACTTTCTCCGAATGTACTTTACCTTGGTGATAAACCCATCCCCTGTAATAAAGCTATACAAGATCTAGGCATCCGGTACTCTAACACTTTGAATTTCGGTGAAAAGTTGAATTCATAACGGCCAGATCCAGAAGAAGCGCAAAACTAAGCTTGAAATCATTTTCGATGTGTGTATCTAAACTCCACTTGTTAAGACCTGTGTTCGCCCAGTACTAGAGTACTGTGGAAGTTTCTTCACCAGCAGCAGGAAAGGTGACCGCCTATGCCTTGAGAACGTACAGATCATTCACAAAGGCTCACTCTAACTCATCGTCTAAACTTAACTACTCTAAACGTTGTAAGACGCTACAACTAGAGCCACTGTGGCTAAGACATATGAAGCTTGGATTAACATTCCTTCTTGATCGGATCCATAAGGGTGTTTTTCTGACAAATCTCAATATCCACTTCAAAAAGCGTTTGGCTATGCAATTAGCAATCTCAAGAAGAAATTCCCGATGTTCAAAAGGAAAACTAATTTCCGAAGCAAATGCCACCCAAAAAGATACAGTCAAAACCGCTTTATTGTCCCCTCATCGGGATATTTCAAAAGTTGGCAAAAACGGGTGGGCAACTAACTGATATTGGCATTTTTCCAGAGGGGAAACAACTATCGTATGATTTTACAGTATATCACTTGAAGTGTAACGTGCTAAGAAAGATAAAATACATACTTGTAACTAAAGCTTACAAAATACATTTATTCAGAAAAGTATAATTAATTTAATAATTACAATATAGAGCATCTTACATGGAAAGCTTTAGCAACTGGTGCTATTGTATATTTTTGTTGAGAAAACAATCCAACTTCAATTGTACATTGTTTTGAACTGCTACTCCAGTCAATTTCGTGCTGATGCAGTCCCATTGGGACAAGTAATATTTGCCTAGCCCATGCTGAAGTCCGTAGCTATAAAGATCATTCACACAGTTCTGTGCTCTGGAATGCGACACGCGCCGCTTACTGTTACGGAGCCATCCGACACTTCATCCTCTGAGTTGCTGTCTTTTTCCGTTCAAGTCGGTTCTCTAAAATTTTACTTACGATTTCATCCTCAACAGTTGTCAGATCTGAGGTACATTCCACATCATTGTCAATGACGACTAACTCCTCTGCATTGATGACTGGGATTGTGGAAGCGCTGATCTCACCCTAAGCCATGACGGCGTCATCGGAAAGTCCCACGGATGCCAGTCGATTGAAGCCAGTATCCATAAAGCAAGCAAGCTTTTACTGTTATACCGGTAACCTGTCCGCAACTTTTTAAAAAGAATTGATTTGCATCGTGCACAGGAATCTTGGAGCTGGCATCCACCGCCGATGATGAGTCAGGTAACACCTTGTTCTCGGTCCACAATTTCTTTTCTGTAACGGATTCTCACATTCATATTCACACTTTGATCCATGGCTTGAAGAATGTTGGTCGTGTTTGTTGGCAAAAATTCCATTTGAATGTTTCTCAAGTCTTCTACCTGTGGATGTATTGTGCAATCATCCAAGAGCAACATAATTTCTTGACCAGTTCGGACTAGCTCGTTGTCCCATTCGAGCAGCCACTTGGTGCAAAGTTCTTCTGTAAGCCACGCACTTTTGTTAGCTCTGTAAATTACGGGAAGTGTGTCCACGTTCGCGCCATTAAATCATCGTGGTTCCTTACTTTTTTCAAACAAAACCAGTTTTCTTTTATCTGTGCCTGACGTCGCGCACCACAGGAGCGTGATCCTATCCGTGGGTTCTTTCAATTCGCTGAGCCTGTCGGCAGAAAAACACGAAGTGGCCTCTGGAGATGCGCGGTAAAAAAGACTTTTCGTTTGCATTTTACACGTTGTCATCATTAAATGCCTTTGAAAGCCTATCTTTCAGACAAGTTCCACAGACTACTCTGTTCGCAGAACTCTTTTCGGCATGCGCAGGTTTATACACAAGTTGATTACTATTCTTCCTTCTTTGCAACCATGCTTCTGTGACAACAAAGGTTTTCCAAGTCTGTACCCGAATCCTTCTGCCTTTTTGTTCAGAAGTGATTCTATAACTGTTTAGTTGTGCTCACGAACCGCTACCTTTCAGTTTGTCAATGCAGTTTCAACTTCGTCATCTTTTCCACATCGCTATCTTTTCTGAGAGCTTTCAGCACCATGCGACAAATTCTGCCAAACTTCCTATTCGCTGACAATCAATCTGACCAGGGTACGATGAGAAATGTAGGAATCACGAAACAACTTGGCGTGCAAGGTTGCTGGTGGATACTTTTGAAGTATGTTCAAAACTTTCAAACTTTCTGTTAAGGACAAATGCTTTCTGTTACTGGACATACTTGTGTGTAACCAATAGAGAACTGAGAAATGTGGGGCGGAATGATTACCCGACATTGTTCAGTTCTCGAGTTTTGGATAGGGCTGTGGGTTTGCCCACAGCCGTCTGTACATTTAGATTGATCGTGTATAGAAGGACGTAGGTAACCTTTTCTGATATGTCAATAACGTCACCGACATCTCTGTGGTACTTGACTCGATCGGACTGGCTAGCTGTGTGGTAATTGTACTAATAGAGCGATGGCGTAAAATTGACAAAGCGGCAAGAGCACAGCTCACGCAACTGGGCAATTGAGCGATGGGACGGTCCCGGCAATAGGCAATTAGACAGTGAACATTTAGCATATTTATAAGAACAGAATATGTATTTTGAAAAAAAAACAGGCAATAAAACGTGGTGGAATATAAACCGGGGGGCAGAAAAGCGGGTTCGGCTGTATACTGATATCTGGAACAGCCTCGCTATTTAACTAAGAGCATGCGACTCACAACCGTTGTTTGAAAGAGCCATTTCAAAGTGCCTGACATTGCAATACATAAAAAATGTTGTACCATAACTACAATGATAAATGCTATTTGAAGAGGGGGCCGAGAAGTGTGCCGATAAAAATATACATCAAATATGCTACTTCATTGTATTCACTTGATCAAGCACTCTTAAAGGGGTGTATTGGGAAAATGATATAATATTGGCAGAACTCCCTTCACACTTTTTCACCCGACTCACTTGCCTTTTTTACTCGGGAAAGCATAAGTCACAAATACAGGAAATAGCACCGGTAACCTTGCTGAATGGAATAGAGAAAAATTAGGGTCGCAACACGGCTGGCCTTCATCAGTGCCGTTCACAAATTCACAGGAAGCACCAGAGACTCTGTCTTCAAAACCAGTTGTCACCAGGTACAACCATGGTACCTTAAACCTTGTACGCACTAATGTCCCCGAATTCAAATCCACTACAATTAAGGGTAAGATGACAGACGATCGAAATCAATGGACTTCCGTCTGTACGGTAATCGGTGTCCACGCTGATCCCACGACATTAAAACGCATCTCGCGTCACCCAGACGCATTGCACTACGGTGAACCCCGGTTACTTCATGTAACACTAAACCTCGACGACTGAGACAGAGGCCGTTCTGCTCTCTGCGAATCGACTCCGCAAAGCATCTAAATAGGAGTTGCGATACTACCACGTGGAAAGAGCGTTCAGCGGACCCGGCTAACAGAGAGAAAGTAGCAGAGAAAAAGTCAAGACAAGCAAACCGTGCTTGTTCAGTGTGTTCCTGAGCTTACGGATTCCTCTTCTAACGATACGCAGGTACACGACCGGGAGCAACGTCACTACATCCGTGTCTCTTTCTCTCGAAAATGTCGTGGCCACCTCGTTGACAAGGAGCCGCTTATCACCGAACTATAAGGGGTGCGGTCCTAGGCTGTTGAACCGGTGTTGCAATCAGAACTAACGGCACAAACTCTTCTATAGAATTAGATAAAATTCGGTAGCAGGTTGCCAACAGAAACTCGTTTGAAGGCAGCTGGAACACCACCACCTTCTACTGACAACTCAGTGGAGGCGGAACTCTTAATGAAAACACCAACTGTAGGACCTGACTCGGTGACGGTTTCAACAGCAGCTGTAACATTCGGAGGGCACAGTGGAGCACGAGTGAACACCAGGATCCGGGGCATTTAATAGTTAAATATTTACAAAATTCTTCTCGAGAGTCTGCAACCCACCCCAAAAAGGAATAAGCCGCCGACCTTTCATCGGTCGGCGTAAACTCACTTGCATCATCCATCCCATCCAACACACTTCTAGTCTCCTAGAAGCTCTCACGCATGTACACAAATGCCCAAGGTCTACTCAGCAAATTAGCTGAATTAAGACTTCGACACACATCAGCAGTATGGGACCTCATCGCTATCAAGGAAACATGGTTGCGCTGTGAGATAGCGGAGGTGGAAATCGCGCTAACAGGTATGTCCGTTGTCCGGAATGATCGAACCAGCAAATGTGGCGAGGTAGCCCCCTATTTTTGTGACAACCTACGGTGGGAACCCATACACGATTCGAAAACCGATGTACCCGACTCCATTTGGTGCATCTTACGGTTGAGAGGGAAGGACCTAGACCTAGTGGTTGTTGATTACCGTCCACCATCGTCTACAACTAAGATGGACTGCAACTTGTTGGCTGCGTTGAGGCAGATGATAAACAGGAAGTACACTCACGTTCCAGTCGCCGGCGATTGCAACATCCTCTAGCATCCCACGCCACATCAGGAGAGTAATTCAAAGCAGACCTGCAGAATCTTGTCTCAGACTTTCCGATTTATGACCACGTCACTTCGCCCACCAGATTCAGAGGAAAGAACAGGCCATACATATTGGACCGGATATTCACAAATGAAGAAGGGGTGATCGAGAGAGTGATAATCGATACCCCTCTAGGTCGCTGAGTTTACATTTCTTACACATTTGCTATGCGAAATACCCGGAGGACAGAACTCAAACGACGCGAACCATAACCAGTTACGACACCTTAACCCGACTCGTTGAAGCGACCGACTGGATTTTCTTAACCGAGGATGCACCCGATATTGCCTGGGAGCGTTACGTCAGTAAGTTTAACACTCTGGTTAGTAGAGCATCGGAAACCATCAGTTCGAGAAACATGACGTCGTTCACACGGAGTAAGACACGCAAACGCATGGTGATGCGCAACGCGGCGTGGCATACCCACAAAACCGATCTGAGTCCGAGTACCTGGAAGGCATATGTTGTCTACCGTAACCACTGTACCCAATTAGTGCGTGAGGACGAAGTAGCTTATCAACATGCTTTAGCCGAGCGGTTAACTTCAAATCCTAAGCTTCTGTATAAGCATGTGAACAGCCTCCGCAGGGTGAAAAGTGGATTTCCTCTTCTTCAAACAGCGGATGGTCTAACTCGGACTGCTAAAGAAGCGTCGAATGTTCTGCAACAACAAGATGCACCAACGTTTCATTGCATCTCGTGGATTCCTGAATCTTTGGAAGTCTATGGTGCCCACAGTAGAACTGACTCATATAAATTTTGCCGCAGACATCGTGATGAGAAGACTGCTATCCATGCGCCATCACGTTTGACTAGGAATTGATGACATCCACACAATGAAGCTTGCTGCGGCCGCCACTATTTTGGCTAAACCTTTCGCGCGGCTGTTCCAGCACTATCTGACGAGCAGCACGTTCCTGTTATGTAGAAACACCGAATAATAACTCCCATTTACAAATGGGGTAGTCGTTCCGATCTAGCTAATTATCGAACAGTGGCTCTACTGCCAGTTCTTTCAAACGTTATAGGCTATCGTTGCCAACGCACTCATGTCTTATCCGGACAACTTTGGTTACGTTGCCCAACAGCAACACGGCTTTCATTAGAATGGGTAGTGCACTACCAACCTCTTGTTAGCGGGAGATACCTAGACCGAAACTGTGGATATTGGTGCAGGGGTTGATGTGGCATACCCTGATTTCTTTATGTCATTCGACCGGTCGGACCATCGTACCCTTCTCGCCAAACGTCATGGATGTGGCAGTGGGGACCCTCTCCTCGGGTGAATCTGCAACTTTCTCTCGCACAGGCGTCTGGAGAGGAGAATACGTGAATCCATGTCAGACCAAATTCACCTCGAATGCGGACTGCCACAGGGTTCGGTACTGGAGCCCTGTCTATTCTTGGTCTTCATAAACGATCTAATGTGACAAATTAAGTCGCTCTTTCCTCTACACCGATGATATCAAACTTTGTAGAGTGATCAGTGCTCCAGAAGACCGTATCTAACTGCAAATCCATCTTGACAAGTTTTATGGATGTTTGGTCAGAAATCGAAGTTTCTTCAGTGTGCTCCATTTAGTGCTCTACTTAAGACACCGAATGGTTCACACACATAAGCTGGGGGACCAAGATCTACAAAACTATTCTCTCGAAAAGGATCTCAGTGTGTTGGTCCAGGAAAATCTCGGCTGCTCGGTGCAGTCCAATGGATATCAAAGTACTGGATCCAAATCATGTGGCTTTTACGGAGAGCTTTCGGGTACTTCGAACCGTATATTTTTCGCCAAATACTTCCCGCTTATATACGTCCTCAAGTTGAATATGCAATTCAAGCATGGCACCCATGGCTGAAGCTGGATCTCACGGCCTTGGAGATCCCGCAACGTCGGACGACCAAAGATATCAAGGGCCTGCGCTACTTGTCATACGAACAGCGCCTCAGAGCTTGGCGTTTTCAGCGGACGTTATCGGCGTTGGCGTGGTGACCTGATCCTGGCTTATCAAAATTTAAACAACACTAATCACCCCAGTCATCATCTGTTGAGGCTGAGTCGCAGCAGAACACTGAGAGGTAATCAGCTGAAATTGGCTGAAATTGGATTGTCGAAGCAACTTCTTCTCGCTGCTTGTTTGCCAACGGTCGAATACCCTCTCAGGAGTTATTAGTTCAACCCCACGTTAGCAGTGTTCAAAGCAAATGTCGACAGTTCACTGGCCATGCTACACACACTATCATGTTATCCAAACGACCCATGCGAACAGTAGAAAAGCAAAAACAAACCAACCCACCGAGTTCTACTCTCAGATGGGCTATCTCTACCTGATGAGTCTAAACGAAAACGAAACCGTCGATCGTGGATTGCAGGGATGGTAGAGAGCCACACCGAAACCAACCCACCATTTTTGCCCGGACACCGCAGATGTTAACTTTGGATAGTACATAAAACGGACGGGAACACTGTACTCCGCAAGTTCGCAACTTGCGATTGTTCACCATTTTCTATTACTATTTTTGCAATTATTTTGCTCACCCATAACCGATCATCCGGCGGGACATGTTAGGCTCCGGCTTTTTTATCTGCAATATACCTCTGACCATCGACCACTGAGCAACAAGTGTGAACTGCAGCAGAATTGAGAACTGAGATTGAGATAACCATTTTGTCCCCACTCAGCCATACAAAAAGTGAGTGCTAAGAAGGAAAAGCTGATTGAGTCTTTCCAATTTCATTCGCTTTAGCCATTTATTCTTTTCTCACTCCTCTGTGCTACCCACGTTGCTCTCACTTAAATATGCCAGGCGGCACAGTGAAGCTAACCGACTCTGCATAAAATATCTACACCTTATTAGGAGAACAGTTATTAGACATTACTTTTTTGTGAACGAGCTTAATAGCTATTCTTCACTCTTCCTATTTTCTACTTCTTGACTGTTGTTTAAACGCTCTACTGGGTTGGCCCGATTGGTACACCCAAGTCATTGTTCATGGACGCTCATCGTCATGTCCTTTTCAGCAATGTCATTTGCAAGAACACATTCCATTGGTTTTTTCTCATCACCGTTCTACTTGGTTATGTTAAAGGAAGATTTACTTGTCACACGATTATTATACTAGTTGTTAATTTTTGGTCTACATTTCTTATTCTCCTTTGTTTCGTGACATTTGTTTAAACGCTTCATTTTGTTATTCTGATTGGCCAGTGCCCGTCTCTGTAAATGGATGTTTGCTTTACGTTTGGAGTCCCGTGATGCTATTTTTAGGACATATGCGATTCGCTCTTGAGTACACGGTCGCTTATTCGCCCGTTGCATTTGACGTTTTTCCTTCTGTTGGTTGGCTCAAGTGTAATTTAGTAGCTTCCGTTCATTTTGCCTTCAAAACTGTATAAACAACTGTGATTTCATGTATACAAGTCTCTCTTGCTGGCTCGTCTTTGGACTTCTTCTTACGGTCGTGGGATGAAGGCGTCAGCGGCGACACAACACATATCTGTTTCCACCATTTCTCTTTCATTTTGCCTCTTTCTCGCTTACGTTTAGCGTAAAGTTAAACCAAGATACATGTACCAGTTTATGAGTGCCAACAAGATTCAGCACACCCACAACTGATAAATCTCCCATTCAATACTTTTGCTGAAATGAGAGTGAAGAAATATTCCCGTCTTTCAATAATCTATTTAGAAAGTCTCAATGTATGCTCTGTTTACACAGTATAATTTCAGTCTTAATGTTTTTCCTACCATCAAATTGCTCCTCATGCTTGATCCCAAAAATTAAAATTTCGGTTCCTTCCGTAAAAGGAGATCTCCGTCAAGACGCCATAACATATTATGTGCTCAAACAAGGCATTGAACTGCAAACCTCTGGAGGATATAAACACGTTTTTATTTTTGCCTGACATTTGGAATAGGATTTTAACATAGTATGAAACAATTGTAATAATGTGATCACGCCAAAGAGAGCATGTCACGTAAAACCGAGAACATACATTAGTATTATTATTATCACTTTTTCGACATCTATGCTGGTAAGCGTAAATCAAGGCTTTTTCAAAACACTGATAAGGTGGAAGCGAAAGCAACGTGCTTAAAAAGGCGTATTTCATGGCGGGAACACAAGAAGAAATTAGAAATTTCGGCGACAGTCCAACTGACTGCACTGCATGTCCAAGTTGAATTGAGAGCCCCACAGTTTCATGTTTTGACTAAGTTGCGGTAGACGCCGGAGACGTGATTGGAGTTCCTGATAATCTGCTAGGCCATTATTAAGTTGCTTCGTAGGTGCCGATACTGACCGCTGTATAATCGTAGAGTTCTCAGCCTGAGTTAATATAGAAGGCGAAACAATCATTCAGCATGCTTGATGGCTCTTCGCTGTGGAGTCTAGGTCAATACGAGATCTGGCATACGCAAGGGCTGTGGCCTTGACGAGCCCACATTAGGCCGCATTTCTGTGTTAATCATCTGTGTGCATACCGATCAAGCCAGAAGGTGGACGTGTTAGTTTCCGGTCTTTGGTACCTTCAGATTGTTGTGAGCAACCTAGATCACTCTGAATCTGCACTCTAGGTTTGCGCTCTTTGATGAATGCTTGCAGGACGTGCCTTCTTGGACTTGTGAAACTCATAGAACGCTCGGGACAAATCAAAGTAAGGCAGGAAGTGAACTGAGGTACTATTTAACTGGATACCAATATTCATTGGGGACAGCCTTGAACCATATACGCTCAGTAAGGAAACAACCGAGTCGTGAAACGTGCGCTATGACTGAAAATCACCGCGCCTGTAACTGTACAGACAAAACTTACATACCGGAGTCGACATACAAAACCACCCCGGCTGTTAGATTAGGTTACGGAACGTTCTACAATAATGTGGCCGCTGTACAACACATAAGCGGCTACAATGAGTTAAGTTCATTGGTGACCTCAAGCCGTGATGACTTGTCACGGGTATGTGCATAAAATGGCTGAACGAAAAGACAGCAGGCAAGGGGGACAAAGGAGGCAGGTCACATGGATGGATTAATGAATGGACGGATGGAGTAGGGCTCATAGCGGGAAGCAGTAAGTTGTGATAGCTAGGAGTGGGATAAAACGTCTGGCGGCTGAGAATGAAAGACGAGGAGAGTTGCACAGGCAGCTTGCAAGCTGCAGTTAAGTAGACGACACAATGGTCAGTTATGGGAGTCCAGAGCATATTGTGACATTGGCTGCCGGTTTGTCTGGCAATTTCGCCGTCTACAAACTTGCAGATGCCGAGGTTGCAAAAACTTTCCGGTCGACAAAATGACAGGATCCCTGAAACCGTAGGTTTCAAGATTTTGAAGACAAATGCGGTGATCCAGTTGATCGCAATCCATGATGAAATCAAAGTCAATGAAATAGGTTTCTGTACCTTTGTCGGCCACATCCGTCCAGCTGCTACGTTCTATCAGTAGGCTAGTTGTGTTTTATCTGTGCTATCGGAAACCTTGCTGTTCCTGCATTGTGATGCTGCAGCGTTCTATGTGGTCGACTAAGCGATGATTGCTCCCACCATCCTTCAAAGCGCAGCGGGAGGACATTAGAGTGATAGTCTGGTGCTTTTAAACAACTTCTACTTTTCAAGTTTGGCAACTTTAGATCGGCTTTCTACATGATAGATCTCATTTACTTTTTCATGCAAGCTTGGAAATAGTGATCTAATGGCTCGGCTAGCATTGTTTCGTCTCGTTCAACGCCCTGCGAATGAATATCAACGAGGCCGTGAAAACTGCGAGGGAGCAGTGATAGCAGTTTCTTCGGCATGTTTGTTGGAGGAAGCGCGTTGTAAGTGCCGAAATTAGTGCTAGAGATGTAGGTATGAAACGGTGGTTGAAGTCTCCTTGGAAGATCGGGATAAACTACATCCCTCGCGCATAACTTGCTTCTTTAGCGCTCTCTGCCACACCGACTGCCGTATTAATTGGAAGAATACCTTGGTTCGTTTTGCGAATACTATTAACATGCCT
Organism: Dicrocoelium dendriticum; assembly: GCA_944474145.2. Classification (NCBI taxonomy): domain Eukaryota; kingdom Metazoa; phylum Platyhelminthes; class Trematoda; order Plagiorchiida; family Dicrocoeliidae; genus Dicrocoelium; species Dicrocoelium dendriticum. The sequence continues at coordinate 48,642,989 of OX104062.1, forward strand.
ATAGAAAAGGTTGTTATTTTTGGCAAATTTGCAGGTCAATTGTCGTTGATGAGCCACTTTGCCCTCACAGATAATCTATTACAATAGTTGCGCTAGACTATGATTAACTTGTGGAAACAATATGCTTGCTTGCTGAATTTGTTAAGGTCAGACTGCTGGAAGGTCCAACAAACTGCATCCAGGCGCTGTCAGGTGAGTCGTATTTCAAAAATGTAGCTTGTGATGGTGCACGTTATTTCAGTACATTCCTACAGGTATTCAGCCTGACGTATATAATTGTAAACTAGAGTAAGAGGGTCGCTTGTTCCTAGTGGGGATGAAACGCAGTATCCACGGGCTCTGTTGCGAAACGGCAGTTACGCCGGTTCCAGTAGGTTACCATCGGAATTACCGAAGAGCGGTAGAGCAGCAGTACTAATTGCTCTGCACTAATTGATGGAACGTATGTGGTTTGAGCAACCTTTCCAAACTGGGCTAGAGGATGTTATTGTATTGCCATTGTGCAAGTGTAAAGTAAACAAAAAGCGCGCTAGCATTCATTGCGATATGAGCCTAATGAATTACGTCTGGCCGATGATTATTCGGACGCTGTTCAACTACCACATCATTCACATCGTGGAACTAAGCAAGTCTGAGGACCGTTGCGATCTTCATTCACACCGCAATGCGATAGGTAGTGTTTGCGATTCCTCAACGGCATGAACACTTAATACTGAATGAGAAGTAAAGTGAGAGAAAACAACTCGTATGTACACTATTCGATGATTTCACCAAGTCATTTGCCACGGTGCATTGCAATGTTTATCGGCCTCCTTTAGGCAAGTTTGATGCTTAGGTAAGCTTGTTCATCTTGTCGGATCTCCTTACAGTGTTATCCTGGCCGGGGTTCACCTGTATAATCAAATTAACTATGATTTCGATGTTTGCTCTGAAGTGATGCAGGAGTGTGTCGTAGCCAATAATTCGTTTAATATTCATCTTACTGCACTGATATCCAGTGATCTCAGAGCTCGTGAGTGAGTTTTTCTTCCTGAACCCCGTATTGATAGTAGGTTGCTAATCATCAGTCGTTTCTATGTGAGAAGCCAAGTACGTGGGACTACCAGTCGGATTTTGTAGTTTGCTGACGAATTCACGTTGTCTGCACACATAGCGAGAATGAGTACTTGCTTATGACGACGGTCAAGTTCGGACTCACCACCAACTCATCAAGACTGTCTGTATTTTCCAGCCAGCATCAGGAATGGAATTCTTGAGCTGCTCGGAGAATTTATCAACATTACAGTACTTCTGGAGTGTGCTGTTAACAGACCTATTAATAAGCGGTGAGCTGCGCACCCATGTAACGAAGACATGCGCGGATTTCGGCAAGTTACAACGTTGGGTATGGTGGAACCATCAGCGGGGTTTTGGAACCAAGATGCCAATTTACAAATCAAAGGTGATTTCGGTTCCTCTCAATGGCAACGAATCATGCGCGCTGTACAAGAAAGACCTCAGCAACATGAAACGGTTTCATTAGCAATATTCATATCAAGTATGTGCATCCATTGCTTCGGTTGATATGAGATAGAAGGGCTCTGCGGTATGTATGGAATGGATTGCTGCTATTGCGACACCTCAGGTGACTCGGACAACTTCGATGTAGGATATGACTGGTATGAACCAGATTGTTTTCAGGGATTCCTCATCAGTCTAATGCACCCACAGCATCGGCGCGCTAGAATGGGTGCAAGTGTTTTAACCACGGTAAATCCCTAAAGTAAAGTACCTAACCGATAAGGCTACGTGATTGGTCTTATCCGGGAATCAGATAAAAACATAAAGGAAAAATCTATGGAACTTACAACACACGAACTACGAAAGAACAGAAAAAAGGAAAGTATGTAATGGTGCCTGAAAGCTGGGCTTAAGAGAATCGCCTACCCCGTGCGGTCGCTCAAGGGGATCGATCGAGCCGACGAACGCGTTTTCAAACACCCAGCTAATTGTACCTTTGCCTCAGAGTTGAGATTACAGTGTTTCAGCGGCATTATCTGGCTACGTTGACGGCATTCTGTTAACACGTTTTCCGTGTGCAAAGTTGCTAGAATTTTGCTTTTTCTTCGGCTGGACTAGAATTTTTTCGGAAAAGTTTTGGGTGGTTAATTCGGAATAGCGGGAAAAAAGTGAAGACCTAACCGGTCCGATTGATGTGAAGCCGGGTGGAGTGGCGTGACCGACGTTGGTAGCCATGTTGCCCTGTAGAGAAGGTAATGCGAGAGTTTGTACGGGGTTTCTGTGCATATAGGTCTGCGTAAGTAAGCCGAATTGCGACCCCCTCAGCAGTTGATAGCAGGTGGGGTCTGACCGCTCCTATATAACGTCCGGACAAACAGTAACTTGGTATGGAAGCGTTAAGTGAAAAAATTTGCTGTTTAGAGCCTGATGATGAAACCCAGAAGAAACTTATTCGCTACTATTTGTTTCTGATATCTTCTCCGAGATTATCGCTCAATAACGAAACACTTGCCATAGGACCAACTGCGTGTACGAAAGCGGAACATGTGTAAACGGTGACTACGTTACCAGAACATGATTAAGATAAATTCGGCACAAACGTTTACTTTAGGTGTTTGGAAGAAAGATCAGTGGAGCTGCTCTTATTTGATATCCCCGGTGTGGTGGCAGTTCCTGTGCATGTTGACAAGATGCCTACTTGTCGTAAGACGCAGCATCAACTGCTGGATCTTGGAGACAACTGTTGTCTGGGCAATTGTATTTTGCTATAATTAAGAGAACGCCTGATAGATGGTCACTGGCAAGGTTGGAGCACGCTTACGGTAACGGATTGGAACACTGGCCAATCGAACGGATTTGAGCTGGCCTGATGGCGTTAGTTTAGCCCACGGTAGATACAAGTGAGCCGGGAACGGAGCTAGCGCGTGAACCAGCCTAGCCGCAGGTATTCGGATGGAGGCTGTGCCCTCGTAATAGACGAGTGTACGCACGCGAGTGGGGTTACGGTAGACGAGAGCTAGTGGCTTAGACGCGAGCACTGCCCGGCTAACGACGCACACAAAATCACGTGACCGACCGACTCTCAACTAAGGCGAAGAGGAAGCAAGGCAGATGGTCATCCGAAGGCTCTTTTACGACCAAGCAAGGGCAAATCACAGGCGATGCTATGGGTCATTTGGGGGAAATAGCAACCACGACGGGGTGGTAATTCGTAAAAAGACAATATCAGCAGGTGCACGATCGTGCCGCGTCTCGGAGTGGCTAAAAACTGCTACGCTGTGAGGAGGAATTGGACCCCGCTTTCCACAGCCATTACGCCGGAGTTTCTGGCGCGCTTTTGCGAGGATATCTGACGGGCCCGCAACAATTTAAATCAAAGTGTGGCTCCACACAATATGGAACAGGACACAATCCAGTCACCACTATGTATACGTCTGGCGTGCATGTTTCCTCACTTTCAGTTGGTCAGTGTGTAATGCCTCCTAGGCAAAGGACAGGGCTCGGCTACCCAAAGCAAGCAGAGAATGAGTCAAAAACAGGATCTTTGGCCTTGTTTGCAAAGCGTTCCGTCGGTTTGAACCCCAGTCCTCCCCAAAAATTGTTAACGCCTACGTGTGAGCGCACGTGAAATATGTAATCCAGGCATGGCAACCATGGCAGAAACGGGACCTCGTTGCTCTCGAGACCCACCAAAGAAGAGCAACCAAGGTCACCAGGAGTCGCACCTGCCCTATCCGCTTAGAATGCAATGCTTAAGAACGTAGTGCAGTAGATGTCGGCATTCGAGGGGGATCTAATAATGTTCGCCAGAAGCATCTGGGGCTGTTGGATTTGAACCACAAACTAGCTTAACAGGTCATCTTCTGAAAATGACAATACAGTATGTTGCAGAAGTCAGTCCTTCAGGGACTGTATCTACAGCAAAGTCAACTCCGTAAAAATTACAGCATTTTTGGCAACTCAAAGTCCTCGATGTAAATTGCACATTCAAGTCCATTACCAGCAACCCTTCTGAGTCGATAAGTTTCCTCATTTGCTTCAGTTAAACAAAAGGTAAATCACTCACACGAATATAGACCCATCCGAGTTCAGTAATCGAATCCGTTAAGCCCGCATCCCGTTGGTTGTCTGGCTCGCTCGGTTGGTCCATCTGCTCATGCTGGCCTGATACCACTATCACATTCTCCCTTCTTGGTGTTCAAGCTATTATTACTATCCACCCTGTGCACTTTGACACGCCGCGTCGTCTTCACCGTAGCTGCGGCCGTGGTCTCCTTACGTCATACCTTCTGGCACTCCACTCCCAATGCCCGTTAATGTCTCCGGTGTTGTCTCAAATGCACTCGATTTTTGAAGCTTTTCCCTCCAACGTCTATTTCGTATGACCTGGCGCTGACCCACGCAGTCAGGAAATGTTTCTTCCACCGCACTTGACTATCGGTTAATGCTTGAATCAACACCTCCTCTTCCACTGTTAGCTAAGGCACTACCAGTACACTGGGGTCATAATGCCGTTTCTGAGTGGTCATTCGTCTTTTCAGATTGTTCTGCAATTGTTAGTGCAAAAGTGGGACAGCCGCCGGTATCCGACTTCTAGTCCTTCGGCTCTATGCCCTCTGCACTGGGCTCAAACCAATACTTGTTGAAGGAATGTTACTTTTCTCCAGTAGCATGAGGTATGAGTCCTCGCCACTTGCTCTAGCCTTTAATAATAGTCGCTTGTCTTGCTTCACAGCTGACTCCGCTTTCTCACTCGATTGACGAGCGGTCGCAAAAAAAGTGTCCTCCTGTGTTAGTCGCCCTGCAATCTTCGGATTTATTCTCACAGTGACCCACGTACTATCATTCGATTGGGTTCCGCGAGCTCCTCCTACCACTGTTCACCTTTTGGATCTGCCATTCCCAGATCAGCAGCAAACTGTGTTTTTGCAATTTCGAAGCCAACCGGGCTTGAATTTTATCGGCCAATTTATGTTCCTCTCGTCGCACGAGAACTCTGGTGGTCTTATTTTGAAAGATCTATTTGAGAGTCACCCGAGCAGCTTACTACCACTCCTTCTAGTCGCTGCACAAAGCAATAGTTGTCAATTTGGTCCGCCTTTTGTGAAGCCACTGTCGTCAACAGACAGCATTTTCCAAGTCGTTCTGTCTTGCCTCAATCCTACGTTGTATCGCCATCTATCCACTTACCTGCTGGGTCATTAGCACGCATGTCGCCTATCTACCCTAACGAACGTGTGACTCATTTGGACGACACACGTCTGACCCGCTGAACTCAAACCAGCGCCGATCGCCGCGCAACGAAAACTGAAACGAAGTCGTACACGGTGTGTCAGTCGCTCTATCCTCTTGCTACCCCTGTTGTAGTGTACACATCCAGTTACTCCATTTCATCTTTTGGTGGTGAATCTGTACACCATATCACCACCATCTGCGGTCATTCCTACTTCGCTGCCCCAATACTGACCGTGACCACATAATTCAATAGAATTATCCATTCTAAGCTAGTGGTAAGTGAGAGGTCGACAATATAGATTCTGAACTCTCCTTCTCTATATAATCCCTTTTGGAATCGGTGCAAGTCAAAATTACAAAGTACACGCCTCAAGTGGATATGGCCCATTCGAAAATCAATTAGGACCTATGTGTAAAAACTGTTAAGTCTGGTCCAGTTTGCTTTAACTGTCAAAAAGCGTACCATTCAAAGTGTTTAGGAATGAGTGCACTCGAAACTAAACAATAGAGCAGCAAAACCGAAGCATTTTGGTCTTGCCAGGTGTGAAAACCCATTCCTGTCGTTAGTTGTGTAATTCTCTCAATTTCCGCACCCTGCGGGCCGGTCGTATCACGTTACTGAAGTCCTTGTTTGATAACAGTAGTTGAATATCTCTACATAGAAAATTTGACTGTCAGTTTTCTTGTACTCTGAAAGTACGGTTCTCTGCCGTGTATAGTAGTGCATGCGAAAATCTTAAGGACAGTTTCGGAACAGTGGTTACAAGTGTCTTGCAACCAAATTTGACTTCTGTCAAATTTCGTTTCATCCAAATTTTGGATCACTGTTTTCCCCGGATTGCGTCCTACCAGTTCTCGGGTACTTAACGGACCGTACGGTTGCTCGACCCCGGCGTGCTTGTCGTGTTTCACCGTTCGAGGTTTTCTTTCCTGAAATCCTTTTTGAGGACAGCAGTTAAATAACACTATATAGAAAATTTGGCTTTGTCAGTTTTCTTCTGACCTGGAAGTACTTGAAGTTCCAACGTACTCGGAATTACTTGAAAAATTCGTTTGCTGCTGG
>OX104062.1:48649784-48686017 GCA_944474145.2 Dicrocoelium dendriticum
TCATAAATGATCTCGCGAGTTTGCTATCTTCTAACTGTTTGCTATTTGTTGATGAGCTAAAGGTATGGCGCACTATACCTGCAGTGGAGGATCACACAGACTTACAGGAGGACCTGGACAAAGCGTGCACATGGTCCATCGAGAACATGCTGCATTTCAACGTCACCAAGTGCAAAGTTCTCAGCATACGGCACAAGAGGATGCACAACTACCGCTTAGGACCACAAATTCTACAGCGGGCTTCTCACGAGTGCGATCTCAGCGTGATAGTTCAAGATGACCTCGGTTGTTCGAGGCAGAGTGAAAAGGCAGCTAAGAAAGCGAACCAGTACCTCGGCCTTCTTCGCAGAGTTTTCGGGAAGTTTGACGCTTCGATCTTTCCAAAAATGCTTATTGCATACGTGAGGCCGCACGCGGAATACGTTACTCTAGCGTGGCAACCCTGTCTCAAGCACCATCTCACCGCGCTCGATACTGCACAACGCAGGGCAACGAGGAGCGTCAGAGGTTTGACCAGCCTCCCCTACTCCGATTCCGGCTGAAGACCAGCAAAATATACAGTGGACGTTATCGGCGACTAAGGGGCGATCGCATAATGGTGTACCAGATCCTGAGAAACCTCAACCACCCATGCCATTCCCTTTTAATACTCAGTCAAAACACCTCGCTAAGAGGTCACCAGTTTAAGTTACTCACGCAGTACAGCCGCCTGGAACGTCGGCGAAACTATTTCTCCCTTCGAGTGTCATAGCCTTGGAACGCCCTCCCGGAACATGTAATTAATGCACCCACCCTATCCCTTTTCAAAAAACGCCTTGACGATACCCTGTCACATTTACACTACGTGCTTTAGCTCATGACCACCACTAATGCACAACAGACAGTGGATAGTGCCATAACCCTACTCGAGAATGAGTCACTCCAAACGCCTTACACTAAATTCGATAAACGCTAATACTAGAGAAACTGGATTTCTCTATCCTGTCGATCCAAGATAGTTGCACACCAGTAAGCGTTGTCCATGCTATCGTTTTTATTTTTTTCGCCTATGATGTGAACAGTAACCACTCCCCTGTTGCTTTGTGTGCGTACATTCTCATTTCAAACTCCCTTTATACGACAGTGCAGTTACATCTGTAAGCGCCCGAACTGGCGACTCCATTATCCCTTCGCTATCATTTTTTGTCACGCTAAACAACCCACTGGGCATGTCAAGCACCTTCTTTTTTATTCGTTATAAATCATTGTTCATTGTTCATACTGATATCCTATAGGAAGGTTTTAATGAAAACTACACACGATACATGCCTACTGCTCAAGCTGAAAATAATTCGCTCAAAAGTAAAACAGACTCGCGACTCCTCTTTACTTACCAGACAGGATAAGCACTTTGATCAGTTGCGGTCGATTCGTGCCGCAAGGCTACTAACAGAGGAAAAGCAATCAGTGATAAATGACAGTAAGTCTGAAGCCTTGGTCAAGCTACTGAAAGCCAGAAACGACAGTCAAACTAAATCGGTATCATGCATCGTACTAACTGACAGATCCATGACCAGAGATTCCACCATAACAGGGAAAGTCATGAATGAACATTTTTCCGCTTTGTTTGCTCCCTTAAGCAGCACACTTACGAGTGGGGCTCCTACTGGTGTTGGCAAACAGCACAGTGCATTTTGATTACGGCGTCATGCAAGCTCACATTGATGGGTTATGGTTTCCTTTCCATACTGGACCTGATAGTCTAGCAACCTCTAATAAAGTTTGGTGGCCGGGATATATCGCTCTTGCTTCTACACGTTTTTACCCTATCTATGAATTCGGGGATATTCCCGAATCAATAGGAACTTCCATTATTGAAACTAGACAGGGGAATGGTTCAAAACTAGACATAAAAACTGCCGCCCAATTAGCCACACTCCGCTTATTTCGAGAATAATGGAAGGAATTATGAAAGAGAAAACTGTTATGTACTTGCTGTCAGTAAATTTAATAAACCCAGCTCAACATGGGTTTTACAATCATGCCAGACTGGTTAGCTATTTTTCCTAAACCATCTGACAAGCTCATTCTCTTTATTGATATGCAGAAGACCTTTGACTGAGTGCCGCACAATAACCTATTGGTGAAGTTAACCAACTTTGGGATAACTGATCCCTTGCAAGCATGGTTCCAATCTTACCTACTTTGTCATACGCACCAGGTACAAATAGGACATATTGTCTTCACCATCGAACATAAAATGTGGTGTGATGCAAGGTTATGTGTTAGCTGCTTTGCTCTTCGTAGTGTATATCAGTGACATACCTGAAAAAATAAATCATGGGACTCCACATATCTTTGCAAATGATATAAAAATACTATGCACCTTCGATATCCGGTGTTTGAGCGATATCCTAGGAAACGTTTGCACAGACCTACTGGCCTTGAAACCATGTGCACCGACTGGAAAATGTCTTCACACTGGAAGAGAGTAGTGTGTTGACAAGCAAGTGGAAACTTTCTCCGAATGTACTTTACCTTGGTGGTAAACCCATCCCCTGTAATAAGGCTAAACAAGATCTAGGCATCCGGTACTCTGAAAGGATTGTCCTGTTCACCGAGCTAGACATTTCTGTTGCAGACGCTTTGTTACCAAACTAGGTAACATCTTCAGTGCAGCTATTTAGTGCTGATTCGCGGAGTCTCGCAAACCAATGCGAGACTACTCTAAACGTTGTAAGATGCTAAAACTAGAGTCACTGAGAATAAGACATATGAAGCTTGGATTAATATTCCTATTTGATCAGATCCATAAGGGTGTTTTTCTAACAAATCACAATATCTACTTCAAAAAGCATCTAGTTATGCAATTAGAAATACCAAGAAGAAACTCCCGGTGTCCAAAAGGAAAACTAGTATCCGAAGCAAATGCCACCCAAAAAGATACAGTCGAAGCCGGTTCATTGCCCCCCCCCCGCCATCGGGATATTTCAAAGTAGGCAATAAACGGGTGGGCAATTAACCGATATTGGCATTTTTCTAGAAGGGAAACAACTATTGAATGATTGTACAGTAGAGCACTTGCATTATAACGTGCTAAGAAGGATAACATACCTAATTGTAACTAAAGCCTACAAAATACGTTTATTCAGAAAAGTATAACCAATTTAAAAATTATAACATGAACCATCTTACCTGGCAAGCTTTAGTAACTGGCGCTACTGTATATTTTCGTGGAGAAAACAATCCAACGTCAGTTGTATATTATTTTCAGCTGCTACTCCAGCCACTTTTGCACTGATGCAGTCCAATTTGGACAAGAAATGGTTGCTTAGCCCATGCAAAAGTCCGTAGCTATACAGATCATTCACACAGTTCTTTGCTCTGGAATGCGACACACACTGCTTGCTGTTACGGAGTCATCCGGCACGTCATTCTCTGAGTTGGTGTCTTCTTTCCGTTCTAGTCGGTTCTCTAAAATTTTATTTTTGATCTCATCTTCAACAGTTGTCAGATCTGAAGTACATTCCACATCGTTGTCAATAGCGACTAACTCCTCTGCATTGATGACTGGGATTGTGCAATCGCTGATCTCACCCTAAGCCATAACGGCGTCATCAGAATGTCCCTCGGATGCCAGTCGATTGAAGCCAGTATCCCTAAAGAAAGATTTTACTGTTGTACTAGTAACTTGTCTGCTACTTTTTAAAAAGAATTGATTTGCATCGTGCACAGGAATCTTGGCGGTGGCATCCACCGCCGAGGATGAGTCAGGTAACACCTTATTCTCGGTCCACAATTTCTTTTCTGTAACAGATTCTTACCTTCGTAATCACACTTTGATCCATGGCTTGAAGAATGCTTGTCGTGTTGGTTGGTAAAAATGCCATTTGAATGTTTCTCAAGTCTTCTACCTGTGGATGCATTGTGTAATCATCCAAGAGCAACAGAATTATTTGACCAATTCGGTCTAGCTCGTTGTCTCATTCGAATACCCACCTGGAGAAAAGTTCTTTTGTTAGCCACGCACTTTTGTTAACTCTGTAAAATACGGGAAGTGTGTCCACGTTCACGCCATTAAATCATCGTGGTTCCCTACTTTTTCCAAACAAAATCAGTTTTCTTTTATCTGTGCCTGACATCTTCGCGCACCACAGTAGCGTGATCCTATCCATGGGTTCTTTTGATTTGCTCAGCTTGTCGGCAGAAAAACACGAAGTGGCCTCTGCAGATGCTCGGTAAAAGACCTTTCGTTTGCATTTTACACGTTGTCATCATTAAATGCATTTGAAAGCCGATCTTTTAGACAAGTTCCACAGACTACTCTGTTCGCAGAACTCTTTTCGGCATGCGCACGTTTATTCACAAGTTGATTACTATTTTTCCATCTTTAAAACCATCCTTCTGTGGCAGCAAAGTTTTTCCAAGTCTTTCTCCGAATCTTTCTGCCTTTTTCTTCAGAAGTGGGTCTGTAACTCTTTGGTTGTGCTCACGAACCGCTATCATCCAGTTTGTTAATGTAGTTTCAACTTCGTCATACTTTCCACATCGCTTCCTTTTCGGAGAGCTTTGTAGGACTAGCTAATACTAGTCCGAGACGGTGTGCGAAAGTAAGCGCGGATATCAGAAGGCAATGGAAGACGGACACAGCGGATTGTATTCGATGGGCTACAATAGGAAGCGGACGGATGAAGCGAGGCGAGAGCGAACACGTGAGCGCGGGAACTTACAAGGTGGTTAAGTGACGAGCCGGTTGTAAGGAAGATTAAAACAAGAAGGAGTAATGTACAATCGGTCAACAATTAAATTGTACATGGAAGACAGCAGTTATCTTTTAGGGCGCTACAGAGCTTCCCCCTAGAAGGCTAAACATAGAAAGCCTTCGAACTCGAAAAGGACTGTTGCAACGAAGTTCGTAAGGCAAAATCGTGCCGAGTAGAAATGAGGGGGCGTTCGTGTAAATGGGGGTTCGCCGGAAGTCGAAGTCCGCTGTGCCGTTTGTGATTTATTTATTGATTGCAGGGCAGGGTGCAATTCGGCGGGCCGTTGGAGCGGGCTTGTCGGACTAAAAAGCTGGCTAGCCCAGGAAAAGGCCGACTGGACCTCAACCTCCGCTGCTGCCAAACGGTGCGCTTGGGAGTGGTCTCACCCCCGGCCCTACCCCACCCCGCGCCAAAACGACCCTCGTCCCACGAAGAAACGACCATGGTCCCAAGGAAAAAATGACCCTTGTCAAGCGAAGAAGCGACACTCGTCCCGCGGAGAACCGAACTTCGTCCCGTGGAGAAGCGACCCTCGTCCCGCGAAGAAGCGACCCTCGTCCCGCGGAGAAGCGACACTCGTCCAGCGAAGAAACGACCAGCGTTCGTGGCAGGGTCCTCGAAAACATTGCTCGTGTGGGCCAGTCGATCGAAGGGGAGGGTTGGGGCATGTAGAGACGAGAAAGTAGGAAAACATGCGCAGAAAACGCCAAAAAGGAAGAACGAATGATCTGCATGTTTAACCTTTTTGGTTTTTGAATATGTTTTTAGAAAAGTTTTTCGGTTTTTGATATTTTTGTTTTTTTCAGAACGTTAATCGACCAAAAATTGGGGCAAATATATACAATATTTACAAAGCTAAGAGTATTTACACTGTACATAGTCGGAAAAACGAACGGGCTTACGCACCTCCCGACCACGGCGATTGGTCGTGGGAGGCGGCGGACTAGGTTCGGGTGATGTCGGGACTGCTGAAGCTTGTAGACCGGGATCGTGGTCTGGTTGGACTTCAATAGCATGCGGAAAGCTGGTGCGGTGAGTTGTGACGTACGAAGCACTACTAGACGAAGTAGGCGAGGCAGTTTCTTCCATAAAGGCGGGTTTCAGACGATCGATGGTGACGACTTCGCGTCGACCACCGCGGTCAATAGTGTACGCCTTACTCGCACGATGTAGCACCATGAATGTTCCTATGTACGGCGATTGAAGAGGCTGTCGAACACCGTCTGTGCGAAGAAGGACGTGTGAACACGTAGACAACTTCTCGGGCACGTACACTGGTGTCTTCTGCGATCGAGGAGCGGGTGGACGTAGCTCACGCATCTGGTGAGCTAATCGATCAGTGTAACTTCCGTAGTCAAAAGTGGAAGTGCATGGAGCTGGTGCTACTAACTGTCCGGGCAACCGCAGCGTACAACCTTAGACTAGCTGCGCTGGTGTAGCGTCGAAATCGGTTTTAACCGTGTTTCTTAAGCCTAGCAGAACGAGGGGAGCGTTTCAGACCATGAAGGATCTGCGTGCGCACGTAACGCTGCCTTCAACTGGCGGTGAAAACGCTCCACCATGACTTTATCGGCCAGATGATACGCCGTCGTCTGAAGTTGGCGACAGCCTAAATCCTTAAGCTAGGTGGCAAATGTCGACGAGAAATGTGACCCTCGATCGGTGGTCACGATGGCGGGACAGCCGTCTTGAGCTACCCAACGCTCCAGAAAAGCCTTCGCTACTGTTTCCGAAGAGCAGTTAAGTATGGGAATAGCTTCCGGCCACCTAGTGAATCGATCGACACTGGTCAGTAGATAACAGAGGTTTTGGAAGGCGGCAGAGGACCTACGAGATCCATGTGCACGTGATGAAAACGTGCGTCTGGCGTCGGAAATATGCCTAATGGGCTACTCGTGTGCTTGTGCACCTTCGCGCGTTGACACGGAAGGCAAGCAACTGCCCAAGTGCGGACGTCCCGATTAACATTGCGCCAAACGAATCTTGCGGTTACGAGTTTAACCGATGCACGAACGCTTGGATGAGACAAGCCGTGCAACGTGTAGAACACGGTATGTCGAAACCCGCGTGGGACGACTGGGCGCGGCGTGCCCAGAGATAAATCGCAGAGGATAGTGCCGTCTAATGATGTCAGCGCAACTGGTCGTATGTCCAATGAGGGAGACCTGCATAGCAGATCAACTTCAAGGTCGTTGGGTTGCGCTGTGGCCATGGCTGCCAAGTCGATAACAGTGCCGGCATCAGCGGAGATAGCTTGGATGCGAGAAAGTGCATCGGCGACGGCGTTGTGCACACCTGAGACATGCCGTATATCGGTCGTAAACTGAGCGATATAGTCAAGGTGGCGCGACTCTCTAGGTGAGTATCAGTCGGTAGTCGAGCCGAGCACGTAAGTTAGGGGTTTGTGGTCGGTGAAGACGACAAAGGAGCGGCCTTCTAGGACGTGTCGAAAGTGACGTATCTAGATATACGGCTAGTAGTTCTCTACTTAACGTGCTGTAGCGACATTCGGTAGGTTGTAGGCGTTTGGAGAAAAATGCTAAGGGTTGCCACGTGTCGGCTACGCGTTGCCGCAAAACAGCGCCGACTGCCACGTCCGAGGCGTCAGTACTGAGGGACAGTGGGGCGGCCGGATCGTGATGGGCTATAAAAGCTATGTTGGCGATAGCCTCTTTCAGCAACTTAAAAGCAGCGCGTGCTACTGTAGGAAATTCGAATTTCTTGTGTTTCCCTCTGAGTGGGTCGGTGAGCGGTTGCATCAGCGAGGCGCAGTTGGGTATAAATCGCCGGTAAAAGTTGACAACCTCATCAAAACCCCTGAGCTGTTTGAAAGAATGAGGCTTTGGGTAGTCGATGGTGGCTTGAACTTTATCCCGCAGTGGTACGACGCCTGCAGAGGAGATACGATGGTCGAGGAAGTTGACTGAATCGACACCGTGTTGAGATAAACGATGGAAAAGGGTTCGTACGTGGCGCATATGCTCTTCTCGTGAATAGCTTGCGATTAAAATGTCATCCAGATACACGTAAGCGAAGTCTAAACCGCGACAAACTTGGTCGATGAAACACTGAAAAGTTTGCGCGGCATTTTTTAGACCAAACAGCATGCGCAGAAACTCGAACAAACCAAATGGAGTCATCACGGCAGTTTTAGCGATGTCCGCTTCGGCTACCGGAATTTGGTTGTATGCGCATACCAAGTCGATTTTGCTGAAGATATTTTTACCCGCCAGACTGGCGCTGAGATCCACTATGTGTGGGATCGGATAGCGATCGGGTGTGGTAACCGTATTCAAGGTTCGATAGTCGCCGCAAGGACGCCAGTTCCCCATGACCTTCTTCGGGACCATGTGCAGAGGCGACGCCCATGGGCTGTTGGACGGTCTGACGATGCCGAGTTAAAGTATCTGGTCAAATTCGGCTCGTGCTGCCCGTAGTTTGTCTGGAGTAAGCCGTCTTGCTCGTGCGCTAACTGGCTGACCACGCATGACTATGTGATGAGCGACCTCTGTCGTGACTGGCGAAAGCACTGCAGCTGGTCGAACCAGTCGCGGGTATTCAGACAGTAGGTTCGCATAATCTGAAGGTACATCGGCGATTCGGAAAACGGGACTGATTATCGGGGCGTCCGTAAGAACGCCTTCAACTCCTAGTGTAGTCTGATCGACTAAAAGTCTGTGGCGACCAGCATCAACAAGCAACCCAAAATGGCGGAGGAGGTCGATACCGATAATTTAGAAGGGTACAGACGCAACCATGAAGACCCACTGAAAATCTTGGCGAAGATTGAAGTCTAGGTTCATCATGCGCTGACCGAATGAAGCTATCGGAGAACCGTTGGCCGCACGCAAATTGTACGTACGCTCTGAGTGCTTTTGGTTAGCGGTCGCTGGAATGACGCTGACTTCCGCTCCCGTGTCGATGAGGAACGTGATGGCAGAACGTTGATCATTAACCTAAAACAGTCGCTATGCTTGGTTATTGAATGATACGTTTGTCGTGCTAGTATGCGGGCTATTCGTTTTCCCTGGGTCGTGCCTAATGCAGGGAGCCCGACAACGTCTAGCACTTCCACCGTATTGGCGGTGATACCAACATACTTCTTCGACAGGTTTGACATTATCTGACTGAGAACTTGTAGGGAAATGTTGCGCTTTCGTACCAAACGTGACGTACTTGGTGCAGGCACAGACGAGCCTCAATGAACGGTAGCCAAAATGTGGTCAGCAATTGACCGTGGCGCACGCTGCTTCGAAGCCTTCATTGCTGCTATCTTGCTGCGAAGTAGTGCAATTTCTTCGTCTTTAGAGTCAGATCGGCCTAACGACTGGGAGCAAACATGAGATTCGGTTTTCGGAATACGTCACAGAAGCTACTGATCGTCTGCTGCGGGAGACGTTCAAACGCAGCGTCTGCCATAATGGCTAATTCTTTCAGGGGTGTACCTATAAACATGAACAGCATTACCGGCAATGGCTCTGGGAGACGTGCAAACCACAGCTCCTTTATCCCTCCATTGCTCAAGAATAAGGGACCAGCGATGCGCTAAATTTCGCGGAGCAATGCCGACGGCTTGCGATCTCCAAGCTTGAGACCATTAGGCTGCTCAAATCGAGTTCGTGCGCTGGGCCGTAACACTTTTAAAATCGCTTGCTTCATCGTTTCATACTTTGCCTCATTCGATGGGCAGAGTAGAATGTCCTCAGTCAGCGTCACAACCGACGGAGGAAGGCGTGGGACGAGCTGCTTGTACTTCGGACGGTCCGCCGTAATGCTCTTATTGTCCAGTTCGATCTCATATATCGCAAACCAAACATGGGCTGTGTTCCATGAAACTTGAAACAGCCAAAATGAGCATGTTCACTCAGTGAAACGACTCAGATGCCTCGAAATGTGAGTCGAAAGATAAAGAATGAACAAAATACAATAAAAATACTAAAATTACGCAAGAAACAAATGAATATAGGTATATAATCGAAAAAAGGAATGAACTCACCAAAAGATACAAACAAGGAAAGAAACATGGAATTCGCGCGTGCGAATCGTGGTCACTAATTTGTAGGACTAGTCAATACTAGTCCGAGACGGTGTGCGAAAGTAAGCGCGGATATCAGAAGGCAATGGAAGACGGACACAGCGGATTGTATTCGATGGGCTACAATAGGAAGCGGATGGATGAAGCGAGGCGAGAGCGAACACGTGAGCGCGGGAACTTACAAGGTGGTTGAGTGACGAGCCGGTTGTAAGGAAGATTAAAACAAGAAGGAGTAATGTACAATCGGTCAACAATTAAATTGTACATGAAAGATAGCAGTTATCTTTGAGTGCGCTACAACTTACAGTATCATGCGACAAAGTCTGTGAAACTTCCTATTCGTTGACAATCAATCTGACCAGGGTACGATGAGAAATGTGCGAATCACGCGACAAGTTGGCCTGCAAGGTTGCTGGTGCATACCGTTTAATTATGTTCAAAACGTCCAACCTTTTTGTTAAGAACAAATGCTTTCTGTTACTGGCCATACTTGTGTGTAACTAATAGAGTACGGACAAATGTGGGGCGGAATGATTACCCGACATTGATCGTGTATTAAAGGACGTAGGCAACCTTTTCTGAAATGTCAATAACGTCACCGACATCTCTGTTGGCCATGACTCGATCGGACTGGCTAGCTGTGTGGTAATTGTACTGATAGAGCGATGGTGTAAAATTGGCAAAGCTACAAGAGCACAGCTCACGCAACTGGGCAATTAAGCCGTGGGACGGCCCCGGCAGTGGGCAGTTAGACGGTGAACATTTAGCATATTTATAAGAAAGGAATTTGTATTTTGAAAAAAACCAGGCAATAAAGCTGGCTGGGCTATAAAACGGGTAGGCACAAAAGCGGGTTCGACTGTATACTGAGATCTGGAACAACCTCCCTATTTAAATAAGAGCATGCGACTCACAACCGTTGTTTGAAAGAGCCATTTCAAAACGCCTGACATTGTAATATGTAAAAAATGTTGCAGCATAACTACAAGGATAAATGTTATTTGTAGAGGGGACCGAGAAGCGTGTAGATAAAAAAATATACATCAAATATGAAACTACATTGTATTCACTTGGTCAAACCTTCCTGAAGGGTTGTATTTTAAAATGATATAATACTGCAAGAACTCCCTTCACACTTCTTCACCCGACTCACTTTCATTCTTTACTCGGGAATGCATAAGTCACAAACACCGGAAATAGCACCGGTTACTTTGCTGACCGGAATAGAGAAAACTAAGCGTAGCAACAGTAGCAGTAGCCTCCATCAGTGCCGTTCATGAATACACAGAAAGCACCGGAAACTATGGCTCCAAAACCAGTAGCGACCAGGTACAACCATGGTACCTTAAACCTTGTGTGCACTAATGTCCCCGAATCCAAATCCAATACAATTAAGGGTAGGCTGACAGACAATCGAAATCAATAGAGTTCCGTCTGTACAGCAATCGGTGTCCACACTGATCCCACGACATTAAAACGCATCTCGCGTCACCCAAACGCATTCGGCTACGGTGAACCCCAGTTACTTCGGGTAACACTAACCTCGGCGACTGAGACAGAGGCCGTTCTGCTGTCTGCGAATCGTCTCCGCAATGCCTTAACTGGAGTGCGCATACTACCCGTGGAAAGAACGTTCAGCGGATCCGGCTAACAGAGAGAAAGTAGCAGAAAAAGTCAAGACAAGCAAACTGTGATTGCTCAGTGTGTTCCTGAGCTTACGGATTCCTCTTTCAACGATACGCAGGTACACGATCGGGAGCAACTGCACTACATCCGTGTCTCTTTTTCTCGAAAATGTCGTGGCCACCTCGTTGACAAGGAGCCGCTTATCACCGAACTATAAGGGGTACGGTCCCAAGCTGTTGAACTAGTGTTGCAATCAGAACTAACGGTACAAACTCTTCTATAGAATTAGAGAAAATTCGGTAGCAGGTTGCCTACAGAAACTCGTCTGAAAGCCACTGAAAGACCACTACCTTCTAATAACAACTCGGTGGAGGTGGAACTCTCAATGAAAACACCAACTGTAAGGCCTGACGCGGTGACGGTTTCAACAGCAGCTATAACATTCGGAGGGACAATGTGGAGCACTAGTGAACACCAGGATCCGGGGCATTTAATAGTTAAATATTTACCAAATTCCTCTCGAGCGTCTGCAACCCACCCCAAAAAGACGATAAGCCGCCGACCTTCCATCAGTCGGCGTAAACTCACATGCATCATCCGTCGCATCCAACACACTTTTAGTCTCCGAGAAGCTCCCATGCATGTACACAAATGCCCAAGGTCTACTCAGCAAATTAGCTGAATTCAGACTTCAACACATATCAGCAGTATGGGACCTCATCGCTATCAAAGAAACATGGTTGCGCTGTGAGATAGCGGAGGTCGAAATCGCGTTAACAAGTACATCCGTTGTCCGCAATGATCGAGCCAGCAATGGTGGTCGGGTCGTCCTCTACGTTTGTAACAACCTGCAGTACGAACACACACACGATTCTGGAACCGAAGTACCTGACTCCATTTGGTGTAACTTCCGGCTGACAGGGAACAACCGTGGCCTAGTGGCTGTTGTTTACCGCCCACTATCGTCTGCACCTGAGATGGACTGCAACTTGGTGGTTGCGTTGAGGCAGATGATAAAGAAGAAGTACAGTCACGTTCTAATCGCCGGCGATTCCAACTTACATGATCCAAAGGCTCAGGCCACAACAGGAGAGCAAATCAAAACAGACCAGCAACACCTTGTCTCAGACTTTCTGCTTTATGGCCACATCACTTCGCCCAGCTAATCCAGGGGAAATAACAGGTAATCCATACAGGACTGCATATTCACTAATGAAGATATTCACTAATGAAGAGCGAGTACTAATCGATACCCCTCCAGCCCGCAGTGATCATATGACTTTACATCTCATGTACACTGGCTATGCTGAATACACCGCGGACAGAAGTCAAACGACCCGAAACATAACCAGTTACGACACCTTAACCCGACTAGTTGAAGCGACCGACTGGAGTTTCTTAACCGAGGACGCACCCGATATTGCCTGCGAACGTTTCGTCAGTAAGTTTAACACCTTGGTTAGTGGAGCATCGGAAACCGAAACTATTACCTCGAAAACATGGCGGAGTAAGACACGCAAATGCATGGTGATGCGCAACGCGGCGCGGTATACCCACAAAACCGATCCGAGTCCGAGTACCTGGAAGGCCAATGTTGTCCTACGGAAACACTGTACCCAATTAGTACGCGAAGACAAAGTAGCTTTTCAACATGCTTTAGCAGAGCGATTAACTTCAAATCCTAAGATCAGCACGTGAACAGCCTCCGCAAGGTGAATAGTAGATTTTTCCCTCTTCAAACAGCGGATGGTCTAACTCGGACTTTTAAAGAAGCATCGAATGTTCTGCAACAACATTATGCAACAACGTTTCATTGCATTTCGTGGTCTCCTGAATCTTTGGAGTCTATGGTGCCCACAGTAGAACTGACTCATATAAATTTTGCCGCAGACATCGTGATGAGAAGACTGCTATCCATGCGCCATCACGTTTGACTAGGAATTGATGACATCCACACAATGAAGCTTGCTGCGGCCGCCACTATTTTGGCTAAACCTTTCGCGCGGCTGTTCCAGCACTATCTGACGAGCAGCACGTTCCTGTTATGTAGAAACACCGAATAATAACTCCCATTTACAAAGGGGGTAGTCGTTCCGATCTAGCTAATTATCGAGCAGTGGCTCTACTGCCAGTTCTTTCAAACGTTATAGGCTATCGTTGCCAACGCACTCATGTCTTATCCGGACGACTTTGGTTACGTTGCCCAACAGCAACACGGCTTTCATTAGAATGGGTAGTGCACTACCAACCTCTTGTTAGCGGGAGATACCTAGACCGAAACTGTGGATGCTGGTGCAGGGGTTGATGTGGCATACCCTGATTTCTTTATGTCATTCGACCGGTCGGACCGTCGTACCCTTCTCGTCAAAAGTCAAGGATGTGGCAGTGGGGACCCTCTCCTCGGATGAATCTGCAACTTTCTCCCGCACATGCGTCTGGAGGTGAGAATACGTGAATTAATTTCAGACCCAATTCACCTCGAATGCGGACTGCCACAGGGTTCAGTACTGGAGCCCTGTCCATTCTTGGTCTTCATAAACGATCTGATGTGACAAATTAAGTCACTCTTTGCTCTACACCGATGACATCAAACTTTATCGAGTGATCAGTGCTCCAGAAGACCGTAACCAACTGCAAATCCATCTCGACAAGTTTTTTGAATGGTCGGTCAGAAATCGAAGTTTCTTCAGTGTGCTCCATTTAGTGCTCCATTTAAGACACCGAATGGTTCACACGCATAAGCTGGGGGACCAAGATCTGCAAAACTATTCTCTCGAAAAGGATCTCAGTGTGTTGGTCCAGGAAAAACTCGGCTGCTTGGAGCAATCCAAATGGATATCGAAGAAGTGGATCCTAATTATGAAGATATTACGGAGAGCTTTCGGGTACTTCGAACCGTCTATTTTCCGCCAAATACTTCCCGCTTATATATGTCCTCAAGTTGAATATGCAATTCAAGCATGGCACCCATGGCTAAAGCTGGATCTCACGGCCTTGGAGATTCCGCAACGTCGGACGACCAAAGATATCAAGGGGCTGCGCCACTTGTCATACGAACAGCGCCTCATATCTTGGCATTTTCTGCCAACGTTATCGCCGTTTGCGTGGTGATCTGATCCTGGCTTATCAAACTTTAAACAACACTAATCATCCCAGTCATCATCTGTTGAGGCTGAGTCACAACAGAACACTGAGAGGTAATCAGCTGAAATTGGCTAAATTGGAGTGTCCGAGCAACTTCTCCACGCTGCTTGTTTGACACAAGTCGAATACCCTCTCACGAGGAAATTAGTTCAACCCCACGTTAGCTGTGTTCAAAGCACGTGTCGACAGTTCACTGGCCATGCTACACACACTATCATGTTATCCAAACGACCCATGCGAACAGTAGAAAAGCAAAAATAAACCAACCCACTGAGTTCCACTCTCAGATGGGCTATCTATACCTGATGAGTCTAAACAAAAACGAAACCGTCGATCGTGGAGTGCAGCGATGGGAGAGAGCCACACCGAAACCAACCCACCATTTTTGCCCGGAAACCACAGATGATAACCTTAGATAGTACATAAAACGGACGGGAACACTGTACTCCGCAAGTTCGCAACTTGCGATTGTTCACCATTTTCTATTACTATTTTTGCAATTATTTTGCTCACCCATAACCGATCATTCGGCGGGACATATTAGGCTCCGGCTTTTTTATCTGCAATATACTTCTGACCATCGACCACTGAGCAACAAGTGTGGACTGCAGCAGAATTGAGAACTGAGATTGAGATAACCATTTTGTCCCCACTCAGTCATACCAAAAGTGAGAGCTAAGAAGGAAAAGCTGACTGAGTCTTTCCAACTTCACTCGCTTTTACCATTTATTCTTTTCTTACTTTTCTATGCTACCCACCTTGCTCTCATATTATTATGCCAGGCGGCACGGTGAAGTTAACCGACTCTTCATCAAATATCTACATCTTATTAAGAGAACAGCTATTAGACATTCCTTTTTTGTGAACGAGCTTAATAGCTATTCTTAACTCTTCCTATTTTATACTTCTTGACTGTTGTTTAAACACTCTACTGGGTTATCCCGATTGGTACACCCACGTCACTGTAAATGGTCGCTCACCGTCATGTCCTTCTCAGCAGCGTTATTTGCAAGAACACATTCCATTGGTTTTTTCTTCTCATCACCGTTCTACTTGGTTATGTTAAAGGAATATTTAGTTGTCACACAATTATTGTACTAGTTTTTAATTTTTGGGTCTACATTTCTTATTCTCGTTTGTTTCGTGACATTTATTTAAACGCTTCATTTTGTTATTCTGATTGGCCAGTACCCGTCATTGTTAATGGATGTTTGCTTTACGTTTGTAGTCCCATGATACTATTTTTAAGGACATCTGCCATTCGCTCTTGAGCACACGGTTGTTTATTCGCCAGTTGCATTTAACGTTTTCCCTTCTGTTGGTTGCTTAAGTGTAAGTTCGTAGCTTGCCTTCGTTTTGCCTTCAAAACTGTGTAAGCAACTGTGATTTCGTGTATACAAGTCTCTCTTGCTGGCTCGTCTTTGGACTTCTTCTTGCGGTTGTGGGGTGAAGGTGTCAGCGACGACACAACACATCTCTGTTTTCCCCATTTCTCTTTCATTTCGCCTCTTCCTCGCTTAAGCCTAGCATACAATTAAACCAAAATACGTGCACCAGTTTAGGAGTGCTAACAAGACTCAGCACACCCACAAACGATAAATCTCCTATTCAATCTTTCTGCTGAAATGAAACTGAAGAAATACTCCAGTCTTTCAATAATCTATTTAGAAAGTCACAATGTATAGTAAATGAATTACCTACTTCAGATGCTCCGTTTAAATAGTAGAAGTTCAGTCTTAATATTTTTACCTATCATCAAATTGCTCCTCATGCTTGGCCCAAAAATTAACAATTTGATTCGGTCCGTTAAAGATCTCTGTCAAGACGCCATAAATTATTATGTGCCCAAACAAGGCTTTGAACTGCAAAATTCTGGAGGATATAAATACGTTTTTATTTTTTGCCTGACATTTGGAATAGGCTGTTAACATAGTATGAAACAATTGTAACAACGTGATCACGCCGAACTTGGTACGCCATGTAAAACCAAGAACATACCTTTTTATTATTAGCATCATTATTATTAGTATTATGATTTTTTCGACATCTATGCTGGTAAACGCAAATCAAGGCGTTTTCAAAATCGCTGATAATGTGGGAGCGAAAGCAACGTGCTTATAAAGCGCATTTCTTGGCTGCAACACATGAAGACAGTAGAAATTGCGGCGACACTCTAACCGACTGTACTGCATGTCCAAGTTGAATTGGGGGTTCCTCAGTTTCAAATGGGCCAAGCCGAGTCCAGTAATGGAATCCGTCACGCCCACCTCCCGTTGGCTGTCTGGCTGGCTCAGTTGGTCCATCTGCTCACGCTGGTCTGATACCACCAACATAGCCTCCGTTTTTCGTGTTCATGCACCTCCATATTACTATGCACCCCGTACTGCATGTCACTCCGCGTCGCCTTGGTTCTATCTGCGGTCGTGGTCTTCTTACCTCAAGCCATCTGGCACTCCACTCCCAATCCCATTAGTGTCTCCGGTTTTGTGTCAAAGGTACTCGATTTCTTCTGAACGTTTTCCTTCCAAGGTCTATTTCTTTTGAAATGGCACCGACCCTCGTAGTCACCACACCTTTCTTCCACCGCGCTTGACTATCGGTTAATGGTTGAATCCACACTTCCTCTTACACTGTTAGCTCAGACAATACCAGTGCACCGGGGTCATAGTACAGTTTCTGAGTGGTCATTCGTCGTATCACATTGTTCTGTAATCGTTGGTGCAAAAGTGGGCAGTTGCAGGTGTCCGAATTCTAGTCCTTCCGCTGTATAGTCGCTGCACTGGGCTCAAACCGATACTCGTTGAAGGAGTATTGCTTTTCTCCATTAGCATGAGGTACGGGTCCTCGCCAGTTGCTCTGTATTTTAGTAATAGTCGCTTGGCTTGCTTCAGAGCTCATTCCGCCTTATCATTCGATTGACTGTGATATAGACTGTTTTGCTGGTGCACGAATTCTCACGTGGTTGCGAGGGCTTGGAAATCAGCGCCGGTAAACTGGAGTCCATTGTCTGGAACCAGCTCTTTCAGTATACCGTATGGCGCGAAAAGAGGTCTGAGTTTGTTGATTACCGCCTCTGTGGTCCTACTGGTTAGTACATTGATTTCAAACTAAACATTATAATAATCCACTGTGAGCAAATAACCTTTCCCCGTTAACACTGAATAAAGTCACCTCTACCTTCTGCCGCGGTCGGTCAGGGACATCATGCATCATCATTGGTCCCCTCCTCTTTTGGATTTCGTGTGAACTGCGTCTTACCATTTGATACACCATCTTTTAGTTGACGCGTCATTCCTGGCTAAAAGATCCATTCTCTTGTTCGGTTAATGGTATAGTTGGCACCGAGGTGAGCGCGATGGACGTATCCTGCTTCGGAGCGATGACGAAACAAAATACGTCTTCTCTCGAATAACCAATCTTCATGGACAGAGTGTTACTCTCGAAAATTGAAGTCGGGTGTTAGTTATTTCGGCAGCTGCCTCTTTGTCTCTGGTCACCCACTTAGAAT
The DNA here is from genome assembly GCA_944474145.2 of Dicrocoelium dendriticum. Taxonomy (NCBI): domain Eukaryota; kingdom Metazoa; phylum Platyhelminthes; class Trematoda; order Plagiorchiida; family Dicrocoeliidae; genus Dicrocoelium; species Dicrocoelium dendriticum. Next base: position 48,667,840 of record OX104062.1, read on the forward strand.
AACCTCTCGCAGAGCTGCAAACTTTGCATCTTCCTCTGCGTGCCGCCTTATTGTCTTTAGGCGATCTTCTGTCACTGCCATATGTGATACTAAGTTTGCTGCTTCGATCACTTCCGGGTTATGCTCTGGTACAGGAAGATGAGCTCTTGACAGTGTATCCGTGATGAACATCTGTGCTCCAGGCGTGTACATAATATCCGCGTCGTATTTTTGAAGCCGGATAAGCATACGCTGAAAGCGATCTGGAACGATGTGTAGCGGTTTCCGGACTATTGACGTAAGCGGTTTGTGGTCGGGATACACAGTTGTGTTTCTTCCGAATGTATAATCGTTAAAACGCTCCATGGTATGGACTAGTGCAAGCAGCTACTCCTCAATCTGCGTATGGCGCTGCTCGGTCACGGTAAGTTCTAGACTGCGGAGATCCAAAGGTTTCTATTCTGTAAGAGAACAGTGTCTATTCCGTACTGACTACTGTCAGACTGTACCTCCAAACGTTTCGCTAGATGCTAATACCCGAGACAGGCGTGTTGCTGATGAGGTGCCTAATAGTTTCGAATGCGGTTTCCTGTTGTTTTCCCCAACTCTACTTTACTCCTTTGAGTTAACTTTCTTATCGGCTTCATGATATCGGCGAGTGTTGGCATAAAAGGGTTCAAATAATTCACCATACCGTTTAAGCGATGGATTCACTTCATGTGATTATGAGACCCCATCTCACGAATTGCCTTAATTTTTCCTGCATCGACCCTGGCCCTTCGGGTTGTTAGCAAATGCCTATGAAAAATTACCTCGTTTTCCGAAGTTCAATTTTCTCACATTTAAGCCTGACGTCCTTTTGCACACAACGCTGCAAAAAACGTTAGACATTAGCGTCACACAGTATAGCCGGCTTGAATGCTGTGGCAATTTCCGTTCCTTCCGCGTGTGCCAGCCTTGGATCGCTCACACAAATTGTGTTTTCGCTGCCCCTAACCTGGCGACATTTAAAAAAGGAGTCGACAGTTTGTTGTTCATTTGCATTTCATTTTATAACTTGTTAGTCAGGGGCTACAAAGCGCAATCAAAAGATGTGTGACCATCTTTCAACCTTGGGATTTATGGATCTATACCTTTAATACGCGAACATATCCTTTATTCTGCATAAGACTGTGGTGAGTCCGCCAAAAATATTTTCGCTTTCTCATGAAATTTACTTTTGCCAATAATTTCCATCCAGCGCTCCTGTTTAAGCATTGCCTTTTCACTCTTAATACACCATTGTTTCCTTATTCCAATGTTTCAGTATTATTGCTTCAGGTTTAGGCCGAAAAATGGGTGTGTGCATGGAGTTGTGGGTGGTACCGCGCAAAATACCCATGGTCTCTCTGTGAGCACCGGTGTCTTTTGGTGGTTTTCGGGTCACATTTCCAAGCAGAGCCGGAATCGGTTGATGCCTACGACCTTAATCCTGGCGATGTGTTTATCAACAGCCTATCTAAATTTCCGTTTTGTAAGTACAAGGAAACGTACCGCTGTTTTGTTATCAATTCTGCACCTGGTGGATGAGGTAGTGTGCAATGGAATACTTTCGATGGGTTCTCCAAGTTTTACGTTAGAAGTTGCACTAGGTTGATGCCGAGGCACATCTGCCGTGTACGTTGAAATCCACAGATAATTAAGTTGCTATCTCTTGGAAGTAACCTTTAGACTGGACCTATATAAAGCAAGGACCCATTTCTGTAGTGGACCAGGGAGAAGGTAAACAACTACCATGAAGCATTTCTCATCGCAACCGACACCATAGCGAGTCGGCGACCTACGTCTTGTGGACATACAATGGATCGCATTGTATGTTGACTATGCAGTGAAGCATTAATTAATTGTCCTTGCTAGGGCAGTCATTTCAGCAGTGGCATTCTACAAATCACGATCTCGGCACCATTAATTCTGAGCGTAACCAACTTTCGGTTACGGAATTGAGGTCCCAAGCTTTTGTTATTTGACGCAACCGAAGCTCGGCAAGTTTGCTGAGGAGGCTTTGGAGCTAGATATAGATAGAAAATAGTTTTTGGTAAATCTAGAATTATGGTTCAGAGCAGCGATTCTACATGGTCAAGCCGTGGCTTGGACTTGGATTCGAAGACGTCGCACTATGGCAACTCCTCTTGAACATTGCAAGTAGTGTGGCTGCAGGATTACATATAAAGCCTCTATTAATGCAGCTTAAACAGACTAGTTAAAAAATCAAAGGCTAGGCACTAATACAAGTTAATAGTGTACAGACAATAGTGACACATAAGAGAGACTTTCGCGTGTGCTTGCATCATGGTTGTGAGTCCCATTCAGATTGCAGTGCGTTGAGACTGGATACGTCGGGCAGTGAGCATGTGGACGGAAGCGCACACGTCCGTCGTCCGGCCGTTCCAGTGCTGGTATGTGTTGCGTCTTGAGGCGACAGGTATATCAGAATGAATGCGAGCTAAAGTGCATCCCAAAGGGTCTATATTTGTCACGTTCATCGAGGTCGGCGTGGGAATGTACAGAGGTCAACGTGCTGTTTCGAGTTGGCGTGTATATCACGTGGCGTATAGTACGTCGCGTGATTAGGCTTTGTCATGTAGGTGAATGAGTAGTGAAGTTAGAAAAACCTATGTTTTGAGAAAGGGTCCAAAGGATCTAACTTCTCTTGCATTTTTGAGACCTGTAACCACTGAGCGTTTCGAATGCGGTCTCACTTAAGTTGCCTGTTGATGTTGGAGGTTCACTTATGTAACAGTGGCTCTTGTCGCTTTAAACCAGTACTCCGTTGACAGTATGTTTCGAATTGGCTGTCAGCGTTCTAACAGCATAAATGGAAATACCATGTTTGAAGGACTACCTTCAAGTACTACCTTGCATCATGCCGATATTGGCAGCCTTGAAATTAAAGTCGATTTAACCTCGTCTATGATCATTGTCACACAAATATAGCGCTACTGCTCCTCGTCGTGAGCCACCTCTCCGCATTCATCATGCTTATGATACTGGGGGACGCTTTGACAATAACGGTTTACTCTACGGTGTCTACGCGGTAAGCTTCAGGCCTTCGCTCCGCTCTGTTACTCTCGACCCCTTGAACGTCTGAAAATACAAGCACCAACCTTTATTCATTTCCGGAGACGTGCAGTTGAAATCGAAAAGTTGTTCAGCTCATCTATAATCAAGCACAACCGAAAGAATCCTGGCTTCCACAGTCTATCTGGAATATTTGTGACCTGCTATCCTACTCATTTTTGTAGGCTTAGTCGTAACAAACGCAAGTTGATAATAGTGTTCCTTTGGATCAGGTTCTGCATCTGTTTAGCTATGTAGTGACATTGACGCTGATTCTGGAAAGCTGGTACGTTGTGTGGAAGGGCATCATGCTTTTGCTGAAGGTCACACAGTGGAATAGCTTTTGTGGTTGACAAAACTGGCGATCTCCCTTGTTCTTTTGGATTAGCAGCAATGACTACAGTTGCTGAGTTCGATTTCCTGAGTTTCGGCTAATTATTGCGGGGGGAAGGTGCCTAAAGGAAATTGTTGCGAAAGTGTTAGAGGTAAAGGGTTAAGAACCTACCGGATAGCAAGAGTTTGCCCACAGCGTGTTTGCATATGACACATTTTGGTAAAGCATATGACGTTGTGGAGTTGACTTGCTGTGGATTTCAGTGGACATGCTTTGATTAGACACTTCGCTGTGCTTGGTTTTATTGAAGCCTGCTTGTGCTCGATATGTGCTTGACCATTTCTGCATGTCTTTCATATTTTGCGGCAGTAAAATTAGGGTCATAACTAATGGGATGGCAGTACATTGCTTGCAGAAGCAAAATAGTCTGCCATGCTATAATCATGCTCCCGCATTCGAGATGGAAATGGTTGGAGCAACTATAACAGGAAAGTCCTATTTCGACTGCTTAGCACAAGCTGCACAAGCGCCTTGAGCCACAGCAGATCGACTCCTCGCACCCATGAGTTTACTCCAACTTAATTCTGACGATTAGTTAAGTTCCGCCCACATGTTAGAGGTCAGATTCATGGTGTCAGCGCCAATGTTAGTTTATCGAGACAGGTAACTATCTGTCGCTATCTACGGCTCTATGCTAATTACGAGGTTCATCGCTCGGTCTTTTCCCGATTGTAGCGGTACTTCCACACCAGGGCGCGGTTTACTTTACCTCACTGAATCAAGCATGGCGCTGACAACCGCTAGCTTTACGGAGAGGTTTGTGAAGAAGCTAAACAAATTTTCTGCTGGCTTTTTATACCATAACCGGCAGAGATCATTATGGAATCGCTTAATATCTCACATTTATTGCTTCCGATTAGGACCAAAATCATGCTTGTGCTCCTAAAGATTAATATACTCTCACACTTGAGTTTCGACGTAAAATATGCTGATATTGCTATCTGGATAACCAGTTAGCTCCAAGTTGGATCCAAGTGAGAGTGTGCCCTGAGTAGCTCTCATCGAGCTGGTTCATATGAGCGTACTCATAAGTAGGTGCGGCGAGAAATGGAATAATAAAACTGGGCGATTTGAGAGGGTAGGAAAAAGGTGGATGTACAGCAGAAGGGTATGTGCTCAAAAGGGAATAGGTCATTCTGTATAGATTAATGTTGCAGAAAGTCCTACGTATACATTTTGTTTCATAACAGTTTGATTCTTAACGTCAATATTGCGATATTCATGCGCACTCAACTTTCGTGAACAAGCAGATTATGTTACCGCGAGAGCAGGTTAGTTCATTGAGTGGATATTTATAACGCTTTCTATACAAGAGTTTACACTTAATTCTTATATTTCACGTGCTCAGTCTACTCTGGCATATACAATGGTGTACAATAGCGCAAGAAGCGCTACCACACTGCACTTGAACAAGTAGAGAGAGCACTTGAAAACACCTCCTAGGCGCTTCTTCTATAGTGGACTAACCTGAACGGAATGATAAGCTCAAACTTGATTCGGTCTGGCTTTGGCACAAGAGGCGAAACCTTCTTAGCTCTTGCAATAGTTCGCACAGAAATATTTATGCTTCCAACCCTAGCATAGTCTTAATGAAGCCTACCATTTACAAACACGAAATGGAGAGCATAATTTGGCAGGATACAGTTCCGGAAACAGCAGGTCTGAGAACAATTTCCTTAGCAGGTAGATTAGCTTCTGGTAGAGTCCACCAACCGGAGTACATGCATGCATTCTTGTGTGCAAATTTTGCGAAAGTATCAACAAATTCTTAATTGTGCAAGACGTGATGCAATTGTCTGATTGCTCTAGGACAACAGGCCAAGCGAAGCACCAAGGTCCAGGTTTCATATGACCCGTTACTTGGTTCGATAGTATTATCTGTGATCTATTATTTAGAATAGCGTATGTAAAGGAGTGACGAAAGGCAAATCCAAATCGGCTCATTCAACCAACCAAGTTATGTGCCATTGCTGCTCTTCGAAACACCATTATCTGATCCGATCAATAATTTTCCTGATCCATCTGTGATCAACGTTGTATACAAGAGTGTATTGCTCCTATCGTGCCCCATGCTGAGGCTGATGTTGCATTCATGATGCTTCTTCGTCGCAGTTGGGCTAAACCAACTTACACTTAAACTAGCTCTTTTTAAGCTGGCTAAAATTCACTACATGTTATTTGGTTTGTTCTGCGTACTTGATAATCTTCTCCCTACTTGCACACGTCGCTCACGCAAATTGTGGTAAACTTGCGTAATTTTATCGCGTGGTATTTTTTAAATAACTTTCGGACATTTTGTACTTATCACGGATTCACTTATAAACAATTTCTTCTATGTGCTCATTTAGTGAGTATTTATGTCATCATATGCATTTACTTTATTCGATATCGGCATTTGGAATGATTGGCTGTTGTTTGACATCTCAGGTGTAGCTGCGCTTGGTGTGCATGTTGACAAGGTGCCTATCTGTCTATTACCCACTACCTCATTCATACTGGCTCCAGGAGACAGTTGGTCGTTGCTGGAGGGGACGGGGTGCACGGTCCTTGTGGTCGTGCTAGGCTCGAAGAGTGGTTTCATGCACTCAGTGTGGAGCGGACTACGGTCCAGCCACCGCCTTGTGCGCGGTTGATTCCCCAAATACATCGTGTTTGTGTTTGCCTATGAAGGAGTGCGGGCCGGCACCGTTGATGAAACGTGGCTCCCATCCACATGCGTCCCGGTCTTATTCCTTCGGGTTTACACTGGATATGGGGTGTGTGGTTGGAGCTGTGGGTGGTGCAGCGCAAGCCATCCATGACCCCTCTGCAAACTCAGGCGTCCTGTGGCTAGTCACAGTGACAGGCAAATCCGAAACCGGATGCCGCCAATCATTTCTCCTATCACATCGAAACAGATGTGTCTCGCATCGTCGACAATAAAGTCTACTGGAGAGTAGTACGGGGTTTATTGTGCATATATTTCAAAGACTGATATCAACTACAATTAGCCAGAAAGCAATCAATGAAACAGAGAGGTGCTTACCTGTTGTGTGGAAGCTGTCGGACTGTGTATTTGTGATGAGTCATCTCGAAAAAATTGGTGTTTATTTATATTAGCCGTCGCAACGAGAATAGATCTTAACGTGGTGGATGGTTTGCCTACCTCTCTGACCACTGAGCTATACTGGGTGATGCATCCGGGCACCTTGAGAGCTACTCCTACCAGGTTGGTCAATGAGGAGAGGTCAGACAAATGCAGTCTCTTGCTCCTCCAGGTCTGGGCTTTGAAATTGGATGGCGTCCGTTTCTGTAAAACCAAATCATTGCCACCTCCCCGCTGCCTTGCGGACCGGCTTTTGAGCAAAGGCTATGAATGAGGACCCTAATCGTCCCTGACAGTATCTCAGCCCACATACAACCATGACATTTTCTTCAAACATAAACTTCATCCTGCATCGGCTGTCGCGCGGATTATCAAGGGTCGCCTTATCTGCTGCATACAGCAGGGCGGATAAGCGAAAACATGCTACTGCTGGCACATCCGTTCCTCCTTTTCCACCTGTTTCTTTGACTCCCATCCCGACCCCCATTACTAACCTTCCTTCTATAATTCCCAGCTTAATTGACAGCAACTGAAGTGCCACTGTAGTAGATGAATCTGCAGCCATTATCCCACAGCACCTATCAGACGCCTATCGGCAAAAGTCCCTTATTAGACCACGCCATCCCGTTTCCATGGCGACATGCTACGTTGGCACTCTAAGACAAACGGATCAACAGGCTGCACTCGCATGCAGCTTGGACACACTGGGTATTGATGTGTGTTGTGTGTCGGAAACTAAGATCAATAACCCTAACGGGGTTACTGAATTACCTGCACCCGGCTTATCCTCTCGGTATTGGTTGCACGCATCTGGAGATGCCGATGCAGCACTCACGGGTCAAGCTGGTGCAGGTATTATTCTAAGCTCCAAGGCTGAGCCATCGTTAGTTGATTGTATTCCGGTGAACAGCCGTTTATGTGCAGCTCGTCTGACGACATCAGCTAAGGTGGATTCACAAAGTAATACAAACGCTGTTTGTTTGTGATTTCTGCTTATGCGCCCACCGACTACAGTTCTAATGCTGGCAAGAACACTTTCTATCACGAACTGAACGCGCTACTACGCGGTGCTACCAGTTCAGATATTATGGTACTTTCATGGGATATGAACGCTCAAATACGGCGTCTGAGCTCTTCAGAAGCTCAGCTAGGTCGTAGTTATGGGCATTACTCCAAAGGACTGACAACGGCGAGCGTCTACTGCAACTGTGTACGGAGCATCAGTTGTTTCTTAGTAACATTGTTTTTAGACACAGTGGGCGCCGAAGTGCCATTCGGCGTCCTCCTGTAGCTGGTCAGCGATGGACCCAAATGGACCACATGGCCATAAGTTACAGATGGCGTGGTTCCATCCTGGATTTCCGCTTGTACTGGAGTATCTGTGTCGACTCTGATCATGCATTGGTACGCTGTCGTTTCTCCATGAACTTTACCGGGAGGCATCTCCTCCGATTGCCAACTGAGAAATTGTCTCAGCCCTCGGTCAGGCAAGCCTATCAAGACGCATAGTATACCGACCTTTCGCTGTCTTGTCTCATGGACACTGAACTTCATGGGAATAGGATCTCGGCCGCCATACACGACGCAGGAGCATCTGCTTGTGGCATTATCCATCGTCACCGCACCAGTCAATGGACATCCGAGAGGTCGGTGAACCTGTTGGAAGCTAGAAGACACCTCCCGGCTGGTTCTGAACACAATGTGAACAGACGGGCTACTAGGCGTGAACTAAAGCAGAGCCTACGTGCTGACAAGGAAACCTGGTGGACCAGTCGGGCTCAAGTAATGGAAAAGGCAGAAGCGGTAGGCAATTACCGCAAGCTCTTTCAGCTAATCCTCACCACTGGATCCAGGAAACTAGGCGTCAGTGAGACAATCAGAGACAGCGCGGGTGCGCTGATACACAATAAGGAGCGCCGTATGGCTCGTTGGGCGAAGCAACTTTAAAATCAGTTCAGCTGTCCCTCTCCTCCCGGACCTCTTCCTACTCAGGTGATGCAGGACGAGCCATGGACGGTTAGTTTAGAGCCTCCGTCAGTGGCCGAGGTCCGAAACGCAATCACAGCTCTTAATCGTTTTAGTGCCACTGGCGCCGATTCCCTCCAACCTGCACTATTTAAGGATGGAGGCGAGGTCCTCAGCAAAGCACTGACCTCCCTATTCGAAAGTATCTGGAAGGAAGAGAGTGTTCCGGCTAGTTGGAGCGAATCGATTATAGTGGCAATATACAAAAAGGGCAGTCGCACAGACCGTTCTAACCATAGGGGTATTAGACTAACGCCAATTGTGACAAAATTATTGGCCTCGATTATCATTCGTCACCTCGCTGTGGAACGGGAATCTCGGATTAGGGAAGAGCAGGCCGGTTTCCGTCCAGAACGTGGCTGCATAGACCATATATTCACGTTGCGGCAGGTGCTAGAGCAGCGCCACGCATACCGCAGACCGACAATAGCTGTGTTCCTCGATTTCAAGAGTGCGTTCGTTGCAGTCGATCGATCGATTCTGTTCGAAATACTTGCACGGAAACGTGTTCTCACGAAGTAGTGAACATTTTACAAGCTCTATACTCGAAAACTACAGGCCGCATCAGGGTCTACGGTGACCTGTCCAATAGCTTTCCCACCACAAGTGGCGTTCGTCAGGGTTGTCCGATTTCCCCATTTTTGTTCAATTTCGTCGTGGATTTTATCATGCAGTGTTCCCTGACGGAATCTCACTGTGTTGAAGTGCTGCTTGGTGAAAGATTATTTGACCTTGATTTTGCTGACGATAGCGTCTTGCTTTTCGATAATGTTGCAGGAGTACAATCAACCCTGAATAGCCTGTCTAGAGTGGCTCATTATTTGGTATGCGCTTCGCACCTTCAAAGTGTAAATTGTTGCTGCAGGACCACCAGCCACTTGATGACCCCTTGACGCTTGCTAACGAGGAACTCGAGGTGGTTGATCAATTCACTTATCTTGGCAGCTGCATCAGCAACGATAGGCGCATAGAAACTGACATCAGCTCACGCATTGCAAAAGCCAACACTACCTTCTTGAATCTGCAGCATCTTTGGCGACAGAACAGAGATTCCCTCCGTCTGAAAGGCTGTGTATACAAGGCCACAGTGAGGGCCGTTCTGCCCTATGGTAGTGAGACTTGGCCCCTTCGTTCTGAATATCTGAGGCGCCTCCAAGTCTTTGATCATCGTTGTCTGCGAAGCATTGCTGATGTCGGATGGCACCAGCGTGTCCGCAACGATGATGTGTGCAGGCGAGTACTAGGTAGTGATAATCATGCTAGCTCCCTAGAACAACAGATAACAATGAATAAATTGCGTTGGCTTGGGATTGTGCTACGTTTGCCTGGTCACCGCTTACCTAGGAGGGCCTTATTCAGTCTACCAGGTGTAGGGTGGCGCAAAGCTCGAGGTGGACAGAAGTTGACTTGGCAGCGTGAGATTAAGTCACTAACGACCAAACTGGGTATGGTTTGTCCGTCTCGCCTTCGGGGCTGGAGTCCAAGTGACTCGCCTTGTGCTTGGCTCGAGACTTTACAGGACATGGCTCGCAACCGACACCACTGGCGCGTCTTCTGCCGTCTTCTGATCGGATTTCCTGTTTAAAGTGTGTTTGGTGCTGAGTTATCTGCGGGGTAATGGCTGATTATGACGCGTGGCAGTGAAAGCTGCAAGGAAGCTGTCTCGTCGTTTCCGCCTTATCTTTGCACGGTAGCCAGCTGTTTGTGACGGTATGTTTTCTACACAAGATGTAGGCGCCTTGATCCCGAATGTTTGCTAAGGGCATTAAGATTTTCAGGTAAGTCCCCCTTCTCTCCCTCTTCTTGTTCTTTATTTCATTGGTCCTCATGGTTGTATGGCAGCGAAGCATCAGTTCAAATAGCTGATGTACTGCTGCTGCTGCTGCTGATGATATTGGCTGGCTGAAATTTAATTGTCATTCTCTAGATTCTGCTTGAAGTGGACTCGGGCATAATATCTCGACGAGGTCGTGGCTCAGGGACGCCGAATCAACTGATTTAGTTCGCAACTTTTAGCACCAGCTAATCAAACAAATATCCATCGCTGCTAAGAAGACAATTGGGCGCAAAAACTGCAGGCGACCCAATTACTTTGATAACAACAGTGCGACTGCATGCACATCGGTGTCAGCGAAGCATTTGGAGTTTGATGCGCTTGCGGAGGATTCTGACAACGCGGAGAAGAAGGATAAATTTCGTAACATGTGTCCGTGAATTACTTAACTTTTCCGGAGCATCAAAGTTATATGGTTAGCCGAAGGAATCTTATGCCAAATGCTGTCAACACAAATATTTATGACATTTTTCTGTTAGTTAATGGGCTTAGCTAGCAGCCGATGAGGGCGTTGGTTGAAGCCAATATGGTTGTTGCACACACACACACAATCTGAGGAAACCATGCTTCTTTGTTGCAAGCAATCTGAATATCCTTTGCGCAAGTGTTTAGAGGTAGAGTAGAAAACTCTTGCACCGGCTTCAACAAAGTGGTGAAGAGCGAGCATGCAGATATACCCGGGTGGTATGAAACACAGAGACCATTTGCTCAGCTAGGAAACACCAAGTGCGCAGATGCCGATGGAACATGGCTAAACGTACTGATGTGCTGCAGATCGCTAAACCGCATGTGTCCCATCATTCGGTGAAATGCATTTGGAATGACAGCAACTCCCTACCAGATTGAATTATGCTGATTTGTGTTACGCCAGTTTATATTTCGAAAAACATTTATGTTATACGAAAGTTACAAACGTTTAACATGTCACCATGACAGTGAAACGGTTACACTCATAGTTTACGGCTGCCGAGATCGCGATTCATGAAGTGTTACAATTCCAAAACTATCGTCCCAATAACTCAGCTTGCGAAAGTATGTATATCACAAAATCTTACAATGTGAACCATTGGATGATCCAGAAAACCTGGCCAATTATTTGCTATTCTGAACTTCACGTCGCAGATAAAATGGCAGGCGCTTCATGAAGGTCATGTATCGCCACTTCCCGTTGTTCAGTACACACATGGATGCCGGTGTAACAAATGCTTTATGAAATAGCCTAATCCCAAATTATATCCACCTTTTTAGCCCAGCGGATTTCAAGGTACACGGCCTGAAAGTCTTTGCGTCACACACTGAAGCATTCAAAATTGAACTACAAGAAAGCACCGCAAGTGCTCCACTGTACAATCACATTATCTATCAGGTGTAGAGCTGATAACAAATCATCGGTGTGGATGAGGAACTCACAACCGACAATCCATCAGTAAACACCCCAATATGGCCAAGCCACCATGTCCCCACATTTTGCTGATGTATGTTTACGCTAAGTACCCAAACACACTGACCTAACACGCACGAATGCACGTTACAGGATGATGGATTTGGTCGGGATGTCCGACTGGCACGTTAGGAATGCTGTTCATTGACGAACGTCTGAATTCAAACCTTAGCAATTTCCGCACCCCAAAAGCAACCGATACCTCAAATAGGCCGACATGTTCCACTAATCCATCACCGTGAACCAAAAGCAGAACTCTTTAACGCATGTCACTAACTAATGCAGCTTTGCACGCTTAGAGCGTCTGTTCTGGTCCCAAAATCTAGAGTGAGTACCTTGCCCTAGCGCAACCGCTGTACTACGCATATCCGGGAGGACCAAACGGCTCCTCAAAGGTAAGCAGGATGTAGATTTTCCAAAAACAAATCGTTACAATACCAGCATGTTAACTGTGCGCAAAAATTGATACAACCAATCCCTTCACTTAACATAACAGTCTAATTGGCCCAGGGCGCCAAAGGAACAGCCAATGCTCTGGGGATGAAGTACGCCTTAACCTTCTAACAAGACTTTCGCCAAGCCATTGTTTCGACATTCATGCTGAGTTGTCGCAGACAATTAGCGCATGGTTCCATTCTAATATTTCCAAGGCGACCAGAGAATACCTGGATGTTCCTGGCAATCAGGAGTACAGTGCTACTAATGGTGAGAGCATATCTTTGGTTAAGACGTGGCTAGTTGTTGGAGCGGGAATGACATGCAGTTTGTCTTTCACTGAAGGTTACCGTGAACAGAAACGAGGAATCATTCTATTTATTTTTATGTTAGGCAGGCAACTGCGTGTAGCTCGAGATTGCATAACGGCCTAGAATAAATATCACTGCGTGAGGACAAGTATTCTGAGATCCGCGGAGACAGCACTTCAGGTATTAACCACTAATACATCTCAGGATGCAAAATAGCTGCTTGTCGCCTAGTGCCAAGCATATCAGAAAGGTATGTGGTCGACTGTGTTCACTTTGACACATAAGTTTTCCCCATGTAAGCGATGCACCCTTTGTCGTCCACAACTGGCCAGTAGTACAACGTTCAAAAGCACATGCACCACTCAGGTAACCAACGTAGACTTCATCGCAAGTGTTTGTATATTAAACACCAAGAGCTACGATTTATCCCTCGAATGTAAATACCTTATGGCAACTACAGGGCCATACCAGTACCATTGGACTGGAAGGCTTGGGTTAGTGCGTTCGGATTAGGTTACACATAACTTCCATCAACCTTGAGCTCAATACTTTCGGGCGTTCAAACTATTAGAGCCGATACAGCGACCGCTACATTACGATTTTGGTGCGCGGTCTGGAGCGGTAGACAACACGATAGAATATAATCAGAATACTTCGCGCGCTGTTCGTAAATCCCTGAGACAACGATGACGACAGAAAAGGAAGCCCAGAATAGTCCTGGAACGTTCCTGGGTGCCAAAGCGCTGTGAGATAGTGCGAGTCATTGCCATTTGGAAAATCCGATCACTATTCTAGCTCATCAGGAACACGGATCCAAAAAATCTTCCATTAGGGAAACAACAGTTGAGAAAGGTGAACACTTAATCCATGTTCAGTCGCGCCGACCACCTCGCTGCGCGGAACATTTCGAAGAGCAGTTTAACAGACCTGCAGCCCTGCTACTCAGTGAATCACCTGAATCCACCTGGGATATTGATGTCACACGTCCCAGTTTGAAAGAGATCACTGTTTTGTAACTTAACAGGGTACTTGAAACCTACGGCCTTCCTCGTTCTTTGCCGCAAGATGAAGGTGAATCCTTTTGGTTGGACTTGCTTCCTTAGTAAACACTATTTGGGATACTAGAGAGGTACCTTCAAACTGACGACTGTCAACTCTCGTGTGATCCTTCAAAAACGGTTACCCGACCTAATGATAAAACAAGGCGTTCTCCTTAGTACCAATGCTTCCAAACATTCCACAGACATCATTCTATGACGACTAACTGGTACTTGTGGTAACCGATTGTCTGAACTCCAAACAGGCTTTCGTCCTGGTCGGAGTTACAGCGACCATACACCAAATATTATTGCAGTTTTGGAGAATAAACACACATAAAGGTGACTGACTGTGGTGAGTTTTGACTTGAATACCGCCTTTGACGCCGTTGATCTTGTTAGCTCGTGCCACTTACTATCTTTGAACGGTGTGCTAAGGAAAATTCTTTCCATTCTGAAATACCTTCGGTGCTGTTCCAGAATACGAGTAAAAGCTTACGGTGAAATTTCTCCTGTTATTCACAACAAGCGGGATTTGTCAGTGTTGTCCTATATAAGTCGTTTTCCTTTTAACTTTGTGATCAAAATGGTCATAAACGGTTCCGTTCTCTCATGCGCTTCGATAATGGAAGTTCTGCCCAGTTACCAACAGAAAAACCGCAGGTATACTTATGACATAGCTCCCCTTGTGTCTGACACAGCGGCTGTGCAAACGCTACTGGATGGACTGAAGCGCTACTCTTTACGGTTCGGCACGCGATTTGTATCTGCAAAGTGCAACGTATTGTTTTAGCTTTGGTCCAATCAGCCGCCTGCATTGGTCATTACCTAACAGCGGTTGGAAGTGGTTGATGATTTCACTAACCTTGGTCGTTGTATCACCGCTGGTGGTTAACTCACTGAGGATGTCGCATCGCACGTAGACAAAGCATGTGTGGCTTTCCAGAGACTCTGTTATCTGTTGAAGCGGTGAGATACCAGCAAATCGGTGAAAGGCCGCGATAATGCCGATGTTAGTGTAGGGATCAAGATCCTTGCCAGTTCGCCATGAAGACATAAAACATGTGATAGTGTTTGATCACTGGTTCTTTCGAATTATGGCTAGCGTTTGGTTTGAGCACAGGGTGAGTAATGCTGAACTCCGTCAGTTGGCTTTTGAGAAGAAACACTCTTGTACCTCACTGGTTTGTTTGCTGAAGGTCAACGTTGATTAGATCATGCCCTCCGTATGATCTTTGGCCACCTATCTCAACAAGTTATACGCGCTGTCGCTGCACCAATAAAAGTGAAGGTATGAGGTTGCCAGTCAATGAAGTGGTATAAAGAAAAGAAGAAATGGACGGCAAGACTTGTTCAGGCTGGTACATATCGCCTTCCTGGTTGGGGTCTACGAAATAGTCCACACGAGTGGCTGGAGACTGTCGGACATAGCGGAGTCGCGCAGTCACTGGCGATCCTGCATTCTGTTTCTTGCATCCAGATGTTAATTTTTAATCCCAATTGGCTTTACGCATCTCTTTACCAAATCCTTTTCCTTGCCTTACCTTTGAAGTTTCAGTTCATATTCTCATCATTGTGATTTACTATTTGCCTAGCGACGTGAGTCGTGGCACTTGGTTCCACCGCACTTCCCTGCCCGGATCATAGTCTTCATACTGAACTAAATTAAATTGGCTTGTGCTTCAGCAACGCCATGGATCATGTTCATTTTCCCCACCGTTTCAGTGCAGTCCGTGGTTTTTGACCGCAAGGACTCAGGAGAAGACAATCTCACGTAGTCCGCGTACTTTCGTCTGTGTCTGCGAAACCTGAGGGTCGCGCGCATGACTGACCCCAAGAACCTCGCTCATGTTCGTCGCGATAGCAGCGGAATGGTAGCTTGTGATGTTGCCCGACAAAGGAAGCGGATAGAATCGCTGCGGCATCGGTATAGTGGGGGCCAGTCAGACGAAGGTCGAGCGCACAAGACTGGTCCGATCCAGCGCAACAGAGAAAGAGAACGCCTTCTGAAAGAGGAAAAGCGGATTGGTCTGCCGTAAGACGAGTGAATGGCATATACCTGAGACCATAGTAACTAGTTTATTCTCCAAGTTATCGAGGCACGCCAAATCAGGCATGATCAAAATTTACAGGCAGTTATGTTTCGCAACAAACACGTTGCTATTTATGTAATCAGCAGTGGCCGAAAGTTGTAAAGGCTGCGGAAATTGAAGAAGTAATCATGAGGAATATAATCTCCAGTGGATGACGATACTTTGGGTTCAAGTGTGTGTAGTCTAAACAATCAAGGCACTATAAATGTAGTGAAACGGTAGATGTAAACAGAGAGTATCTTATTCTTGTACATGTCAAAGAAAGCTGGAAATATGACTCTATTCGAGTTGCCAGTATGTAGCTGTAGGCACTGACTTTATCCAGTGGCGACACTTATCTCTAACAATAAGCCAACCGTGAGATAATCGACCGAACGAGTGGACGACAATCAGAAGCCACCGTGTAATATAACCTTGACGGCCACAGCAAGGCGCAATGGAAATATGAGCCATTGCTGTGGTGTAACATAAAGCAGGCCCCCTGTTCGATATCAAAGATTATCGCCCAATGTGCCTCACATATATTTTATCAAAGATGATGGAGCAACATGTCAGAGCTAGCACGGTTAAATTCTCACTGTGAAGAAGCCTAATGAGCAACTCTGAGCACGCTACTTGAATTCCCGGTACCGCATAACGCGCCATCTGGTACGTTTAAATCATCTAACTGCCTCACCTGATTTAGTTATGTCAACAACTAAATTCAACTGGATATACACGAGACCACTAATCGCGTGCCCCATGGAAAACGAATATCTAACTTGAGATCGTACGGGATCGGAGATGCCCTGCTTGACTGATTCAGGTTATGCGTTGCTAATCAAACGACAGGTGGTACAAGTTTATGGTCACAAAGCCGAGACCATACCTGTCTCTAACGGTATAACACAAAGCAGGGTTCTTGGGCCGACACTGTTCTTAATATGCGTTAATGGAATCTTCGACGAAGTACCACTCAAAACACCATGTCTCGATGCCAATGAGATTAACATCATATACACCTTCCCTTCGGATGCTTTCACTGTGGGAAGATGGTGTAGTACCGGTAAATAAAGAAAATACGCGACCTCAACACGATTTCGAACTGGTCAGTTCAAAATACCCTACCATTCAATGTAGCTAAAGCTTGCGCCGTGCAATTACGCCATAGACATTACTACGTGTATTGGCATAAACCATTTCCCAGAAACTCGACCCTGGTGTGTTTATTCTGAGTGCTCTTAACTGTTCCAAACAAGGTAAGACAGCTGCAAAAATCGGAAACCAGCATGTCGGACTACTGCGGAAGGCATACAAGAATTAAGGCATAGGGAACAATTTGTTCGCCTGATTTAGATAGTACCACTTTAATTTCACAAGATGCAAATACCACAACATAAACATTAGCCCTAAGCTGTTACCAGTGAGGTTACACAAGGCAGCGTTCTTCGTCAACCGCTGTTTCTAATATAGGTCAATGACATTTTAACCCAAGTTAAAAGCGTCACACATTATCATTTTGCCGATGGCATCAACATACTTCACTCCTTCCATCCTAATAGTCTGAGCGATACTACAACGTATCTCCATCATGACCTACATACAGTCGAAATGTGCTGCTCCACTTAAAATTATCATTCATCCATGACAAATGATGTCATACATGTAAGGTATTAACCACAATCCCTTTCCCTGAAAGTAAATCACTTACTCCGTGTGGATATTTGTCACCTGGGGATTCCTCATTCACCTCGTAATGTATTAGGCAACAGCGCACACATTACCACTTAGAATGTTACCATCCCTTATCCACTATATTTAGTATATGTACCATATTCTCACCCATTACTTGAATACTGCCAAATTGTAGACAGCAACGCAAACAGTGATGTCCGTAGCTCCGAAGAACTGGTGCAGCGACCGTGAACTAATCATCTCTTATGCGCCTGCTCAAAGTGACTTTTGAACAATGTGCTTTACCTAAGCTTGACTCAATACGACTGCGCAGCTTATTAGTTAACCTAACATTGTTTTACCACCTTCTACACAAATTACGGCACACGTCTAATCTAATCGACTAATATAAACATGTCTACGTGGTACTGTACGCAATAAATCAGATTAGGTTGTGGGAAAATGATCGAATACTGTCACAGCAACAAACGTTTTCTGTATCGGTACTCGGCAATATGGAGTAAGTTGCCAGGCGACATCCGTTCCATAATTATGTAAATTTCCGTAGAACGCTAGACAACTACCTGATATTGGATATTCACTTCCAAACTGTTCCATAACGTTTTAGCAAGTTATGAACAAAGTCAATGGTGTGGCAACTACTTTTGCAACTTGGATGTGCGGCAAAATTTTCGCCCTGACTGAGGGCAAAATAGGCGCTTGAAGGCCACGCAATCGCCTCAGGGTAAAGCGCACATTAGTTTTCGATGAAATGCATGATCGTTTCGAACACTG
>OX104062.1:48686516-48865679 GCA_944474145.2 Dicrocoelium dendriticum
ACTAAGTTCGGCTAAATTATTTAGAAGTCATGGGGCGTTTGTGTACATGCAAGATAGGGCTTTCGTTGTTAGGAGTTCCTTGATAGATGTCAATTTTGTGTTCGCTTTTAAGCCGGTCGTTAGGTGTCCGGCCATTAATCGTTTTTTGGTTTATGTATTTCAGTCATGTTGCATGGCATTACTGAGCGTTCCTGAACAGTCGCTTCAGTCGCGCTGTGCTCTGTCCTGTTGTGTGCCGTGGGCGCTATTGTGTCGGTCTTTCCGCAGGACTGTGCATATGAAGAGTTTGTAGCGTTTGCAAGTTCCATTGAATTGCTTCCAACTTTTGGTCGTTCGCCTGCTGCCTTTAGCCAGATCTCCGTTGGCAGCCTGGCTCGAAACTTTAACCAGCCATTCAACAGAACTTGCGTCATTCCCTCGGAGTGTAATATTACTTTCATTAGTCTTGGACCGCAGCCCTTGTAGTTAGGTGATGAGGAAACTCTTGTCAAGGATTTCCCAATAACGTTGTCAACGGAGGGTGCTTCGCGGATGTAGTATCACTGCTCTCGGTCATGTGTTTGCGCATCGTGATCAGAAGAACGCAGAAGCTCAGCAACACCGTGAACAAAATTGTTTTCTTGCTATTCCTATTAGGAATGCCGCGTTGCTCAAGTGCTTCTTTGGCGCGATATTTCCAAGGTAGATCAGATAATATGCGTACTCCGCTCGGTGAGTTGCGAAGACAAAGTGCTGAGAGCAGAACAGCTTCTGTCTCATCTGCTGAGTCTAGTGTTCCTCGACGAATTCGAGGTTCACCAGAGTGCACTGAGGTCGGGTGACGCGCTATTCGTTGCAGCGTTACAGGCTCAAGCCGAATATCAATCGCCTCGCAGATGGAGCTCCACTTGTTGCGATCGTCTTGCAACTTGCCTGTTGTCGTGCCAGATTTGGATTCGGGAACATTGGTGCACACGAGAGTTAACGCAGCGTGGTTTTGTCTATCGAGTGTTGGCTTTATAGTTCTTGTCGACAATTCCGGTTGTTTAGAGGGCACCATTGGAGTTGACGGTGAAAGCTGCTTTGCGTCACGCGTGCTCGGTACTGAAGATGGACCTATGTGTGTCCCTCCCGGTGTGTTTGTCGAGGCAATCGATGCGTACGTTACCTGCTTGTTATCTGCACCGGATTGTCTTCGGCTCTGAAATGTCGGTGTCATGGCTGAATCTTCAGATGAAGCGTCTATGGTTGGAGATGTAGAAGCTGGCTTGTTTGAGGCTTGCCCCTTTATGGGATTGAGGTGACCCGGTGGATTTAAAGTCCCAGACGCTGCAGTGCGGTTGGAGCGTCTAGCTCTTTGCTTCGGTTTAGACTCAGAGCTTTCTTTGGCCGGGTGAGGTACTATCGTGGCCTATTTACCTCCGTGGTAGCGATCTTAGTATTTACAAATTGCTCGGTTATTTCAGTCATCCTATCGCACTTCTTCTTGAGCAAAGATAAACCGTTGACAATTGGAATGACTTGACATGTTGGGCAAAACCAAATTGTGTCATCAACTTGGTTTGTCTGTCTCACTTCTTTGACGGATTTGCCTACACATTGCGGACAGTACGATCTAATGCAGCTAGAACAGTTTACACCGATCTTAAGGACTTTACTGCAATTGTCTGCGCAACATAGGCGACCTTGAAGCATTGGTATGCTAGTCGTCCTCTCATCGTTTGCAGGAAGGCGTATCTGAGCGCTCACCTTGATGAGGGTACTTTGCGCTAGGGGTGACGCACTAACAGGTCAGAACACGCACACGAATTGAGAGTAGTTCAATTGCACCAATGTCAGGTGGTAGAGGCAGATGGAGGTCGTAACGCGCAGACTGTCGGGTTCAGCGATCAATCGACTCGCAGTGGAACACTCACAACCTCACAAAGCGGCAGCGTGTGTTAATCGGCCCGCCTTAAGCGACGGTGCAGATGGAGTGCTGATAAGCGTCCCTAGAGCTGCTCAGTTGATGAGCGGAGCGAAAAGGCTGCAACTTTGTTATGCTGCAACTTGAAGGGATGGTTGTCCCGTAGTCTGGGAGCCCTCAGCTTCTTCTTCCGAAAGGGACCAAAATCTTTTTCGAAAGACCGGTTTGAAGTAGTTACACAAGTGGAATTCGGTAAACAGTAAGCCGAAAACTAGGAACTGGAGCACGAGTATAATCCACACAGTTTAGATCTTAGAGTAGGGAAGCACTGAGTAGAGCTCGTCGAAATGGTTCGAACGAGCGCACGCACAATATTGTGTGGGGAGAATTAGAGTGGCCATAGAAGGCAAAGCGAGAGCCGTTAAGGTGCGGCCGCACGGTGGGTGTCAAGGACAAGTTAGTGAAACTATACGTGACCAGAGTGGACAGCCTATCCACAATTTGTCAAAACGTTTGGAGCGTTGGGCTGAGCATTTTGAAAAGCAATTTAATCGGCTAAAAGTGTTCGATTCTTCGCCGGCCAGTGATCTCCCTGCTCCCTTTGGATCCACCCTCTCGTCCAGAAGTCGAGCTTGAGATCGGGCTGTTGAAGGTGAACAAAGCCGCAGGGCCAGATGATCTTCCTCCAGCCCTCTTCAAATTCGGAGGCTCTGCTCCTGTTGATTCTTTACCCGAGTTACTAGTGAAACTATGGAATCAGAAAACTGTCCCAACCGCTTGGAGCCGCTCCGGTTTTGTTCCTATCTTCAAAGGAAGCTCGCCTTTGGAATGCGGCAGGCATAGAGGAATCAGTCTGCACTCCATCGCCTCCAAATTACTCGCCTCCATAATTCTTCACAGACTGACTGGCGCTCGTGAAAGCCAGATTCATAAGGAACCAGCCGGGTTTCGTCGGGGTCGTGGCTGCATCGACCACATCTTCACCTTGCGACAGTTGTTGGAGCACCGTCACGCATATTGGCGGCCCACCGTAGCCGTGTTCCTCGACATCAAAGGTGCCTTCGATTCGGTTGACCGACGTGCCCTTTGGAATTGTCTACTCAGAAAAGGTGCGTCCGTGAAATATTTTATCATTGTCCAAGCATTATATGCGCGTAGCATGGGCAGAGTGAGGGCTTACGGCAAGCTATCGCCACCCTTCAGTATCTCCAGCGGTGTGAGACAAGGATTCCCGCTGTCACCTCTCCTCTTCAACTTCGCTATTGACGAAGTCATAGCGATTGCATTTACAGGACATGACTTGGAAGGTGTGGAGCTACTCCCAGGAGAACGACTTCTTGACTTGGAATATGCAAACGACATTGCTCTCATCTATAACAGCTCCCAGACGTGCCAAGCCGCGCTGGACAGATTAGCGCTGGCTATCAGCTGCCTCTGGCTTTGCTTTGCACCATCGAAGTGCAAAACGTTCCTCCAAGATTGGCAGGGATCGCCTCATGCGCTGACCCTTGGTGAGGATCTGCTAGAACTCGTTCGGAAATTCAACTACCTGGGAAGTTGCATCGGCACCCTTGGGATCGAAGACTAGACCACGAACTGTATAGCAAAAGCTTGAGGTGCCTTTGCTAACCTTTGCCACCTATGGCGGCGGCGCAACATTACTCTCGCCCTGAAGAGTAGAGTGTACAACGCAGCGGTACGTTCGACCTTACTGTACGGTTGCGAAATCTGGCCCCTGAGATCGGCGGACATGAAAAGGCTAGTTACGTTCAACCATCGGTGCCTTCGCAGTTTGGCCGACATCTGGTGGGAACACCGCGTGAGTAATGAGCGTGTTCGACGTATTGTTTACGGCACAGGAAAAGGATCTGAACTGCTCAGTACCGTCATTTCACGCACCAGGGTGCGATGGCTGGGACACGTGTTGCGAATGCCAGGCCCACCGACTTCTACGACGTGCGTTGTTTGCTCACCGGGGGTGTAGATGGAAGAAGAGGAGGGGTGGCCAAGCGATGACTTGGTCGAAAGGAATGAAGGCCCTCACTTCGGAGCTGGCGTCGGTTGGAGCGTCACGGCTCCCTGGTTGGGGTCCAAAAGACGGTGAACACGTTTGGCTGGATACACTTGCAGACATGGTAAGGAGCCGACCTCAGTGGCGTTCGTGCTGTGAGTTTCTTTGTCTCTCCCCATCCACCTACGATCTCATTTCATAGTGTAAAACATAATAACTTGTTCTTTTTGTCTGGTAGCCGGCTGGTAGCTTACCGGAACGATGCGTATCCGTTGCTGGTGGCTCAGCTGGCATGCAACTGTTGTATTTATTTTTATTTTTCGTTACGCATTGCGGCACAGTAGCTGAGGTGTTTTCCACCTCTAGCTGACGTGTATAATGATTATAATGAGGATGGAACAATGAGAAGATAAGGATAGCTTTCCAGAAGGGTCAAACGCTACGGTCGAGGCTTTTGCATTAGAAGGATTCGCTTCCCTTAGCTAGAACAAATAACTGCACTTACGAAATTCCAGATAAGGATCGCATAGAGGTGCATCTAGGTCAAAAGGCGAGGGAACTGTGTACAAGAATTTCATAACATAAGTGGCACATATCACGACCTACGGCTCGAGTATAGAGCCCTACTCAGAGACTCATCGATAGCAATACATACGCTAGACAAAAGGCAGGTTAAGGTTATCAGGAAGGGATTGCGATCAGCCAAACAAAGGCTTATTGCTGAAGCTATAGAAATAACTAAAATGAACAACTGCGTGAACAGAATAGATGAAGTAGGGCTGTCTAGCACCTGGCGTCCAGTCTTACTCCGGCCAGTTTGATGAGCCCGAAGGATGGATCCGAAGTCGAAATGGATTACGAACGCTAGATCTGCCAAATTCCTGAGTATTGAAAACAGATTTTATTGGGGACCATGTTCCTTTCAACGTACCACAAGATGACCGACTATACGGGAAACTACCCTCTGCTCAATATTTTTGTCCCCCAATTGACGCTCGCTAAACAAACCACGGAGTACACACCAACCTAGTGATCTTTGACTGCTGTAACCTTTCACCAATTAACTGTCTTTGTATATAACTTACCCATAGTCGTTATAAAATGCCACTCAAAGTTAAGCTAATTCACTTCGCCTGAAGAAGCTTTTGAGTTGAAAGCGAAATGTTGTGTAGTATAACAAATATAGTAACTGGTCGTTTACCAAGCCTTCTGAAATGACGAATTCTATAACAATTGAATGAGCGTCTTCATCTCAGAAAGCTTACGGATACCGGGGTGCTTGTTGGCGAGCTGAACACCCAAGTTGGAAAGTTGTTCACTGATGAGCTGCATCTACGCAACCAACACCGTAATAATAACAACGACCGGTTGCTACAACTGTGTGAAGATGCTAGTCTATTTCTCGCCAGCTCTAAGTTCCGAAAAGCAACTGCCGGATGATGACTTGGTGCCCACCAGCTTCGTATTAACCATGGACACAGATCTATCACATCATGATGTTACCGCTGGAGAGGCTATGTTAAAAACTACCTCTCGATTTGCAGCACAGTCACGAACTCCGACCACGCACATGCACGTGCCGACCAGCGGGTACGTTTGACAGATGTCCGCAACAAGGCTGTGAGCGCTTAGATTACTTGCCACTGGCGAAGCCACATGTTCTGAGTGCGTATCAAATTATGCTGGCAGGTGGATGGAGTAATCGCTCAGTGAACACAGCTGAATTCCACTAGTCGAATATCGGCTGGATGTTATTAGCAGCAGGCAAGTTGAAATTCAAATCTCCAACCTAGACGTTGGATCTCTACTCAGTCTCTGGAATATCTGGATGCTCGCCGACGTGTTCCGGCTGGAATCAACACAATGAGACTCGCTAAAACTCCAGTGTGTGCTTGCCTGAAGAGAGACCGCGAAGCCTGACGGTCTCACCGTGCACCGAGAATGGTGACAGCCGCTCCCCTCTGTAATCAAGTTATTCCGTCACGTAGACAAAACGGGCAGCGGGAGCCTGTGTTGTGAGTATCATCAATGTAAATGGATGGAACGAACGAGCAAGCCAGACAACCAATAGGAGCCGAACGTAAGAGATTCGATTACTGGACACGGTTTGGCCGACATCAGAGTGAGTTAGTCACCGTTTGTTTAACTGTGCCAAAGTAGGATCGTTAGTTACTGGGGTGGATGGGCAATTTATATCATAGTGTTTGGCCGGCCAAATATGCTGTAATTGTTGCTGTGTTGTCTTTACCAAATAACAGCTTGTTTCTGAAGGACCGAGTTCTGCCACAAAGACTTGGTATTAGCGAAACTATATGTGACGAGAGTGGATAGCTAATCCACAGCTGAGGAAAACTCTTGTGGCTTAGGGTCGAACAGTTTGAAAAGCAGTTTAATCATCTAGATGTGCCATCTTCCTCATCGGCCATTGATCACCCTACTGTTTCGGACATCACTTTGGATCTGGCTTCCGCGTGAAACTTGAAGGTGAGATCAGATTGTTGAAATTGACAAGGCCGCAGGAACAGATAGACTTCCTCCAGCTCCCTTCAAATTGGAGGGACTTGCACTTGTAGCGGAATTGTATAACTATCTTGTGAAGCTGTCTTAGCAGGAGACTGTCCCAACAGAGTGGATCCGCACCATAGTCGTCGCATTTTTCCAAAGTGGCTCATTTTCGGATCGCAGCAATCACAAAGGGATCAGTTTGATCTCAATTGCTTCTAATCTGCTTGTCTCTGTCGTACTGTATAGCTTACCTGGCACTCGTGAAAGCCAAATTCGCAGGCAGAAAAATGGTTTCCGTCGAAGTGACAGCTGTATTAACCACATCTGCGCATTACGTCAATTGTTGTAGCACCGCCATATCTATGGGCAAACGACCGTAGTCGTATTCATCGATATCAATTTTGGCTTCGATTAGGTGAATCGATGTACCTTTTGGGACTATCTGCACAGGAAAATAAGTCCAAAAATATACAAATATTATCAGAGCGATGTACACGCTTATTTTGGGCAGAGTGAGCGATTACGGCACACTGCAGCCACCTTTCAACTTCTTCAGCGCTGCGAGACAAGGATGCTCGCTGTCACCATTTCTTGTTAACTTCTCCTTTGACGAAGTCATGGGGACTGGACACGACTTAAAAGGCGTATAGCTGCTCCAGGTGACGAACTTCTTGACTTGGAGCACACCGACGACATTGCTCTAATCTGTGACAGCTTCCAAGTGCCAAGCTGCACTGGGTATATTAGCGCTGGCAGTCAGTTGGTTCTTGTCATGCTTTGCACTGTCGAAATGCAAAGTCCTACTCCAGGATTGGCAAGGACCCACCCTTGTGCTGACCCTTTGTGGTGTTCAGCTATAAAATCCACCGAAAATTCAAGTATCTTAACAGCTGTATCATAGCCATTGGAATAGTAGATGAGGTTAGGAACAGTATAGCAAAATTCCCGAGGTATCTTTTCTAACCTCCGCCACTTGTGGCGTCAGCGCGACATCCCTCTCTCCCTGGAGGGCAGAGTTTATAATGCAGCCTTGTGTCCAAAGCTGCTTTTCATTTGCAAAGGTTGGGCTCTCAGATCGACAGACCTGAAGAGACTTGTTACGTTCCACCAGCGACGTCTTCGCAGTTTGGTTCATGTCTGCTGGGAACACCGCATGAAAAATGAGCGTGTTCGGCGTCGCGTATTTGGTGCAAGATAAGCGAATGAACCGCAATACGCCATTATATCACTCACAGGCTCCGATGACTGGGCCACGGGGTGTGCATGAGAGCGCACCGGCTCCCGCGTTCTGCTTTATTTGCGCGCTAAGGGTCTGGGTGGAAGAAGATGAGGGGAGGCCAAGTGATGACTTGCTCAAGAGGAATGCAATCTCTCACTTCGACTTGGGCTTCAGTTGCTGTCTCCCGACGGCCAAGCCAGGCTCCGAAGGTCCACGAAGACGTTTGGTTGGATACACAATTTGACTTGGCAAAGAGCCGACCTCAGTAACGTTTGGGTTATGAGTTCGTTTGTCCTTTCCCTTCCCGCCTATCTTCCCCCTCCAACAACAATCTTACACTGTATGAGTCATATGACACTTGGCGTTATATTACTTACCTTTTAGTTTTTGTATTTTGTAGTTTTTAGTATTTCGCTCTTCATACATCTTGTTATTTTTTGAATTGCGGCACAAATAACTGACGTGTGTTTCTCACATTCAGTTAATATATACTTCTGATGATGATGAAATGAGGTAGTCCGTTTCAAGCAGAAGACGAAGTAACATTAACCAAATTCCGTGCTCAAAAGCCATCCCTTTAATGGAGGGGTGAGCAACCCTGCATCAGTGTTTAAGTGCATAGCTTAGTGTGTCCATCAAACCCCGAATTTGGCCATTTTCCCTGTGATTTGTTATCGTTTGTTTTTCTACTCCCCATTGCGGTCATCCTATGGGACTTTTCAGACACTGGATCCTTTAGCCCTTATACATCGTTGCTCACTGTAACCCAACTTCTAATCCCTGTCGATCGATCAGGCTAGTGTACTACATACATTTTCTCACTATACATCCCAATAGTCTTGAATAAACTACATCGTGCCTACTAGTCATAAACGCCAATTCTAACATAGTACCATAACATATTTACAGAAGCATTTCCAGCTTATCACCCGGCGGAAATGTGTACCAAAGATTCTCATCAACTACTCCGATTCCTCTGTATGTGTGGTGCATAACTCTTTGCTACATCATAAATATATTATTTTACATGCTTTTTGCAATTCCATGGGAAACGCTTAATTTACAAACCCATTAAATCCGTGACTTTCGTTTTCTTTACGGTACCTCGGACAGCAGTTTGTCTGACGCTATGATGAGGTCATTCTCATCAACGAACGATGAATTTGCCGCAGAAATATCTAGTTGATATCTGAGAGCAATTGAACCGAAATTTCTCGCTAATGATGAGCAAATAGTATATATGAACAGTACTGAATGATAGCTGTGCATAGTGGACTGCGCGTTTCCGAAAAAAAAACTATTCTTTTGTTGTTCAACTTTATACCGCCATTCTTCACCTACTTGTCATTTGTGCCAAATGATAGTCCCCTGGAATGTTTTCTCTACACAGCAAACTTCGTGCTGTCTTGAGTTTACACTTTGGACCACGAATGCGCGATAAACCATAGCAATTGGGGTATCCCGTAAGAGCACTGTGATCACGAGAAATTCTTTGTGGCGAAAACGCATGCGATGTGTATCTTGCGGGTCCAAATAATAAACGCCGATATTTTACCACAACAGGTCACACACATACCTACCGGGTCAAAATCTTGCCTACAAATTGCATCGGAAGCGCGAAGTTCAATACGAGCTCAAGTGTTACATCTTATCCTCTCACTAGACTCATAAAAATACGATCGATGTTGAAAATAAACTATGTTCGCACCGGCAATGCACCTGATAGATTTTAGTGGCAGAACTTTACCTAGGTGGCAAGCCATTCAATCAATGTATCGCCTTATATTATCATTTCAACTAATCTACTTCTAGAATTCGGCTTCTGCCTCACAGTAAAACAACTAATTCTCTTGAGAAATAAAGCAGTACAGGTTACTCAAGCATAAATTGTTGTGTGCTTGGTTCACCAAGCCGCGTCGACAGAAAGAACTCGCACCGACTCTGCACACAAACGCTCTATTCACAAATCTGAGGCAAAGTACAACTAGCTATGTATTTAAAACTCACTCGCTCACTCGATCGACCGCCTTATCGACTGCACTGAGGCAGGCGAGTCCCTCCGCCTCAGCTTTCAGCCACCATCACATAAACGGGATGAAGCATGCCGCCACGAGCTTCCCAAGTGTTTAAATTTCGCTGGAAAAATTTGTCCATTTGAATTCACTGTTGTGTCATCGTTTATCTAATACCTTGAAGATAATCAAATCATTTATATTACATGCACATATTCCTTCTTCGGATAAATTTGTTAAAAGACATCAGGTTTAAGGCACTTTCTTGGACAGTAAATGCTTCGGCAACAAACATTTTGTTATAGTAGTATCGGCCAAGTTGGGCTAGATTGTTATTGGGGTTCGTACATTACATTAGATCTGTGCATAGTTGGAGAACTTTGTCCGTAACACACGCAGTGGCATGCAATCAGGCATTCCTTGTTTATCCTTTAGCAATATGTTCTTAGCTCTGCTGGTGAGTATGAACCGTACAAGTAAATGATATAAGTATGGTGTAAGTAGAAAACTGTTACATCGACTGTGTCTGGCAGTCATCATACTTCCCGAAAAGTGCTGCACGGCCACTTCATTCATCCCGGAATCGTCCGCATTGCACATTCTATCTGGCTCATATGGGTTTAGAACCCGCAACCCGACTGTTGCCAGTCTGTGGTGAATACAACATGCTTAAGTTAATAACTTTGCTATAGCACCGCTTACTATCTAGTGACTTGCACTACCCTATCGCGCAGGGGACAGGGTGGCAACCTCAACAAATGACGAACTTAACAAAATTAAGTCGCTAAGTAACGTGTGGCGTTGTAAACACTTTGGTCTTTGCACTGGAGTAGCATTGGGGCGGTCTGTCCCTGGCGTCAATTGGCACGGGGCGGCATTTTTAGTACCGTCGATCGTTCGATACCAAATATGAAGGAACAAAGATCTTGATAAGATGTAGGTTGAATATTTTAATGTTACTTTGTATGACCAGCAACACATTTGCGCCATGTGTCACACATATGCAAACGTTTTCCCAGCGATCCCCTTACCGGTCTCAATGAGAGCACTCTCACCACATTTACCTCAGTGTTCCAAATATCAGCCAATTCATCGAAAACTATTGTGCACATCATTCTGAGGCGATTGTGTGACCTTCACGCGCCTATTCTGCCCTCAGTCAGGGCGAAAAGTTTGCCGCAGCCCCAGGCCGCAAAGCTAGTTGCTACGCCACTGGATCTGCGCACCGATTACCAAAGTGATTATAATTCCATAAGTTTATTAGCGGCTAGGTGAGAGGGAAGCGGATCTGTTCGCTGCGCGGTAGCAGCGTGCTGGTTAGTGGATAGTGAGCTGCGCTATACCAGCCCTAGTAACTTAGTCATGTCGGTCAATATCGTCTGTTGCGGGTTCTAGCTACACAGAGGTCAGATGGAATGCGCATTACTGACGATTCTCTTAAGTAAAAACGGTCGTACAGTGCTTTTCCGAACGCGCGCTGACTTTCTGACTGTGTCTAAATGTGATGAAGTTAGACTTTGTTGATCACATTTCTAACAGCTGTTTTCGTACTCCATTATATAACAGAATACTCAGATACGAGTATCCCTTTTTCACTTAGTTGCTTCTCGAGTTCGCGAACAATAGACACTGTATAATTATAGCAAGCCGAAATCGTAACAATCGCATCATTAATGCGTGATTTGTTAAGCACAGTTCTCTGTACGGGAGCTTATACCTACTAGCGGAGTGTTCTGTCTTGTCGGCTTAGCTTACCATACACTCGGAGCAGATTGTGTTTTCAGAAGTACATGAAATAAATCTCTATTTCCTTTCACCATATCTTTGTATCGACCAGTGATTCCTTTCTCATTAGAGCATGGATCGTATCATGGGTTCCGTTGGTTGAACTATTTTCGCGTTTGTGTCAAATCAGTATTACAAATTTACACAACCGATTCTTTAGCACTGTGTCGGTCTGCCTCCCCTATACATTCTTTCGTTTACTTTTTCGGTTCGCTCTTTTGATTCCCAATGGTCCCAGGTATAGTCCGTTTACAGACTACACCAATTATATTCCGTATTATGCTTGAGTTCACAGACTCTATTTGTTCTACTTTCCACATAGGCGGATGCAGTTTGTTGTGAGAAGTCCAATGGTAATAATGTATTGAACTATGTATGGTAAAAGCGTATGTAAAAATAAGTGCAGCGTCAGTTGATAAACTTACAACCGGAAAGGTTCCGGTCATTGTCAGCTTCACTGATATACACATTAGTTTCGTTCAGCCATTTCCCTTCAGAAATTTCAAAAGATGCAGGCAATGACCTTGGTTTACTCAGTGTTTTATTCATTTTCCCATTGATCCCCTTTTTCAATTGCATTCCTTTATTCTTTCCATGATTTGTCTGTAAGCGGCTGAATGAGAAGACACGAAATAATCTGAATTCAGGTTATCCCGCAGAAATGCTGTTCGTTCTTGCTCCATCGAAATACACATTAGTGTCTTCATATTTGAGTCAAAAGCAGCTTGATGCGAATGCTCATCAATTCGTTGTGGGACTGCAGTTGTAGGCAACACCATTGCCTATTGCAGTCGATCTTTCAGCAACTGAATACTTTTGAGTACGCGTGTAGTCAGTGACTTCCTCAACACCCCCATGAAAAATCCACTGCTTAGGGAATTGCGGCAGCTTATTGAGGCATATGCTGGCACGTGACGCATAAACGCACGCACACACACACACACACACACACACACACACACACACACACACAATGTTTCCTGAGTCACGTAAAGTAAATGCTTCAACTAGTAACCAGTTGCTCTTTCGAAGTTTAGATGTGGTATGCCCTATGTGCTCGGTAAAGTTCCAATGAGTTGTTCGTTAAAGTTTTAATTCTTGGATAACAGGATAGTGAAATAGCGGCCCACTTTCAACGATGGACAGATAGGTAGAGGCGTTACAGCTGTATGGTACCGTGTAGCGTTAAGGACAATAAGCAACATGCTCCACTTATTGCAACGCGATAGTGAGGCGTCCAAGTTAGAGCATCTGTCGAGGATAGTGTCACTGGCAGGAACATTGTCAAAGTGTTAGCAGAACATATTCGCCAAGAAGAAAGACATCAAATGCATCCAACTTAATGGAGGAACAGAGTGGGACTATGAACGCTACTCTGCACTACGCGCTGGTTACAAACTAAGCTTCCTTGGTGTGTGTTTTTCATTACACTGCTTGCACTCGGTTTCTGAGCTATAAAGCAGACTACGTAGTCTGAGAGTTGTCAGTACGAATTGTGCATAAAACCAACACCAGCAGGTTAAATCGCAGTCGGTTAACTTCCATTTCTATCCAACGCAGAATCACCAATGCTGACAAGCATTCATTAGTATATCGCCACGAATTTCCTTCGTCCTTCGCTAGAAGTAGCGGCTAAGACAGGCATACCCTATATCCATGACGCCCTTCAGCTCTGCAAATAAACAGTATTGTCAATAGCTCTACTTGGCTTGTAACATTTTAGCTTAGTGCTTCCTCCAATCAGGCATGTGATAGTCTTAAAGCTCGCTGATGACATTTCCTTACTCGGTAAGGACCAGCTTCCTTAAGGGTTTTGACGATGGAAGCAATTAGGCACAGCGTGTACGTTGCTACGTCGAAGTGCTGCTCAAACATTGGCACACTGGTTCCCGTGCTACTCTGAAAGGTACAGCGTGATCTAGTCATTGGCTCACCTATCTTCTGAGCAATGCTTTTATCGATGGCATTGTTAGAAACTTTCTCCTCGCATTGCCGATAGCCCTGCAATCTTTGTCAGTCTGAAACATTTGTAGCGCTGTCGTGATTTCGACAACCAAATATGGGGCCGGGACCACAGCGCTTTCGTCTGCGCAAGCTCGTAAGACAGTGAATACTGGCCAGTTCGCTTAAATAACATACTGTATTTCGACCTTGGGCAACCGATTATTGAGTGGCATCGCTCATGTGTGTTGGATTAGGCTGAACAAGACCGCACGGGAGTCAGCATTCCACTTGGTGGTGCTACATAGTCTCACTAACTTCATAGACATCCGCCGGTGAACCAGTGATTTAACATGGCTAGGGGCCTTAGAATGACGGATGTCAATTGCTCGAAACGCTAGATGACCCGGTGTAAAACAAAGCTTAGCAGAAATTTTGCGATTGTTTAGATTCGTGTGTTTAAGTCAATCGACCCTTAACTTAACACAATGCTGCTGACTTTTTCGAAGACATAACGGAGCTTACAGTGGCGCAAAACATGTCACAGAATTTGCTACATGGAGCATAGCATAGGGGTGTGAAAGACATACGAGTCTAATACCAGGCGATCTGTTACAACTTATTTGACACTTCCTTCTTACTTATGACCAAATAAACAAGTATTGTGTTAAGGAAAATATTTGATCTCTTGCTGTTGACTTAGCGGAAAACCCCACAAAATATGTAATATCCGTTACAGTTGCTTGCTGCATCTTGTTCCTGTGATCGAACAATAAACAAAAAGCCCACTGGAACCTGTCAATCTGAATACAAGACGGTGCCATAATTCTGTTGGAAATCAGTGAGTAAGCAACGAGCAAACAACAGCTAAGAACTATGCTAAGGGTCAACATAAAGTACAAGTTGTGTATATGGATTGCGATGCGCAATCCATACTTGAAACGTAGTCAGTATTGAGATTGCGCGTCGCCATCGGTCCACACCATGTGTACTTCAAAATGACCCTCAACAGCGTTAAGTAAGCCGTTGTGCCAAGTGTTGCCTGTCGTGACCCGGTGGCTTAGGGGTAGCGATCACAACTAAAATCCCGATGGTCGCTGGTTTGATGCTCGCTAACTCTATCGGATGTCAGGTAATAACATCGAAACGCGTCATAGTAGTGCAATGTTTTCGTGCGGACAACAGCTGATTTACATTTGCATTAGCTACAGTCCTCGTGCTCTAGAGACCAAGGTTCACTTTAATGAGCATCGCGGTCAACAATGAGATTGCGCGTCGCAATCCATCCACACAACGTGTACTTCAAAATGACCCTAAACATCATTCAGTAAACCCTTGTGGCGAGTTTTGCCCGTCGTGATCCGGTGACTTAGGGGTAGAAGTCACAACTAGCATTCCAATTGTCCCGGGTTCGATGCTTGCTATTTCAATCTGATGAAATGTACTGACATCGGAAAGCGTCATAGTAGTGCAGAGTTTTAAGCGGTCAACACCTAATATCCATTTGCCTCAGCTAAGGACCTCCTAAAGGAAAGGCCAACATTTTGACCTTACAACCACCATGGGCGCTTGAACAATGTTCTCCCCTCTCAAAGCTGGAAAATATAGAAGGCTATCCAACCCACTTGGTCAGGCAACGACATTACGTTGAATGTCAAAAATGCGAATCCGAAAAGGGTCCAAGTAAAAGGCATTTGAGGGACAGCAGAATGTCAGCTAGTAGTTAAAATCGGTCTGGCTTGCTCATAATGTTTGGAATGTTATCATCCAAAATGTGCAAATGTGTTTCAACAACTGGTACGAGAGTGAAATACTTCCCAAGAGACAGTTTGGTTCTGTACTGCGTGTCTCACCATCCCACTCGCTAAGTGCTTGCTTATCCTAGCTGAGAAATGCAACCGGTTAACCGCAGAAGCAGAGCAGAGGATAAACCATAAGACTATTTTAATGGAAGCGAGTATGCACCACGGAAGCGTAGCGACTTCTAAGCAACGGAGGGCCACACAGTCCGCTTCCCCTTAACTGCAATCAGCCACGTCCCCATGTTCGTTGTCTTCTCCAACTTTGGTAAATGCCGGGCGAAAACGGACCGTACCTACGAGAGTCAAAGAGTACTCACGGCAACGAACATCAGGCAACACTCAAAACGTCTGGTTAAGCAAATTCCACTAGACCTGACACCTAGCATTAACAAGGAAGACGCAGCCAAACACTAACCCTCGGTACCTGTAGGTTAAATGTCTCTTGTCAAGACAAAGGTCCCCGGAACGGCAGATACAAATGCAGCGATTGCTGCAAAGGTCCGCCGGGAGGCCGCCGTTGCGTCCTCTTCTGTTGTAAACACGGTTAACTCGAATAGCAAACAGCGAACAGCAAACAAGCCACACTTATCAGCAGGTCAGGACAAAGGCTTAGTTTACCTTTTAGATCAACGAAGAATGGATCCAACAATAGTGCCTAGACTGTTGTATGCTCAAATGTCCCTGAATTTACCGTCATCATATTGCGGGGTATGTTACCGGATGACCAAGACCAATTAAACTCATTGGGCGTGCAGATGAGTATTAAAGCCAAGCTCATAAACTTATTACGAATTACTCATCATCCGAACTCGCCACACTATGGAGAACTCAGACGTATTCCAGGAACACTGGAATCCTCCACTGATGTAGAAAACGTTTTGTTTTTTGTAAGCGCGCGAAAACACGGATCCTGTGGGTTACGCATCTATCCTGATGTCCCTTGGAGCGCGCGACAATCACAAAGAAACACCGAAGAGGGAAAAAGCAAACAAGGTCACCTAAACACAAAATTAATACATGGTGTATCAGAACATTCTTCTAACTATGTTTAAGAGACCGGAAAGCACGATTTAGACCAGCGGTAGTTCGTTCGTGAAACGGTTTCTTTGAATAATACTGTGGCACTATTGCTCACCAAAATACTTCTCTCAGTAACTTATAGATGATGCGGCCTTAGAATCCTAAAATTTGTGGCTGAGTCAGAGAAACAAGCAAACGATCTTTCGGATCCATGACGGAGAAATCGGAAACATCTTCCTTCCGAAATTCGGTTAAAGATTGCGAACGCTTTGCACAGCTCAAACCTTAAAGCAACTGAAGCTGCAAGCCTACCGAAGAATGTGCAAAAGCGTAACTTGACCGCTGCTTTAATTGACTCAGACGTGGGTCTAAACGAAGATTGGGATGCACCATAACTGAATCAAATCGCAAACGAGATATTGTTATCCCATCAAAAAAGGAGCAACTGCCGACCACCCGTCGGTCGGCATTCTACCACACGTGACACCTTCACCCCTCTGTGGGTTCCTAGATACCGAGAAACATGGCCTGCTTGTATACGAATGCTCAGGGTCTTTCTAACAAACTTGCTGAACTGAAAGATCGCCAAGTTTCTGGCTCATATGATATCATTGGTATCACCGAGACGTGGTTGCACACGGGTATGACGGACGCTGAAGTTTCGCTACCGGGCATGTTGCTAATCTGGAACGACAGGCTCACAAAAGGAGGAGGGGTAATCCTGTATTAGCGAAGCGACTTACAGTGCGAAGCCGTGGATGATTCAGACGCGCAGTTTCCCGACTTTCTTTGGTGCCGCTCGCAATTGAAAGTCAGAGAATTTTGTCCTATTTTCCTGGTGTAACTCCCCCCCTAACTATCCTTGCGAAACCGACTGCCACCTAGCAACTGCTTTAAGATGCTGTTTACAACAAAAGTATACTCATATACTTATCCTGGGTGATTTCAAGGTACATTGTGTAGAAACTCCTGCCACGACCGGAGAACAATTCAAAGCCGATCTACAAGATCTCGTAACCAGTGTTCCTCTTTACAATCACATCACTTTGCCCACTCAGTTCAGAACAGGTAACAGGCCATCTGTGCTGGATCTTGTGCTTACCAACGAGGAGCATATGATTGATGTGTTGGTTTTAGACTGCCCGTTGGGTCGCAGTGATCACGCTGTGATCAGTTTCAACTTCGTCTGCTATGCAGAATATCTGAATGAGAACGATGAGACTGTGCGAACCATCACAAGCTACGATCGATTAACCCAGTTCATCAGCGCCACAACTTGGTTGTTCCTTGTCGAAGAACCCCCGAAAGTCGCCTGGCTCGAGTTCGTCAACAAATTCAGTCAGCTGATTGCAGAGGCTTCAGAGATAAGAGTTTGCAATAAGTGTACATCAGTTTCTTTCGTTAGGAGCAGAACTCGAAAATGGATGACAGTACGCAACGCAGCATGGCGAGTGTACAGAGAAGCTCCAGCACCAGAAACTTGGGACAACTACGTAGCCCAACGTAACCACTGCACTCAACTGGTAAGAGAAGACAAAGCCGCCTATCAGCACAACATCACAAAAAGCTTCAGTGCTAACCACAAACTGCTGTACAAGCACGTCAATAGCCTAAGAAAGATGAGGCAAGGATTTCCTCCACTCAGGATGGCTGATGGCCCAACAAGAACGGCTGTGGAAGCAGCAAACGCGCTGCGGATGCAATATGCCCCCACGTTTCAAAGGGTCTTGCCACCAAGCGATCTTCCAACCTTTGTCGTCTCCTCGCCAGGACTAACCCACATCACTTTTACCGCGGAGGCTGTATTGCAAAAGCTGACGTCTCTACGCAAACACAGCTCGCCGGGTGTCGACACCATTCGTCCAGAGGCACTGGAAGCAGCAGCAAGCCAACTGGCAGGACATTTAGCTCAGTTTTTCCAGCGCTGCTTAGACCAGAATCAAGTTCCCGCTATGTGGAAGCTTGGAATAATAACCCGATTCACAAAGGTGGAAGCAGAACTGATCCCTCCAACTACCGCCCAGTATCCCTTCTTCCTATACTCTCCAAGGTCATGGAATCCATAGTTGCCGATGCACTGGTGTGCTATCTGGAAAACTGTAACATCATCACGCCTGAGCAGCACGGTTTCCGTCGACAGCGGTCATGCACAACGAATTTACTAATCGCACGCAGTAGTTGGACCGAGTCAGCTGACGCTGGAGAAGGCGTTGATGTGATCTACCTGGATTTTTCCAAGGCTTTCGATCGTCTAGACCATCGGATACTACTCTCCAAGCTCCAGCATTACGGATCGGCGACCCTCTTTTAAGCTGGATTGCCAACTTTCTACTTCAACGGCAATTAGTGGTCAGAGTTCGGAGCTCTTTATCGGACCCCATACAAGTCGAGTGTGGTGTGCCGCAAGGCTCAGTTCTAGGTCCACGTTTGTTTTTGGTGTTTATTAATGACCTTGCACAGGGAATCGCTTCAAACTTCCTAATGTTTGCCGACGATATCAAGATTTGGCGCAGGATCCAGGCGAACGCCGACCAGCATCTGCTTCAGAGTGACCTAGAACATTATATTTTCGGTAAATTGCATGCATGACTCCTGAGTGGAGATTTACAACAATTTGCCGAGAAGGGGCGAATGCCCCGGCATAATAATAATCATTGGTTTTAAGTAGACTTCAAAACTTTTGGGCGGAACCGCTTCCGTCGTCACCGTGTGCTTGTGTAATCCGACACTGAATGTATGAAATATCAGGTTGCGGGAATCGTTTTAGGAGGACTGGGAGGAAGCTCCCCTCATATATGTATCATATACCATCAGTGATAATCGGAGGGCGGAGAAGCAGATATCCGAGATGTCGAGTTTGGTGAAGCCGAGAGTTGTTAAATATTTCGCCGAAGCCGGATATATAAATCCCCGATTGTTTAAGATAATTGGATGGTGGTAAATCTCGCGTGTTTCGGGGAATTGTGCGCTTATATAATTCGAGATCACTGATGCGTTATTTCCGGAGCCATATTTGTCGACCTTGAGCTGGTGCGTACGCGCCATCCGGTCGGCGTCACAAATTCCGACATCCATGACGTGCACCGATGATCCCTTTACTGCGAGTATATCTGGCTTGATGAATGAGGTCGCTGTTGGAATTCTTGGTTCGAGAACGATGTTAACTGTTCGTTTGCGGAGTTTTTGGCGACTTGCTCTGCAATGACATTGTGGCGTTTACATCGTGCTTCATGGTTGATGCCACATGATTGTAGGACATGGGACAGAGTCTCCTTTTGTCCACAGTTGCCGCGACATAGTAGCTCGGATTGGGTCTCAGGCGGTCGTCCCCTTGCGCGTCGTACTTTTGTAGAGAGTAACCCACCTCGAAGCTGTATTGCTCGAAAGAACAGTCCAGGGAATATCCTGGTCGGATTCCGCAGCCAGTGATGTGCAGCGGGTGTGGTGACCACTCCCCGGAGCGGGCACCCGTCTGCTGAGGTAAGTAGCGCGTCTTTCCATGCTTCCGCGGTTGATTCTTTATCCATCACCACTCGGTTGCCGATGGTAACATTGGAGCGCGCCAGTCGATGAATGGAGCCAGCTGCGGGATCTCGGATGGCCCAGCTAGTAATTGGGTGTGCATT
Organism: Dicrocoelium dendriticum; assembly: GCA_944474145.2. NCBI lineage: Eukaryota > Metazoa > Platyhelminthes > Trematoda > Plagiorchiida > Dicrocoeliidae > Dicrocoelium > Dicrocoelium dendriticum. Next base: position 48,706,323 of record OX104062.1, read on the forward strand.
ATTAAGATGTCGTTCTAATCGGTCCTTCCGTAACAGTGGAATATTGGCGGATAAGCAGGGTATACCGATACCAAAGTCCCCGATTGAGGCGTGGAAATAAGCCAGATTTGTGTCAGTGGGCAACCGGAGCCATTTTCTCACATGGGCTCGAACAAGCCTGTCCATGCGTTTTAGCGTCTGTTTGTGGACAACGGCCAAGCAGAGTTTATGAAGATGCCTTGGAAGCAGGAACGTCTTCAGAAGCTCCAAGCGCTGGTAGGGTTTTAGGGGCGCTTTTGTAACTTCTTCCAGTTGAGCACGTAACTCGCCTGCGGAAGTTGGCGGGAGCTTACCTTTCCAACTAAAAGGCAAGCCTAACATCGTGAATTTCTCTTCTGGTTGCAAGGAAGGAATAATGAAATCTCCACAGTCTAAAGGGGCGGTGTCCAGTATCGTTAGTTTTCTTGAACGGTCCACTATAATGTTGACGGAGGTTGACTTCATCTGGTTGATGGACAATCCTATGAGGGCCAGTTTATCACTGAAATGTCGCAGGCGCTTCTGCAGCGAAAACCGGTCCTGAGCAAAGATCAAGACGTCATCGGCGTAGGCGAGATAATCAATTGGCCCTACTGGGGATGTCCAGGGTTCAGAGGGTAACTCTTGCAGAGCTTCGTCCAGCGTCATGATAAATAGTAAGGGAGAGAGAGGGTCTCCCTGTCTAACTCCTCGTTCCGGATGGAGGTGAACATTGTTGAAAGTGGAAGTAGCTGAGGAGTAGTAGGAAGCAAGGTAATCCAGTAGCAGAGGGGGTGCGCCAAAAGCAGAGGCCGCGCGTAGTAAGGACTGATGAGAAATAGAATCAAAGGCTTTGGAAATATCAATTGAAGCAAAGGAAAGTGGAGAGTATGAAGAATGAGCGTGTCGCAGTGCTGCGTGCATTATCGCAGGTGCTTCAAAGCATCCATCCTTACGTAGGAAGCCGAATTGTAGACGATTGGAAGGAAAAGTGGGAACCCAGCGGTCAAATAGGATTCGATGAAGCAGACGAGTAAAGACGGAAGTGACGGAAATAGGCCGAAATAACTCAGGAGAAGAGGGTGCATCTGCCTTGGGAACAAAAGTGATCCGTGCTGTATTCATGTGTGAAGAGAAGGGCGAAGAAGCGAGGAGAGCGTTGAGAAACGCAGTTACAAAAACGGGGTCCATCCTCAATACATCCCGTGGTGTGACACGGTCAACCCCCGGTGCAGAGCCTTGCATCTGACGAATCGCTGCGCGCAGCTCCTCTTGGGTGATGGGTCTCACCAAATCCGGGTTAGTGGGGATGATATTGCGAGGTGGACGGTCGTCATGTACTGGAGGCTGAGAAATGACTTTTGTCCAGAAGTCCGTAAAACCAGGGATACGGTCGTCTTCTTGCAGGAAAGCCGTTCGCCATCTGCCATCAATAACAGTTGCTGCCGCATCTTTACGCCTCGTATGATAGAGACGTTGGATGTGGCCATATTGTAGGCGTCGGCGTTGCTGATTGTTCTTAATGACTGGCGGTACCTTTTTGCGTTTCGTCGGCGCCCATCTACGAGGGAATAGGCTGGTACGTGGGGCATTATGCTCCATACTACACTGTTCCCAGCAAGATGTAGTCCTGGTAAGGAAAGCAGCATGTTGAGAAGTAGGGAATTTGATTCGTTATTGGCAGATTTGCATCCCTACGCGCCAATCGTTGAGCCTCCGCGAGCAGAAGGCGGAATGGTGGCTGTGCCATTGACCATCTGTGTCGTAGAATGCGAAATTGAGACTGCGGATAAGGGAGGGAGGATTGATCAAGTCAGCAGGAGCAATGAGAGGCAAAAGCGTGGGCATGGGGCCTTGGCCCCGATGTGGTAGTCTAGTCTATTGTCCGAGTTTAAGGGCGAATCCTCATCGCCTCAAAACAAGGTCCTCCAGAGTGTTTTGTGATGCATCCAGGTCCACGGGAAGTAGACAGAACCCAGTCAGGATGGTGGGGTTGGCTTTCTGTATTGTGGATGAAGCAACTGTTGTAGTGGAAGTATTGTCGTATGTATTAAATCTGATCAATCCTGTTTCGTCGGTGGTGGGGTGCTGGCAGTATGGATGTGTTCGGTTGCCACACGCCGGATAAGTTGTATTAGTGAGTCATCTGATGTCAAGAATAACGAAGTCGAAGGTGTACACCGGCGTTGCTGCCGCGGTGATAAGGTGAGGACGGTTGCATAAGTATCGAAGCGAGCGCAACCCGAGACTCTACACACTGCGCACGCCAATCAGCACAGTGCCAACCGATGCGCTGCAGACGTTTCCTTATGCCCTCGTGGCTTTAAACAGTTAGATCCCTTTAGTAATTTGAATAATGCCGTAAGAAGACGAACACTGGCAGATGTCAACATTTCGTATTGTCTCTTCAGTGCCAACACAATAACATGAAAATATATAAGACCAAAGGTAGGGTGAGACCGGAACAAGTTAGAACAGGGTAGAGGGGCAGGCGTGACACCCCTACGCCCAGGGCAGCCGTAGGCTTACGAACAACTGTTTCTGCACACAGAGTGCGGGTTTGATACGGCTGATCGCGACTGCCTCTGCAAAACATAGGAAACGGGTGTTAGCATGTCTTAACACGATTGTAAACATTGTGGCCGGATCAAACTGGTGACAGGTGGCAAGTAAATGCCTACCTATGGATGAAGCAGGTGGTTTACCTGAACAGGTGCTATGAGCAACCGAGGACTGGGTGATTTGACACTGCAACCATTGCGATTTATCAATCGATTCACGGCGCTGTTGGCTTTCGGGCGGTGTTTGTCACCGTCAGCTTTTTCGCAATGCGTCAACGGTCACACTGTTGGCAGTAGATTTTTTTTCGATATCTAGCTTGTATAAAAGCCAATCGAGATGGCTGAGGGTTTGTTCGATGGCACTCGAATTTATCTTGCAGTTGAGACCAGAAATAGTCTTGTCGAGTTTAGAATAGACGGAAGGCACTAACAGTGCCGATTGACGAAAGATAGTAATCCGTAGAGAAGCAGTTTGTCACAGTTTTTACAGAAACCGACAGGAATATATCCAAAATAAACTGCAACAATAGATTCCTCACACGAAATCCAATGAAATGATGTATGAAACTCTGTTGCGGAGAGTTTGCACGAAGAAATCAAGTAAATTGTCAGAGCTCACTGTAATGCTCACCTGCGCTGCGCTGACCCAGCGGGAGTTTGTCACTACATTGCTCAGTTGTCAACCGTTCTGGATCCTGTTCGCACAGTATACCGTTCATACCGAAAGCTACGCTCGGCAGGTCATCATCATCTATCATGCGTGACAAGAAATCCGCCGTTTGATTTTCCCTCCCCGGCACGTGTTTTATCGTGAAATCATACTCTTGCAGGCGCAATGCCCATCTCGCCAGCTTTCCTCTGGGGTCTTTGGCAGACTTAATACACTCCAACGGTCTGTGGTCTGTTTCGATGTGAAATCGCTGACCCAGGAGATATGGCCGCAAGTTATCTAACGCCCAGACAATTGCGAGACATTCTTTCTCTATGGTTGAGTATCTGCGTTTCGCAGGTGTCAAAGTTCAACAGGCATACTCAATCGTCCCATGGTTTTGTTTCAACGTCGCACCGATCCCGACATCGATGGCGTCAGTGGCTACCATGAACACCTCACCAGCAATGGGCAATTTCAAGGTCAACTCCTACCCTCCCATTTCCTGTAGAATCTGATCAAAGGCTTGTTGAGCTTCTGCATTCCAAGTGAATTTCCTGTCTTGTTTCAACAGCTCGTACAAGGGTAAGGCCAAGGTGTTAAAATCCTTGACGAATTTGTTGTAGAACCCAGCGCGGCCCAGAAATGTACGGAGAGTGCGTTTCGAGGTGGGAACTGGGCTGCATTGTATCGTCATTATCTGCTCAGGTAGCGGTTTCAGTTCGTCTTGTCCCACTTTACGGCCAATAAAGTGACATAGATCTTTCCGATCTGGGATTTTGGTCCATTTATACGACGTCCCGACTGCTGAATGCGTTCCAGAACTGCCGCGAGGTGATGGATATGTTCCGCTTCTGATTGGCTATACACCACGATATCATCCCCGTACACAACCACGTTTTCCACTCCACCCAGCAATCGCAGCATTAGGCGTCGGAAGGTAAACGGGGCTCCTGATAATCCAAAGGGCATCCTCTTAAACTTGTACTGTTTCTCACCAACGGTAAACGCCGTCTTCTCTCGATCTTCCTGTTTTATTGCCATTTGCCAATATCCTGATCTCAAGTCCAGGACCGTGAATATCCTCGACTGCTGCAGCCGATCAAAAATGTCAGCAACTGATGGAACTGGAACGAAGCGAGTCAAGGAAATTTCATTCAGTCTTCGGAAGTCGACACAGAATCCGTACTTCCCATTCGTCTTCTTCACTAAGACCACAGGAGAGTTGTACGGGCTATGTGCCTCCTCAATCACGCCCGCGTCCAGCATTTCCTGCACTTGCCTGTTCACAGCCTCCAGATGGATTGGTATCCTTCGAAGTCCATGGGGCCGATACGGTTGGCGAGTTAGCAGGATGGTGTGCTCGATCCAATTGCAAAACCCATATTGGCTGCTGTCATCCGTAAACAAGGGTTGGTATTTGTTGATCAGCGACTGCAAAGATGGGCTCAAATGTAACACAGCAACGACCGACTGCGAAGATCTCATTTCTCCACGATTAATGAGTGGTAGTGACCCGCATTCCATTAGCAATTTCCCACGCTTTAGATCAATGACAGCTTTATTGAGCTCCAGGAAATCTACTCCCAATATGGTTTGTTTCGCATCTGGTGACACGAGAAAGAAGTGTGTTCGCTTTCGTCCCCGGATTCCCACGGTGTGTTCGGCTATACCATCAATTCCCACTGAATGACCGCCAACCGCTCTTACGATCGTGCAGCACGACTGAAGTTCTTCACCTCGCCGATGGTTGATTAGTGACACCGCGGCACCCGTATCGATCAGACACCTTTCCATCGTTCCGTCTACTTCCACCATTGCTTCAACCGCACTCCTGCTCAACCCCCCGAGTACACAATCCTCAATCCGAAAAGCAAAAAAGGTTTCACAAGTTTATTCGTCACACGGGTGACACCACGCCTCTGCGGACATTGTCTCTTCCAGTGCCCCGGTTTCCCGCAGGTGAAGCAACAATCAATTGTGCGCACCCGATAACGCTGAACGCGAAGCCCATTGTTGTCTTCCGTAAGCTGTTCCATCATCCGTACCAATTTGTCCATCCGTTCCAGATTCTCATGAGGCTCTTCCTTCAGCGTAGCTAGGGGTGCGTCGCCCAGGTCTCGAGTAACTTGCGCCAACTCCTCCAATTGCATCTTCCGAGTTGCATTCGCAATCCGAACGCGTTCCGCGGTTGGCTGTGGGAAGCCGGCCATAAACTGATCCACTAGCAACTGCGTCTTTGACGGCCCATCCAACCCCGGCAAGGCGCGGTCCAACAAGCTCCTGTGGTGCACCGCCAACACGAGGGGATCCGTCCCAGTACCACGTCGCGACGCCTTGAACCGTCGCATCGCCTCCTGGCGGTCCGCTGGCGTGTCCAGGCCAGAGAGCAACGCTTCCTTCGCGGCGGTCCACTCCAACTTGAACCGACCTCTTCGTGCCGCATCCGGAACCGCCTTCGCCCTGCCCTTGAGGAAACTCCGCAGGGACGCCAACTCCGCCCGGTCCGTCTTCAGTCCCACCGCCTCTGCCACCTCTTCGAAATCCTCCAAAAAGGCCTTCACATTCCCGTCTTCAAATGGTTCCGGCCAGGGAACCCTCATGGCTTGCGAGGTCACGGTACCACATGTTAGAACCCAAGGGGCAGGCGGTAATCCTTTACAGCTAAAGTGGCTTACACTAGGTGTGTTCGTCCATACCTTGGAGGCGTCCGCTCATCTGCGTGGTCTCTATGAAGTGTTCCCCAACTGGTGCTTGCCTCTGTGTTCACTCCTCGTGCGCATGGAACTGTAATCCTGATGTCATCTTCAACTTTGGGGAAGTCGGCAAGGCTCGCTGTTGGTGTGTCATCTTGCACCACCACACTACTTATTCCCGGCGCAGTAGTATCTACGTTTACTCCACCACAAGACGACATCCATAATTACTTTTAGTTGTCGAAATAAAGCAAGAACTGTACTCTCGTATACTGTGGGAAATAAGGGTAAAACATGGTAATAAGTTGCAGATTATTAGCACACATTACGATATTCAACCTGCAAATCCGCGTAGTGCACAAAATCATACACGCACTCACTTTACTATTGTGCGTAATATTTTCCACCAGATGAAAAAGTTATGCATGCTTTGTAATTGAAATGAAAGATGAAGTTAGTTTTTCTCTCAGGTTCATGAGAAGTTCAAGCACGTCAAGGAGTCCTCTACTTATTGCGTAGGAGCGCAAAATATCAACAACGCCCTGTGCGTTTGGGGTTGGATACGCTGTCTGAGCGTCTATAGAATCTTGTTTCTTCTCCTCTCCTGATTCACTATTCCCCTTCTCAGCTTCCAAAACTGAAGTGCCAGGAATGCGCCTGTTTACTTTCGTTGTTTTACAAGTTTTGCGATTTTAATTAATCCTGGAAATGTCAGTAAGTTGGCATCTAAGCAATCCCTTTGAAAGGTTAAACAATGCAGTAGATTACAGGATTTTCACTTTCTTCATTTGAATTACGTCTGGTTTGCATTATTGTCTCAGAATCGATGCATGCCGGAGAAAAAAAACGCTTTCCAAATAACTTGGAGATTGTTGAGTTCACCACCTTCTTCCACGCAGTAGCTATCCAGAGCACGACGCTTAACAAATTCACTGCTTTCAGAAACTCATATCCTGGCATATCTTCCTGTGATTGCATGATGGTAATAATATATAGAAGCTGTCTTTTCCTAAACCTACGTTTAAGTGCTCGTATGACACCGTGATCGAGGGGTTGAACCAGCGCAGTGGTATTAGGTGGCAGAAACTGTAGTTTAACATTCTTCAGCTAAATTTTTGGAGTGAAAGTGGCATTGTCAAAGTATAAAATGATGGTACGCGTCTTGTACATATATTTTGTCAAAGCTTTTAACTCAATGTGCAAAGATAACTGCGTTCCTCCTCGCCTTCCTATTTTCCTAGTAAAGTAGCGGTAGATATTTTTAAGTTGATGTTTATAAAAATTCGAGGTTTGACTGATTTCCCAAGTACCAAGACCGGCTTTTGCTCCCCCGGGATATAAGTATACAGCATAAGTGCGATTCGCGCCTTGCTTACTATTCCACCTGCACCGTTTATTGTCTGACAAAAAATGATTTTTCACACGAATCTTTGAATAACAACCCAGTTGCATCCAAATTATAAATGTAGCAAGGTGCGTAACCAGAACATAGTTCTAGTAGTTTTGCTATTCTGTCGGATGTAGCACACATATGTGAATCACTGCTTTCACCAACTTGCTTGCCAAACATGGTATACTTAATGATGAAAGCCTGCAGCCAACCGTTTAATGTCCTAAACTTTGAGTTATTGCCTTCTTTTACAACACCGAAAGCTAATCCGGACAGCTGGTCGACATATCTGAATTGTCGGCTGATTGCGACGAACAAAATACTAATCCTTGTATGTTTGCCCAGGCTAGTGACATTTTTACAGGTGGGCGAGAAGTCTGCTTGCCAAAGCGCGCGTGTTCGCCACAAATCGTCCTTGGGACAGAACCTGCTAGCGTGTTGCCAGAGTCCGGCCGAAAGCTGATGACATCGCACGTCTGACAGCGTGCGTGTTGCCAAGGTCTGACTGGAAACTGATGCAATCGCGCGTCAGACATCACGTACGTTGCCATACCCCGGGTAGGGGGGTGAAGACTGGCCTGCCCGAACAAGACAGTGAACTGGCCAGACGGAGCGCACAATGAAGTGTGGAACATGGGCTTATAGCCAAATCCTCCAGACCATGTTTAGAGGATTGGTGGGACCGACTTATAAATACGAGCGTTCTCGGTCCTAATACAACTCTGGTCGGCCGAGTTTTGTTCTGTCTTCCTTGCTGTCGGGGTTGCAAAGGCATCAAACAGAGCAGGGGTAAGGGCGCAGATTTACCGGCAGGCTTGAATCAACTGGTCGATTAAGGTATGGCGTTATAACAATTTTTCTTGCTGGTGCATACTGGCACTATATACAAACAATTGTACGTATATCTTCAATCCGGTTTTTACATGGTTACCGTTTTAAAGTCTTGATGCGTTCTTTTCATAGTCGTTTGAAAACGCAGTTTTGCTGTTTAAAGTTTGAAGGACTTGTGTCCTCCCTACACCAAAACGTTACGCAAAAGTCCGCAGATACTTCTTTCTTGTATTTGTGGAAACACTTATACGTATTCTGCAAGTGCTAAGGCCTTCAGCGTTGCGGTTTTTGAATTAGCTATTTCATCCACTGTGAGACCTTAACCAAAAGCTGTTCTGCTCGAAATGGACACAGAATGCTCTACTTGCTATTTAGCGTCCGTACTTTGCGAGGGACGAATACTCGCTCGGTTAGAAACCAGCGCCGCATTTCCATGGAGGATAAGGGATATGGAAATAATGCGTGCTTTTATGGATAAAGCAAATTCATTGGAAGGCATCTACACTCAGCCCGACAGAAGAGGGCCGATGACCGCATTCCAGAATGGGAAGCTTGGTTCATGGGCTTACCGTGGCTCAGTTATGGTGTGAATGCTGATCATTACGATAGTTGTTTTCACCACCCAATAGCCATTCAATGTTTAGCGGAAGTGCGCAAACTGACTTACCGCGTATGGTGCGCACGTGCAGACCCATAATTTTATCTCTAAACTTAGTGGTGAGGACGTATGGCATCCTCTGCAGCGAGTGGTTTAGTTCCGGGGTTCACCAGAGTGCAAGCATAAAACTAGTGAGGGACAGGCCGACAGGACACATTAGCCTCTTTTGTCGTCGAGCGAGAGGAGTACAGACTGCCACATTACACTTCCAGCGACCGTTAGCTCTCAGCTAACTTCGAACTAAGTGCTAAAGGGCATGGCCAAACATAGGCGCTGGAGCGATCAATAGCTATCAGTGTGTATAGCTGGGCCAAGAGGGCAGTTATTTTGCGTCGGGGTATTCGGCGTAGCAAACGTAATCCACCAGTAAAATCAGGTGCTCGTTGCGATCAAGAAAACTGCATAAATTTAGCCCATCAATCATGAGCTACTCGCTGATGAGTGAGGATTTAACATTGATGACATATTAGCTTATTTCGAATCTGGTTGGATCGGTGAAGTGGTTGTGTAGGGTTGTGCTATAGATTAACACTGGAAAATAAGCCTTAACCTCTTCCGCCCCGGTTGCTGGAGTATCCAATTCATGAAAGCTGAAGTCACTTGTAATGATGATATGGGTGTAGTACTGTTTTATCGCAATGCGAAATGTAGAAATTAGTCTTTAGTTCATTTTCAGAGTGGATTCGGGTGCTCGGCAAATTATGGACACGAGGCATGTACCGTAGTTCGCACAAAAACGAGTCAGTGACACACATTGAAAGATCCTCTATGAGCTCACAACGAAAGTTATCCCAGAAGGAACAAAGATCGATGTTGAAGTAGAGCCACTGGGCCGACTCTTTGGTTTTTGACTAAACTATCTGTCTAGTAATTCTGGAAACAACATCAGCTGGGAGACTGCAAGTGATTCCTCAGTTCCTACGCCGTTTGTCTGGTAACGCGAGAAAAAGGAAAAACTCCACCCACAATTTTAAGCATAGGGTACTGGAATTCAACTGAGTGTAGTGAATTATTTAGTAGCGAGTCAAATCCGGTGCGTCACAGCAGGACGAACCTCAGCTCACAGCGACCGAATGATTCCGCTATAAGCATCCATCGATCGTTTCAGGGCCTACGCTGTGATACGCTCTATGACAGTCTAGACGTTAAGAATTCTTTCCGCCCGGACGCATTATTGGCATCTTATGCCAGTGAACCAACTTAATCGTTAACACATTTGTAATAGTTGTCAAGTACATTTACAGAAATGGGTGTGGACGAGCATCTACGTTGGTGAAGAATAGGTTCAAAATGTCAGCCGGCGTTCCGTTTGCCGTGCAGAAACCGCTTGATCTAACTGGTCAGCATTTTCTCCAATCTATCCCTCATGATCGCGCGACATTCTTTCACAATATTTTCTTTCAATTGGTCCAGTGTACGCGGCATTGTTTTGTACACTCGTCGCTTCAGATAGCCCTATAGAAAGAAATCCAGAGTTTCGAATCTGGTGAGCGGGCAGGCCACTCCCTTGGTCCAACGCGTCCGGTCCAACGGTGACCAATTTGGTCGGTGGAGTAAGCACGCACGGTTTTAGCAGATTGTGTAGAAGCACTATCCTGCTGCCACCAAATGGTACTGCATGCCCCTTCGGCCTCCAACTGGGGAAGCACAAATGTCTGCAGCATTTCCAAATACGAGGATGCTAGGAAAAGATAAGACTTTAGTACTTCAAAACAACAACCTACCGGTCACATTCCCGGACAAGAAATATGGGCCCAATATTTTGTGGCTTGTTAATCCAGCCCAAACCATTAGTTTTACACTGTGGTTCATACGTGATGCGGTATATCATCGTGGGTTGTTGGTAGCCCAAGAATGCTGTTCCATTGTTCCATGCAGAGGAAAAGTGTCACATCAGTAAAGATGGCAGAATGAATTTCCCCATTATCCAGCGACAAAATTCATGTCGCTTCTCCGCATCGTACGGGGTTCAAGACCGGCACTTGAAGTGCACTGAATCTGCGAACTTTTTGTTCCTTTACTATCCGGTGTACCAGGTATCGGGTCATGTCGCAGTGCTGTGTTCGCCGACGAATGCTGAGATGGGGACTTTCCGATACTTCACTGATTGCAGCGCAAGCTGAACAGTAGTCCGTGGTGATGCGAGGTTGCCCGGTTTTCTTCTCATACACACCCCCAGCTTGCTCTAGCTTCTTCAGTAGTTAAAGCAGGTAAGAGCGCAGATGATGCTTTCAACGCACCTCTGCACTTGGCTGAAACTGTGGCGTGGTTGTCGCCTTTTACATGTTCTATAAAACATGAGGATCTTGAAAACATGGTCGCGGTTGCTTTTGACATTTGGACGCCATACACAGACTAGGACCAATGCGAAAACACAGAGAAATCTTTGGGGTTGCTTTGGCTGATCGCTATAGGCTGGCGATCGCATTAGACAGGTTGCCACCATAGCAGGCTGGACTACATTTACTTCAAATAAGCGTTACGTGAAAAGACAACTGTACCGTCAACGTCCGCTGATTGATTCCCTCAGATTCCACCGTTACTGACCGCCTTGGTGCTCCCTGATTCCCTCGGTTCTGTTTGGCTAAACAGCTCAATCACAACAGTGATATCACATTTGCACTGAAGCAAAGACCCTCATGTGGACCACTGTTTCGAATGTTTGATTATGTCTCTACAGTTAGGTCTTATTTAAGTACCGAGAATACATCAGCATTAGTTATTGCGCGACATTTGTGATTTCTTTCCTGTGTGAGTTGTTTCCATTCTTTCATGCGTCTTGTGAGCGTTCTACACATCTGTGTGGCTTCATTGCGTTGAACTATCAAGTATTTCAGGTGAAACTGATGCGGTCAATATTCTACTCCGCTTGTGTTCATACCATACCCACGCACGACCATTGGTTAGCAAGCCCCCACACGTACTTTACCCGATGCCAACTTCGGCTGATCTTCACCGCTGAGTTCTGCCCTTGTTCGGTACGTGAACCGATCTGTCGACTGTTTCGCTCTGTGGTTGTTGCCTACGCTTTGTTAACTTCATTACTCATTTCGCACATAAACGCGTGCTACCACACTGTCTACTGACTCACAACTGTCCAATGTATCACAAGCTATGCCACAATGTTCACCAGTATTTCCGGACTCGCTGCTATTTCTTGTATTTCACTGTGATGCCTGCGCATTGGACGGTCGGAGTGAAGCAAAAACGTTCGCCTGTCTGAGGTTAAAGCGCCATTGTTTAGATGCTTACTGTTATTGTTTTCTGATTTGTGGTCAGCTATACTCTTTCTCAATTCATCTATAGAGCTTTAAAATTTCTCCATAGATTCCTCAATATGGTCCTTAAAGCTATCAAATTGCGTCCATAGGCACGGACGCCCTAAATATTACTGCTTGTCGACTGACTAATCCTAAATAAACTAATAGCATCCTACTGTGCGTACTCAGCTGTTTTACTATCGGCTAATTTGGAACTGGTTATTCAAAGAATAGTTAGCATTCTTAGGGGAGATTGCGCCCGTTGGATGCAATTTGTTGCCGTTAATGACCCTCCTGAGAGATCTTTGAAGGAACATGATTTCCATAAGGAGGAATTTGAAAGCGCTATGCAATCTACTGGCTGAGAAATAGTACAGCTCCTCGTGGTCGGTTTATTCGTGAATGGATACCGAGAGTAGAAGCTTTGCTCAAGCAATCCGAGTGAATTTGTCGCTTTACCATCATTATTATTATTTTTTATTTGTATTAGTATAGCAGGCGGCCGAAGAGCTCTTTCAGTTCTACTACGAGCAGTACTTTCCTAGAGTTTACCCTTGCAGTGCCAGTCAGTTGTAAAATTACAAGATTGCACACCAGTTCAAACACACGTTGCAGAACAGCAATTCGAAGCCTCAGCTGACGGAATAACGTGGCCACAAATGAGTCCTGAAAAGGACTTGCGTGGGCATGAAATGGAATCGTGTACCGCCAGTTCTTTACATCGGTAAGTTTAAGATGACTCCACTAAGCGTCTGGTTACAGGATGTCGAAAACACCCAGTACCCTTTTCTGATCATAGGTCTTGGGTGTAAATGTGAATATCGGTAAGCAGTGGGTAAGAGGCAGTTGATGTGTTGTTTCAGAAATCCATTACCAGAGTAACACCGTGGAATTTAATGTATAAGCTTCCTTCAGTCATTGGAAAATCACGGCGAAAAGATGCAAGTTGGTAGATGCATACATTTCGTAGTGTCTACTCTGCGTAATTAAAAGCACAAGATACATAAATACGCACCAGAAATTTGCTGTGCACAAACAAACTTGAAGTGCGGAGTGAAGTTCCGCCCCGGTGTTTGTGACGGTTTAAGGCTGACGAATAATTGTTTTTGTACGCACACGACTAGTTTCATTCGGTATATTACGACAGCTTCACCGAAACAAAGGAACCGGGGATTAAGGTGATGCAACACCGCTTGGAACGCAGATCCGAGCTTTATCAGTGACGCATGACCAATAGGTGTTCACATATGAGAGTATATAGTTTGAAAGGGGCAGGGATGCTAGTTTCCAAGTCAAGTCACTCAAGGTAGGCTTCATGTACCCAAATGGGTGCAGTTTCAACCTTTTACGTTATCAATGACAGTTGGACTCAATTAGTGTAATCAAAAATGCAAAATAAAAGACAAAAAGAAAAAGAGTGCAATCATCACTCGAGTTCACGGTCCGGCTCCCTAGAGTGACGATCGCACAACTCTGAACAGAATGCTCGAGATTTGCATCAGGTCGACAAGGCAGGGTTTTACCAAAACTTTTATTTATAGTTGGTTTCAGTTAGCGTAAGATGTCCTGCCCAAGATCAATAAATCGTGAATCGTGCACAGCATATCGATCTTCGTATTAAAAAGCTGGATATTGTAGTACCGACTCACAATCCTTGGATATATTTTGAACTAGTAAGGTGCCAAAATATTTTTGCAAAGCTGCTATATCTAAAGCTGACATTTGAAAATGGATGACCAGCGTAAAGAGCAAGAGACCATTAAAAGGCTTCAGCCACATCGTGGTTAACCACTGTCTGTGACAGTCACAACATGGCTGGACCATCGCAATGAGGCTGGAACTTACGGTGGTGCGATGGTTTGCGTGTCACAGAGATCCATTGAACTATGCTGGGTGGTGCTTTTGCACCTTCAGAGCCACTCATACCAGATTGGTCAATGGTTGGAGGCCAGACAAACTCAGCCTCCTGGTCCTCCAGGTTGTGGGTTGGAATGAGGTGGCTCCTCATTCCTAGAAACGGACTCCTTGTAGCCCAATGTCAAACCCGCTGTCTTCCGGTCAGGTTTTTGAACTAAAGGCTTTGGTTGAGAACCCTAATCGTTCTCCTGTCTAGACCTGGGCAACCAACAGTATCCTGCCGAAGCAATACAATGCATTTCTTTGCAAACAGTTTATTGATGCTTTGACCACCGCAGAGGATATTCAACGGTGCCCTATCTGCTGCATCTAGCAGGGTGGATAGGGGTTTGGGTGCTACTGCTCATGCCTACAAATCTTCCTATTCGCCTTCTTAATTTTTTTCACTCTTACCGTCCCGTTCCAGCATCACTTTTATCCCCCAGTTTTCAACCCCCAATTCTTGGCCCTCCCCCACCTTGCTTTGATAGGCTATTACATTTTAGTTTCAAATCATATGTGAACGCGGAGTGTCATTCCTGCCCAGTCGACAAGCCCATATCCAACCAAGCGGCCCACTCCAGTTCATCGGCTTCTATTTGGAGCCCTCGATCATCCTTCAAATTGGCATGCCTCAATGTACGCACATTGCTACAAATCGGTCAACGGGCAGCACTTGCCCGAACATTAGAGACCCTCGCGATGGATATCTGCTGCTTATCGGAGACCCGCTTGCAAGACTCGAGCTCAGTTCTCGCCTTGCGATCCCCTTCAGGTGACACCATCTGCAGTTTCTAATTGTGCCTATCTGGTGACGATGCAGCTTCGAATACCAGACAAGCCGGTGTTGGGATTACCCCGAGTCCCCGGGCTGAAGCTGCTCTTGTTGACTGGATCCCAGTCAGTAGCCGGATGTCCAAATTACGATTGGCTGGTTCGTTCAAAGCTTCGAAGTCGCGTGGGAATAACAGGTGTCTATTTGTTATCACTGCGTATGCACCCACAAACTTTAGCGATGATTCGATATAAGATGACTTCTATTGCCAATTGAATGAGCTCCTTCTCCACAGAAGGAGCACGGACATTGTTAAGCTGGCTGGCCATCTGAACGCTCAAGTTGAAAAATTATCCACTGATAAACTGCATCTGGGCGGGCAACATGGTGTAGGCTGCTGTAATGCTAACGCTGAGCGGTTATCTCATTTGTATGAAAATGCCTACTTATTTCTTGCGAGCACTAATTTCTGACATAGCACCCGCCAGATGGTGACTTGGTGCCCTTGGTAACCTGCTGATACGGGAAACGGGCAGCAGGAGACATGGTGTTAGTGAAACTGTACGTGACGAGAGTGGACAACCTACCACAAATTATTAAAACGTTTGGAGCGTTTGGCTGAGCACTTTGAAAGGCAAGTTAATCGGTCAGGCTTGTTCGATTTCTCGTTGGCCACTGATTACCCCGCTCCCTGGACTGTCTCTTTGGATCCACCCTCTCGCTCAGAAGTTGAAGGTGAGATCGCACAGTTGAAACTAAAGAAAGCCGCGGGACCAGATGACCTTCCTCCAGCCCTCTTCAAATTCGGGCGACCTGCTCTTGTGGATGATTTACACGAGTTACTAGTGAGACTGTGGGAGCAGGAAACTGTCCCAACCGATTGGAGCCACTCCGTCATAGTCCCAATTTTGAAAGGAGGCTCACGATCGGAATGCGGCAGCCATAGAGGAATCAGTCTGATCTCCATCGCCTCCAAATTGCTTGCCTCTGTCATCCTTCACAGACTGACTGGCACTCGTGAAAGCCAGATTCGTGAAGAACAAGCTGGATTTCGTCGAGGTCGTAGCTGCATTGACCACATCTTCACCTTGCGTCAGTTGTTGGAGCACCGTCACATATATTGGCGGCCCAACATTGTCGTGTTCCTCGATATCAAAGGTCCATTCGATTCGGTGGATAGACATGCACTTTGGGACTGTCTACTCAGGAAAGGTGTGCTCGAGAAATATGTGAATATTATCCGAGCATTATATGCGCGTAACTGAGGCAGAGTGAGGGCTTACGGCAAGTTGTCGTCGCCCTTTAATATCTCCAGTGGCGTGAGACAAGGATGCCCGCTGTCACCTTTCCTATTCAACTTCGCTGTTGACGAAGTCATGGAAATCGCGTTTACAGGACACGACTTAGAAGGTGTGGAGCTACTCCCAGGAGAACGACTTCTTGATTTAGAGTATGCTGATGATATTGCCCTCATCTGTGACAGCTCACAAACGTGCCAAGCGGCAAGGGACAGATTAGCACTAGCTATCCGTCACTTCGGGCTTTGCTTCGCACCCTCGAAGTGCAAAGCGTTCCTCCAAGATTGACCTCGACAGCCTCCTACGCTGACCCTTGGTGGGGATCAGCTAGAAGTCTTTCAGAAATTCAACTACCTGGGAAGTTTTATCAGCGCCCGTGGGATTGAAGATGAGATGACGAACCGTATTGCAGAAGTTTGAGGTGCTTTTGCAAGTCTTCGCCACTTATGGAACCGGCGCGACATCACTCTCGCCCTGAAGGATAGAGTGTAAAATGAGGTTGTACGTTTGACCCTATTGTCCGGTTGTGCAACCTGGCCCCTTAGATCAGCGGATATAAAGAGGCTAGTTACATTCGACCACCGGTGCGTTCGCAATTTAGTTCACATCTGGTGGGAACAATGATTAGGCAATGAGCGTGTTTGACGCCTTGTTTACGGCACAGGAAAGGCAAAAAACCGCTCAGCACCGATATTTCACTCACCAGCCTCCGATGGCTCGGCCACGTGTAATGCATGCCAGCCCACCGACTCCTGCGACGTGCGTTGTTTGCGCGCTAGGGGTGTGGATGGAAGAAGAGGAGAGGTGGCCTAGCGATGACTTGGTCGAGAGGAATGAAGGCCCTCACTTCGAATCTGGTCTCAGTTGGAGCGTCTCGGCTCCCTGGTTGGGGTCCGAAAGACGATGGACACGTTTGATTGGATACAGTTGTTGATATGGCTGGGAGCCGACCTCAGTGGCGTTGGTGCTGTGAGTTGCTTCGTCCCTCCCCCTCCCCCATAGCCTCCCCCCAACCACGATCTCACTATTTTTAGCCTTTTATAATTTTGTATAGTAATTATTTTTTGTTGCTGCATAGTAGCCGGCAGGTAGCTTACGGGAACGATCCTCATCCGTTGCCGGTAGCTCAGCTGGCTTTCACCTGTTGCATTTTATTCCCTTTTTTCTTGTATGTATTGCGGCACAGTAGGTGTAGTGTTTCCCACCTCTAGCTAACGTGTATAATGATGATAATTATGTGACAGTTGAAGATAGTTTTTACTATATTCCAGTTAAATCCTTTAAGAAACGTAAGCAGAATGCTTAGGGCGAACAATTGTTTTCGATTTCTTGCTCATCAGGACTAGTACAGAAACATACATATGAAAAGCGTATTTGTGGGACAGTATCCTGACACATCATTGATTAATTAAAATTAAACCTAAACAGTTCTCGTGATAAGCATCAGATGATCAGGTGATTGGCGGCACGTGGGATTGCTGGGCGGCAGCAAATTCCTCTCGTGTGTTTGATGGCCATGGAAGTTGCAATGTTTGAATGAGGTTCGTTTGGATGTAGATATTAGGCTTCATTAGTCTTATGCTTACTGCTTCATCAGTAGCAAGTAGTCGTGCTGCTAACTGATGGGTCAAGTGTGGCGGTACCTTATACAGGATTTCGAAGACACTACTTTTGACAGCGTTGTGCCCAGTGACAATCAGATGGTTAGTAATTGCACTTAGATTAGATTTGTCTCTGTGCTTGGTGAGCGAATTCGGTAGGTGCTCCTTGATTCGATTTTCTAAGCACCTAGTCGTACGTCCAATATACCTAGCTCCACAGGAGCAGGTGAATCGATATATTACATTTGGTTGTAGGCGATCAGGCATTTTGTCTTTGAATCTATGGACAACCAACGGTTCGCTCCTATAGACCACATTGACTTCAGCTGCCTTGAAGGTATTCCTGCAGGCTTGCATCAATCTTCTTGTACAGAGCTCAGCCGCTTTGTTACGCTTAAAGGGGATCTTAAGGATCAACTGTTTTTTCTCAGCCGATTGCACTGTTGACTTCGGGTCTTTAGGCCTCATATGCCTGTCAAGAAAACGTTCTGGATAACCATTCTCAAGTAGTGTGCACTTGATTCGTTCCAGTTCGTCTACAATCGTGTCTTCGCTACAGATCTTGTGCGCACGGTCAGTCAACTTATGGATCAGTGCTCTTTTGCGGCTGATGGGCACAAAGCTCTGGAAATGTATATACTGCCCCGTCCAATAAGACTTTCTGTACTGTCCTAACTGGATTAATCCGTCGACTATCCTTTTTAGATTTACATCCAAAGTGTTCAGACGGTTGTTGCTTTCTTCTTCCGCCGTAAACGAGGCGGTGGGATGTGCACTGTCTAAAAGTTCAAGGACGTTTTGCAAGTTGGTCATCCGATCTACCATGCAGAAAATGTCGTCTACCTAACGTCGATAGCACTTGAAGGTTGAAATGACCGGTTTCAGTGATTCACTTTCCAGCATCCCCATTTAGACATCTGCCAATAATGGCGCGAGTGGTGATACCATTGCTACTACATCTATCTACATGTATAATTCATTGTTAAACTGAAACTTGTTTTTGTGTCTGCATCTGAACAAAGATGCTTGTACTGACCAGTTGGGATCTCCATGCTTATCTTTTGTCGGTCAATGAAGGAGCAAAGGAAATCTGTACTAGGCCTGATGAGGAAGAAATCGAAAACAGTTGTTCGGCCTAAGCGTTCTGCTTACGTTTCTTCTTGGGTTTGACAACAAAATGGGCATTCTGCACGAAAATATTCCAGTTAGCTTGAAAAGTATGTAGCCCAGACAATGTCCCCTTGCCTCAGTGGCTATAGCTGCTGGCTAGTTGGCATTAGCCTCCAGCTGTCATGGGTTCAATCTCCAATGGGGGATGAAAAGAATGCGTACCATTGACGAGCCCAACTAGAGCGAAAAGTGTCTGGTGCATTTCCGGAATAGGCAGTGCCATGTAGCTTGTGAGCTTCTGGTATGAAAACATTAATATTAGCTATTGATTATGCCTTTGTAACTAGCTCCGCAATCATCTACGAACTGGTAGGGTAATGTGACTTGGACCCGATCTCCCTTCGTTGCACTAACCGATAAGGTTTGTATTGGGTTACCCTAAGTCAAGCCTCATTCGATTTACTAAAGCTGCTACAATAAAAGGATGAAACCAGCCCAGTGTGTTACAAAACCATTACTGGTCAGCCTTAGGATTTCATAGATGCAGGTGAAGAATTTCCGTCAATCGCACTGCTTCTCAAACTTACATGTGCACGTGTTATTCAATGCATGTGCATGCGTATCGTTTGTTTTTACTGACTCTGCGGAGACAATACGAAACGCGTGCATCTATCAGCGTTCGTCATATTATCGTGGCTTTCACAGAGTTCAAGGAAGTCCCATGGCTGATGAGAAGGCTAGATTGTAGGTCTGTTGATGGGCTTATGAATAAATCTGGCTACACATAATCAAGAGATTTTTATACTGCTGTCGATGTCAACTGGTTCCACGTAAGAATCTAACACCATAACTATCGCTAACCTTAAAGCAACAGTTATCACAGCTAGAAACATTGGTGATCATAACACCAGGTAGGATGGCAAAGGTGATAAGCAAACGATGAAAGACCATTTCACAGAAGAGAGCGCATATGGGTTGGTTCATCAAGACAATTAGATTAACACGAATGTAAATTTATCTACTACGGTCCCATGCAAAGTTTGGGGAGCGCAGTACTTAGTTGTCCACTTACGGCCTGACGATCACGAACACACAGTTTGAACTGTGTACGAGTGTTGTAGCTACTTGGACGCACCCAAGGATTGGTTACGCAGACTTGCTCGACTATGTCATCGTACTACAGCGTATGGTGCGTAAAGTGCGCCTGACCCGTGTACTGCGTGAGCTGCGTGTGGCACCAAATTGCACATATGTTTCCGTAAATCGATGTATTGCTTGTCCGTAGTGAATCAGCGGCGTAACTTTAATATTCGTAGTTTAGGTACTGTAGAGACAAGGATGGAACTGGGTGCGGTGATGGCTACTCGGCTTGGCGATGTCGAATCCATCGTTTCAGTGAGTGACTTGTGGAATCATATCTGTTAACACGTGGCTGCTGCTGCCGAGCAAACCGGCGGGTGCGCAAACTCTAAGCGATCCGATTGGTTAGATGGCAACAGTGAGTACTGACGCGTTGATGTTGGCGAAGAATGCAGCATTCTGTGCTCATGTGGATGTCATTATTAACCTCCAGAGAAATGGTTAATTTCACAAAATTCGAAGTTGATTGACTTGAGAGCTTCGTCGCGACCATAATGTATGTTGGAAGGTAAAAGCGAAGTAAATGTAATACTTCGCCTGAAAGCGCAAATTTAAGGATTTCTTTAACCCATCGAAGACAGCGTATGAACCCATCATTTGGCCGCTGAGGAAGCTGCTCAACGCTACTTCTGGCGCCGCCTGCACACAGATGGCAAAGATACTGCAGATCTGGCGAAAGCACTTTGATTATCTAGTGAGCAACCATTCAGAGATTGACAGGACTATGTTGCACCAACTGAAACAAGAGATGCACATCTGTCTTGCAGACAAACCGACAGTGCTTAAGACGCAGAGAACAATTACTCATCCGCGCAATTGCAAATGTGCCAGTGCAGACGGATGCCGCCTGAACTCTTGGGAGACGGTGGACCCGAGTTGGTAAATGCGCTGCACCATTTGGTGAAATGCGTGTGGATTTTTCAGGAAGTGCTGGCTCAGATGAAGGTGCGTCTGTGCTACCAATATTCAGGGGCGAAGGGAGAAAGCAAATTTACACGAATTATCGTGACAATAGGTTGCTGAGTTGTGTGGGGAAGTTAATCGTACGAATCTTGTTCAACAGCTTCGTCACTCAGATCCTTGAACTGCTCGTGGCGGAATAGCAATGTGGATTCTGTTCGGGCAGCAACACCATAAATATGTTGCTCACGGTTCGTCAGTTGCAGAATTATTACCGAGAATGACACTATCCACTGAATTTGCTGTTTGTGACTTCACCAAAGCATTTGACGCCGGAAGCGCGAGGCATTCTGACCGGTGTTGGGTAACTTTGGTTGTCTGAGTAAGTTTGTAAGTTAAATTGAATGTCTGCACAGTGATATGCGGGCTAGGGTACAGCTGAGTGGACAAACCTCGGATGATATTGCTGTTGCCTCCGGTGGAAAGCAAGCCGGTGTATCAGCGCACACCCTCTTTAATGTTTACCTTAATACTCTAACTCCTGTGCTTTTAATGTTTCTCATTCTGTGTCCCTGTGGAGCACCGTATTTTAGGGGGGTTACGAAACATCCGTAGTTTCGGGACTCGAACCCTAGTGTGTGAAACAACCACGCGTATGTTGCTGCGTGCTGACGACTCTGCGTTGTTTGCACGCAGCGCGAATGTGTTACAACATATGACTACGGCTGTCGCTTCGACAATGAACAAATTCGGACTCATCGTTACAACAATGAAGAATGTCTGTCATTTACAACCTTAAACAGGAGTAGTGTCGGTGGATCTGCCCAAATCCAGGTTCCCAATGACGTGTTGAAAACAGCATCAAACTTTTGTTGCATTGGGAGGGTAATATCAACCGAGCCGCAGATGACGTGCGTGCTGCGCATCCTCCTATAGAAGATGGTTGTTGTGTTCGATTGACTGGAAAAACGTGTGTGGAACAAGCACCAGCTTACTGCTGGTATGCAAGTGCGTGATGCTATCCGTTCTCCTATACGGCAGCGAATAGTGGACGATTTACCGGAAGGACGTCAGATATCTGGATCCATTTCATCAACAGTGTCTGCGAAGAACGTTGCGCATCGGTTGGTGCGACAATGTTGCGGACACGAACGTGCAGCGCAACAGTAGCATGTATGCAGGGATTACCTGCTTCCGTTGCGACACCTGAGGTGGCTGGGCATTTCAGCCGCATTGATTAGATGCGGATACCCAGTAAGCTGCCAAATGAACATCTTAGTGCAAGCGATTCAAAGTATAAAAAACAATCAGCATTTGGCAAGATAAACTAAATTCTGTTTATTTCGTGTATTCTCAATCAGTCGCTTAAAACCGTACAATGGAAGGATGTTGTGAGTACATGTGACATTGAATCAATAAGGCAACTACTTTAAACTTAAAATCGATCGGGTCATCACTTCTATTGGCTGATCCTTTGACTTAACATTGAAGGCCAAGCTGGATACGAGGTCAGCTTGCATGCACAAATGGGGCTTCAGACGACGGATTTAGGAGGCCTCGGCACACCGGAGCTGTGTTGGACTGTACTGTCTGCTGCTGATCTTGCATCATTTACGGGGACTTGACACTCCTTGCAATCGAGTAGACGTCGAGCAATGTGGCTAGACCTTACCATTGAACTATGCTGGGTGGTGCTTTTGCACCTTCAGCGTCGCTCATACCAGATTGGTCAAGGGTCAGAGGCCAGACAATCTCATGCTCCTGGGCCTCCAGGTTGTGGGTTGAAATGAGGTGGCTCCTCATTCCTTGAAACGGACTCCTTGTAGCCCAGTGCCAAACCCTCTGCCTTGCGGACAGGTTTTTGAACCAAAGGCTTTGGATGAGAACCCTAATCGTTCTCCTGTCTAGGCCTGGGCAACCAACCAGTATCCTGCCCACGCAATACAAGGAATATTTCTTTTAACAGATAAAGAGCGGCACGGTAACTCTGCATTGAGCAGGGTGGATAGGGGTTTGGGTGCTACTGCCCAAGCCTTCCCATCTTCTTATTCACTTTCTTACCTGTTCCAACTACACTTTTATCCCGCGTGTTTTCAATCCCCCAATTCTTGGCCCTCTCCAAACATGCTTTTTTAGGCGCTTACCATCTAGTTTCAACTCACATGCAAGCACGGAGCGTCACTCCTGCCCTGTCAACAAGTCCATGTCCAACCAAGCGGTAAAGCCAAGTTCATCGGCTTCCATTTGGAGCCCTCGATCCTCCTTCAGATTGGCATGCCTCAATGTACGCACATTGCTACAGATCGGTCAACAGGCAGCACTTGCCCGAACATTAGAGACCCTCTCGATCGATATCTGCTGCTTATCGGAGACCCGCCTGCAAGACTCGAGCTCTGTGCTCACTCTGCGATCCCCTTCAGGTGACACCAGCAGTATTTTCTCATTGCGCCTATCCGGTGACGATGCAGCTTCGAGCACCGGCCAAGCCGGTGTTGGTATTGCCCTGAGTCCCCGGGCTGAAGCTGCTCTGGTTGATTGGATCCAATCAGTAGCCGGATGTGTGCGGTCCGATTGAATGGTTCGTTCAAAGCTTCGAAGTTGCGCGGGTCTAATAGGTGTCTATGCATCATCGCTGCCTAGTCGCTCACAAACTCTAGTGATGATTCGGTAAAAGAACGACTTCTACCGTCAAATGACCAAGCTCCTTTTCCACAGTAGAAGCACAGACACTGTTGTGCTGGCGGGGATCTGAACACACCATTTGGAACGTTGTCCACTAATGAACTGCATCTGGGAGGTCAACACAGTATAAGCTCCCGAAAGGATAACGGTGAGCGGGTACTTAAGTTGCGGGAAAATACCTGCTTATTTCTTGCGAGCACTAACTTCCGACACCACACTCGCCGGAGGGTGACATTGCGCCCACCAGCCTCAAACTAGCTACGGACGCAAATCGATCACATTGCAATCAGTTACCGCTAGAGAGACTGCATCCAGAACTGTCGATCGATTTGGAGCATATGTGCGGACACCGACCATGAACTTGGATGTGCTGGCATGCGGAAGCGTTTTGGCGGATGCCCACAACAACGCTCTGAGCGAATTGACACCAGTTAACTGGCGAAGCGATCTGTTCTGAATGCGTAACGAAATACACTGACATTCGGGTTGAGTAGGTGCTCACTGGAGACAATTGAAGATCACCTTACCAGCAGCAGGAAAATCCTCATGTGGTAAGTCTAATAGTTAACATGGACATTGGGTCTCTTCGCGATCTCTGAAACTTATCGATGTTCGCCAGCATATTCCGGCTGGAAGCGAACACAATGAAACTTGCGAAGAGCTCCGGGGAAAACTCCGTGCTAGCCTGAAGAGAGACGGCGAATCTTGGTGGTCTCTTTTTGCATCAGAATTTGAAGTGGCTACTGCCCTTAATAATATCGAATTTTATTCTATCTGATACAGGAAACGGGCAGCAGAAGACCTGGTGTTAGTGAACTAATGTATGATGAGGGTGGCTAGCCTATCCACAATTTGTCAAAACCTTTAAGTCGTTGGGCTGAGCATTTTGAGAAGCAATTCAAGCTGCTGAAACTGTTCGCTTTATCAGCGGCCAGTGATCACCCAGCTGCCTAGGCTGTCCCCTTGGATCCGCTTTCTCGCTCATAAGTTGAACGTGAGATCGGACTGTTGAAGTAGAACAAAGCCGCGGGACTAGATGATCTTCATCCAGCCCTCTCCAAATTCGGGGGACCTGCTCTTGTGGATGATTTACTCGAATTAACGGTGAAACTGTAGGAGCAGGAAACTGTCCCAACCGACTGGAGCCGCTCCGTCATGGTCCCAATTTTCAAGGTAGGCTCACCATCGGAATACGGCAACCATGAATGAATCAGTCTGATCTTTATCGCCTCCAAATTGCTTGCCTCTGTCATCCTTCACAGACTGACTGGCACTCGTGAAAACCATATTCGTGAGGAGCAAGCCGGGTTTCGGCGGGATCGTGGCTGCATCGACCACATCTCCACTTTGCGTCAATTGTTGGAGCACCGTCACACATATTGGCGGCCCACGGTAGTCGTGTTCCTCGACATCAAAGATGCTTTCGATTCGGATGATCGATGTGCCCTTTGAAACTGTCTACTCAGGAAAGGTGTGCCCAAGAAATATGTAAGTATTATCCGAGCATTATACGCGCGTAGCAAGGGCAGAGTGAGGGCTTACGGCAAGCTGTCGCCGCCCTTCAATATCTCCAGCGGTGTGAGACAAGGATGCCCGCTGTCACCTTTCCTCTTCAACTTCGCTATTGACGAAGTCGTGGAGATTGCAGTTACAGGACAGGAGTTAGGTGTGGAGCTACTCCCAGGAGAACACTTCTTGACTTGGAGTATGCAGACGACATTGCCCTCATCTGTGACAGCTCCCAAACGTGCCAAGCTGCACTGGACAGATTAGCACTGGCTGTCAGCCGTTTCGGGCTTTGCTTTACACCCTCGAAGTGCAAAGCTTTCCTCCAAGATTGGCAGGGACCGCCTCCTGCGCTGACCCTTGGTGGGGATCAGCTAGAAGTCGTTCAGAAATTCAACTACCTGGGAACTCGTATCAGCACCCGTTGGGATTGAAGATGTGATCACGAACCGTATAGCAAAAGCTTGAAGTGCTTTCGCAAGTCTTCACCACCTATGACGGCAGCGGCACATCACTCTCGCCCTGAAAGATAGAGTGTAAAATGAGGTTGTACGTTCAACCCCATTGTCCGGTTGTGCAACCTGGCCCCTTGGATCAGCGGATATAAAGAGGCTAGTTACGTCCAACCACCGGTGCCTTCGCAGTTTGGCTCACATCTGGTGTGAACACCGTGTGGGCAAAGAGCGTGTTCAACGCTTTGTTTAAGTCACAGGAAAAAGAAATGTACCGCTCACCACCATCATCTCATACACCAGCCTCCGATTGTTCGGCCATTTGTTAGGCATGCTAACCCACCGGCTCCCGCGACGTGCGTCTTTTGCTCGCCCGGGGTGTGGATGGAAGAAGAGGAGAGGTGGCCAATCGAGGCCTTGGTCGAGAGGAATGAAGGCCCTCACTTTGAAGCTTGCCTCGGTTGGAACGTCACGGCTGCTTGGTTGGTGTTCGAAAGACGATGAAACACTTGTTGACATGACTAGGAGCCGACTTCAGTGACGTGGCTGCTGTTACTTTCTTCGTCCTTCCCCCTCCCTCTTGGCCTCCTTCTCCAACCACGACCTCAGTTCGTAGCATAATATAATTGTACACAATAATTTTTCGTTGCCTAGTAGCCGGCTGCCAGCTTTCCGGAACGAAGCCCATCCGTTCCTGGTGGCTCAGCTGACATGCAACTGTTGCATTTATTTGCCTTTTTTCTTTTATATATTGTGACACAGTATCTGAGATGTTTTACACCTTCAGCTAAAGTATATAATGGTGATACTGATGAGGCGTTGAGCAATAAAGCTAGCAGCTAGCTTGGATTCGCTCATCGCTAGATCTCGAGGAACATATTTCAAGTCAAGTTGAAAATTAACTTTTATGCTCCATAAGCCTTGTAGATAACCTCTCAGTGCAGGGAAGTGGCACGTGGGAAAACCCAAGTTACCCCACCAGAATGGAATCAAGATGAGTTTATCATGAATTACTGTTGATTTCCGATTTTAGGAAGCAAAGGCAGTTGGTCGACGCGAATGGTGTGAGCTGATACGGAGGGCTGTTTCCCAGGTTCAAGAGCAGGCACTATTGCGCGCACAGGAGAAAAGCCATTTGCGGAAGCGACAGGTGCCGATGGATTCCATGCTATCGACGTCGAGCTCGTGGTGCTGTAACACATGCAGACTATAATGCCCAAGCCAAGTCGGTTTGGTAAGCAAGCAGCACGGCCACGTGGGGCTAGCAGACAAAAGACGACGCGCCAAATGATTAACTAAGCATAACCAACGCAGCGTTTGTTTTCTGCGTTGCGTCCGCTTCCATTCGATTTAATAACCTAAGCCGTAGGGCTGATGTGGTACGTGTGCCGCATCATCGTTGCAGTTGGTCTGTGAGTGTGTTTGCATGTTGAGTTTCTTGAGTTTCAGAGGGTGGTTGCTGATTGATATCCCTCTTGTGGCTGCATTTGGTGTAAATGTTGACAATCCGCCTACCTGTCTATTACCCTGCATCACATGTATACTGGCTCCAGGATACAGTGTTGGTCATTGCTGGGAGGAAGAAGGTGCACGGTTTTCGTGGCCTTGCAAGGCTCAAGGAGTGGAACGGGCTACGGCTCGGCCAGCGCCTTGTGTACGTCTGGTACGTATGATTCCCCAATTAGACTTACTTAAATGCTGCTACTGTGTATGTTGAAAGGGTGTGGGCCGTCCTCGTTGATGAAACCTGGCTCCCATTCACATACATTCCGGTCTTATTCCTACGGGTTTACACTCGATACGGGGTGTGTGCATGGTGCTGTGGGTGGTGCATCGCAAGTCATCCATACTCCCTCAGTGGGCGCAGTTGTACCGTGGCGCTTCTATGGAGGCCACACTGACACACAACTTCGGAATCGGATGCCAACAACCATATACAACGCTTGACCAATTTGCCATTTGTAGGGTACCACAACATACAGGTGACGACAAATGTGAAGGGGAGAAAAGACAGTCAGAAGAGGAGAGTGTAACGTCACCTTCATCATGGGTACGATTCTAGGGTAATTCCGATAGCGTTCCAAAGTAGGTGCCTTCGGTATTCTTGGGCCTCCAACCGCTGAGGGGGGAGGACGCCCCACTGTGGCCTTCTGCGATGTCAACGCGTTGACATCTCTGACCTAGGTTGTGTATCGACCACTTTTCCATCGGTCACAATCAAGGCTCCAAGGTACTCCTGCATTTGGCGGATCATAGACATGTGATCAGTAAGACTCAGGCCTAGACAAGACTGAGCGTGCTCTTCACATGTGTGCTGTTCAAGTTCTCCTTTGAGCCCCCGTAAAAGCCTGGAAAGGATCAATTTGGACGCTACGCATAAGCAACTGATTCCTCGGTATTCGGTGCAATCTGTTCGGTCATCTTGCTTGGAGACCGGCATGATGCCTGCCAAGCTCCAACTAGACGGGATGATTTCTGTAGACCAAATAACTCCATTAAGAGTGATAGGCCTCCTTCCTTGAAAATTGTGGGGTGTAACTTGTTGGGGCTAGCTAGCCGAACAACCTCCATGCGGTGCCAGCTGGGTTGTTGGGGTTAATCCAGTTCCAGCTAATAGTTCGGCGGCAAGGTTCCATGACGTGGTGAGTTTTCGCCTAGCAAGAGCTTCCCCTATAAAAAGCCACAGTTGTCTGCTTAACAACCCTGTAACGTGGCGGATATGACTCATGACTAAATAAAGTCACTGCTTCTTGCCATACCGAGGGATCTTACCCATTTCGCGAACGTCCATCACTTCAAAGATTTCATCTGATCCTTTCGTATATTGGCGAATTCACGGACTAATCTCACAAATTCACAGTAATAGTAACAAACTCAGTCAACACGCTAAATTACACATGCACCCACACACATTCTCCACATACCTACTGTCATGCGTTAATGATTGATAAATGACTGACGCTGGTTCAAAATGTATTGATTTTGCATGCGCGCGTAGGCACGTCCAACTGAACTTCTTATGCTGTAACCCGTTCCGCGTTAGTTGTTGAGTGTACCACAGTTCGTACACGTTTTCCTTCTGCTGCCCACTTACTACGGCTAACGTCTAGTTTTGACAACTGGCGACAGAGATGGGATAACATGTCTGTGCAGAACAGTCCACAAATTTTCTGGTCCTGTTCTACCGATAGACCGCCTCTAGACAATTGGAGTCGATGGCGAAAATCTTTTCTTGTTTATCTGGACTTGCTTCCCATTTTGAATCCGGTAGTCCCTTTCGGAGAAACACAAGTAGAACTCTTATCCCAATTCCTTGGGGATGCAAGTCAGAGATATTTTTTCGCCCTTCGTATTGACGCGGTCCGTTCTACTCTAAGCAGTGCCCTGGATATTTTCAGCGCTCTTTGAGGAGTTCGCCATAGTGTGTTTACAGCCAGATCCTTCTTCTCTAAACCCTCCCAGAAACCAGAAGGATGTGCAAACGAATTCATCGCTCGTATACCCAAGGCGGTACCATACTGTAAATACAATGAAACTGAGCCAGCTAGGTTTAAGGAGACCGTGTTGCTTCAATGCCTGAGCTCTGGGATTTCAAAACAGAATAGCCGGGAGAAAATCTTTTCGCAAAATGATTTTTCGCTTACGTGGAAGACAGCCTGCATGCTTGCCAGACGGAGGGAAAACCTTACCCAGCAACTAATAATGTTTACTCTAAAAGATTCATCAGAGGATTTGCGATTGATTCATACCACTCAAAAGTCTAACCAGACACATAATAACGTCAGTCCGTTCGTAGACTATCGCTGTGGAGAGCGCCATAGTTGTCCTTCTTACTGTCTACTACAAAAGACTATGCAGAATTTGCGGAAAGATTGGTCACTTGGTGCGACTTATTCGGGAGCAAAACCCATTAAAATCTTGGACGACTCAGAAAGAAGCGAGTCCGAATTGCATTTAATATGGTTGAATACAGTTCCCAACATGCGGCTCGCACCGTACATCCCAGAGCTTTATATTGAGGGACAAAAGGTGCAGATGGAAATCGATACGGGAGCATCAGTGACGATAATTAAGGAAAATGTTGTGAAATGGCTACCGTACTTATCCGTTTGTAATTCTGTTCTCCGCACGTACACTGGTGAACCGATACGTGTCCTTGGTAAATGCCCGGTAAAGGTATAATATGGCGACAGGACACAAACACTTCCTGTATATGTGGTCTCCAGAAATCGCCCAAATCGGCTTGAATGAGACTGGATACCCGCATTGCCGGATACACTGGAGATAGTAAAAGTAGTCATTGAGGTACCAGGACTTAAAGCATTACTAAAGCAATATGCAGTTGCTTTTGCCGAGGTGTTGGGAAAATTGAAAGATTTTCGGGCTTCCGTGTTGTTAAAGGAAAGCACTGGGCCCGAATTCATCAAGGCGCACACACTACCGTTCGCCATGAGGCCTAAAGTGGAAGGAGAATTAACCCGTTTCAAAATTAAGGTGTAATTGCCGCTGTACACTTTTCTGATTGCGGTATACCAGTTGTATCTGTAACCAGGCCAGACTGCTCCGTACCTATTTATGGTGACTACAATATGACTGTTAATTAATCTTCTATGTTAGTTAGGTATCCGTTAGCACACATTGAAGATTTGTGCGCAACTCTGGCTGGTGGTGAAAAATTTACCAAGCTTGACCTCAGCCATACATGGTCGCAGATTGAATTCGATGAGTATTCCAGGTGGCTTACTACTATTACCACACATATTGGACTTTTCTAATATACTCTTTTGCCTTTTGGTAATAATTCTGCCCCCGGCATCTGCCAGAGGATTATCGACAAGCTGGTGTGGGATCTACCTTTCATTTGTGCTTAGCTAGACGATATTCGTATCTCGGGAGGCTATGATACAGAACATCTTCAGACACTCGCTGTGGTACTCGAGCAACGGGAATGAAGCGGTATTAAATTAAAGAAATCCCAATGTGAATACCTGCCTTCTTTCGTTTGCTACCTTGTCTACCGGCTGGATAAGCGTGGGTTGCATGTTTTAAATGACAAGGTGAAGCCTATTATAAAAAGTCCGGCGCCGAGGAACAATGATGAACTTCGTACGTTCTTGGCAATGTTACTATCGCCATTTTCTGTCAAATGCATCTATAGTATTATCTCCATTGAAGGAATTACTGCACAAAATAGTGCCATGGTGTTGGAATTCTCGTCACAGGAACGCCTAAATTAAAGTCAAACGAGCCTTTGCTTCTCCAACAATGGTAGTTCATTATGATCCCAGTAAACAACTCATTCTTCAGCGTGATGCGTGTTCCGAGGGGAAGGGGTTCGGAGCTGTTCTGTGCCACCTTGCAAACGATGGATCCATATTTCATAAGGAATTCGCTTTGCGTACATTAGAAATACCAGCGAAAAATTATTCACAATTGGGCAGAGAAATGCTGGCTGTAATCTTTGGGGGGAAATGGTTCCAGCAGTACCTCTGGGGAAATTTTTGAGCTGCACACTAACCATAAACCTTTATTGTCTTTACTGGGTGAGACCAAAAGCATCCAACAAATGGTGTCACCAAGAATGCCGAGGTAGGCTGTAATCTTGAGTGCCTTCATTTACAAGATGGTTTATATCACAGGCGTAAACAACTGCACAGCCGATGCATTAAGCTGTCTACCGATAACAGAAGCTGTACAGGAACACGTCCCTCCATTTGAACTGGCCAATTTTATGCAACATCTATATACAACACCAATACGAAGCTCAACAATCCGCCAATGGACGGACCGGGACCCAGTGCCGTCAACGGTAAAATGCTTCTTGACCGTAGGTTGGCCATCTGAAGGAACAGCGGACTTCCAATCAATCATAATGCGCAGAAACCAGCTTAGTCTCTTCGACGGCTGCGTTTTATGGGGCATGCGACTGGTCCCTCCCAGTAAGGCGCGGTCACAGATACTTAAGGAGCTACACGAAATACATCCAGGAGTGATGGAGGATGCAAGCATTAGCAAGGGGATATTACTGGTGACCCAAAATCGATTCAGACATGGAGAATATATTTCGGAACTGTGATATTTGTCAAGCGCATCAACGTAGTAAAACGCCCGGTCCAGTACACCCCTGGCGGTGGTCCGACAAGCCAAGGCAACGGATCCATGCTGACTACTTTGGGCCGATAGACGAAACGATGTTTCTGCTACTCATCGACGCACATTCAAAATGGATTGATGTGCTTCCAGTCATCCAAGCGACGTCTGAAATCATCCTTTCTAAAATTCGCTCTTTCTTTGCTACGGTTGGCATCCCGGAAGCCTTATATTCAGATAGTGGTTCACCTTTTACTAGTGCTGAATTTTGTAACTTTGTTATCAACAATGAGAACCGACTCATCAAAACGGCCCCACATCATCCGACATCGAACGGCTTAGCAGAAAGGGCTGCGCAAACGGTGAAACAATGCCTACTAAAGCAGCCAGTGGGAATTTTGCAGACGCAACTGGATCGTTTCCTATTTGCTTACCGTTCCAAACCCACTGAGCTCACCGATAAGACCCAGGCGGAACCAATGTTCGGCAGAAATCTCAGTACAAGGCTTCATTGATTGTCACCGATTCCGCGTATTGAAGCAGAGGAGCGACAGAGGAAGTTTGTCATTAGAAGAGCTAAAAGATGAAAGCACATTCAGAGAAGTTCAATCAGTATACACTCCGCTACCGTATGAACAATGCTGGCAACCAGAAACTGCGCTCGGTTCTGCAGGAAGCCAAAGTGATCTACAACTTCTGGACGGCCGGATCGTCTGTCGACATTCGGACCATGTACGTCCCCGGGGCACAGATATACCGGCCGAAGCAGAAGCTGACTCCTGTTCTAGCCCAGAGCAATTAGCGGTGGGCAGAGGGCGTGAAAACCGAACCAACAAGTCAGACCATACTTCGGCAGTCTAGCCGAATTTTCAAACCGGGATAACCTATCCAACCAGGAATGTGACTTCAGCCACGACCATAGGAGACGTCACATATTGATTATTGATCAGTGACTGACGCTGGTACAAAATGTATTGATTTTATTGGCGCTCGTAGGCACGCCCAACTGCACTTCTTGTGCTCGCTACGCGTTATTTGTTGAGTATACCACACTTCGTACACGCCTTCCTTCTGCTGCCAAGTTACTACGACTAACGTTCAGTTTTGACACCTACCCATATATATGCAGTATGTACTGGTTAATTTTGTAACGTTTCTATGCCATTACTGATGCTACGCGCTTGCATTACCACAAGCATACTTTTTGGGGCCTGGCTCACATCATCGAGAATAAATCATTTAGTTATTTATTTATATTTGACGCCTCAGAAGCCAAAGCTTGTAGGAAACCTCATCTTAGAATGGCAGAGGGGTGCTTACACACCATGGAAAACCATGGACACATGAATAAAACTCGGGGGTACTGGTGGCCTGTGGAACTGCTGTTCCATGTGCGCTCCCAAACGTACGATTCGGCGCTGGTGATTGTGTTTTGGCTCATCGGTGGTTTCACACAGTACTTCATTTACCTTTGGCGATTCGGACAAGAGAGAAGTTTGCGAAAGTTCTTTGAGAAGGCAACCATCTACTATTTGAGGATGATCTCAAGATTTGGAGGGAACTCAAAGTAGCGGACATTCAAATAGCACTACAGGGTAATCTCGATAAGGTTTACGAATGGTCGACCTAGAACATGCTTGAGTATAACTCTGTCAAGTGCAAAATAATGAGTACCCGCCACCAGAACACCTACAAATATCGAGTTGGAGAACACGTTCTGCCTTGTGCTTTTCATAGAATTGATCTCGAGGTGCTCGTGTAACACGATCTCGAATGCTCATAACAGGCTGAGAGAGAAGTGAAAAAAGCAATCTAACACTCGGGTCCAGTGGCGTAGCAACTGTTTTTGCCGTCAGAGGACGTAAAATTGCCGCTCCCTGGTGGTTGTAAATCCATACTCCCACACAATTGCGAACAGAACTTAAATATTTTATTTTATATAACAACGATAAAATATGTAATTTTAGTCCATTGTATGTAGAATGCATGTATTTTTGGCTTTGTTTCAGTGCTCGTGAGCAAACTTTAGTAATATGCTTTAAGTACATTACTTGAGTTAATAATATTGATTACACTAACCAAACGTTAGTTCACTGACAAGTTCCCACTCTATGGGGAAAATTGCCAGTCCTTAAGACTTTTCTGATTCATTGAATACTGAAGGTAGTTCGTCATAATCTTGCGTTTTGAGGATTCACTCTCCCAGCTGGCAATGCTAGTAGTTTGGGCAAGAAAGATGTGCAGCAGATTCTCCAAGATGATATTTCTGTATGAACTCAAAGTTCAAATGGTTCATTAAGTTTGTCGTTTCCTGAAGTTGTCACAGACTACTACTACTCCTTTCGGCAAGGAATTCCTCAACTCCGCTAAGCGGACAACCCTAGTTATCGTCAAGAAGGCAACAACTGCCGCCACCAGCGATCTTGCTCTATCATAGTGCACGGCGTTCCAGAAGTGTGTGCCTCTGAAGCAACTCAGCAACAGTAACAGCGGCATTTCTGCAATGGCGGTTTCTTCAGTAGGCACTGACCATTGTCAACCTCGTCCTACAAGCTATAAAAGAACAACCCACCGTCTCTTTAAGGTGACATTTCACACGGCTAGCATGGCAACCGATGCTCTGACCACCTGGTATGCCAATAAACGATGAGCACCACCAGATGTCCGCATGCGTCCTGAGAGTCACTCGGTGCGGAGGTGCACAGCCTGCCACACACCTCCAGCATCAGCAGCCCCTCAGTAACATTGATACACCCTGACCTAACCGCCGCTAGGTGACCCACCACCGAAACAATTGCCCCACTGCCTGGAGTCACCTGCTTCCCTACACACTCCAACCGATAGCCATCCAACGATCCACACGCCGCTACCCATCTCTGCTCCGATGACCCACACGCGGCATGCCTAACTTCCGGCAAAGTTAACGGCTCCAACTCTAAATCCAAAACGGTGTACTGGTCGGCAGCACCGTAACCGCTCCCGCACTCATTACGCAGACTAGCCTTGTCTGCATTTACACTAACGCACAGGACCTCCTATCCAAACTTCCGGAACCACAGTCCAGACATTTTGCAACCTCATCGGACCTAACAGCCATAACGGAAATAGGGCTTATTGGCGACGTCACCGACTGTGAAATTCAACTTTCTCCATGTCAGTCCTCCGCGGCGACCGCACAACCCTAGCGGGCGGTGTCACACTGTACTACGACACCTCCCTCATTTGCACTATCATAGTAGACACTGCTTTGCAGTCTCCTGACACCCTGTGGGACGAAGTTGTACTAACCGGCAAGCTCTTCTGCTACATTGGTATTAGTTATCGCCCCCTTAACAACTCGTTCGAGAAGGACGAGTAACTCTACCACAATTGTAGCAAGAACGACGCCGGAGGGGGTGGGGACAGAGCGTAGATTGCCACAACAATGTGCAACTGACAACTCACAAACCCGTGCATATTTGGAGCGCTTTCCCTTCCCACTACGCAACGCGGATGAGGATTTGTGTGACGGACCATTCCATGTGCCTACGAGCTTGAGCTTTGGAACAATCCCTCCAAGTTTTCATCCCTTGTCTCCGCTTCGCTATATCCGATCTTAGCCAGCCAGGCGTCGTTCAAATGCACACGACTTGGTTTCCCGTGTCTGCAGCATTCAGCCCGCGTTCAGTCATGTGAGTTTCGCTAACGAGGTATTTGTCCGATTCATTACGTTCTCGACAAATACCTTCTCCGTTGTTCTGGGCCCAGGCTCCTTATCAGACATCGCTCTTGCTCTGCTCTCCGCTCGAGCAACAAGGCTCGCACTGCCTTGTCTCATCCATTGCGCACGATGGTAATTTCTTACTATCTCCTTTTTGTTGTCTTTCCGGTTCACGAGTAGTCGTTGGCTTCCGCCGCGCTACACGATGTCCATCTTAATCTATCCCGCAAGCAAACACACCTTCTTAGCACAGAAGATTTCTATCCACTTCGTCTATTTCTCTTCGAGCGGACAATTGAGTTCTTTGTGTAAAGCCACATCGATCTTCTTCACACTGCCCCGTTATACAAGCACACATACCAGCCGATCAGATTCCGAAACAACAACTAACCCTCCCTACTAGGTCGCATCCTCACCAACGAAGTACTGATGGCTAAGCACATCTAGTATGATGCTTCTCTGAAAATCAGCGATCACTGCATACTGTGTTTCGATTTGGTATACTTTGCTGACAAGCCTGTCAACATGCTAACCTATACCAAACGCTGGACTGATTAGGAAATGTTGAACACATCTGGTCACCTGGACCTCACTTGAGTGTCGACAGCGCATGGTCAACCTGTTGCTTTACCCTGCGAGAATTGTGCTCCACAACCACGACCTGCAAACGGGTTTCCATAGGGAAACAAAGCTTCATAAGCCTCCGCAGTCATACCCTTAAGTGGATTGCCCACAGGGACACGGCATTGAAAACGTATCATTCCCGTCAAACAGCTACTCACTTGGATGCCTACCGATTTCTCCAACGCGTCCAGCATATACGCAAAGATAAGAGGGAGCAGCAGCGTCAAGTTGAGCGCAAATACTCATCAAAGTTTAAATCAACGTACCGTCATGTTAACCGCCTTCGACACGTCAAACACGGTAGCACTGCACTGCCGACTCCAAAAGGGCTAACAAAAGCAGTGAAGGAGGCCGTAGAAATCCTATGGCACATCACGCATTTGCATTCTCTGTTTCACCAGCCTCAACAACGACTGTGCCTTCTCCGATCTCACCCCCAATACTCTTGACAACTGTTCAGTTCACTCCGGAGAAAGTCCTGACAAAACTCAAATCCCTACGGTCAACGGTCACCCCAGACGAAGACGGTTTCCACCCAAAGCTCCCGCAAACGTGCGCTGCAGCTTTAGCTTCACCTCTAGCAGAACTGTCTACCCATTTGTTCTCATATGATGAACTTCCCAACGATTGGAAATGCGGTGTCATTAAGCCAATCTACAAAGGCGGCGCGCGTGTATAGACCCCGTCAGTTACCGACCAATAACCCTCCTCTCTACGGCCTCCAAACTGCTGGAATCGATCATCGCAGATGCTTTAATGGGTCACCTTGAAGCGCAGACATGGCTTTCCGATTTCCAGCACGGCTTCCGGTGGTCATGCTTGAGTAACCTACTGCTCGTCCGAGATAGCTGGTCACATGCTGCTGAGACCGGTCTAGAAAAGCACGTTATCTTCTTGGGTTTCGACAAAGCTTTTGATAAACTCGACCACACCATCTTAACGCACAAGCTACTGTCTTACAGTATGTTAGGAACCTTGATGGACTGAGTCCAGAACTACATCCACCTACCGTAACGCCTAAGTACGCGTCGACGGACCCCTGTCCTCCGGCATCCTTGCGACAAGCGGAGTTCCAGAAGGCTCTGTTATTCCACCAGGATTCTTCCTATCCTTCATTCATGATGTCCCAACACCAGTCAAGTCGTCGTTACTGCTATATGCCGAGGACGCCAAGCTGTAGCGCGCAATTAATGCTCCGAACAATACCTGCACACTTCAGAGGTACCTCGACCGTCTGCACAAATGATCCCTGGATAACAACCTCCCGTTTAACACTTCGAAATTTCGTGTCTTTCCCATCCGCCCTTCCGCTTTTCCAATGTACTTCCTGGGGGAGTCTTTCCTCCAGGTCTCGCCAGCCGAAAGAGATTTGGGAATCAGCACCCAAACCAATCTTATTGTGTTTGCTTCCTGCCGAAAAGCAGCCTCTGCTGCTAACAGTATGCTGGTATTGTTTAAATGTGCCTTCGGCCGAAGTGACAGGCAGAATTTCCGCTCCTCCTAAACGCTTTCTTCCGCCCTCACTTGGAGTTTGTTATCCAGCCTTGGAGCTCCTGGTTGCTCAAAGACCAGCGCATACTTGATGCCCCACAAGGTTGGGCAATTAAATTAGCACGAGGTCTCAGACACTTTGATCATCCGCAACGCTTCATCGCCTTGCTCTCTTCTCGCTGAAATACCGTCATCGTCTGGGTGCTTTGATCCTTGTGTTTATAATCCTGTGTAACCCGGGACACCCCATGCCGCGATTTACTCCATCTGCACCATCAATGCTTACGTGTTCGTGGGCACCCACTCCGGCTC
Organism: Dicrocoelium dendriticum; assembly: GCA_944474145.2. NCBI lineage: Eukaryota > Metazoa > Platyhelminthes > Trematoda > Plagiorchiida > Dicrocoeliidae > Dicrocoelium > Dicrocoelium dendriticum. The sequence goes on from OX104062.1 coordinate 48,743,942, forward strand.
ACACGTCAGCACAGCCGGCCGAATTGCAGGCGACACTTCTCTGCGAGTTTGCGGACCGTGGAATGCCCTGCCTGCCGACTTAGTCTGGGCATCTGCTGTAACCGATTTCAAGGCTCACCTGGACATTCCTTTTGCCGAATTGCATCGCTATCTCGCTTGAGATAACTAGCCACTATCGTGTATCTTATACTCCAGACTAGCCCCAGTTAACTCCCACGCGCTTCTCATTTGACGCAGCAACCTGTTCTTCTTCTACCCCCAACGCTCCCAGTTTACCTGTTATTGGAGTCACATTTTTTCTACTCTACCTTATTCTTTCCTTAGCTGTATCACAGGGCATGATGGGGTGTCGAGCTTTGGACGTTATTCTTTTCTTAGTCGTAACAGAGGACGTGGTGGGGCGTCGCGCTTTAGGCAGGTCTGCATTCTGTCTAAATGTCACATAAACCCAATGGAGATATGGCTAACGCGCGAGTATAAGCGGCTATGAGGTTGTTTGGCGTTTTCATAAGAACCGGCGATAACTCTTTGTGACCTATGTGACATGTAAAACTTCAGCTTTTATTCCCGTTAAATACAGTGTTCCATTGTTGCTAGCGTATGAAAAGTATGTTTGTTTGCAATGTCATGAATTTGCTGAAATCAATGGCATTTCATTAGTCAAACTGTGGCATACAGCATTTCTCCTTTTAACTCAGTATCAAATCACATCGATATGTCGAGCAATTCTCCACCGTCCGTTCGTTTCTTTTGGAGGATTCGGTACACATGTTTATCTCTAATGCAGCGTAGTGTTGTTGGATTCATCCATTATAATGTCTAAAATGTTCTCACTTTTCTGAGGAAGGCAAACGGTTGACACTGTAAGTTTGACAGAACTTTGCTGCAGAGGGAGACCATTTGTTTAGGCATGTCTGTGTATCGTTAATTTCTATGGTACCAGATCTCCAAAGGTTCAGAAACAAAATAAATGGAAACGACAATATCGAGATGCAAATTGAAGATCCATCTGAGCTTGTGGTTACATTTTCTACTTATTCTGTGAAGTGTTTCAGTGAAGTGATCAATTCCGAGTATTACTTCGCAACAATATTTACAACGTCTGTTCGACTACTCCATCTAGATTTTACAGCCAGCTGATACTCAGATCAGTGAGCTGAATCAAGACATTCCAGCAATAGTTAGATGAAAAAGAATGAGGGTAACTGGTCCATCGTGTTAACAACTTAACAGAAGGAAACGTCGAATAAGCCTGATGTACACAAGCCAAATTCGGGAATGGTTTGTGTATCGCAAAATTTCTAGCCTTGCGTTGATTTCGCAGGTGTCTCCCCACGCCCGATTGGTAGTCCGCCATAACAGCAACTTTGTCAAATGCCTGTCCACAGCAGACATCAAACACAATTCCATTCTTCTTCGATTCTCACAAAATCAATCTAAAATGTTCCTCTGCTCTTTTGCTGTTGGTCTCAATGAATCTGAGAAATGACTCCTCTACCCTCACTTCATTTGCACTTATCTGATTTTTGTGAGATACATCGGGAGTGCTATCGGAAATTATGCAAACATACTTGCTTTCCTCGCCCTGATCTATGATTTGCTTTTCCACCTGCTTTACCAAAGTGCTCATTAATTTAATTTTCCCGCGCGTCGATAAAGAAAAATTGCTGGTTTCCCTACCCAGCTGAACTGTCACTGAATGATCTCGAAGCACAAGTTTATATTTTATCAACAAATGTAAAATTCTGAAAATTGCACTCTATTTTCCTGGTCTCCTTTGTCATTCTGGATGTCTTTTCGGTGGAAAAACTAAATTATCTCGTTGAAAACCTCTTACGATCTAAACAAACTGGAGTCACTTCTAAGAGTACACCATGCGTGTTCGCAATTTTTGCTCACCTTTACGCCAATCCTGAAAAGTAAAGTTTGCTGTTAGCTTCTTAGTTTCACCTTCTGTAATCGTTCCATGTGGCATTACTTACTGAATTCATGATCGATCTGCTGCACGACAGTAGATCCGAGCCGGACAAACTTAGTGAGAATTTTATGGCCAATCTAAACAGGCCACTGACTGACATCCATAAAAGCGGTTGATGTGCATGTTATCGTGCCAAAGCGTGGTCGCATTTCCAGTTCTTCATGCGCATCATGTGTATCGGCATTACAAACATTTCCGCTGCATCCATGCTGTCAGTGTCGCTTTCTGTTGCTCTGATATCAGCGTTCCATCTTCAGTCTCAACATGTTCATCATCATTTGTTATACAGGTGGTAAGAAAACTCCACCACTCCACGTTTTATTGTAAGTTCCTTCCACTCACCCCTATTCATCCTGTCCACTTCTACGGTTACCTGTATACGTATAATGTGTGCTCCCATTTGTGACTAGCTTGTGTTGACACTGAATCTTATGCTTATTGTCTTTTGCATTACTCTGTACATTTCGCTCGTTCGTGAGACACCGAATCGATCCTTCGCCTCTGGAATGACCAGCCTTGATTGAATGAGTGTCAGCTTTTCTGCATAGCCTTTGTATATGCCCTGATTTGAATTATACCGTTGACTTGAATTCACGGACGCTTGGTGGCGGGTTTGGTGTGCGGCGTGTAACTACATAGTTTTTCTACTCGGATTGCCATGCGTGTTCTTGCTAACTGTAGAGCGCGAATCAGTCGTGGAGCGGACACAATATTTCTGGCGACGGAGTTTTGAACTAACGTCAATCACATTTGAACAGATGCAGTCCCTCCTCCAGCAGCAACAATTACCTTTTGAAAAGTCTCAACAGCATTTAATTGAGTTGTTATCAAAAAAACTGAAAATGCAAGTGGATTTGGAACTAGAATCCAGGTTGATAACACATGAAATTGAAGCTGTATTCCACATGCTGCTCAATTTGAACAATGACACAAAATGATTGAGGTTTCATCTTCCAGTGTAGAATCCCAATCCTGTCATACAGTTATTCCTGACCAACATTTGAATCATGATGTGCCTGAACGGAAGACCCGGTTACATCTTTGAACTGGAGTGGGAAGCAATCTGCAAGAGATTGCGCCTACAAAAATCCTCATCGTCAAGAAGCAAGCAACTTCAAGCGCATGTGTACTCCAAGGGTATAGTCATGCTTCAAACTGAAAAGGATCAGCTTCCACAGAATTTTACCACCTCAGTCATGGAAGTAATGTAGATGAATTTGCACTTGGTCTATACAATTATCTGTACTAAAAAGGCCGTCACAGTCACCTGCCCTCTGGGGCTGACCACACCCCCACCCCACCCCCACCCCCCTATGTTAAGCCTCTGCACCATTTCCCGGCCGAGTTGCCCTATTGGGCAACAGAAATAATCTGAGGGGACATTCAACATGAGTCTACTCAATTAATCTGTTCCGTGCGTAGGAGCTGAAGAGTCCCACCTGCACCGCTATGACTCAGTGCGCCTGAGGTCCAATGGGCTGAAGGCGGCGGGCTATACACGCACACCTACACACCTGCACAAGTGACTGGCGTACGCACGGAAAAAAGTAATTGAGTAGACTCATGTTGAATGCCACTTCAGATTATTTCTATTGCCCAAGAGGACAACTTGGCCGGGAAATGGTACAGTTGGGCCTACTACGGAGGGCGTTTGACCGGATTGATTCTACCTTATTTTCGCAGAACCTCAATGCTTATGTGAGATCTCACGCTGAATACACCACACAGGTGTGGCACCCCTGAAAAATCACGACCTCACTCCTCTTGAAAAGCTACAATGGAGAGCGAGAAAATTTGTTAAGGGATTGTTCCACTTCCCTTTCCAGTTAAGACTAAAGGCTCTAGGCTTTTTTATGGAACAATATCGTCTTGTTCGAGGTGATCTTTTATTTGTGTATCAGATCTTCAATGATCCCAACCAACCATGCCAACCCTTATAGAAACTCAGCTACAACACTCCACTGAGAGGCCGCCGTATGAAGATAGCGACAAAGTATAGCCGGTTGGAACGCCGCCGGAACTTTCTCTCATTACGTGTATCCCAGCCACGGAACTTACTACTGCATTTTGTCGCATCTGCTATTACGTTGTCCGAATTTGAAATGCAGCTTGATGAAGCATTACAGCACCTGTAGTATATGATTTAATCGGACTTAGTGAGACACACTACAGCGTAACAATACAATGTGTACATTTGACATTCGCGGTAAGTACCCTGCTACGCCTTTTTTACACATCAATTTTTGTTCGCACTCTTTATCTACGGAAAACTGTTAGGCGCTTGCTTTTATATCCGTGTTAAATCCATTGTTCTATTTCGATAACACACTACTTCCACCGGGCTCCGTGATATTCCCTGGCGAGCTGTCTGAGGTCGGTGTCCAGAACTCCGCGTAGTTACAGGAATTGTCCGGCAGTCTCCGATGCGTTGAACACTTTGAATGGAAATCTATCGGGTGATGGTGTGCTTAGTGAAAAAAAGCAGATGACGTTGGAAGACTTGTACACGAGATTCCAGATAGTTGTTCAATGCGCCTCAATACTTGGGAGTAGAGGGCTCTTTAGATTGGAAGCTAGAGAATTCCGAAAGGTACCCAGATTATTTGCAGCGACACGTTTGGCTACGTCAAGCTGTTTCCATTGACTTTGCTACTTGTCAACGAAACGCAGGGCAAAGGCCACGCAAGCACCTGATAGCAAGTGAGTTAAACACTAAATTTATTTGCTGTCCGTTATTCAACCTCGTCAACAGCAATTGATGGTGATTTGATCAGTCGGCGTTCACTACTGTTCTGGCGAAATGGGTCGTCAGGTGACGCGCTGTTGTTGGGAGCGTCGAGTTTGTGCTCGAGATAGATAGTGTAAGAGTTCACAAGTAATCAACACGCAGATAGTTGTGCAAAGTGCCCGGTAGGCAAGGAATATCTCCTATAGTGCTCAAAAAAGGCGTTAATGTCCTAGCACAGCATTTTTCTGAACTGTACACCGTGTGCCTACAACAACGCAAGGTAGTCGACTGCTGGCGAAGCGCCCACATTAGACCTGTACCGAAAAAACCAACCTATAAGTACCAGCCCATTGCATTGTTTGTGGTTTTGAAGACATTTGAACGACTAATACGCAAAATTTGTTTGTCCAAACCCACACAATTAATCTTTTTCAGTTCGCCTATCGCAGCTCAAGGTTCACGTTGGATCATTAGCCTGTCTTATACAATCCGTGCTTTCATCACATAATTGTGAAAACAAACCCATGCGAATCTGCTTCTTAGGTTATACAATACTTTCGGTTGTGTAAACCGTGAACTGCAGTTATACGACCTACTAGTTTCCGGAGTTCAACTTACAATAATATTTTTTCCTAAATAGTACTTTGCCAATCGCACACAGTTAACCAAGATTGGAAGAAAATGTCATTCCTCACTCACCACAAATGCAGGTGTTCTTCAAAGAGCTATTTTGTCCCCATTGCTGTTTTCCACCTACATTAACTTCATTCCTGCTCGAAAAGAAGCCATCCTACTGAATTATGTGGATGACGTGATCCTCAGTGTACACAATCACAACAACAGATTCGTCGGCCAACTTGAAATGCCTCTTGAATAACCTCACTTCGTGGTCTAAATCTCGCTGTCTTTCACTCAACGCAGCAAAATATAAAGGTGTTATTTTCTCACTGTCCAAGGAAACTTGTTAGCAACACCTGACGCACACCCTGCATCTTTGCATTGACAGTGTCAGTGAAATATCTCGGTTATACTAGTATGGGATCTCACGTGGTCACATCACGTGAATGAAACATCCACTAAACTCAGGAGACTAACGTTCTACGTCTCCGTGCTTAGGTTTTCATCCGTGTCTCTTGAGCTGATTTTACGGTTTGTCACCGCTTGCGTCTTACCGCACTGGATGCATTGATCACCTTTGATATCTACCGGACTCATAAATAAGCAATTCAAAGTGATCAACAGGTCGCTGAAGCATCTTGCTCGATGCAGCGGAATTGCTCTGCTAGTGTTTAGTAACATCATTGTGTCCAATCAGGTAGCCACTTCTAAAAATTGACGTCCGAAATCCTCACTGGTGGCAGTCACCATCTCCATTATACATTGTCCGAATGTATCTCGACGTCTTCGATCAAACAAACATACAAGGCCATTTATGCCCGCACGCGGGCACCTTTTCCGAATGATTAACAAAGAGTCGAACAGGAGCTTATTGCCAGACTAAATCGATGATGTTCACTCGGGAATATTATTGTGACCCTTTTCTCGACTCCTTTCGGTAAAACTTACGCACTCATGAATGTTGAACAATCGCGTTTCATGGTGCACAGTGCGACAATGAATTTCGACACTTAAACTCCTTTTAAACAAGTGCACGCTATCAGGTATTTCGTCTCGGTATGATTCTACTGCCATAGACATCTCCAACTGAGAAGTGAACACAAGATCCAATGTATTTCCATTAAACGCACCCCGCTCCACTCAATTTCCTGACACCATGGGCAGCTTCTGACATGAAGGCTAGGGATTTCTAAAGGCTTTCGGAAAGCACACTGTTCATTTGGACTTTCACTTTCGGTTGCGATCTGGAAGGGAAACCCGCATGGATTTTCATAACCAGAATCACAATGGAAGTGGAAGTTTTCGCAGTATTTCTCACTACCAACTCTACAATCCACATTACTATTTTTGTGTTTTCCTTTTTGAGCGGGAACTTGAAAGTTGGGTTTGGATTACCTGCTGTGTGGTTGGATTGTGGTATCTAGTCTCTATTGAGACTTCGGTTCACTTTGAAGTCGGCCTCGGTCATTCCGATCACAGAAAACACCCCAATTTGAAGTGATCAGGTGTTGCTGCGTAGGCGTTTGACGATACATTATGCTCTCTGCCTGTGTATATGCGTGTATATCTTGTCCCGCCACTCAGTGTTCACTCGCAAGGGTGTTTAACTCGTAGAGTGTGTCCCCTCAGACTAACATCCGCGGATTGACCTAAGCTGTTTTAGTGTGAATCCTTTCTACTCCCGTGTATACACATATTAACACATCAAATCTACCCTTTGGAATAAGTGCCCACTGATTGCACAGGTGGCAATCGGGAGTATGCGTGACTGTCTAGCCCGCCGATTAACCCGTCCTAAGCTAACCTGTTAAGCTGAGCTTATATAAAAGATGGAAGCAGACAAAGATTGTATTTTTACATAACTGATTTAACTTTGAGGAATCCACACTCCATCTTGATTTGCTATAGTACAGCATAAGTTAACTGTGTTTGACATTATGTAAAGTTTCATCTAATAATTTCGAAACACGGTGTAAGTGACATAAAGTTCATAAATTGCTTCTCAGAACGGGTAAATAATTTACGCTAAATTCTTGCACTGGTGCTCTATACGTTGACCAGTTTTCTATATCGATCAATATGGACCAGTAACTTTACTGGTCAAAGTATGGAGGTTTCGTTACAATTCAAATCAACCAATTTTTACCTGTATTGCGAAATTCTAAAAGTGAACACTCTGGAGGTTGCGGCTAATTACCAAGGCGTCCGAAATTTCCCCCTAGGCCTTGACGCGAATTGAAAAGTTTGCTTAGAGAGAACACAGAAGCTTTAGTTATTTGACGAAAGCTTCATTCAGTACAAGCAGGTTAAACAAGGTAGAACAGTTAACTGAGTCGAACACACAGAGGTTGAGGAACACAGTTAAGGTAGGGCTGTGGTACATGTGACGGTGCTCTGCTAACAGTCGCAGGGTACAACGGTGATCTTTGCAATCAGTCCAGGAACAAAGGAAACTGATGTATTATTTTCTAATTCAATGTTTTCACTTGTCAGGAAGGTTACTAACTTTGTCACTGCTTTGTCAGGCCGATACACGTGTGATTATTGCTACCGTTGCAGCTGTCCTCCTTATACATTATATCACCACCATGATCTAATCACCCCACTTAACTGGGATGACATCTTCCTTCCAGACATACTAGAACATGTAGGTCAATGCTTTCTAGCGGATCCCATCGTCATCGCATAACAACGCTAGTGCAAAAAATTCGGATCAGCAGCTCAAAAGTAGTTGGTGGCAGGCATTTTGTTTCAAATCTCATTGTCCAATTGAGCATCTAACCCAGAAAGCAAATAGTCAGGTTTATACTACCAGCGCAAGAAGTTGTTGAATAGCAGGGTCTTAACTGAACTGATTCTGCAAATGCTCCACTCAACAAATTAGAATACATTTCTCTTCGCAAATCAGTACACCAGTACCATCATTGTTAGTCTCTTTGCGGCATATTTTCAAAAGACTAATGGTGCGATTGAGCAGAGTTTATGGTAAATGCCTATCGCTCCTGTCTGCTTATTTTCCGACCATCCTGGACTACATCAGATTTACGTATAAGAACTCAGACTTCATTTTGACTCGAATCTCGTGGTCAGTCTGCCCACATTGTGCTCACTGATAACAGAGACGCTTCTGGATTTCAACACGTTAATCGATGTGGCGAATATCCTGTGTCCATTGCCATGGCAAATGTTGGCACTGGAAGTTGTACCTCCCGCATTACGCATGGTGGCTGAAATAACATTCTGCCGAAAATTGATGCCCCATACTATAAGCGAGTGAAATTTAGGTGCTCGGGGTATTCAGGTAAGTTTACCTGACGCAGAGCTGAGAGGTTCTTTTATGTAGACCGGCGAAACCTTTTGATATAACTCTAGGTAAGTTTCATGAAAAATTCAGAGCTTAATAGTACATAACCATACTCGACGCACGTGTTCCAAAACAAAGGACTGTCAAAGACGAAGCCACGTTAACTGAGGCTGGTAGACTGAGCTAACTGGCAAATCGATGTTAGCTCTTGCCTTAGACGATGCTGGTAAATGAGAGTTGATGATCAGCATAACTAAATAAGTACGTCCATAGTACATTCAAAGTAGTAGTGGCGTAGTTGACTGGTATAGGTTAAAGTTCATCACATCTAGCCTCAGCCAGCCAGCCATAATACGCCCAGAAATGCACTCTACGGTCGTTTCATTCTTTTGGGAATCGCTGGCAGTGCATATTCCGTCCGACACTTGTGCGGCTCGAAGCTGCAACTCGACTGTTGTCAATCTGTGGCAGAGACAACTGAGCTAAGGGTGAAGGTATCAACCATTGTGACCAACTTAATAGATGCCATATAGCGACGCTTGCCATCAGTTGACTTGCACGTAACTGTCATGTACAACACATGGCAGCTACCACACCACAGGCTGGCAACAGTCGAGTTGCGGGTTCGAGCCCCACAGGGGTCAGAGGGAATGCAAACTGCTGAGGATTCCCGGAATGATGGATCTACCGTACAGTGTTTTTCCAGCCATGTGCACGGTATGTTTATCTACAGTGCTGTGCGCATTCCTATTGCGTGGTCTGATCAATTTAAATAGGGAGGATACTGAACGCGTTTTTGGACTGATCGATGAAATGAGCATAACAGAAAATTGAAAAGTCGGCAATATTAATAAACGCAGATAGAACCAAATGTTCAAATAAGGTAATACTGCCAAGAAACCTGCTACTATGCACGATAATCCCTCGAAATTTTTCACACACTTCCATACCTTATCTGGCGGTGTGTCCATGTGGCTTCAATGCATGTTGGCTATCACATTTTCAACTTGTCTTTAGAGCACTTAAACAATCCGACCCGTCCCATCATTTCGCTCTTTAAAATTTGGCATTTATATTGCACATTAGTGAGATTAGGGCACTGAGTCTGTGGTGGACTACAAGGAAACACTACTACGCCGGTTATCAATAGTACGAAAATTCCAGGGTGCAAAACTGCAACTAGGTAATAGCAGGCCGTAATTCCTCCCCCAAAAAGAAGAACACTTCAGAACCGAAGTTGCACGCGCTCAAGAAATGGACACACAAGCAGCGCAGACATACAAACACTAGACAAAGAAAGAACACCGCACCAAGCAACCTCCTGTACGGCCACGAAGATGAGTGGATGTTTCGTTCGTCGAAACGAATGCACCTAGTTTAAGTTACGTGTGGGGCAGCAAGTAATTCTGCTTGCACCCCGAGCTCACGGCTTTCGTGGGCGTACTCAGTAGCGATGGATGATGGTCATTACCCAAGCGTTCTGAATTCAGTCCAAGACCCGAAGCTGAGAGCTCTTGATGATCTTCTTTATCATATTATTCTTCACTCCGTGGGTCACAGTGGCTGTACAACGGCAAGGCGCCACTTTAGATTGCTGATGCACTATTGTTGATGATAATTAAAATTTTCTACGGGTGACACTTCTCCCTTGTCACCGATCACTAGCCGCTGTTGGCCATTTTCGCTCCATTTTGTGCGGTATTAGTGGCTCGCTGTATCAATGGATTAGAAATTCCTTGCTGGTTGGTGAAAAATCCAGTTCAACAACCATCCGACTGACTGCTATCCCCAGAAAAGTGGCGTGCCCCGGGGCACAGTACCTGGGCCCATTTTGTTCGATTCTATATAACCGATGTGCCTCAGCTTCACCATTCGCCTTGTGGGTTGTTTTCGACTTGATGCGCCCGATGGCTCTGACCAGCCTCAACGTGATCTAAACCACCACAACATGTGGTCTGCGGAGGTCAATCTCTCGATTAAGCCAGTCAAGTGGCTATTCATGAGTCTGGGTAAGGATGGATACGGTCGAACCAATTCTATGTCCGGTCAACCGTTGCATCTCCCGCCTTTTGTGAAAGACCTTGGTGTACTGTCACGATGCAACCCAAATTTCGTGTACTTGAGTCGACCTGACCAAAACGGAGTTAGTATGCTTTAGGCGCTCAAGTACACTTTCAGTACTCGGTCCGAAGAGATTGCTAATTGCCTCTTCCTTTCAATTATACGACCAACGCAGCAGTACGGCTCACCCGCATACTGTAGTATCAACCAGGATGAGGTACAAAGGAATGAACGGGCACAAAATTTGGCCACCAGGCTCTTCCACCGTTTACTAGATGTTTCGTACTAAGACTGGTGCAAGAAGCTGGAAATTTACACCGTCTTATAGTCAAGTACGGGTTGGGTTCATCAAGTTGTTTCGGATATTACACCTTGGCCGCTGATCGATTTACGCACACCAAACAGCAAAAGAGGGCACGGTTACAAGGTTGTAGCGCCGCATTTGAAGCTGGTCACCCACCAATTCTGTTTCGAACAGAGAGTGGTGAATGTATGGAACAACTTGCAGTCGCCCGTATTCGAAAGAAAGTCCGTGTCCGAATTCAACATTTTCTTTACTAATACTTTGCCGACATGAAGTATCATGAATTCTCTTCAATATACTATTGTACGTAAGGTAATTCATATGTAGCTACACCGAATCATTACCTTTTGCAGATCTAATGCAATGTTCCAGTTTTCCATGTCTAGTAACGCATTCAGATCCAGTGCACGGAAAACAAGGTCTGAATCGGTAGCGCTGCGTTCGTGGTGAAATGTGCCCTTGGTAGCTGGGCCGTGTCTCACCCTGGTTGAGAATATACCAATTTCAATCAGGAATTTAGCATCCTGTAGCATTACTTGGTGCAACAACCTTAGATGATGTCGTCAAACGTGATGCTTAGCGGAATCTGATCAAGCAGCGATGACACGGCCCTGGAAAATGGAGAATGGTGCACACCCCGCTTGACCGGTGTTCGACGTCTCCGAATGTGTGTATCCAATGCGGAGAGAGCAAGCCGAGTGCAGCGTGCTCAACAACCGTGTGAGGGTTATTGATCAGATTCTCGGACACACTATACACAGGATTTGCCTTTGGACTCTGATCATCGCTTGTGCGAATGGACTAAACCTTGTAAACTTAGGGTTGGTTTTCCCCTATCATGATACTGCTTGCTCGAGTTTCTGGTATGACATTTGTCTATGTCGGTGCCGAAGGCGGTGGAGATTAACCGAAGTCCCTCAGACTTTGGAATCTTGGTGACAGAGATTGGGCACAGTGCTCCGCATCTCTGAAGACATCGCAATTCTAGTGTGATTGGTAACTATCCCTATAAGTTGCATTCACAAATGTGTAACAGGGCCCAACTCTGAAGGATTTCTGGGTCTGAATGACGGTGTAACAGTTGCCAAGCCGTCTTAGTGCCCGCATCCGACTGCGTGCTTGTTTCCACTAGATCCAGACAATGTGTGCGCTGGTCCGCGAATCATGACCTTGCGCGTCTGGCTCCGGTCAGATAATGTGACGTTACGTCATATCCCATTTGCACGTCTCAGTCACAGCCCTGTGCACCAATACGTGACACGTGACTACTTGTACATCTACCTGCATGTCATGTTCAGAATGCACCCCCCCCGTTATTGATTTCAAAATAATTAATCCTGTCTGGAATACCTTGTGCTTGCACTACTTGCAACCTTTGCTGCGCTGATTCGACATGAGGAGAATACTGCAGTCCGCTTTCCTGATGAAGCTATAAACGGTCTCTGCTTGAGTGATCTAACTGAAGGTCTTCAGCCAGAGCTAGATGATAACATCGAGGGAGTCTGCGGGTCACATTATTTATCCGGCTGAGCTCACTTGTGCTAAGCATTCCTAGCTTCAAACTTCGATAGAAAATTCCCTCTCCCCACAGAATCATGGATTAAATAGACGAAATCCCTTAATTGCAGACGCATCCACATGCATGTTTTCTGTGGTTCATCAAAAGAATGACGCACCAAGGTAGATGAAATGCATAACGAAGCCCAAAGCAAGAAGAACAATTCAGAAGATAATGCTGTAAGAAACTAAAATAGGTGGACCCTCTAGTAGGAAGGAAATAAAACGTTACCAAACTGATTCATGTTCGGCTTGTGCGGGAATACCAAACGAAACCATTTTGAACACACCTCCAATCTATGCGCTCGAATACTTGGTGTTATCGTGTCCGGCTGTCGTAACAAGCTACACCACTCCTGGCACGCTTCACGTTTTTTCCTGGTCTTCTCCACACCGATACTATTATTGCATTGATTTTTATAAATCTACTCAGCTAGATTGAAGGTCGCCAATTTTGCTTACCGTACTGGTGTTTCTGTCACACTGTGCAATGTTTTGTGTTCGACTACTTAGAGAAAGTGTTCGACAATGGAAAAATTTTAATTCTAGTGAAAAATCTCAAAGCAAAATGTCAGGACGCCTTATTTGAGCAAGCATTCCAATCTATTTCCATGTACCATCCACTGATATATGCGAAACAATCAGGTGAGTACCACCCCATATGCGTCCTCCTTTTGAGGTGTTGTGTCCCGTCTGTCCCACCTCACGTGGTTTAGTTTCCAGTGTTACCATACCGGAGGGACCGCGCGAGGACGCTAGCTCAGTTTCAACAAATCGCGGTGGCACGAGCAAGAACTGCGTGGGTCATGGTATGTTTTGTAACAACTGCATGAAAGCCACAGGAAATATCATCGGGACTATTCTGAAATTGCTTTCTATCATTGAATATGACTCAAGTCACCTCCTATGTGTGCCAATCGTTATCACAGCCCACCTCATTACGCTTGAGAACACTTTGAATCGTCCCCGTGGTGGTGCAAAGCTCTTCATGCCTTCACTGGTATCTCTGGTGTATAATCGAGAATCTTTGGTAAGTCCCAAAAACTGTGGTCCGTCTACTCTGTTAATGTGGGACAAAGCGTCCCTACTTCGGGTGTGGGGTAGAACGCACTAAATTACCAACTGTCCAATAGTAGATGTTGGTCTATCACAAAATGTCTCACCCAGTCACATGGGTGTAGAAGGACCGGTATGCATGCATCTGGGTGCATATTTACTTGCCAAACTCGTCCATCGTGAAAACGCTGGATGGTGCAGATGGTTGAGTTGGAATCAACCTACAGGGAAAGTTCCCCGATCGATACATGCGGTGTGTAGGACTGGTTAGAACGGAGACAGGCGTGCAAAAGCGAAACAGCAGTGCCTCATTACTGGGCTACTGCGGTAGAATTTTGGTTGCGCTTGGACAGGCGTAACTGGCCTGAGTAAGGAGTGTTCAATAGGTGCTTGGTATTATCCTAGCTAATGGCAAAAGCGAAAAGTTACTGTTTTATATTCTCGTAACTCATCGTATCAAATCTATACTGCCTTTGCTATCATGCTTACTAATCCACACAAGAGAAGTGCAACTCCGCCGTCGTGCTCGAATGAAGATGTCAATTTTCGTTCACCGCTGTTAATTATTTCTCGGTGATGCTTTCTTGTCTACTAATCCGCAGTGTTGGTGTAAAAATGCTGAAAATGCACCCATACGGGGGAGTAAAGTTTACTTTGATTTGAGTTGTAAATGCTGAAATATTTTGTTCTTCAATAGTAAAGTGGCGTGGATGATGGCAGATATTGTGTATAAAGAGCAGGGAGTTTCAAAGAAATATTATTATACTGTAGAACACTTCTGTCGAGAAGAAACAGAATTGTAAGACTGAAAATAACTGGATTATCTCTAATGCTGGCGTAAGTGAAACTATCTAGTTTTCTCATATCCTAGAATGCTTTGGTATTCCACGATTGTAGAGTCAAAGAATGCCTTTAGTTCTTCAACACAAACAGTGCCAATGTAAATGTAGGAATATATTTTCTCTACAACTGTCACGACATCAACATCAATAATTCCCACAAGTGTTTCTCTAATCGAAGATTTCAAGTTCGCAAATACATTGTTTGGTCCCCTTCTCTAAAGGTCACCGAAATTTGTGTCATATTGTTAGCACAAAATCCCACAATTTTCTGGTCATATTATTTTGTTCAAACCCATTCTTTAGAAATTTACAAATGGCGCCCGATGGGCCATCAGTAAGTGAATGCCGGTCTACTAACGACAAAGCCCAATGACGGTACGAAATATCTCACAGGGAGTGGGAACACCTTTACTTCCTTGTGACTTGATGCGTCTGCAAATACTGAAACGGATTTTAATTCCTTCCGTTATCTTGATGTTTTTCTCTGACCAATGGGAGCAGGATACTAGTTATTATTATTAGTATTATATTATTATTAATATTAGTGGTAATAGTAGTAGTATTGCCTCACCATTTTTGTAGGCACAAGCAAATTTCGGCTCAAACAATTTTTCTACCAACTTGCTGATACAATGCATGGAGTGGAAAGCATGCTTATAAAATACAACGTGATAAGAAAAGGTACCTTCTGAGGATGCTAACTTGGCTTCTGTGTTCCCGAACGTTGCTGATCGGAAATAATTATTTCAGGCTAGAAAATGTTGCCGCAAACCTTGCTACCTTATAACAATCCGATTTAATGTGCTTTATGAAATCTGGCGTGCCACCGTGAGCCATAGAAAATTCGGATTTGCATTTGTCACACGGAACATGCGAATCGTTGTCGCGTGTTGCCCTCTTAAACGATTCGCATGTCCCATGTGACAAATGCAAATCCGAACTTTCTATGGCTCACGGTGGCACGTCAGATTTCAGAAAGCACATTAAATCGGATCGTTATAAGGTAGCAGTGTTTGCGGCAGCATTTCCCAGCCTGAAATAATTATTGTTGGAAGTTTGTGAGTAGGGTAAAGATTGTAGAAAGTAGAAGTCACGATTAAAATTTACGCACAATATTATACCTCGACGGGGAGTCGAACCCCGGTCCGCGAATTTCCGGTCTGCTGCTCTACCACTTGAGCTACCGAGGGCTGACGACTAGGTGCGCAAATTTTAACACATGACTTCTGCTTGGTGCACGACGTATTGCCAATGGGCTCACAGTACCTGTTCTGATGTTGCAGATTGGCTCACTCACACGTCACTTCCCAATGGACCGAAGTACCTGTCCTTCAAATGTCCAAGGGGCGATGGTAGATTAATGTTGGAAGTTTGTGAGTAGGGTAAAGTTTGTAGAAATAATTATTTCCGATCAGCAACGTTCGGAAACACAGAAGGTAAGTTAGTGGCCCCAGAAGCCAACTTTTCTTATCACGCTGTATTTTATAAGCAATGCTTTCCATACTAACTACTTGTCATTCATATTTTCGCACCAATGAGCTTCGCGCTTTGTGCACTACGTGATTCTCCGTATCCGAGAGGATTAGATATTGCCTAGAAATGCAGCTTCTCAATTCCGTGCCAATGTAATATTGCCCCAACAGTAAATATGTTGGAATGAACGCTCATGGCCCCCCCTGAAACAAATTGGACAGTGTAGCCACATTCGTTTCCTGCAACGGCGATCATTACTGCGGCGGGAGAATAGGCTATGTGGCATCGAGTAGTCTTTAGGCGGTATAACTTTTAAATACTCCTTTTTTGAAACATCACATTTCATATTTTCAAGGCCTAGTTGTTAGAAATGCCTATTTTGCTAAGGTAGGTTGTTGGAAGGTAGCTTTCAGTCTACAAGAGCGTTGCCAATAATCACTGTCATTAGCTAGGATAATACCAAACACCTATTGAACACTCCTTACTCAGGCCAGTTACGCCTTCCCAACCGCAACCAAAATTCTACCGCAGTAGCCCAGTAATGAGGCACTGCTGTTTCGCTTTTGCACGCCTGTCTCCGTTCTAACCAGTCCTACACACCGCATGTATCGATCGGTGAACTTTCCCTGTAGGTTGATTCCAACTCAACCATCTGCACCATCCAGCGTTTTCACGATGGACGAGTTTGGCAAGTAAATATGCACCCAGATGCATGCATACCGGTCCTTCTACACCCATGTGACTGGGTGAGACATTTTGAGATAGACCAACATCTACTATTGGATAGCTGGTACTTTAGTGCGTTCTACCCCACACCCGAAGTAGGGACGCTTTGTCCCACATTAACAGAGCAGAGGAACCAAAGTTTTGGGATTTACCACATTATTTTTCATTCACTAACTTCATTCGTCGATAACAAGTTCTCTTCCTGTATATACCAGAGGTAGGGACATGTCCATTGTAATTCAAATTTGTATACAAATGGCAATTTTCGGGAGTCGTCAGCAGTGCGCATTCCATCGGATCTTGGTAGAGCTCGAACCCGCAACTCGACTGTTGGTAGTCCGTGGTTGAGACCACTGAGCTACGGAGGACGGCAACGACCATCGTGATTAATTTACTAGATGTGACGAATTTCTACCTATACCTATCCCATTCAAACGCCCCCTACTACTGTTCTGTAAATGGCAATTTGTTCTTAAACGCCAATGAATCTGATGGACCAAACTCAATGTTCCTAGGCAGAGCATTAACCAATCAAAAGAACCAAATGGATTCACTAGAAGAACTGGACGGCCAGCCAGTTGTTAAGCGAATAGGCTGTTTAATTTTGTATATTAGACCTAGTTGTCCGTTCGCGCATCTCCGCTGATTGGTTGACAGTTACTGGTTATTTCACAAGAATTTCTGCATCTGGAGATGTTGCTTTTTATGGGCTCAGCATGACAATATGCATCGAAGTACGGAAAGAGGTACGCTTTCGTCCGTCTTCACTGACTCACCTCTGTTGCCTAAATAATTTTGTCGAAGTTGGTTGAATCTTTAGAATATACTCAATTAGTCGGTGTGCGAATATTAGATGGCCAATTCGGCCTTTCGGAAATGATCTGCAGTGCGCGCCCCTGTTGTGTTTAGATCCCCGACTTCTGCTCTTACGTGTCTAATGTTAAGACTAAAAGGGGGACCGTAGCAACCCAAAAGACAAAACAGTTTCCGTGTAACTGAGACCGGGTTTGAAGAGCTCCATCACAATAATGAAATCGTTTTGTCCCTGAAAGACTGACGTTCGCTACGCTTGGATGCAACGAATATGAGCCTTCATGTCAGTAATCATTAGTGGGTACTACAGTTGAAGTGATTAACAATCTTTCTAGTGACCAGATGAGAGCACCACACGACCATCTAATGAGCAGTACGCTTGTGCATATTATGTAGACTGATAGTACAAGTCTTAGGTAAGTGCCCACCTTGTTCTTATCGATCATGATGAGTGGGGGAAACAAACCAGCTTCAAGTTCCAAGGATCAAGTGATGACCTCCTCGTTTCGCGATGAAAGATGTTGGGCACAGCCTTGTCGCATGTAGTGTTTACCCTCACACCTAGGGGCAGCCGTTATTCGACTGCGCATGTGAGGTTGTTTCCACTAGATATCTTTTATAAGACCTCCTTCCTATGCTGGTTTGAAACCGCGCCTTATGGTTGTGTCCAAATTATGTTCCCGTGCTTAGGGTTCATAAGACCAACCACGGTGTTATGGGTGCGAAAATTCTTCTAGCTTATAAAACATTATCTTTTGAGCTCCGTTTTAATTTCCTCTAGCGAGCAGTGTTGGTCTGAATCACTAGCCGCTGCTGATTTCTCATCTGGGAATAGTTCTTACATATATGAGATGTCGATAAGAACAACTGCTGCCTGGCAGCACACAAATTATCTACCGGGTAAAGCAGTCACAAATTGGCAGACCCAACCTGCCCATTTGTGAAAGGAATACAAACAATATGTGATATCAAATGCTCTTTATTGTATCGCAAGTCGATCATTATAGCAGTTTTTCGGCTTACTTATGGATAAAGGTGCATTCGCGTTCACATATCTTCTATGGTAGTGCGTTTGTGAATGCCTTTATCGATCCAGGAGATACTGTAGGGCGGTTGGTCATATGACACACGCTTTAAGTACTTTTAACTTACCATCTTACCTTTCGGTAAAAACACTACAATCCGGGGGCACTGGCAACGGTCTCTCTATATGCTTTTGCTGGAATGTGATCACAATTTCAATGTGCTGCCATGCATATTGACCTACAACTCATAATGAGGGCTATTGCGCTTTGCATTTCGAAAAACGATCTTCGATATCCCCTCAGTAGAACAGCCCTAATAATTCAACTTCAGTGAAATGCCCCTCAGTACTTGCGTGGCACATGTTTTGCACATGACACACTCGTTTCACTAACAGCTTCCCAACTGCAACGAAAGAGCTGATGCTGAACGCGCGCGCGTGCGCGTACATGCGAGCCCCAATGTGAATCGATGATGCGATATCAAAATTGTTGAATTATATCAGCTGGGGTAGCGGGTATGCTGTTTGCACTTCTCCGGTATATCCTACTGCAACTAAACAACTAATCGAATCTGTTAGACAAGAACAATCTCCTTCAAAATGACCACCCAATATCCTTCTTTACTTTGCAATATAAATAATTGGGTCATCATAGACAGAGTAGTTTGATTTCATATAAGTGTTATCAATTCCATCCAACATTGGAGTTGCCTACAACCCTCACATCCTGCAAGTCATAACATCCGAGTAACCTTTCTCCTGATGAGATACGCCAATCTTTTGAACCAACTACCATTGCGTAAATCTCGCCGCGTTCCGAACGATTCCAAAAATGGCTTAAACCGATTGTGAGGTCCATTGCAGCCAGTTTCCAAATCAGATAGTCGTCCACATGCCCGGAAAAACACTAGACTGCAGTTTCAGCCAGTTGGGCATCGTCAGTAGTGTGCACCCATCGGATCCGTCAGGATTCGAACCCATGACCACCAGCGGCTTGAACCGCCAGTCAGCAGCTTATGCCACTGGGCCACGGCGGACAGCTTCGGACCGTCATGATTTACAAGCTAACTGCGGTTCAAGCCGCTGGTGGTCATGGGTTCGAATCCTGACGGATCCGATGGATGCGCACTACTGACGATGCCCAACTGGCTGAAACTGCAGTCTAGTGTTTTTCCGGACATGTGGACGACTATCTGATTTCGAAACTGGCTGCGATGGACCTTACATAATTACATCAAAATCCCCTACTCATAAGTACATTAAACCGATTGTGTTGAAGGCACTCGGCTCCAAGCAATCTCAACACATTAATGAGATCTGGCCTAAACAACTTGAAATAAACGTCCACACTACTTTTCCTTCATTTATCATTTTATGCATACAAGAAAACTTTTGCCTTTTTCCCCTACTCTTCCCCTCCTCAGCACTGACTGTCCCTAGGTTTCGCTAAGCAGTTACTTAGCGAATAGTGGCAAAAACAATCCTGCTAAATGAATGCGTTTCCAGCCATCGGGTCGCTGATCTACGAAAGAATTAATAACAAAACTTTAAACAGGGAAGGTTGAGAAAATACATAACTCGGAAATATTTCCTTACGTTTTGGGAGACCGAAACTGGAAGATAACTTCTATCGACGACTGAATGCTCCCAACTAGCGATCATATACTGCTTACCGGTTAACACAAACACTTATTTACCTATCTAAGTATGTAAAAATACAACCGTAGAATGCTAGTATAAAATGTTTGGTCCTATTGCACGGATACCGCGTCTCTACTAATAAGACGGACCTGAACAGAAACTACATTAAAGCACGAAGTTATCAGTCCCGTTGAGCGTGCACAGGGATTGACGCGCTCACAATAAGTCAGTACAAATTCATACAATTTTAGACTATATTTTTCACGAAAAATAGAACTGTTTGGTAATACCAACGGCCTTGGAAAGGCGTTAGGAACGCGGTGAATTTCGTTTGAGACATCAAAGCACATATTGTAGAGTAAATTAAGCTCATTTTCTGTTCGAACTTGTTTGAATAAATTGGCTGTGTCTGTTAAAACGAATGCGTCCATTTTCGTCCATGTCTGGACTTTCGTTGTGCCCGCAAGTGAACACAATGTCGAAATGGAGTTTGGCAAATGCGCACGAAAGTTGCACAAATGGAAGGTGCGACGGAGCTCTGAAGTATCTACTGACACACGAAATTTGTCTCGAAGAGAGGAGGGACACACACGCAATAGTATGTATATGTATATATAACCGGAATTTCTAAGCTGCGTAGGTTGAAATAATTCCGTCACGTGTGGCAGACCTCTCGTTGGACTGATACGGACGATACGTGCTGTTGTAGCTTGGTGAATAGTTCATGCCATCGTTCATGCTCTGACCCTTACGGGCGCCATACGGAGATTGGTTATACTCGCTTTCCGTACGCATACAATACATATAAAAAGGCCCATTTTCATTAATCACAGGTCTACCAGTTTTCCATTCGTAATAGATGCATGTAACGTCGGGTAACTCACTGGGAAAGCTGCTGCTCCTGGTAGACAATTTTGGGCTGCGCGACGCTGACTGAACCGGTACGGCGTGAACGGCCGGCTGTGTTTGCAGCATGGGTGGTGGGATGCTTTCACGAACTCGAGGCTTCTCCACATACGTCGTGTCTGGTTTCTGTACTTTGACTGTATGGTCCTCATCCTCCTCTTCCTCGGACGAGGGAACTTCTTCAAACACAACGTTGGCCAGCGAACGTCTTAAGTCGTCCGTCTGAGACACTGGTACCACACCGATGTAGGATGGATCACGAACCATCTTCTCGGGATCGTTCATTGCACCACGTACATAATTTTCGAAGCGTGACGCCTCCTCTTTCCCTTTGCATTTGTACACTTCATAGTAACGTTTGTCGCTTTTCTCCGAGAGTATACTCAAAACAAAGTACTCTGGTTTTTTCTTGCTTCGTTGTATATCCTGAATCTCACGGTAGTACAGGTAAGGCCGAAATGGAGTTTTACCACCCGATTTGCTCGGTTCGATGGTGAACCGGTCTTCCAGAATGTTGGCCGTTCCGTGCGCCTGTCTCTTCCTGGTGTGCTTATTCATCACATGTTCCGCAGTGGTCTTCAGGAATGGCTCGCTCGGTTTCAAGATCTCACGGTACACAGTGCATACATGTGTGTTGAAGAACAACTTTTGGTTCGTCGCCGTGTGGATAAGCTGGCCATCAATGTATTGCGAGCCCCGCGGGAGCGCATTAGCCTGACTTTTCCGATTCCTGTGCATTGCAGATACTCCAACTCGCCCGCTTCCGAGTTTGCAACTCTACTTGTAAGTCGTCTTAAACCCTAGTGTCGTGCTCACACTGATGTGCCAATCGCAATGTGCTCAGTCGATAAGGGTGCACGATGCGTAAGTTGGCTGCGGGCGTCGTATCACACCCACACAGGCACAGACACGTAAGTACCACCACATCTTTAAGCCAACGATGCAGGCAGTGACCTAATGGTTGGCACGCATAAATGCGCCGGTGAGAGATAGGCAGACATACCGAGAGATGTATAAACGTTTTAGATCCGTGCTCAGAGTACAGCAATCCAGCTATCTCATGGCCAGACAATGCGCACCATAAAAGCCAACTCATGTGAGCGTATAGGCATGCGCAACATGCCAATTGGTCAGATGGAACTGTGCCGACTGATACGGTTGATTTCAAAATGCCCTCGGAAAAACCATGGTGCACTGAAAAGTTCAGTTCAGTTTAGTTGAACAACTGCGATCCAAGCACCGAAGTGCAGATGATCCAGTTGCCATGACTCACATCGAAAGAATAACAATAAATAAAAACAGTTAGTGGGGTTGAATGCAAATACATTAAAAGTGTAAGTTAACCACTCAAGGGACTAGACAAAAGTGGTCAACCTACAGAGTTAGTATGCCAAAACTTAACCTCACCCGTTGTGAGTAGTATAGTACGTACTTTATTCGCACATAGACGCGCTTCGAACACATTAGACGGGGTCTCACTCAACGGCAAACGCAGCTGAACCACACGGTGTTAAAATAAATCAGGACGTAGTTTACATTTCGCAAGCTAACCCATATTTGTGTAGAAAAGATCAATCATTGTTTCTTCTTCTTATTCCAAATGTAACTGAGAAACTCCTCTGAGCATAAGCTTCATTATTCAGCATTTTTGGACATTTTCCACGATAAATGATTTTAGTTGCATAAAAAAATACCCGACATCACTCTCTTTTGCTGCTTCCGTGGCTTCCATGTCATCTACACTCAGTCCTTCTTCATCATTAAGCGATTATTGTTCGTTCTCCGTGGGGTTGTACCGCAGTCAGTATCTCTTTGAAAGCAGCATCTGAGTCTGGTTCAATGTAGATTGTCAAGTTAGCATCCATTTCAACAAACGCTTGTGTATCTATTCCCTCAACGTCTGTATTTGGAGACAGAATGTTCATTAGACCAACAACATCCTGCTACAGTTTTTCAAGTATTTCTGTATTTTCTCTGGCTGAAATTCGTGCCAAACGGAACGTATCTAAAACACAGCGTCATGAGCCATAACTGAAGCAGTAGATCAAGTTCTTGCAATATGCAGATAATTGGGATTCATTTTTGCTATAGGTCATTGTATGCGATTGGCTCGTTAATGCGTTTGAAAGAATTTGCTGACTCTTTGATTCAGTGGTTGAATTGTTGGGATTATATTTGGAAGCAGCTATTTTGTGTAATATTTGTAAGATTATCCGCAAGAATATGACTAGGACAATTATCCAGTCAATAGAAGAAATCGTTACTTTTTTATCATTTCTCGTGCGAGTTTTCCTATCCACCCGTCAAATATGACTGCAGTCATTCATGCGGATTTGTTAGCTCTTCAGAGGACTGGAAGATTTTCAGGATACCGAATCTTGAGTACACGTGGTCTAGTTGACTTGCCAAGGATAAAAGTGTAGGGCTCATCTCCACTTGAGCTAGCACGGCATAAATGTGAAACGTTTTAGAAATGTAGCCCACTCTTACATATGTCACCCTTATTAACAAAGTAATTGTTTGACTAAGGATTCGTGGAAATTTATCCAGATGAACTGCATCTGGGCGGCCCACATGGTGTAGGCTCCTGTAATGATAACGGTGAGCAGTTACTTCATTTGTGTGGGGAAGCTCGCTTATTTCTTGCGAGCACTAATTTCCGACACAACACCCGCCGGAGGGTGACTGGGTTCCCACCAGTCTCGAACCAGCTATGGACTCAAATCCACGACATTGCTATCAGTCACCGCTTGAGAGACTGCGTCCAGAACTGTCGCCCGATTTGGAGCACATGTGTGGACACCGACCATGCACTTGTATGGGCTGACCTGCGTGTGAGTTTTGGCAGACGCCCAAGACGACCTTGTGAGCGCATTGACACCAGCCAACTGGCTAAGCCAGCTATTATGAATGTCTATAAAATATGCTGTCATGCGAGTTGGGTAACCGCACACTGGATGCAATTGGAGCTCACTGGTCTCATATTCACCATATCTTACAAGCAGCAGGGAAATCCTCATGTGGTAAGTCTGATCGCCAACATGGACCTTAAATCTCTTCGCAGTCTCTGGAACTTATCCATACTCTCCGGCATATTCCGGCTGGAAGCGGACACAATGAATCTCACGAAGAGCTCCGGGCAAAACTCCGTGCTAGCCTGAAGAGACAAACGCGAATCATGGTGGTCTCATCGTATTACAGAGATGGAAATGGCCACTGCATTTGGTAACCACGGTAATTTATTCCGGCTGTTACGAGAAACGGGCATCAGAAGACTTGGTGTTAGTGAAACTACACGTGACGAGAGTGGACAGCCTATCCACAACTTGTCAAAACGCTTGGAGCGTTGGGCTAAGCATTTGAAATGTAATTTAATCGGTCAGGATAGTCAGATTTCTCGCCTGCCACTGATCGTCCTGCTCCCTGGACTATCCATTTGGATGCACCCGCTCGCTCAGAAGTCGAACCTGAGATCGGATTGTTGAAGTTAAATAAAGCCGCAGAACCAGATGATCTTCCTCCAGCCCTCTTCAAATTCGGGGATCTGCTCTTGTGGATAAATTTCAAGAGCTACTAGTGAAGCTATGTGAGCAGGAAACTGTCCCAACCGATTGGCACCGGTCCGTCATAGTCCCAATTTTCAAGGGAGGCTCAAGTTCGGAATGCGGCAACCGTAGAGGAATCAGTCTGCTCCCCATAGCCACCAAATTACTCGCTTCTGTCATCTTTCACAGACTGACTGGCACTCGTGAAAGCCATATGCGTAAAAAACAAGCCGAGTTTGGTCAAGGTTGTGGCTGCACTAACCATATCTTCACTTTGCTTGCGTTGTTGGAGCACCATCACATATAGTGACGGACCATCGTTCTCGTGTTCCTCGACATCAAGATAGCATTCGATTCGGTGGATAGACGTGCACTTTGGGATTGTCTACTCCTGAAAGGTGTGAACAAAAATACGTAAATACTATCTGAGAATTATACGTACGTAGCTCAGGCAGAGAGAGCGCTTACGGCAAACTGTCGTCGCCGTTTAATATCTCCAGCAGTGTGAGACAATGATGCTCGCGGTCACCTTTCCTCTTCAACTTCGCTATTGACAAAGTCATGGAAATCGCGTTTACAGGACACGACTTAGAAAACTTGGTGCCATTCCCAGGAGGACGACTTCTTGATTTGGAATATGCTGACGATTTTGCCCTAATCTACAACAGCTCAAGAACGTGCTAAGCGACACTGGGCAGATTAGCACTGGCTATCCGTTACTTCACGCTTTGTTTCGCACCATCGAAGTACTAAACGTTTCTCCAAGGTTGGCCTGGACCGCCTCCTTCGCTGACCCTTGGTGGGGATAAGTTCTAAGTCCTTCGAAAATTCAACTACATGGGAAGTTGTAACAGGGCCGTGGGATTGAAGATGAGATCACGAAGCGTATAGAAAAGCTGGAGGCACTTTTGCTCACGTTTGCCACTTATGGCGCCGGCGCGACATCACTCTCGCCCTGAAGGGTAGAGTGTACAATGCAGCAGTACGTTCGACCCTATTGTCCGGTTGTGAAATCTGGCCTCTTAGATCAGCGGACATAGATGCTAGTTACGTTCGACCATCGGTGCCTTCGCAGTTTGACTCACGTCTGATGGAAACACCGCGTGAGCAACGAGCGTGTTTGACGCTTTGTTCATGGTCCAGGGAAAGGAAATGAACCGCTCAGCACAGTTATTTCACGCACCAGGCTCCAATGGCTCGGCCACGTGTAATGCATGCCAGACTACCGACTCCCGCGACGTGCTTTGTTTGAGCGCCGAAGATGTGGATGGAAGAATAGGAGTGGCTAAGCGATGACTTGGTCGAGAGAATGAAGGCCTCGTTTAGAGCTTCTCGGCTCCCTGGTTGGGGTCCGAACGATGATGAACACATTTGGCTGGATACACTTATGATTTGGCTAGGAGTCGGCCTCGGTGACGTTCGTGCTGTGAGTTTCTTTGTCCCACCCCATCCGTCTTAGTCTTCCCATTCAACCACCATCCCACTACTTAGGCTTATATAATTTTGCATGGTAGATATTTTTGATGCACAGTAGCCGTCTGGTAGCTTACCGGAACGATGTCTATCCGTTACTGGTAGCTCAGTTGGCTTGCGCCTGTTGCATTTCCCTTCTTTATGTATTACGGCACAGTAGCTGAGGTGTTTCTCACATCTAGCCAAGGAGTATAATAATGGTGAGGACTTTAGAACAAGGCTCCTGCAAGGCATCGTTCGTAGAATAGACCGCACTCGCAGGCGTTAAAATTGTCACTATCGCTGAAACCATGGCTGAAGTCGGGAATTTTTTCGGTGTTATCTTTAATAAACTCTTCATAGACTTCGTTGGATTCTCCGCATATGACTTCTTGGTAAATGTTATTTCCCAGTTCAAATTTCTCAAATGAACCATTGGGTGCTTTCAAATCTGCAACCCCAGCTTCTTGTGAAATTTCTAAACAATTTCTTGAATCACCCGCCCGGATATTCGAGCATTAAGTGCTCTAATTTGGTTGAATCAATTCAGCGTATCCTCACTGAAGTAATCGGGGAAAGTTTTCCGCCTTTTCCGCTGTAGATCTCCTCTTTCATTATCATATCTCTCCAAATACTCATGATTCTACTGTAGGATTGTCCTAACTGTTGTCTTGCTAACACTAAACTGTTCTACCGTCTAGTTTGGTTGCTGCTTTCCAGCAAATGTAGCTAATTAATCTTCTCCATCAGCTTTTATTCTTAGAGCTTTCCCTTGGGCCATAATGCTTCGATAGGCCTGATGGCCGATCCCGAATTGTTTAAAGCACGGAATGGATCACAGATCTAGTGTGCTATTTACAGAAAGTCAATTACGTACGACAACAAACCTTACTTGTCTTCCCTCTCAGAGAGACAACAACTAGTGCAGTAAAGCGTTTACCGGTCCGTGGGCGTAAAACTCAAGGTCAGTATGATCCAAGAGACTAATAAACAAGTGTTGAACGAATTAGCTTAGAACCGATTGGTCGAGGAACATTTATTTTCGGCAGAGGTATGTATGGCTCGAGAACTGAGCAGTACAAACGTTCTGTTGTAACACTTATTTCCCTCTGCTCGCTGTCCCTGACAACTGTTGTGCTGCTGCTTCGCTACCCTGTGAGACCGCGACTGCCTGCCTTCTCAGCCACGCGCCCAGCCAACCGAAGGAATACAAAAGGCCAGAACTCGGTAGACAAGGAGTATCTTTGCATAGGATAGGTTAACTCTATTTCTAGGTAACCGAAACATGCTAATTTAGGACGTCAAGATCGCACACTATTCTGTAGCTAGTTTTCAGCCAGTGTGAGTGAGTCCCACTCCATGGGTTAATCATATTAAGGGAATAGTTCCATTCCTTTGAGGCGAGCTGATATTTGCTGGCCGATCACTTCTCACTCGATTCCCAAGTTCAGCTCCGCTTGCGCCAAGGCCAAACGAATACCCCGACATAATAGTAAACTAATGGCGCAGTAAATGCTCTGGGAACTCAGTCAAGGACCGTACGCCCAGTACTTGTCAGTGTTTGTGTTGTTATAGTGATTGTATGGTGCGCTGAGGCTGGTGGTGGCTAGATCCTGACAGATGGTCTACCCGCTGCTCCTACTGTTGCGCCATATTCTCATATCCTGGGCGCCTCCACGTAGCGACCGCTGGGTGGGAGTTGGATTTTGCCCTTCTCCCTGCTAAGCTCCAGGACACCAATCCGCATGAGTCGGCTAACTGACCATATGCTAGACCCGCTGCCTTTCGGGTGTTCATTTGATCGAAGGCTTTGGCTGAGGACCCGAGTCGTTTTCCTGTCAGGATTGGGCGCCCTGGCAGTATCCTAGTCCATCCTCTCCGGAGGTTAGGAAGTGGTCGATGGCCCACTTCCCGTAAAACCTAGCCATGGGAGACAACAGGTTTACGGGTTAGAAGCTCACAGCTCGATTGGCGTAAAGCACGAGGGCCACGCATTCTCTGACGGTGGGAGAACACTTCCGGGTGTTCAATGGTTTGCTACTGCCCGCCTCAAGCCAGGCAGCCCCTGGTCAAATTGGTGCAAACCCGCCAAAACCCACCTGCGTCTGACCGTGGTCGCAGGTGCGTATCCTACTACGGTCGTAAAACATATATAAAAAGTTCCAGAACCTCAAAGGTTGCGTGTGACGGCCGTCAAGCAGATCCCAATCTGTCTCTGCAATCACATTCCCGAGCTGGATCTGCTCCCCACTGCCTTGTGGGTCAGGCTATTGAGCCAAAGGCTCCGGGTGGAGTCCCTCAAGCAAACCTCCGAAGCACAATGACCACCTCGCGTGCGATTGCCCATTAATGCAATCGTATGCCTGCGCAAAGCACTCAACGTCGGGTGTTGGAACGTGCGCACACTAATGGACCGGAACTCCAGCGAGCGCCCGGAGCGACGCACTGCACTGGTCGCGATGGAGTTGGCGCGCTCCCACATCGATATTGCGGCGCTCAGTGAAACTCAGCTCGCTGAGCAAGGCAGGTTACATGAAGCAGGTGCTGGCTACACATTCTACTGGGTGGGCAACGCCGCCTCAGCACCACGTGAACATGGGGTCGGATTTGCAATATCCGATCGCCTCCATGGCCAGCTGGTGGGTGAACCAACTGGCATCAGCGCGCGACTGATGACTGTTCGCCTACGACTCGGAAGAGGTAAGTTTGCTACTTCTATAAGCACATACGGTCCGACCATGTGTTATCCTGATGACACGCGTGATAAGTTCTACACTGAGCTATCCTCCGTGATACGGTCTGTGCCGAGGAGTGACCGACTATTTCTGCTGGGTGATTGCAACGCGCACGTTGGGCGTGATGCATCTGTGTGGACAGATGTTATCGGTTCGCATTGCATTGCTTCAGCGAATGCGAACGGTGACAGTTTGCTCTCACTATGTGCCACTCACAGCCTGACGATCACGAACACTCGGTTTGCACTGAGTGCGAGTGATATAGCAACTT
Source organism: Dicrocoelium dendriticum (assembly GCA_944474145.2). Classification (NCBI taxonomy): domain Eukaryota; kingdom Metazoa; phylum Platyhelminthes; class Trematoda; order Plagiorchiida; family Dicrocoeliidae; genus Dicrocoelium; species Dicrocoelium dendriticum. Next base: position 48,772,976 of record OX104062.1, read on the forward strand.
GGACGCACCCACGGGGTGGTCACGCTCACCTGCTCGATCATGTCATCGTACGTCAGCGTGATATGCGTGAAGTGCGCATGACACGTGTACTGCGTGGAGCTGAGTGTGGCACTGATCACATATTGGTTGGGACCAAACTGTACATATATTTTCGTAAAGCAATGTATTGCACTGCCGCCGTGAATCGGCGTAAATTTAACATTCTCTCCCTCGGTACTGTGGCGATAGGTACTGAGCTGGAGAAGGCGATGGCTGCACGCTTGTGTGATATGGAATGCATAGCCACAGTGGGCGACCTGTAGCACCACATTTTCGACCAGGTGACAGCTGCTGCCGAGGAGACCATTGGGCACGCAAACTGTAAGCGGCCTGATTGGTTTGATGACAACAATGTGACGATTGGCGCATTGGTGTCAGAGAAAAATGCAGCATTTGCTGCACATGTTGCAGACCCCAGTGACTTGGGGAAGAGTAGTCAGTTTCGCAAACTTCAACGGCGACTGACCCGAGAGCTCCGTCGCATTAAAAATGCATGGTGGACGGAGAAGGCGAATCAGATAGAATGCTACGCCGAACGCCGCCAACACAAGGAATTCTTTGACTCCTTGAAGGCGGTGTATAGACCGAGATTGGAGCCGCTCAGGACACTGATCGATGGTAGTTCAGGCGCTGCCTGTACCCAGACTGCAGACATAATGCAGATCTGGCGAAAACACTTTGACTGTCTCTTGAACAACCGTTCAGAGATCGACTGGCCTACATTGAACGGCCTGAAGCAGCACGATGTGAAGGTGAATCTGGCGGATACGCCGACACTGGATGAGACGCAGAGAGCACTTGCTCAGATGCGAAACGGCAAATGTGCCGGAGGTGACGGGATCCTACCTGAAGTATTGAAACACGGTGGACCCTCGCTGTTGACTGCGCTGCACCACTTGGCGCAACGTGTATGGATTGAGGAGGAGATGCCTGCTGAGCTGAAGGATGCCCTTGTGCTACCACTGTACAATTGCAAAGATAGCAAGCAATGTTGCACGAATTATCGTGGCATCAGCTTGCTGAGTTGTGTGGGCAAGGTGATTGCCCGAATCCTGCTCAACCGCCCCGTCAGTCAAGTTGTGGAACCAAACGTGGCGGAAGAGCAGTGTGGATTCCGTTCGGGTCGCAGCACTATAGATATGGTGTTTGCGGCTCGTCATTTGCAGGAGTAGTGCAGAGAACGACACCAGCCATTGTACTCGCTTTTTGTTGATTTCACCAAGGCATTTGATACGGTGAACCGCGAGGCATTGTGGCTGGTGTGGGTAAGTTTGGTTGCCCGCGTAAGTTTGTAAGTTTAATTGAATGTCTGCAGAGTGGTATGCGAGCGAGGGTGCAGCTGAGTGGAGAGACCTCGGCTGAGTTTGCAGTTGTCACTGGTGTGAAGCAAGGCTATGTCTTAGCTCCTGCCCTGTTTAATAAATGTCTTCATGCAATGTTGTCTTATGCTTTCGATGCGGCTTGTGCTTACGGTGTTCGTGTGGAGCACCGTATTGATGGTGGGTTGTTGAACATCCGTCGTTCTGGTGCGAGAACTCTAGTCTGTGAGAAAACTATCCGTATGTTGCTGTTTGCTGACGACTGTGCGTTGTTTGCACACAGCGCTGATGAGTTGCAGCACATGACTAATGCTCTGGCTTCGACAGCTGCAAAATTTGGGCTCACCATCCACACAAGCAAAACTGTCTGTCTCTTTCAGCCTTCACCGGAGGTGCAATCTTCAATATTGCTGTGAATCAGCATTGGTGCTGAAGTATTGGAAACGACCTCCCGTTTCAGCTACCTTGGGAGTGTGATATCGACTGATCAGCAGCTACACGTTGAGTTGCGTATTCGCGTGTCGAAAGCAGCAGCGTCATTCGGGAAGCTTGAGTACCGAGTGTGGAACAACCATCAGCTTATCATTGGCACGAAGCTGATGGTGTACAAATCCATGGTACTGTCCGTTCTTCTATACGGCAGTGAAACATGGATGATGTACCGTTGGAATGTGCGATATCTCGAGTGGTTCCATCAGCAGTGTCTGCGACGGATTTTGCGGATCGACTGGGGCGCCAGATTTGCGGACACGGAAGTGTTGCGCCGAAGTGGGATGTATGCAGTGGACGGCATACTTTTACTGTGACACCTGAGATGGCTCGGTCATGTGAGCCGTATGGATTTGACGCGGATACCGAAAAAACTTTTATACGGTCAGCTGAGTACTGGGAAGCGACGCGTGGAAAAACCAGAGTTACGTTACCAGGACATGATAAAAGTGAGCCTCACACGTTGTAATCTTGATTGCAGGTCATGGGAATCGAAGGCGGTTGATCGTGGTGCATGGCGCGATCTAATCACGAAGGCGGTTGCTGAAGTGCGGGAGAAAGCCCTCATGCATGCAGAGAAGAAGCGGCAAGTGCGGAAGCGGCAAGCACTGATGAATTGTACTCCATCGACATCGAGCGCATTGTGCTGTAGAACATGCGGTCGCGAGGGCCTTAGTCAGGCAGGTCTAGTGAGCCATGTGAGAGGTCACTCGGTACCACTTCCGAAGCGACGACGGGTCCAGTAGTGAACGTAGGCAGCACCGGCGCAGCGTTTGTAGGCACGCTGAATTCGATTTACTAACCGCGTGCTTACATGCTAAGTCTCTTTATTTCAGGTGGTGGGTTTTCGGTTCTCTCCTAATGCCTTTCTTCCTCATATAAATGTCTAGTGGGCCATAAGCTAGGTCCTTTGGGGCCACTACAGAAGCGACGACGGGTCCTGCAGAGAATTACTGCGAGCCGGCGCAGTGTTTGTAGGCATGCTGAATTCGATTTACTAACCGCGTGCTTGCATGCTAGGTCTCTTTATTTCAGGTGGTGGGTTTTCAATTTTGTTCCAATGCTTTACTTTCTCATATAAATATTTCCCTGTACTCTATTCCATTAACTTGCACACATCGCTTCAGTTAATTGTGTTGGATTTCCGTAGCATATCTGTGTTCGTGGCATTCCGTGAACTATATTTCCTGACCTCGTGCACTTAGCTAGGATTTGTTTGTAAACAACTTATTACATATGCTATTTAATTAAGGTTTATATCACCGTTTCCTTATGCATTACTCGAGTTTTTCTCTTTTTCTTTCTCTCTCTCTCTCTCTGAAGTGTTTGGCTGTTGTTTGATATCCCCGGTGTGGATGCGCTTGATGTGCATGTTGACAAGGTGCCTACCTCTCTATTACCCACTACCTCGTCCATACTGGCTCCAGGAGACAGTTAGTGGTTGCTGGAGGGGACAGGATACACGGTCCTTGTGGCCGTGTTAGGATCAAAGAGTGGTTCCATGCAGTCAGTGTGGAGCGGACTACGGTCCAGCCACCGCCTTGTGTGCGCTTGATTCCCAAATACAGTGTGCTTGTGTTTGCCTGTGAAGGAGTGTGGGCCGGCTCCGTTGATGAAACGTGGTTCCCATCCGCATGGCTTCCGGTCTTATTCCTTCGGGTTTACACTGGATATGGGGTGTGTGGTTGGAGCTGTGGGTGGTGCAGCGCAAGCCATCCATGGTCCCTCTGTAGGCGCAGGCGTCCTGTGGCTTGCCACAGTGACAGGCAAATCCGAAACCGGATGCCGCCAACCATGGTTCCTCAGATGATGGAAACGTACAGATGGGAAATATCCAAGGTTGAGAGTCCTAATGACAAGAGGTGTTTTGCTGACGCGGGATAGATCCTCTATTGTCTAAGGTGAACGGATACTGTGGAATATAGGAGATTGCTGAGAGTGCAGTTGGTGCGTAGTTTATGATGGCCGCTGCGTGATCACCGATGCCAAATTTATCAATTTTGTTTTGTTAGGTTTGGACCATCCGATGTGCGTGACCGAAAGCAATATCCATCACGTAAATAGTAGCGTCCCGGCAAATGAGCAGATCTGGCCTGATGTAAGTCGTGGATATGAGAATGCCTGGTTCTGAGATTACCGCAGCTCCCCGACGGCGTAGAATCGTTGCAAGTTGATTGGCAATGTCATTGTGCCGTTTGCGGCGTGCATCATGGGTTACGCTGCAAGATTGGAGCACATGAGAGATTGCTACTTGTTGCCCACATGCATAGCGGCAATTGAGATTAGATGGGAACGCGGTTGTCTACCTCTGGCACGTCTGACTTCTGCAGGACGGAGGCCTGCGCATAATTGAGTTGGCCTGATAAATAGGCGCGGGAAGACGCGTGCAGATTGCTGGAGTCACCGATGAGCAATTAGATACGTAAAGATTGATGTGGATGGTTCCTTCAGGGGTAGTAAGTAACGGAGTCTTCCATGTCTCCTTCGCTGAGGATTTATCCGTCACAGTTTTCCCACTTACGATGAGTGGCGAATTAGCTAGCCGATGTATCGCAGAGGTAGAGGGGTCCCGAATGGCTCAGCTCAGGATCGCATTCGGGTTGGAAAGATGTCACTCCAGTCTATCCCCCCTAAGTAATGGCGAAATGGCTGAGAGACTAGGAAGGCCTAAGCCATGGTCAAAGACTGATGCATGGAAAAATGCGACGACTGTATCCTTGGGTAATCTTAACCATTTGCGAACGTTAGCCCTGATTAATTTGTCCACGGTTTTGAGTGTGTAAGGATGTATTACTGCGAGCGAGGGGTTCTGTCGTGGAATGAAAAAGCTTCTGAGAATTTCGATCCGTCGGTATGGTTTTATTGGTGCTTGCGAAGTTTCCTGGACTTGCTGACGCAGCTCATCGAGGGCGTAAGACAGTATCTTGCCGTGCCAGTTAACTGGCACGGTAAACTCAGCAACTTAGATGAATCCGTCGGTTCGACTGATGGAAGATTCACCGATCTTATTTGAAGGTCAAAAGTGTCCAATATAGCTTACTGCTTGGATCTATCCATGAGGATATTTGCCATTTTAGTTTGCATCTGGTTCATGCGAAGGTCAACAAGCTGGAAGTCACTGCTAAAAGTTAGGAGCCATTCCCTTGTGCATCGTTGTTTTCCGTTATTATGACCCCTTTTTCCGCGTATGCAATTTAATCAACCAGGCCTGCGGTAAACATCCATCGACAGGTGGCTGGTTTTCGAATAGCTTCGTCTAGCGTCATGAAGAAATCTAGGGGTGACAGTGTCTAATGCTACGCTCCGTATGAATGCGCACCTCCCGAAACGTTGAAATCGCCGCGAAATAGCGGGAAGACAAGTAATAAATAAAAGAGTTAGGGACTCCAAAAGTAGAAGCAGCTTTAATTAGGCAGTCCCGCGAGATGGTATCATAGACCTTTGAAATGTCTACAATATTGTATGATCCCAACCGATCTGTAGATTAGTCGCAATTCTACAGACTTCTCCAGTCCCTCAACCGGGATAATTTTTTCATGGTCAGTATTGTTAAAGAGTCTGTGTCAGAGTTTCCGACAAATATTTTAACATGTATAGACATACTCGCGCCATTGAAACGAAAGCTAGTTCCAGCAAATAGAACGACCTGCAAATTTACACCAGCAGTATGTCGCAAACTTCAAGCTAGACTATAACAAAACTGACTACTTCTTCATGATCATACGTATGAATAGTCTTTGCAATAAGCTCTTTACAGAAAACTAGCTGCGACATATAGCTGAAGAACGACTGACAATTTCCAATTGCCGTAAGACACCCGCGCTCACACAACTGCTACAGTCAAGAAATCTTAAACGTACCGATGGCATCCCCATCCCAATCCGCCACAAAGATGTAAGTATCCTTAACCAAATTTGCATGTGTGAGACGTTCAGTGAATAATTTGCTTCCTCACTTATTAACCATCCCGAGCCTGTAGATATCAACCCGACGAATTACACTGACCGCATAATGTCGGAGATAAGTATAGCTACCGCAGAGGTTAAATCCAGCCTAGAATCAGTTCGACCCTCTATCTTTGTCGGGCCGGATGACATTCCCCTAATTTGACTCACGCATGGTGACGAAGACAACCGCATTTTAATTTTTAAAATGTTCAGCCTTTTTCTAACATATAACCATTTACCACCCCCAATGGAAACATTCAATCCTCATTCCACAACACAAAAGCCGTGCACGAAACGAAGCGGGTAACTATCGATCCAATAATCACAACTCCATTTTTAGAGTATTTAAAAGACTAAACAACAAGTATGTTCTTGGTTAGCTTATGACCTACAGACTCCTACATGACCAACAACCTGGATTTATGAGTAAACGCTCATGTAATACCTGCCAGTCAGAGTTTCTAGACTACATTAGGTCGGCTGTAAATGCCAAAATGTCGGTATTGGTCATCTTGCTTTATTTGCACAAGGCCTCTGATTATGTTCCGCATAAGCGACTTTTGTTGAAGCTTAACTCATTCGGAGTCCGTGACTCACTCCTGGTTTGGTTTGCTCCATTTTTACAGGGTCGCAGTCAGAATGTTTTACCAAATAACCTGAAAGCATAACTACGTGTTATAACGAGTGGAGGACTGCAAGGTAGCGTACTTGGTCCCGCTCCGTTCCTCGTCTATATCAATGACCTTTTCGAGAAAATCAAATCCGTTAAACCGTTTCTAATTGTGGAGCACATGAAATTCCTCTACGCATTTCCTCCAGAACATTTGCAGATAGTCTTCTAAACTATTCAAAAGGATCTGATTTTCCTTGAACTCTGGTCAAACGAATGGTTAATTAAATTCTCCGGGCACAACTCCCGCGTACTCAGTCTTAGATGTAACATCCCAGCAGGAAGTTTAAGTGCCGAACCAATCTCTATCACTCAATTCGTCCGTGACCTAAGCTTAAGCTATAATGAATTAAAAGACTTCTCAACTCACACTCAACAACAGTTCTCAAAGGCAAGACGTGCTTAGGGTTAATCAACAACTCAATAATCTGACTCAAAAACAAGATAGCTCTGTATTTGATTTGTGTACGTCCATTTTGGCAGTCCTGTCAAATCATTTACCATCGCATGAGCAAAAGTGATCTCTTATCACTGGAACGTCTGCAGTGGTCCTTCACTAAAATCCTTATGAGTGAATCGTCGCTAGCAACATATCACGATAGATGTAAATTACTGAGCATCGATCCTCTGTGGTTACGAAGACTGAAGCTGAACTTAGTATGCTTCTACAAACTGATAAACAACCTCAGCTTCAGCTCAAGCCCACAGCTGAACTTTAGCGAGGTTAATGAATACAACTTAAGGAACCAAGAAATTATTCTCCACCAACAAAAGTTCACATTGCAACTTTGCGCAAACTTCTTCGTACTTCGATAGTCGGCAAGCTGGAACCGACAGCCGCACTCAGTAAGAGCTAGTTTGGCTAGCGGTCAATTCAAAACTGAATTTAGTCAATTCCCACTCTTACCGAACATGGCTAAACTGTTTACTCGGCGGGTGGCGATCGAGAAGCTATGTTTCCAAGGACCAGGTCATGTTTAAAAAAGGATCAGGGAACAGCATGCACAAACACGCTTCTGACCACCGATGCCCTCACCTGCTTGCATACCGATGCACAAGGTCTTCTCAGTAACCTAACAGAATTTCGTATGCTTCAGGTCTCCACGCCTGGGGACCTAGTTATGGTCACCGAAACATGGCTGAATACGGGGATCACAGATGCTGAGATTGCACTACCCGGCATGATTACCATACGAAATGATCGACCTAGCTGAGAAGAGGGAGTGCCCCAGTATTATCGATCCGACCTGCATGTTGATGTCATTGAGGACTCAGAAACGCAAGTCGTCGATGCTCTTTGGGGTCGTATGCACTTAAGACGTGGTGATGTGTGTTTACTAGCAATAGTTTAGCGCCCTCCAATGTCCACCTTGGAAATGGATCAATTCCTAGCTTCTGTGATGAAACGAATCCTGCCACGACCATACAGTCACGTCCTTCTGAAAGCTGACTTCAACCTGCACGCAATCGAAGTTCCAGCATCGCACTGCGAACAATTCAACGCGGATTTGCAAGAGGTGATCGCCGATGTACCTCTGTACAACCAAGTCACCTCTCACATGCGATTTCGAACGGGTGACACACCCTCTGTTTTGGACCTTGTGCTCTCCAACGAGGAACTAATGGTTGACACCGTGACCTCAGATGCACCAGTTGGCCGTAGCGGTTACGTGATGTTGCTCTTTCGTCACGTCTGTTAATCGGAGTACATCAGTGAGAATAACGTGGAAACCTATGTCGTTAACTTTACGATAAACTGTGCAACTTCGTTCAAGAAATCACTGGTCCTTCCAGACCGAAAAGCTGCCCAATATCCCCTGGATATTGTTCGTCACCCAGTTCACTGAGCTAGTGGCAAACGCGTCAGCAAGCAAAGTCCTTCTCCCGAAGCAAGTGAATTCCTGCCTGAGGAGCCATACTAGAAAATGCATGGTCTTAAGGGATTCAGCCTGGCGCGCTTACAAAGTCTGTCCAAATAACCTGACCTGGAATGCTTACACACAACTCAACGAAACCACTGCGTCAAGTTGCTCCGCGCAGACAAACTTCAGCGTCAAGAGAACTTCGCATCGAAATTCAGTACAAATCCCAAGTCGCTGTATAGACACGCCAAGAAGCATCGCAGAGCGCATCGCAGGATCCCGGTTTTACGTGCAACAGATGGTCTTGCGCAAACCGCACAATATGCAGCCAACGTGCTTCGCCAACAATTTATCCATATTTTCTGGACTGAATCATCACTTCATCCGCTTTTTACACAGCTTCCATCGACACAAGGGTTGCACTACGTATCGTTTACGGCAGCCAATGTGATACAAACGCTAATGTCATTGCGCGTCCACAGCTCATCTGGCGTGGACGACATCCAATCGAAGGCCTTAAAGACAGCTGTCATGCACCTTGCCGAACTATTGGCTCGGTTCTCTTCACATGGTCTCGATGAAACGCTGATTCTGACAATGTAGAAACATTGACTAGTCACTCCTATTTATAAAAGTGGTAATCGTTCGGGGCCCTCGAACTACCATCCAATCACTCTCCTCCCAGTTTTATCCAAAGTAATGAAACGTATAACCGCAGGCACGCTCATAGGATATCTTGAGAGCAACAACATCCTAGTGTCGCATCAACACGGAATCCGCTGAAATCGATCCTGCACTGCAAACTTGCTGCTAGCCCGAGCAAGCCGGACAGAATTAGCGGATGACAAAGTGGGAGTCGACATTGTCTACCTGGACTTCTCGAAAGTACTCGCTCGTTTGGACCACCACATTCTGATTCACAATCTTCGAGGCTATGGAATCGGTGACCCTATATTCGGTAGCATCAGCAACTTCTTCGCTCAACATCAGCTGAATGTGACAGTCCGCAGCTCCATTTCCGACCCAATTGACGTCCAGTGTAGCAGTGTACTGCAGTCGAATGTCTTAGTATTTGCAGACGATATCAAAATGTGGCATGATATCAGGACATCGGATGATCACATAGCATTTCATAGCGATCTCGACAGGGCTTATGCGTGGTCATCCGACAACCTGCTCGAGTTCAACGTGACCATATGCAAAGTCGTAAACATCCGCCGTCAGCTTATCTATGAATATCGACGGGGACGAGCAGTTAAAACGTGCTTCCCAAGAAAACGACCTCTGGGTGATCGTGCAGGACTATCTTGGTTGCTCGAGACAGGCTGAAAAGGCATCAAAAAGAGCCAGTGAACATCTTGGACTCTTACAGAGGGCTTTCGGCAATTTTGAGCCATCAATCTTTCCGCAAATGCTGAACATCTACCTGTGGCCTCACGTGTAATTTGCGCTCCAGGCCTGGTGTCCCTGGTGCAAGCGCGACGTCGATGAATTTGAAGCTCCGCAGGGTAGAGCGACCGAACTCGTTAAAGGATTGTTTCATCTCTCCTACCAAGGCAGACTGCAGTCCCTGAGATTGTACAGTGGTGAATATCAACGTCAACGGGGAGATCAAATCATGGTTTACGTAATATTGACGAATCCTACTCACCCATGTCACAATCTGTTGCAGCTGAGCCGAAATACCAACCTGAGAGTTCATCAGCTCAAACCGGCTATGCACTACAGGCGAATTGATTGTTGACAAAACGTTTTCTTCCTCCGTGTGTTCCCTGTCTACTGTGGCTTTCCGACACACGTTATCCTTGCCCCTACATTAACACTTTTCAAACAACGCTTTGATGAAACACCTTCAAACTTGCGATAGTTGATATAGTCCGTTCCACTTGGAAGACAAAACAACGCAAACCTAACCATCTGCTTAACGGTGCTCTCCGCAACCTGGCGGTGAGGATACATGCACTAGTGTCCATGTGATTAACCTGGATGTAGCTAAACTCGATTAACCTATCACATCTGTCAAAAGGAGTAATAAACGAGTGAGCGTTGTCATTCTCTAGTTTATTTCTCACGCACTTACCGAACTATAACAGCTCTCTAGATTATTTCGCGTGTGCACATCCCATTCCCACTTCAAACTATCGTTATACAGTAGTGCATTTAACACGGTGGACACTTGAACAAACAATTTGCTTACTCGATGATCCTTTTTACTGCAACCATCCTCCGGGACTTGTCAAGCACATGCTTTTTTACCCGTGATAAATCATTGTTCATTGTTCATTGGGAACGGTCATGCACATTAATTTCTTAAAGAGCAACGTGTTTCCCTTAAGTTCTATAAACCTAGCAAACAAATCCATACAATGACCTCTAGAACTTTCGCGAAACATGTTTTTAGTTTAATTCTTTCACTTATTTATATTTTGTCATATTATATTATTTCGTTATGTTCTTTAGTTGCTCCTTTGTTGGTTCCGACTGGACCGATCTTCTGAGGTGATGGTTTGAAGCTTCCAAACAGAATATTTTCCCACTCGAGGTGGTTATCCAGAAACCCACTGGTGAATAATGAATGCGTGATAAACCTAGATAAAGCAAAGGCAGCAGTACACACTGAATTGTTGAAGACAAACTTTGTGGCATATACCTTTAAATCCGGTGCATTTGCTCATCAGGCCTACCAAAAAACAATGGTTAACGAATGGGCTGCCTGGCTGAAATGGCCAGTTTATGAAAAAAGAGAAGCGCGAATGTGTAGCTATATCGATGATGGCTAGTCTGCATTTACGCCACGCTAGAACACGACCAGACGGGATGTGGGCGTGTGGGCGAAACCTTTTGAGTGAGACGGTTCCACGGTTGACCGTATTACTTCATTTGACTTTTCTTTCTATACTTCCATCTTTACCTTAAAGCTGTTGTAGCTCTTGTTTTTTGTTGTCTCATTTTGACCGTACTACTGTTTTGCTGATATTATTCATCCATTTAATATAAAGACAGTGTTTTTAATTCCGTTCAATCTGTTCTTCCTCTCCATCTCCAAACCAAAAATTAGTGTTGTCGATACATTTTCCTAATCACCAGGTGTTCAACTTTGTGTACAAGACTGTGATTCTCCGATCTTGCGCGTCTCGCTCTGTCGAGGATAAATGTTTATCTATTTATTTACTTATACCACTGGATGCCATTGTTGAGCTGTGGGTTCTTTTATAGTGTATGGAAGATAATATCACTCAACCGCTTCTGCCCGCTTTCGTAGGCCATGAGTTGTTGCTTCACGCCTACAGATCTTACGGTGCTCTTCTACTGCCTCCGTTTGTATGAAATAATCTTCATCCTTGCTTCTAACCCCCACTGAGCACCATTCACATGAGGCTGGAAGAACGAAAACCATTCCATCGAATCCAGCGGTTCTTAAACTTTGAGGCTGTTACCTACAAACTGGGTTTATGAAACGAACATAGACAAGCACCTAGGAACAAGATGCGAGGTCTGTCGATTCCGTTAACTGTAGTGCGAAGAAGGACTTGACTTTATTTCACCGAGCACGCTTGTCCAAAATATTTTTGCTCATATCCTAGATGCGGCTTTTAAAGATGCTGTTTGAAAGTATCACCATACTTAACTTTTCTGCATGTTGCTCTCCAAGAATGATCTTAAGCGCATCTACAAGGCAAGGTTAGAAGAGATCGTTTCCCACAGTATACGGTTCCTTGTTTTCGGCAATTCAAATAACAGTGCGGTACCTCGCTTCAAGACCAGCCATCAACAGCTAACTGAAAATAGAAGATCAATGTAAGCAGGTGCAAACTTTGCCACGCAACTTCTTTACGTGAACGGAATAACAGTGCGGTCGCAAAAACACTCTCCTCCTGCGTTATTCGCCTCCAAATCTTTGGATTTATTCTCACAGAGACCTACGTGCCATCATTCGATTTGGCTCCGCGAGCTCCTCCTATCACTGTTCATCTATTGGATCTATCATTCACGGATCACCAGCAAACTGTGCTCTTGCAACTTCGAAGTCAACCGTATTTGAAGCTTATCGGATGTTTTATTTTTCCTCTCGTCGCATAAGAACTCTTGTGGTCTTATTTTAAAGATCTTTTTGAGAGTCACCCGATCAGCTTACTACCATTCCTTCAAGTCGCTCTACAAAGCGATAGTCGTCAATTTGATCCGCCCTTAGAACTACCACTGTCGTCATTAGACAGTATTTTCCAAGTCACCTTGCTTTGCCTCAGTCGCTTTGTCTCGCATCGCTGTCTACCCGTCTGGATCGATAGCACGCACATCGCCTAGACCTGCTGACCTCAAACCAGCGCCGATCGCCACGCAGCGGTGCGTCAGTATCTCCATCTACTTCCTACCCCTACTGAGAACATGTCTCGTATGAAAAGCAAATGCCAATCATGTGCTAAAGTGGTGAAAAATGGTCTTGTGTGTACCATGTGCTTGAAAACCTATCACACTACCTGCTTTGGGAAGAAGTCGACTCAAGCAAACACCGCAGATTCGCCTTGGTTTTGCCAAGTATGCAAGTCTATTCCATTTGTTAGCTGTCTATCTGTGCTACTGAAGAGGTGTGAGAGACTAACCGAAGCGGTCGAGCAACTGGTGAGTGCCAGAGTTACACCCATGGGAGGAAACCAACCTGCACTTGTGAGTGAAAATAACACCCCGAACTCACTAGTCAGGCCGAAGAAGCGAGGCAGGCGTCCCAACCCAACCCCAACGACTCAGCCTCCAGCGGTTTCGACTCCATTCTCTCTCCCTCCTATAAATAAAAACAGTGCCTGCAGCGCGTCTGCCTCAACTTCTGTACTGTGTGCTGCACCTAGTAGTCTGTTCACTACACTCGAGACTGTAAGCTACAGCCAACCAGCCATAGTGAACAACCCGGCAACGTACGCATCGGTTGCTGCCAAGCAAACACCGGAAAGAGTACCGGTAACCTTTGTGCCCGAACTAGAGAAAACAAAACTGCCGCAGCACGGATGGCACACACCAAGGCCGTTCACAAATTTAACAAAAACACGGGAAACTAAGCCTCGAAATCCAAAACCGGTAGCCACCAGGCGCAACCACGGTGTCCTAAAAATTGTATGCACAAATGTCCCCGAATCCAAATCCAATACAATTAAGGGTAAGTTGACGGACGATCGAAACCAGTGGGGTTCCATCTCTACGTCGATCGGAGTCCATGCTAATCCCACGAAATAAGGAAGAATCTCGCGCCACCCAAAAGCGTTGCACTACGGCGAACCGCGGTTACTTCGGGTAACACTAAACTCGGCGGACGAGACTGAGGCCGTTATGCTGTCCGCGAATCGTCTCCGCAACGACTCAAGTGGATTGCGCATACTACCCGAAATTCCGTGGAAAGAACGTGTAGGGGATCCCGCTAGCAAAGATAGGTACAGAATAAGTCAAGATAAGAAAACAGTGATTGCTCATGTTGTTCCTGAGCTTACTGACTCCTCTTCCGACGATGCCCAGAATGCATGACCGCGAGCAATGGCCCTACATCCGGGAGGTTCTTTCTCTCGAAAATGTGGTGGGCACCTCGTTGACAAGGATCCCCATATCACCAAACTATAAAGGATGCGGTCCCAGGCTGTTAAAACTTGTATTACAGTCAGAACTAATGGCACAAACCCTACTAGCGAACTGGATTAAATCCCGTTGCAGGTTGCCAACAGAAATTCGTATGAAAGCAGCAAGAACGCCAACACCTTTTAATGGCAATTCAGTAGAGGCACAACTCTTAGTGAAAACGCCAGCTGCAGGACCCGACTCGGGGACGGTTTCAAGAGTAGCCATACTATCCGGAGGGGCACAGCAGAGCACGAGCAAACACCGGGATTCGGAGCATCTGATACCTGCTTATATATCAAATACTTCTCAAGAGTATGCAACCCATCCAAAAAACGACTAGTCGCCGACCCTTTAATGGTCGGCGTAAACTCATTTGCTTCATCCACCCATCCAGCCGCCGGCCACTCACTGGTCAGCGAAACTTCACGTATGAGTTGTACAACTTCTGAAACATTGATTAAATCTGAGAAACTTTCATGTATGTACACCAACGCCCAAGGGCTCCTCAGTAAAATTAACGAAATCCAACTACGTCATGTTGCGAATGCTTGGGACATAATTTCTATTACCGAAACTTGGTTGCATCAAGAGGTGACTGAGGCTGTGGTTGAAATAGCCAGAATGTCACTCATCCGGAACGACCGCTCCAGCAGAGGAGGTGGGGTCCTACTCTACTACCGCAGTGATCTACAATGTACAATAGTTGAGGACCTGGAAACACACGTTATCGACTCATTCTGGTGTTGTCTCCAAATGAGACACAACGATACATGTCTCATAGCTATCGTTTACCGCCCCCCAACGTCCACTTTGGAAATGGATTCCTGCTTGATCCGTGGCCTAAACAGAGTAACACGCACTAGGTACAGCCACACTCTCATCTCCGGGGACTTCAGTCTACACAATCTGGAGGTTTCGTCATCGCCCAGTGAGCAGTTCAAAGCAGACTTGCAGGAACTGATCGCTAATATTCCTTTGTACAATCATGTCACCACGCCCACTAGATTCAGGACAGCAAACAAACCGTCCATATTGGACCTTGTGCTCACAAATGAGGAGCTCATTATTGACAAGTTATTGATGGATAGTCCAGTAGATCTCAGTGACCACGTAGTAATAACTTTTGACTATGTGTGTTATGCAGAGTATCCATCTGAACACTCGGAACTAAGCCATACAATCACACGCTACCACGTATTGAAAGAACTCGCCGACGCAGCTGCTTGGGAATTCTCAAACAAAAGTCCCCTTGACAACGTTTGGGCAGAGTTCATTAATAAGCTTAGCGACATCGTCAACAAAGCATCAGAGACCAAACCCCTTTGTGCCGCGAAAATGAATTCAATTATAAGGAGTAGAACTCGCAAATGCCTGGCAATAAGGGATGCAGCATGGCGTGCCTACAAGATTAACCCCGACTCAGAGACTTGGGGAAATTTCCTGGTCCATCGCAACCATTGCACCGCACTTGTCCATGAGGACAAAATAACTTATCAACAGTGCCTAGCCAAAAAGTTCATGGCAAACAACAAACTGCTGTATAAGCATGTCAGTAAGCTTCGTAATGTGAAGCATGGAATACCCCCACTATTCACGACAGGCGGTAGAGTACAAAGCGCCGAAGAAGCAGCTAATGCCTTGCGGCTGCAATACGCCCCAATTTTTGAACTCGCAACATCTATCTGTCCCATAATATCAAGCTCGTTACCGACACCTTTGTTTACAATAATTATTTTCAACCCATCAATTGTGTTAAGGAAGTTACTCTCACTGCGTGAGCGTAGTTCTCCAGGAGCAGACAACATCCGCCCGAAGGCACTGAAGGCTGTGGCTAATAAGCTAGCTGAACCACTGTCACAGTTCTTCCAAAGGTGCTTTGATGAACAACAAGTCCCCAATCTGTGGAAGTGTGGCATTATAACCCCTATTTTTAAAGGCGGTAGCCGTTCCGATCCTGCAAATTATCGTCCAGTGACTCTCCTCCCTGTGCTCGCGAAGGTGATGGAAGCAGTCATCGCTGAGGCTTTGATGGACTACCTGGAAAAATTCAACATCTTGGTACCGGAACAGCATGGCTTCCGTCAACATCTGTCATGCACCACCAACCTACTGATTGCACGAGGTAGTTGGACGGAAGTGGCCGATGATGGGGTCGGAGTCGACGTCATCTATCTGGACTTCTCCAAAACTTTCGACCGCCTTGATCATCGCATCCTACTTCAAAGACTACAAAGTTACGGAATCGGAGATCCTGTACTTGGTTGGATTGGCAGCTTCCTTTACCAACGAAAACTCCAAGTACGTGTTAGGGGATCACTTTCGAACCCAAGTGAGGTGGAATGTGGTGTCCCACAAGGCTCAGTGCTGGAACCGCGTTTATTCTTGGTGTTCATCAACGACCTGGCAAGAGTCATCTCCTCAAACTTCCTGCTTTTCGCCGATGACGTCAAGATATGGCGGGCGATTAGTAACAAGGCAGATCAGGATCTGTTCCAACATGACCTAGATTGCATTTACGAATGGTCAAAGAGGAACAAGCTTCAATTGAACATGGCTAAGTGCAAAGTGATGCATCTGCGTCACCAATAGGTGAGTGCTTACAAGATTGGAGACCACACCTTGGCGAAGGTTTCTCAGGAGCGTGACCTGGGTGTATTGGTGCAGGAAGATCTCGGGTGTTCCAAACAAGCAGAGAAGGCGACGAGAACCGGAAATCAACACTTCGGCCTTCTTCGCAGAGCCTTCGGTCGGTTTGAACCATCAATATTTCCCCAAATGCTTAACGCCTACGTGCGACCTCACGTGGAATATGCTATTCAGGCGTGGCAGCCATGACAGAAACAGGATCTCATTGCTCTCGAGACTCCGCAACGACGGGCAACCAAGAAGGTCAGGGGCCTCTTTCATCTGCCGTATCAGCTTAGACTGAAATCTCTAAGAACGTGCAGTAATCGATATCGGCTTTTGCGGGGGGATCTCATAATGGTTTACCAGATTCTGAAGAACCCAAACCACATTTGCCCTCCGCTGCTAGAATGGAACCACAACAGTAAACTAAGAGGTCACCCACTGAAACTAACAATTCAGTAAAGCCGGTTTGAATGCCGTAGAAATTTCTTTTCTTTTCGCGTGTGTGATCCTTGGAATGCCCTCCCTAATTATGTCGTCTCTGCTCCCAATCTGGCGATATTTAAAAAACTTGTTGATGATGCATTGTCTCACTTACATTTCATTTTATGACTTGTTAGCCACGGGCTACAAAACGCAATCAAAAGGTTTCTTGCCAAACGCCTAACCGGTGGATTTATGGATTTATAGGTTTAATATGCGAACATCTCCGCTATCCCACATAAGTCTATGGTGAGTTCACCACAACGCTTTTCAGTTTATTATGCAATTGAGTTTCGCAATAATTTCGATCCCACGGGACTTGTTAAGCGATGCTTTTTTTACCCGTAATAAACCATTGTCCATTGTCCATTGTTTGGAGAATAAAATATATTTTTCTACAAACTGAGAATGACTTCATTCAAAGTGGTCTTTTAATTTGCTGAGTTTCATGATCTCCGCTATGAGCACTTTGTTCCACAAAACACACTGCGGTTTCTCAGCCTATTTTTATCGACAAAATTACTAAAGCTTAATGCGGAAAAGCTTCTCTGCATCAGCGCTTTTCCAGAGGACATGGTTTATGCAAAAATTAATCAGTTAGGTGTCATATGTGTATATACTATACCTAGCAGATCAACTCATTATTCTCGTTAGTAAACACCAGCAAATTAATGCACTCAACTGCTATGGTTTCTCTACAAATACCGCTGTAGATAAATCTTATCACCCAACACCTAATAATCATTTGCGTCCAATCTGCTCTACCTGCCTTGGCTTCGTGACACCAAACCCAATGTTTTGTGCACTTCGAAACGCTTACAGTTATCTGATCGAAGGCATCTTATGACCCATTCTTGTATGATGCCAGATCAAACATGAACAGATGTCAGTGGCTTCTCATGTGTTGCATTCCTCCGTTCCAAGTAATTCCTGCACGAGAGCTTTCAACCACAACTCTTTGAACACTAATCGCCAGTTTTGATCCTACTAAATTGTGAACATTTACTCACTATTTTACCTAGTCGGCTGACCTATGCTCCAATATTAGTGTTCAGCTGACATTGTAATTCGATCCGGCGAACGACGTCTTGACTCCAAAGAACCACGATAGACGCGAGGGCTGCTAGTGATGTCGTCTATAGTGTGGCAGTGACTAATGGCTAGTCACTGATACCTAATCAATGCTGTATGGGTAGTTACCAGTTTTAATAAAGATAGCTTTTTTACTAAGCTTGTTTTGCGACTGATTGATGACCCAATACTCGTAGTAATATGTCATTTTACCCCATTGAGGGTAATTACCCTATGGTTAAGACCCCTAAGCGAATGGCTGCAGTGTCTTGAAGAAAGAACACGCGTGCGCCGTATGACTGGTTGCGTGCACTGAGTCCACCTCCGCTACATTTGGTTACCTTCTCGATATATCCAACTGCATGTGTGTGTATGTGTGCATCAGGTACTCGCTACATTCAGGTATAATTCATCCGGTGATGTGAGCGCGAATGAGTACCGAATGTTCTCCGTATGTTGCGTACTGGTGCTTTCGAGAGAAAAGGACAAATTCCAGAGATCACACAAACCAGCTATGTAACATATGCCACAAGAATGTCTACACAAACAGAGGGGGCAAATATTCTCGGGTAGCGTAACTATTTTAAGTACAGCTATATGTCGCTTTAATGACACAACAATCGTTTCTCACACAGAGCAACTGAGAGAAATGGCAATCATTTACAGCTCTGGAATACTAGCCATTAGAATAGCGCTTAAGAAGACCATCCAGAACGGAGTAAGCCCACACATGAGCGATAACCTACGACTAACCCGAACTCACCAAGTGGGTCTTGAAATAGACGGAGAAGACGGACCTTTAGAGAGATACTCTTGGCTGACTCAGCCAAAGGTGAACATTTGTTCTACACCTTTCTGTTTATATCGCCATCCAGCCGACATAAATGTAAGACAAAGGTGAGTGTCGGTAATAACTTGCGACTTGTTGCATATGGACAGTGTGCCTAAACCGACGCGGTATTGAGTGAGCGCAACCCGAGTGGTTCGTCCCGCGTGGTCTAGCGGTTAGGATTCCTGGCTTTCACCCGGGCCACCAGGGTCCGACTGCCGGCGCGGGAGTTGAGTTTTCCCTCAAGTCATACGAATATCCCAGTTGATCGGACGCTATAAACCCAGCTTAAGGGAAAGTCGGGAGATGGATAAATATATAGCGGAATCGTTCAGTAGCTACATTCATTTTGAGAGCGAAATAGCTCCCAAGATGCACTTTGCTTCTGTACTGCGTGCTCCACCATCCCACTCGTTAAGTGCTTGCTTATCCTAGCTCAGGAGTGCGACCGGTTAACCTCAGAAGCCGAGCAGAGGATAAACCATAAGATTATTTCAATGGAAGCGAGTATGCACCACGGAAGTGTAGCGGCTTCTAAGCAAGGGGGTGCCACACAGTCCGCTTCCCCTGAACAGCAATCAGCCACGTCCCCATCTCCGTTGTCTTCACCAGATTTGCTAGGATGCCAGGCGAAAACAGACCGTACCTATGAGAGTTAAACAATACTCACGACAACGAAAATCAGGCACCACTCGAAAAGTCTGATTAAACAAATTCCACTAGATCTGACATCTGGCCTTTACAAAGATGAAGCAGCCGAACACCAGCCCTCGGTACCTGTAGCTCAAATGTCTCTTGTCGAGACATATCCCCCGGAACATCGGTTACATATGCAGAGATTCCTGCAAGGGTCCACCGAGATGCCGCCGTTGCGGCCTCTTCCATTGTAAACACCGTTAACGCGAATAGAGAGACAAACAACAAACAAACAAAACTTTTCGACAGGTCAGGACAAACGAGTACCATACATTGTAGATCAATGAAAAAGGGATCCAACAATAGTGCTCGAACTGTTGTATGCTCAAATGTCCCTGAATCTACCGCCATCACATTGAGGGACACAGCAAGCAAGACCGCCTAAATCTGATCTTCATACATGGCGTGCCAGAACATCCTCCTAACCATATTCTAAAGACCGGAAAGCACGATTTAGTACAGTGGAAGTTTATTCGTGCAACACTTTATTTGGATAATATTTTAGCAATGTCACTCACTAGGATATCTCTCACACCAAATTATAGAGGATGCGGCCCTAGAATCCTAAAAATTGTGGTTCTGTCGGAGCAACAAGCAACGAATGTTTTGCATCAGTGGCGCAGAAATCGGAAAAGTCTTCCTTTTGAACTTCGGTTAAAGGTCGCTGAAGCTTTACACAGCTCAAATATTAAAGCACCTGAAGCAGCAAGCATACCAATGAATGTACAGAAGCGTAACTTGACTGCTGCTTTAATTGAATCTGACGTATGTCTAAACGAAGGTTGGGAAGCACCTTGGCCGAATCAAGTTTCAGACGCGGTATTATTATTCCAACAAAAAAACGAGTAACTGCCTACCTCCCATCGGTCGGCATCCTCCCATACGTGAACCCTTCACCCCTCTGTGAGTTCCTAGAGACCGGGATACTAGCTTGCCTGTAGAGGAATGCTCCGGGTCTTTTTAATAAAGTTGCCGAACTGGAAGATCGCCAAGCTTCCGGGTCATATGATCTCATGGGTATCACCGAAACGTGGTTGCACCCGGGAATGATGGATGCTGAATTTTCGCTACCCGGCATGTCGCTGATCCGGAACGACAGGCTCACAAAAGGAGGAGGAGTAATCCTGTTTTACTGAAGCAAGTTACAGCGCGAAGCCGTGGAGGATTCAGACTCGCAGTTCCCCGACTCTTCTTGGTGCCGCTTGCAGTTAAAAGGCAGGGACGGTTTCCTTATTGCCTTGGTGTACCGCCCCCTAACTCTACACCCGAAAACAACTACCACCTAAGGGCTGCTTTAAGATGCAGATTACAGCAAAAGTACACTCACATTCTTATCATGGGTGATTTAAACGTACGTTGTTTAGAAGCCCCTGCCACGATCGGAGAACAATTCAAAACCGATCTACAAGATCTAGTAACTACTGTTCCTCTTTACAACCACATCACTTTGCCAACTCGGTTCAGAACAGGTAACGGGCCATTTGTACTGGATATTGTGCTTACTAACGAGGAGCATATGATTGATGTGCTGGTTTTAGACTGCCCGTTGGGTCACAGTAATCACGCAGTGATCAGTTTCAACTTCGTGTGCTATGCGGAATATCTGAATGAGAACGATGAGGCTGTGCGAACCATCACAAGCTACGATTGAGTAACCCAGCTCGTCAGCGCCACAACTTGGTCGTTCCTCGAAGAAGAACCCCCGGAAGTTGCCTGACTCGAGTTCGTCAACAAATTCAGTCAGCTGATTGCAGAGGCTTCCGAGATAAGAGTTGGCAATAAGTGTGTATCAGTTTCTTTCGTTAGGAGCAGAACTGGAAAACGGATGACAGTGCGCAACACAGCATGGCGAGTGTATAGAGAAGCTCCAGCACCAGAAACTTGGGACAACTACGTAGCTCAACGTAACCACTGCACTTAACCGATAAGAGAAGACAAAGCCGCCCATCAGCAGAACATCGCAAAAACTTTCAGTGCTAACTACAAACTGCTGTACAAGCACGTCAATAGCCTAGGAAATGTAAAGCAAAGATTTCCTCCACTCAGGACGGCTGATGGTCCAACAAAAACGGCTGTGATAGCAGCAAACCCGCTGCGGATGCAATATGCCCCCACGTTTCCAAAGGTCTTGCCACCAAGCGATCTACCAACTTTTGTCGTCTCCTCGCCAGGACTAACGCACATCACTACTACCGCGGAGGCTGTATTGAAAAAGCTGGCGACTCAACGCAAAAGCAGCTCGCCTGGTGTCGACACCATTTGTCCAGAGGCACTGGAAGCAGCAACAAACCAACTGGCAGGACCTTTAGCTCATGGAAATATTTCGGTGTTGCTCAGTTTTTCCAGCGTTGTTTAGACCAGTATCAAGTTCCCGCTATTTGAAAGCTTGGAATAATAACCCCGATTCACAAAGGTGGAAGCAGACCTGATCCCTCCAACTACCGTCCTGTATCCCTTCTTCCTATACTCTCCAAGCTCATGGAATCCGTAGTTGCCGATGCACTGGTGTGTTATCTGGAAAATTGTAACATCATCACACCTGAGCAGCACGGTATCCGTCAATCGCGGTCATGTACAACGAATTCACTAATGGTACGCATTATTTGGACTGAGGCAGCTGAGGCTGGAGAAGGCGTTGATGTGATCTACCTGGATTTTTCCAAGGCTTTCGATCGTCTAGACTATCGGATACTACTCTCCATGCTCCAGCATTACGGAATTGGCGACCCTCTTTTAAGTTGGATTGCCAACTTGCTATTTCAACAGAAATTAGCGGTCAGAGTTCGGAGCGCTTTATGGAACCCCACACAAGTCGAGCGTGCTGTGCCGCAAGCCTCAGTTCTAGGTCCACTTTCGTTTTGGTGTGTATTAATGAGCTTGCACAGGGAATCGCTTCAAACTTCCTAATGTTTGCCGACCATATCAAGATCTGGCGCAGGATCCAGGCAAACTCCGACCAACATGTGTTTCAGACTGATCTAGATACGATCTACCAATGGTCAAGCCAAAACTTATTGCATTTCAACCTGTGTAAATGCAAGGTGGTTTCCATCTGACACCAGAGCAACCACTGATACCGGCTCGGAACGAAGATACTACAACAATCAACTCTCGAACGTGACTTGGGTGTCCTGGTTCAAGATGACTTGGGTTGCTCCAGGCAGTCAGAAAAGGCCTCGAAGACTGGGAACCATCACGTCAGACTGTTACGACGGGCATTTGAACAAGTAAACAGCTCCATATTTCCACAAATGCTCAGAGCGTATATTCGCCCCCATGTCGAATACGCCATTCAAACATGGCATCCATGACTGAAACAGGACCTTAATGCACTAGAGCAGCCGCAACGTCTGGTATCTGACCACGTAATTGGAATACGCAATCTTTCATACCAGGAGAGTGTGCAACGATTGGGGGTATTCAGTGGAAGCTATCGCAGACTACGTGGCGACGTGATTATACCATACTTGATTCTGCGAGACCCACGTCATGTGTGCCGCCCCTTACTGAAACTCAGTAGCAATACAAACCTGAGGGGCCACTCAGTGAAACTCGCTATACAGTATAGCCGTCTGGAGTGCCGCAGAAATTTCTTTCCCATTGGTGCGTGTCACCCATGCAATGCTCTCCCAGAATCGATCGTCACCGCACCCACACTAACAGTATGTAAAAGACGGCTAGATGATGCACTCATCCCCTTGTACTTTGTCGCTTAGCGCTACGTCTCCATCCTACACCTGGAGTTTATCATGGAATTATTTAATGTTAACTGTGGGTGCTGTGGACCTAAGCGGATCACAGGACTACAGCGGAGCAAACGATGTCACTATTTTTATATTTAAACTACTAACTGTCTTCCTAGCATTATTATCATTATCGTTATGTTGATATCCCCACCAACCATCCAACGGGACTTGTGAAGCAAGGCTTCGTAACCCGTATGAATTCATTGTGCATTGTTCATTGTACAGTCACATGAGGTTTCCACAAAACCCGGACTCGGATTATACCACCCATTTTTGACGAGTGTTGCTCTGGAGTGTTAGGTCCTGCGTCGAGGAAGTATGTTGAAGATTTGCTTTGGTCTGGCAGTTCCCAAGATTGCGAATTGTGTCCTTGTTGTTTCGAAACCTTCCAACAAGATGCCCAGTGGCAGAGACCTTCTGTACGTGTTTGTGCGAAGTCGCCCTCTTTGTTCACCGAAGTTGGTGGTGCTGGTCATTTCAACTGTTACTGCCGTCTAGGCCGGCCGTCACTGTTGCTCCGGTGCAGTGCTGATATCAAGCTAGAATCAGACAGCAATCCTAGAATCATAACCATTGCGCTTGATAAAAAGCGAAGTTTGCACTGGCAGCTCCTCAGCTGGCACTATCAGATAGCGAGAAACGCGCAGCCTCTGGAGCCTCAACGCGTCGACATGCGTATGTTTTCCTGGAGATGGAATTTTACGGCGCTGCTAGCCATTGAGTAAGCCTAACTACTGCGTGCATGCTTTCACCCCCATGACAGCCTAAAGGTGTCGACAGATCTTTTCACTTACCCGTCGGTTAGGGAAATGAAAGGCGTGATACTATCTAATGTGGTGATAACGACATAACTTCTACGCAGGCCACGAAATTCATCGAGAACGTTTGTTGGGTACCAGGACATTCCTGTTGATTGAGAATGCACAGAAGGGAAGCCAACGTGTCACTTGGCCATGATTTCAGGCCAGTTGTCAACCAAAGTAGGACACGGAAAGTTTTTGGCTCAAACGATCTGGCCAATAAACTATGGTTGACGTGAAGGTACACAGGATGCAACAGATCGAGCCTGTAATATTTCTGTTCATACAGAGCCGACAGACATAGCTGCCGGCATTTGTCTTCATTCTGTTCGTGTTAAGATGACCCGAACTGTATTGACGGAGCACGGTAATTCGAGGACCGGAAGGAACGACGAATCTGTCTGCGGCCCTAAGACAGTGATCAAATAGAGAGGGTGCCCTGAAGTTGATATCTTTACTCATGTTCTCAATACAATGGGCCAACTTGTTTGGACGCAAATGGCTGCTTGGTTGAGGACATGATCTAGTGCGGCTGCGTGATACCTGTCGATGGTAATGACAGGGACACTGCGAAGATAGCTAGAAAGCTGATGATTAATATCCTCGTCCAGTTACTTACTTACTTTACTGCGGCTAGCTCCTGCGACAGGATTATCCGGCTTCATGCATGTCGCAGATTGCAGCTGCCCAAGCGCAGCGGTCGGCGGCAAGCTCCTCGCAGCCACTGATCCAATAATCCTTCCAGTGACGAGCACCATGCACAATATGGAGTCTCAGAAGATCGACATCCAATTGCACTGCACTGAGCCACGTTTTCAACTGGCCATCACGGCGACGTCATCAACCATGGCAAGGCAAGGGTGAAAACACGGCCCTTATGAAGTCCGTGTCCGGTCAAGCGCCGTTTGCATGAAACCGTTGCCATGGGGTCACTTAGCTTCGATGAGGGGCAAGCAGGCGAAATAGATTGGTACGTATAGAAGAGGAGAGCCATTGCGTTAAACGCAGTCGTTCCACGCATGAACCAAAGCTAGCTCTACAACGAAAACCCGCACCGTTATCGATGGTTTGAGTATATATATGAATTCTTCCGGGCCTGATGTGAGAACGAACCAGTGTGTGAAACTAGGTGTGTGCGTCTCGCATGACAAGCTTTTGTGCGGAAGTGTCATCTTAAATATTTCGTGGAACTCCAAGACCAACTTACTACATGTACCAGAGTTTGCAAATCACGTCCATATTCTCAACATAGTCACTGCTTCATATCGACTATTTGCTATTGAGCATACCGACTGAAGTAAGTGTATGATGCCGTCACCTGACGAACAGGTTTTTTATGATGAAGAGTGATCCTCATATACTGATAGCTGTCATGCACCCAAAATGTAAGGTTTGATGTTTTTGATTGGCGGATGTCCCGTCCCTAATATTTGTTCGATTTGGTGTAGATCAACCCAGTTCGACTCAGGCAGACAGCTACCACACATCCAGTACACCGCTAGACGGCCGTTTCCATCTCTTAGGAATTGTTAGTAGGAAGCGTTCGCTGAATCCTGCCGGATTCGAACTCAATACGCCACTCTTGCGAGCCAGCGACTTATGCTACTGTGCCATGACGACGGTAGCGGACCGCCATAATTGAAAACTGCGACATAGCGTTGCTCATCCTCCACCGTCACGCATGTTATGAACGTGAAGAGGGCAGGGCTGCCCCCCAGAGTCACGACTTCTTTTGTTCATTTTTTGGCAGGACTTGCAGTAGAGTACAGCAATACACTGTGCTCGTAGTCGCCATTTATGAAGTATCGAATAACTGCACTTGGTTTCAAGTTGGATCGAAAGGGTTTTGCAAAGCAAATGATCCCGAGAAAGCATGACATTCTTCCAGGACTTCACCGAATGTGTGGAATAATGCTTGGTGGAGGTTAGGATGAGATGTTTGGTAACTTATTCATCTTCTATTACTACATTCTCAAGTGATCATTAGATAACTAGCCGCTTAGCAAGGGAGTGTGCGGTTTTTAGAACCACCTTGTTCTATGCGTTTTAGAAACGGTCTTACAATTAGGAGTGGTCCATGATGTTTCCAGCGGAGGCACTACCTTGAGGTTGTTATTTGGTCCCAATACCATCAATCACGAGCCCATCAGCTTTTTGCCTGTATACATGCCGACAACTGAGTCGAACGGCAATCACTCTGCTGAACCGTTACTCCATCTTCCATATGTTTTTTATTTATTAAAATGGAAAACGATCGATCTAACATAAGTACCACTAATAATGTTAACAATAATAATCACTCTAAGCTATAGTCATAGTTTCTAATATCCTTTCTTTAAAGGCAACTACTTTCGTTAACTTGTTGACAGACCCGGTTTATTTATACTGCCCGGTAACGTCACTAAAATTGATTTAATGTATGAGTCTCTAGGATGCGTGAAATATTGCAGCCTTATTAGGCAATAATGTGCTCTTAACTAGGATTCAAAGTCTATAATCGCCAGCCAACACGAAAGCTTGTACTTAACAGTGTTGTGTTAGATATTCGTATTTGCTCAAAACAAAGTACGGACAACTAACAAATTCGATTTTTTCATGAACCATAGAGTCACTTAAACTGTACGTAAATTCTAGTTGCTATTTCGAGGTGGCAATTCCACCCAGGTTATTTCTGTTTGTCGCTTCTCATAACATCTCTCGATGTTCACTGGCCCGCATGTGCCCTTAGTCTGTTGTGCTTAGTCCAACCCATACTTCACCGGGCCGGGTTGAGCTGGGTTCCAACGAAGCCGAGTCACTTTTGCGTTGTCCATCCCACCTGTACAATCCGATTTATCACTCTTGGGTGTGGCCGCTCGCCCCTGCGCTCCGGATCGCCAGTCTAGGTTCGTTAACACGTGATGGCTGTTCACCCACTGATCAATCCGGTCCACGACTGTCGACAACATGACCCCTCATTCGTGCCGCGCCATGTGGATTCAGCCGCGCTCTTCTGGTCGGAATGATGACGCTCCCCTCGGACGGCCGTACGGCGTTTCACTGACATACTAATACTTTTTCCCGAGTGGATTCCGTCGACCAGCTATCAGCATCAATCTCCTAGGACGGCTACGAACCGGTAGTCAGATAAGGGTTCTACACAACCGCACTAGATCCTCTTACTCCCACATCACAGTCTCAGATGTCTAATAAAACCCTCCAGTCTACCATAACACAAATATTGACAGTTTCCTCTACAACCCCCTTTTCACCGGATCTCCGATAACACAACATCGCATACTAAACCAGCCACCTGTTTAGTGTACGCACTAAGTGTTACCAAGTGATTCTCGTGTAGGTGATGCAAAACTTATTCAACCATGTAAGAAACAGCTTGATTGTCCATGTTGTAGCCGAATCACAGGGCCTATGATATAAGTGGCCGCGAAATCCCAGCCTTGGAAACCTTCAACTACGGCTTCCAACTTTCCTGGGTCGCTTTTCCCACTCATAGTTAAGTAGTTCTGAACTTTTGACAAATAAAAGTGTTTGTGCTATAGTTCCGTATTACTGCTGACTTGGCATAATAATAAAACAATAGTCGAATATGGGTAAAGAAAGCTGCTGCTTGACAAGTCTGGTTAGATGGTTTGCTCGTAATAAGTGAGCTCAAAGAGCAAAATGTTGACAACACAAAGAAAACAGTACATGGGTGGACTTGCCATAATATCCAAGTTGAAACACTCGCTAATGTATATACCCCGATTTCTTGGAGGCTGGTGAACTCAGTGTTTGCGTCCTGTCATCACTCGATGAGCTGGAGTCAAGTCATGTGATGCAAATGGTGCAAAGAAGGGGTTCCCAACCATTTCCTCAGCGGACCGCACATCCACTGAAGGAACGTTTAGCAAAGGCTGCATATCCATTCAGCACAACAATTGCAAGCAGGAACGAAATGCATGGGAACGGAAGCAATAACCGAGAATCTGCGCAAACTTCGCTACATAGTATCCATATAAAAAAATCTATGGAATTGCAGACATAATACTAATCGTAATAAATCATGAAAATGAGAACAAATGATGAGGGGTACGGTTCACCAAAGCTGCTTATAAAATTCATAGGAAGATTCGGCACTAGATTATATCACTTTCGGCATGCAGTATATCGCTTGTAAATGCCGCCTCCATAGGACAGCCACAGGACGCCTGCGCCTACAGATGGACCATGCGTGGCTAGAGCTGCACCGCCCACAACTCCAAGCACGCACCCCATATCCAGTGTAAATTCGGAGCAATAAGACCAGGAGGCATATGGACGGAAGCCAAGTTTCATCAAGCGAGGCGGCCCACGCTCCTTCAACAGACACAGCAGCAGCATTCATGTCTATCAAATTTGTGGATGCCGCGTACCAGACGAGCAAAAGGCGGTGGCTGAACACTTCCCCTTTTCACATGGGATGACACCAGCCTTTTAGCTTAGCACGGTCACCAGCACCATGCACCCGCCGTCCTAAGTAACGACTGACAGTCCTCCTGAAGCCGGCGGAATCCACGCACGGGTATTTAGGTAAGAAAACGCCTTGTCAACATTTACGTCGGGCGCAGCACATCGCAGCACAGCGCTGCACATCGGGCGCCAGCGATATCAAACAGCAACCAAAAAAACTTTAAGGAAAATAAGCATGCCCATTAGTCAATAAATTTGCGCCAGACTAACAGATCAAACTCAATAATCACAACAAACACAACAATCTTATCTAATGTTAGACTGCTCTTGGCAAGTGTGAGAGTGGGTCACGGGATATCTACCATCTGGAAATAAAAGCAAAGAAACAAAAAGCGCAAACCAGGGAAAACGCAGTCGATTAACAGAAACGAGTATATGTGATGAAGCTAAATAGGTCAGAGCTAGTGTATGGTGGAACAAGCGAAATCTAATACAGTCGAAAGACACATGAATTCTTCCCCGTCGCCAGAGGCTGTCTGCCAGTCCTTGAAGAAATTCTAACTGGTCTCTGAAGTCACACAACCGAGCTGGGCCTGTTTTCCACTGTTTTGTGGGTCGACCTATTGGCCAAAGGCTTCGGGTGGAAATCCCCTAGCGAGCCTCCATATCCAAGGCTGCCTTGTGGGTCAGACTTCTGAGGCAAAAGTTAGAAGCATGCTAGCTCGAACAAAACCACTCTCTCCGATTAGATAACCATAAGGGTATCACTTGCTCTCTAGACTCCGTCGACAATACT
This sequence comes from Dicrocoelium dendriticum, assembly GCA_944474145.2. NCBI lineage: Eukaryota > Metazoa > Platyhelminthes > Trematoda > Plagiorchiida > Dicrocoeliidae > Dicrocoelium > Dicrocoelium dendriticum. The sequence goes on from OX104062.1 coordinate 48,802,380, forward strand.
CGCACTTTTGCCACTTTCCGCTGAACATTCGTATTCCGCTTCCATTGAGCAACAGAATGCTCTTGATCTCATAGCTGCGACCATCTACCATGTAATTCATCCATAAAAAGCAAGACTGTCATTTCGCATTGGTTCATTTAACGTCCGCAATATGGGTCAGATCGGCAGACAGATAGCACTAACTCCCACTCTGCACCCTCTAGGTATTTAGGTGCGCTTTGTCTTCGAAACGCGCATACCATCTAGCAGGTGATAAGGAATCGTCAACTAACTGATTTTTAAACTGCTGAAAATGACTACACTCTCCAAGTCTGTGGAGATAGTGAGTCAAGGACTCAAGGTATGTATGGTGTTGGTACCGATCCCAGTAAACATGTTGAAAACAATCTACTCTACTGGATACCATGGAACAGATGCATGTGTGCGGTTCAGCACTAAAATCATTGGGGTTAATAAGCATCGTATGAAAACAAGGTGCCTTTCCACCACCTCCGTTTATGCACCCACTGACTGCAGTTCGGCTGGTACCGAAGACGATTCCGAACATCACCATTCACCACTTGTCCATTGGGGGCAAAAGGTTCTGACAGCCGGATTGTTCCTGGTGAACTGAATGCCCTACTGGGTTGCCGTTCGGATTTTGAACGGCATTTTGGAGGCCACACCGGAGTCGATGTACATTGCGTAGACAATGTTGATGGATCCCTGCCACTTTACGCCGAAGAATATGGTTATATTGGTGGGTCACCTAAGCGTTCACATTGCATTACCTGGCCCTCATCGAATTCCTCGATAACCTTGACCCGAATTGCCCATACTGACATCAACGCACATGAACCAAAGACTGTAGAACAATATGGAGTAAGTACCTAGATTCCGGCCACGCCCAACACCATTGATTGCATTCTCAGTACAGTGAGGCATTCCTGAAGAAGCAACCTTCCTCCGTAAAGCGAAACATGTGTGAAATTGTATCCATGAAACCGGTGAGTGATCAGTCTCTAGTAGCAAATCTCATTCGGACAATATCCCAACATGGCTGTTTAGCCTAGATCAACGCTCGGCACAGTGTAACGACGCTGTCAGTGGGGTGGGGGAACAACGATTACTTATACTGAAGCTAGGCCAACGCAAGGTAGGAGACAACCGCGTGAGGCTTTAGGAAACAAGACTCAGCCATCCAATCTTCGCTGTGCCCAATGTGTTTGCGCACGCTAGTATTGAACAATGTGGTAGGTGGAAGCAAGTGCTGGTTTACGAACTGGTTCAAATCACAAAGCCTTGGATGCAGAGGCAAAGCGAAGTCAGCACAGTTAAGGAGTCAAGACAAACGCGGACGCGGAAGTGAAGTCCGAAACACAGGGTCAAACTGGAAGCGACTAGGGAGCATGATCACGCCCGCTGTGAATGAAGTCAACATGGTCCCACAAGGAGAGCTTGAGCGAGGGTGGCAGCTGAGACACGGAGGACCAGGGCGAACAATGCTGACTTGGTATTCCAAAATGCTGTCTGCAAAGGGGCAGCTCGGTTACTTCATCCCGACGCCATTTCAGGCTCTTTCAATCTGACTCCGTCTCTCAGTTAGAGGCGCAATGTAAACTACCGTTTAACCTCAGAATCAAATTGCCAATAACGAAAGGAAGGGAACGATGTCCAGCGCAGTGTAAAGCCTACAGTATACTCAAACTTACATTTTGTTATGGTCGAGTAAATTTCACATTGATGACGGTTCCTCAGTTATAGCTGCAACTGGGTAGGAAGATAATCATATTCCAATCACGTGGTCCCCATTCGAATCACATAGCTCAAATCTGATCAAGATAGACGGAGCAGCTTCCGCACAGAATGACCTGTTCACTAAATTAAGGATAGATAAGCCATCTGGTAAATGTTTGATTGCAGCGTTGCAGATTCCATTCAAATGAGATGTTAGACCGTGAGCTTCTTTAATTTCCTCCTCATTCTGCAACTACTCGCGCACACCGAAACAGATAGCTCACTTCCACTATTTCTTCGGATATGGTTTATATTAATAACAAATACCGTTTATTTTATAATCATTTGGTTTCGTGGGATTAGTGGTAGGGGCAGCTGGTGGACCACCGTTCCCTGGAAAAGGGGTAGGCTGGTCAGATAGCCGGTGACTGCGTGTATGTTGCTCTATGTTACGGGAAGGAAGTAGAGCAACAGGCTGGTTTGGTAGTTTACAATTAAGGTTACGTTTGGATTGACGGCTTTTGCTGCCATATCGAGTGACACGGAGACTCGTATATAGACTAATGTTGCACATGCTGTCGCAATGTTGCTCTAATGAATCTTCGTTTCCGACACTGAAAAGCGTGTGCTTAACTAGGCTTCGGCATTTGCATTACGAAGGTGTTGGTCGGGTACCGAAAACCAGTAAATAGCAGCGCTTGCATTGTCTCTTCAACTACCTAGGGCTTCTGTCTCAGAATTAGCGTCGGGGATGCTGAGAGTAATTGCTGTTCCGGAACCAACTGATGCTTCTGTACACCTTCACGTGACCGAGTTCGTTAAACCGTCGTCGGCATTAGGGTATGTTCTAGACACGTTTATTGAGGCCGCTTTGTTGTTTTCTAATTGTTGATGAGCACCATGTTACGGTGACATTCGTGGGTAATATGGAGTGGTTGTTTTGCGGAATGTTGCTCTATTTGATTATGCGATGCAATGCTGCATTTTTATCATTATGCGAAAATAGCGGCCACTGACCTGTAACTGTTTGGTGCCCAGTATTTTGCCGATCCCGCGCAGATGAGATCTGCCATTGACAAATGTTTGAACAACAGACTGCTTACTGTTATACTGGTTAAACTTTCCGAAAAACGCTTCTCGTTGTGTTCTTCATGTGCGTCGACAGCTACTCCGTGACCCAGTATAAGTCGCTTGGTTACGGCAGCGCAAGGATGAAGGCTAGGCAAGCGATTAGCTAAAACAACGCTCCATTATCTTTGGCAAGAACGTAAGAGGTCACCTTCCGGATGAGCGTAGTCAGTCTTAATGGCAGTTGGTTTAAGTTGCTCATTGTATACTGAAGCGCAATTTGATGAAACACATAGAACAAAGAGCTTCTATCAGCGTCAATAAGCGCATCGATTTCAACCTCGTGATCCAGTTAAGGATAAAGTGGTTTGACTTTGAGTCAATTCAGGTGGGGTTTAAGTAAGCCAACACCTATGAAGAGGAAGTGCCTCCTGAGCTGAAGGATGCGCTTGTGCTACAACCGTACAAGGGCAAATGGAGCAAGCAATGTTGCACGAATTATCATGGCATCAACTTGCTGAGTTGTGCGGGGTAGGTGATGGCCCAAATCCTGCTCAACCGCCTCGACAGACACGTTGTAGAATTGACCGTGGCGGAAGAGCTATGTGGATTCCGTTCGGGTCGCAGCACTATAGATATGGTGTTTGCGGCTCGTCAGTTGCAAGCAAAGTACAGAGAATAACATCAGCCGTTGTACATGCTTTTCGTTGGTCTCACCAAGGCATTTGATACAGTGAACCGCAAAGCATTCTGGCTGGTGTTGGTAAGTTTGGTTATTCCAGTAAATTTGTAACTTTAGGTGCATGTCTGTACAGTGATATGTGGGCGAAGGTGCAGCTGAGTGGACAGACCTCAATGACCTTGCAGTTGTCACTGGTGTAAAGCAAAGCTATATCTTAGCTCCTGCCCTGTTTACTATTCATCTTCATGCCATAATGTCTTGTGCTTTTGAAGCGCTTGTGCTTACGGTGTTCGTGTGGAGCACCGTATTGATTGTGTGTTACTGAACATCCGTCGTTACGTTGCGAGAACAATAGTCTGTGAGACAACTATCCGTATAATGCTGTTCGCTGATGACTGTGTGTTGTTTGCTCACAGTGAGGATAAGTTGCAGCACATGACTAGTTTTTTAACTAAACGATGACATCTTCCTAACCCGAAAATGCCTTTCGCTTGGAGCCTCTTCGGTTTCGCATTCCTGCTAGTTCAAATTGGCATCCCTACCTGCCCCAGTGGGTTGGCTAGTATTCCGTACTTTTCCAGCTTTGAGAGCGGCGCACCTCGGTCAGGCGAGTGTGGTGGTTGCAAGATCAAATGAGCGATGGGCGTGGTCACGCGGTCCACGTGATGGGCTATACAGGCGCACTGGCTGACAAGTTCACAAGGAATGTTGAGCGACTGGAGCCTGTTAAATGAATCTTAGCACAGCGCTGAACACAGATTGATAGATCACAAATTCTTTCACAGCTGCGTTGAAATACGCCGGATTGGAATAAGCACAGGCCTTCTGAACTGCCTCAAGAATGCTGTATCGTATGGTATCACACAGAATAGCAATCTGCTCAATGTGATTGAGTTATCCGCTTTCGCTTACTCACGGATGCCAGTGAAAACGGCTAGTGATGGCACGGACTCTACTCGTAGAAAATATTTTCACGTATGATGGATCACTAAGTAGGGCCAGTAAATCCGGTTCGAATGAGCGTACAGTGACAACGCTGCGAGCAGAGGATAGACAGCAATAATCCAAATGAACCAGGAGCACGCACGTCACGCGTGTGTGCTATCTTGAAATACTGGTGGCTCATGAGGCTTGTTCAGTTGTTGTGACGTTCACCTTGTTGAGTAACTCTTATGCAACCAAGCTGAACAACAAATTATCATCAGAGGTCCAAACTACAATACCAAAAACGGAATTTTTGGCAGGATCCGAAAGCACCTTGCAGCCTAATGGATTCGGTGATTAAACACAAAGACAGACAAGAAACACTGTTGTCTCAGCCATGACACGCCTTGAACAAACGATAACCACGCTGAAATGGGACGAATCTCTCGTTCTCCTACTTGCTGACGATGGGCGGATGATATTAATGACGGTTAAAGCAGATTATCTCAATAATTCATAACACAACTCCTGAACAATATGACAACCTACCATTGCATTAAACGTGACCCAACATCGCAGCGAACAAACACAATAAACAGACCGACGACAAAGCTCAAACATTTGAACGAAATCACTGAAGAGGACCGAGACAAATCAGGACTCGAGACTCCAACACTGTACAAGTCTATGGACTACAAAAGTGCACGAAGAAGGGGCACCATAACAAATCGTCGTGTCACTTCCGAGCGGACCCACCTACAATCTGGCAAAGGAACTATGGAAGCACCTTGAACAACGCTCAGCATTTTCCGGAGAAACTCAACTATTTTGATATGCATCAGGATGAAACGATTGTGTACTGTGACATAACCACTCTATTCACTTTTGTCAACCTACAGCTGACAAAAGAAGTTATCGCAGGATGTCTGCACAGCAGCGGGGAGTAGATCCGGAACATGACAAGCGGAACTGTGCGCCAATTTCTCCACCTCTGACTTCCAACTTACTAAGGTTATAAGCCAGTGAAAGTTGCCCCAGTGGGACCCCCGTATCCAGACACATCGCGTCGATTGGTATGAAATTTGGAATAGAAGCTACTGGCAATCGTTAAACTGAAGCTATTGGTGCTTTACGTCGATGCTAGGTTTGTGATACCCAAAGGTAGTCAAGTAGAGAACGCACACGAAGCGCCTAATGGTATTATGGACGACATCCAATTAACCATGGGATCGAAGAAAGAAATTAAACCCCCTTCCTTGAATGTATTACTAATGGAATAATGGGGGTTAATTGCGGAAGCCAGTGTACAACAAGTGCTTCAAAACTAGCCTCTCCAAAGGAAACAAAACTGGTTGTGTACAGACGCCGTTCTGCAGAATTGCAACTCACTTCAGCAATACAGACGCGAAACGAGAAAACAGAAGCACCTGAAAAAGTCAATTGAACGCAACGGATATCCTCGCGTTTTTCTTCGAAGACGATTGAGCCTCAAAACCAACAAAACGGTGCCAAGACCAATAACAACCAAACGGGTCGTTCTGTCGTATATGAAGAATCTAACTGAAATAAATACCAAATCGCTCAAAATATATCATGTATCCATATCCAGAGAAATAACCGATCCTCTAAGGAAACTGTCGAGACAATAAGGAACACGCGAAAAGTAAGAGGGGCGGAATGCCGTGTAAAAAATGTGCAAAGCTTGTAAAAGGTGCTAGGTAGGACTGACAAGAAGATTCGTAAAATGGATGCAGGATTATGGGATTTCGGGATTGCTTTGTTTCAACCCTGCATCACACCACACCGAAATCATCTACTTCAGTGGCGGTCCCAGTGGTCCCATTGGCAGAGGCTGACTTCATACTATACCGAAACCACAACTGAGCTTGCGTGTAGAAATCCCATACACACGGCGGGTGATCCAAAACTCACAAGTCAAGGATACAGGAAGGCAAAATGGTGTACGCGAAACATTATGCAACATCACTGGTTTTTGCACATGCGTATGAAGACGGCCAACGGTTTGACTATAAAAATTGGGGATCTTGACCCAAAGAAAAACGCAAAAAGGGAGGAAGTTTCTCGAAGCCACCAATTTAGTCGACATGTATTTCGCTATCGGTCCAGTAAACCAGCCAGTAAGACAGAGGGACCTCAGGAGGATTAAAAGCTTCAACTTAAATGGGCCCAATGAACTGATGAGTAAACCTGAGCACTGACTGCTGAGGCATGCCCATTTCACCAATCCAACTGCGAGAGTCCCAGACATATGGAACAAATAGTTGTGATGTCTATGATAATGACCCTGGCACAAATGGAAAACATTCTGAATTACCAAAAGAAAGCTGGCCATTTTAATATTCGCCTAGACCTATAAACAGATGGTGTCGTTGCTGAAGACATACATTACGGTAGTCTTCCACCAGCTCCTGCTACGAAAGTGCAATCACTGCTGCACTACTGTTGTCTCTATGAATGGTAATGAAACACCTGCAGTCAAGTTGCCTAGCACGACGAACGATATAACAAATTAGCTGTGAAATTGTGTTACAAGGAAACACCGCTCCAAATGATTCTAGGAATTGTGGATACAACGATTTGATCGTTGCCTCAACTTTATGGTAATTTTCGGAAATAAATATGGCAGTCGATATTTTTCTTGGCAGCTGAACATAAATTATCCCCACTGCTAGGTTATCAGGGCAGGACCATTTCTACACTACAGTACGGTCGAGTTAAAGCGTCTTGGGTTAGCCCCGAATACTAGTCGATAGCGATAAGGCGAAAGATACGTGCCCATTACGGAACTGACCCATAGTATATCCTAAAGTTTTCAATGCATGTTACGGTCATTTTTGACTATTCAAGTATGTTATTATTTTCTTCCCTGTGTTTCGTGGTTCCCTGAACTTTGTGTTGAAACAAGCCATACACACACACGCGCGCGCACATGCACACAAACCCTGCTTTGGCCATTCCTCCTCTTGGCTCTTTTCTCAGTGACACTAGCTCAGCTTGACTTTGTGTGTGACAATGAGTCATACTGTCGTGAATTTACTTGCGGCCCTGCCGTCGGACACTTGCCTGAGTGGACTCATTGTTTGGATTATCGATCGTAGGCATTTCATGTGCTTGTGGCAGATCCGTCAGTTGTCCACGTGACTGGTGCGCGTTGGTTCGCCGATCCTTTGGGCTGCATTGTTTCTGACTATTGAAATTTGACGAAGGAGTTGTAATCCTTTGGTCTGGACACTGTCAAGGCTAATAGTTGATTTGTTAATCTAAGCTGTTGTAAAAACAGCCTCAGCCAGCCACTTTTCTCAATTGATCCGGCGATTTTCACAAGTCGCTCAAATCCAAGACCGAATTGTCGGTAAGAGTAAACACACCGCGGATCTGTAACGCAGCACACACCCACTGGACAGGAGGGTGTGTGGGATGCACAACCAGTAAAACAAATGGACGAGCGGAAGGTACCCAGACCAATAGAATCTGGGGTTGTTAAATATTGTTAGGGTACATGTTTTGGGCTCACTACAAGCGTCAGGTGGCCGTCCGAGCTATTGTTCTTTATTCATACCTTAATAACATCTAAAAGGCGTAAACTGTTTTAGATACCGTCTAGGGTTAGCAAAGTAATCAGTTCTTATTTTGGGACAGATATAAGTGCTCAGCCTTGGGGTACATGGCTTTTGGTATGTAGTAATTCCGACAGTGATCGTTAGACGTACGACTTCAAGCAAATGCACCTACAGAAGCGCTAGATTCGCATCACTAGTGCCACAACACTGGCGAGTATAAAGTAGGATACAGTAGGTTATTTGAACAACAGCCTTCAGACAGCCCCGGTAGATGACATCGGTTCTTCAATTATAATCGCTTCTGATCCAGGTGCTGTGTGAAATGGACAGGTTCATATTAGACGTGTGATGAAAGCCAGACTAAAGTACTGCAGCGCAATGATACCACAAAATGCAAACTAACCTTCGATGAGCCCATGATGTTCGCCTCCAAGGAATTAGGAACCACTTGAACGAAAGTTACTAACAATTAATTTGCGGTATCATTACCATGAAATGCCTCAAGAATTAGGTTTACGATCTATGATTTCCACACTGAAGGATAAATCTTGAAGCTCAGGTATTTCTAAACTAGGTCAGCGATTAATACGAGTGGTTCCATCATTGATGCTTTCGTGATTTTGAGCGAGTGTAACTTTACGGAGAAAGTAACCTCTGCAACCTCCTTCTGCGGTGATAATGTAGGATAGTTAATACTTTAGAGCAAAAGGAAAGTTAACAACGCTTGAGCTTGTCCCTGTAGGAGAGTGAAGAAACCTTATAGTGTTTGTGCACTCTGCCAAATGATGAATGACGCTTTTTGAGCTGTACCTTACTATTTCTGTTATGTCTGTAAAATTCAAAGGTTCGATCATAGTCTTCTATAAATTCCTGGCAATGTCACCCTGTTATCTGGAACAAGCCACATCCTGTGATCCCTTAGGCCCTTCAGCTTGCCCGACCAAGAGATGTCTTTTGAACTCATCATGCCCATTTCCCTGAGACAATACACATCTGCATCTTCGCTCCACAAAAAGAAGTGATTTTTGAAGAGAAACGGGAGGTGCTACCGCTCCGATATTTTCAAGATCAGTACGTTGTGCATAAGAATGGAGATCACTCAGTGGATTTCTGGAAAGCACAGAGTCAGAAGCAACCTGGACATTTTTAATTACTGCACATAGCGAGTCGTCTTACTTAAGTAGATGCACTGGATAAATCTGTTTTTTCCAGAATATCCTGCCAAACAGAATTTATTATACGGCAGAGCTCCTCAGGTACCACAAAGCACAGAATTGCATGCAACCAGTCACTTGATCATAAGGCCCTCAGCGAACAGCACGAGGTAAGTTATGGAAGGTTTGTGTCCTATCCTCGACGCGACGAGAAATGTGGCACGACAGTAAATGGGAGGTGGGCAGATCGCTTCTTCCGGTACGGACATAAACTGCTCATCAGTGGATACCGAAGTCAACAGAAAGGGAATAACTTTTATTAGCGAAGAGCGTACATGACTGCGCCTCGGCCACAACACTATCTCTAAAGTTAACTGGAAGGGTGCGATATGACATTCGCTGATTATGTACCCTTAGACATAGTCTGTATCCAAATGGAAAAACAATGCGAGGCGGTGGTTTATCTGTGAGTTCAACTATGAGGTCACTACTGTAAGCGCAGCTTCTTCTTTAATCCCCACTTGCTCTGTCAATCCGGAAAAGGTGCAGGTTAGAATGTTCGTTTCTAGGCTCAGCGACCATCATGAAGTGCCTGACAATGACTGTACCTTTTCACAGCCTCTTGCATACATAGCGCCATCAAATTACTCCCTAGATCATGCAACATAGTTTGTACCACATTCAAGTTGTGTAGTTACTTGGGAATCGCAAGTAGAGAATTCAAGCGAATGTCGCGAGTAAAACAACCGGACAAAATGTGCCTATTCGTGAGTGACTCTACTTGATGCAAGTTGTAAAAGAAGCATCTATTCTTTAAACAATAGTGTTTAGCAAGGCCAAGATGTTGTTTTGATTCTCACATGACCACTAGAACAATTGGTGCTTATATTTCAGTATATTTTGATAGTGCTCACCCATCTTAAACGCATTAACCTGCGTCAACTAGCTACAACTAAACTTTCCGATAACGTCTCAAGTGGTATTTGGCTGAAATAGTTTCTAAATGATTAATGGGGTATTAAAACAGAATAACTAGAAATTCCTAACATATGGACTCAGTCAGACAGCCTGGAAGATTAGGGCTGTTCCATCCTTTAAGCAACTGTCAACAGCGCCCATTCCAAATGACCCCTCTGGGGCTAGAACCCACAGCTAGGTTGTCCTCTGCAAAGTATAAATGTGCAAGACAGCGGCTCTATACCACAGCTGGTAACAGTCACGACGATCGTTACTGCCCCCGTAGTTAAGTGGCCCTAACCATAGACTGGTAATAATCGAGTTGTGAGTTCTGGTCAAATGGGGGCCAGGCGGAATACGAACTCCTAAAGATTCCCGAAATGTTGAAACGGCCGTACAGTGTATTTCCGGGCGTGTGATAGTTGTTTGACTAAATGTAGATGTGCTAAAAATCTACTGAAATATATTCCGTTGCTCATCCAATGATAGTGCGCATTATAGCTTCATCCAAATGCTGTAGCAGTTACTTTGTACACCATGTTTAAATGAGTCTTAAAACTCTTTCCACCACCCTCTACGAATCCCTACAACTTTCAGTAGCGCAGTTTATACCGTTCGGTTTTCACCATTTAATCTTCAACCCGAATGTATTTACTACTTTACTCCTCTTTACGGGTTTGCTGGAGGAAGAGGTTAGAAACTAAAGCAGTCAGGCGAGCCACAGCTCAAAACCGAACAACCGACTTGCAGAGCAACTGTCCGGACGTACTGGTGAGAAGCGGTCGGGCCCGCGTTCGGGGGTAACTTGGACCCGGTAACACGGTGCTGCAAATCTGACTCATTTCAGGAGACAGCAATCATGAATGAGGCTTCCGACAACTTTACCGTATAAAAACATGTACCCTTTTCCGTCTGAGCTCGGTTTGGTTTTTGCGCCCTCGCAAAGCAACGAAACACTGGACGGAAAACAGTTTCCACATTTTGCCGATATGTTTTCACTCAACGTAGGAGGCATCTTGTGAGTCGAACTTTATCCTTAATGACGAACAACCTGTTTTCACCCAGAGTTCTGGATAAAAACTGCACAAAGCGATCGGTTCAAGCGCGCTGGCTATGTCCGTGTGATTGCGGAACATAGCATGTATTTCAAATTAATGAAATATACTTGGAACTGATCGAGTAGTCATGAGTTCAGAGAGGTTTGGATAGCAACCGATTGTTTTCGAACCTCTGAACACAGTATGTATTTATTTATTCGTGTACAGTAAAGTGAACACTTCAAATGATTACCATTCCTATTCAGCTCTACAATTAACCGATTGCAACTTTGTAGTTGCACCACTGAATGGCTAACCATTCATTCAGCACATGCCAAAATAGTCGCGAGATTTCCGCGAGGCTACCATTATCTTGTAAGAATCTAGCGTGATCTGTGGTTTCAACGCGGAGGTCGATCGATCGCTGAGCTATGCCACCACAAACAATGAGATTTTGGAACGCGCTTAAGGTCGACTAAATGATCACGTGACCAGGGCTGTTAAGCATCTGTGCTCAGCTGCGGAGTCGAGATTATACGTGGGTGGTGGTGGTGGTTACGATTGGCGAGCAGCACATCTGCGTAGTTGGCCTGAGCGTGCGAACCGATGTCTGCTATCTTTTACGGTAGCTAGCGATACTATTATAATCCACAGTAGTAATAAGATGATAATCGAACGGTGGAACAACGATGCATTAGGGGTGTAAAGGTAGGCGTTCGTGAAGTCCCTTAGGATGGCCAGCGTGAAAACCACAAACATGGTGAAATCAGTGGTAAAACGCCTTTTTATGAACTCACCATAATAATCACATTGACTCATGCTTAAGGGAGCCTGTATCGATTATGGTGCTCTTGTTTGTTGTACCATTTTCACGACATCGTATCTCAGTGTACACATGCCATATCACGTAATCTGCTTGGGATAGAGCAAACTCAGGGCGTTCTTTACAAACAAATAAAGTGAGGGCGGAAACAAGATGATTTTGTAGGGGTTCCATGTATAAAACACATGGAGGGATTGAAGGATTCGGCGATATTCTAGCTGGCTCTATCGCAGAGCCGAGTTATACTGGTGGCTCCTCTGGTACCTGCTGTGATTGAATTATGGTAAGTGGCGGCAAACGTGGTTGCGGTGCTTTAGAATCTACTAGGTCATTAGTAGGTCGCTTCCTACGCGCTGTATGATAGGGTTCTCAGCTTAAGCTGATATAGAATATGGAAGAATTCTTTAGTGTGCTTGATGGCGTTGCGCTGTGGAGTCTCGAGCGCTGCGAGATCTTGCATGTGCCAGGGCTGCTTGACTTAATTGCGTATTCCAGAAGAGGCCACGCGTATGTGTTAAACATCTACACACAGGCGGTTGCATCAAAACATCCGAATTCTCTCCACAACACACCAGCGTGTTGGTTTCCGGTCTGCTGCTCCCTTTATGCTGAGCAAAACAAATCCGCCTGAATTAGTACCTCAAGGTCGCGCCTATAGGTGACTATGTACATACTCTGGTCTCCAAGCGTGTAGATGAGGTCCGGCTGAAAATAACAAAATGTATATTTACGATGCTACACGAGGCACAGCAGAGAGGGCATGATCAGTTTTGTGCACGCAGACATGCGACAATTTCAGTTTGAGCAAATATTAGTCTCGACAAAGTAACTGACTAGATTAATGAAATCCAAGACATGAATGTTGTAGTGATAACTGTTTCCGTGTTGAAATAGAAATTGTTTCGCCAATGCAAAGATGTCGATAGGCACGAACGATGATATAGGCATTTGTCGCAAGTACATGTTGAATCGGTGACTCAAATTGAAATTCGGTAACTTGGAGTGAGTTGACTGTAAAACGATTGCTAGTATCGCTATCAGTAGTTACCGGGCCTCTTTTTTTGCTTGTCTATGGCGTTATATCTCCTTGCAACTCGTTGAGTTCCTTATCCGTATCCAGTTGGGCCAACCGTGTGCCTCATGGGAGTGGGTTTCGGAGTCAATGATTAAGGACTAGCCGCCGTTATTGTAAGGTTCCTCAGGTGCCGGCCAACATGTCTGAAAAACTCGGAAAGAAAGGAGAGTGTGGACTAGCTTCCATTTGGACAAATTAAACTGCAACCGATTGTGGAACGGCAACTTATACGTCCTGTCCAGGTCTCGAAGAAGTACATCGTGATCACATTTATAGTCGATCTCTCATGAAACCTAAACTTATCAGAGAAAAGGTAGAAGTTCGAGACTATCAGGTGCACAAATTTGGTAATGAACACGAGGAATAGACTCGGGCCCATAATTGATCCCTTTAGAACTCCAAATTTAACATTAATCGAATGGGACAGCCATCTCCAAACTCGAACCTGTGGTTACCGATTCTGCAGGAATTTCCTAATCTATCCAAGGATCATATCCCAGTCTTCAAAATTATGAAACAGAACACGGTGGTCCACGCAGATGAAAACTTTGAGGAAGTCACGATAAATGTTCTCAGTCTCTGTCCTTGGCGGGGCCTTTAAATCGGCTGTTGCCTTTTTCGCCGAACATCATGTTTACGTTATCTACTGTGTATATCTCAGTATTGCACGAGTCACTGAGGCTCTCCATTCAACTTTGAACGTACACGCGAGATGCCGCACACAATCCGCGATCTATTATCTGTGGACACATAATTCTGGGTCAATTGAAACACATTTTGAAGAAGCAAATGTTGGTAGCTCAGGTTGTTTAGTTGATTGGCTGATTGTTCGCTGAGCTCGGCAGGTTGACTGCAAACGTTTCGTCACCACTCGAGGTGACATCGTCAGTGCGAGTGTATTTAGCAGAGTAGCGGCTAGGAGATCGATCACTCACACTCACCGACGCCTCGTACGCGCCACACTGCTAAATACACTCGCACTGACGATGTCACCTCGAGTGGTGACGAAACGTTTGCAGTCAACCTGCCGAGCTCAGCGAACAATCAGCCAATCAACATTTTGAAGAAATATTTCTTATGAAACCTTTTCCGCTTGCGATGGCTACAAATCCCGACGCTTTAGTCCAGCTTTTTCGGAATCGTTTCTCGATCGATCGATGACAGTGAATCCTCAATTTTCTACTCATTGTAAACTTTACATCTTTAATGGTAACCCATTAGTAAAGTTACAGTTGATAATGTGAATGCTGAAAATGCACCCTTTTGGGTACATAAAGCTTATACAGACTTGACTGACTTGACTTAACTTTTGCCTGTTGCTTACGTTCAACTACTGCAAGCAATCAGCAGTTTGGTTGTGCGTGATCGGTGTTGACGGAAAGCGCGCTGCTCAGGTGCTATGATGTTATAGGGTTCTATAGATGATCGACTGAATCCTCAGCGATAGTTGCCTACATCAGTTTTGAGAGCACAAGGAGGAGGACTAATGGGCGACAGTTTGCGCGTTCAGAGTGATTGTCACTTTAGAAAATTGGCGTAATTAGTCTGTTTTCACATGGTATGTACCAACTGTTTAGTCAAGCACGTTTGGAAGAAATGTGCTAATGGCTTGGCCAGCGTTGCCTCTATGTTCAGTGCCCTAGAGTGAATGTCAACGATTACGGGAGAACTGTAGATGACATGAACAATGAACAATGATTTATAACGGGTAAAAAGGCATATGTTTGACAGGTCCCGTAGGGTGGTTGGAGCAATAGATAAAATGGAAGGATAATCGAACAAGTAAATCGTTTTTTAAGCCTCTACAGATTTCAACGCACCACTTCATAATGATAGTTTGAAGTATGGACTGGATGTCTGCACCCAAAGTAGAGCTGTTATATTACAGCAAATGTGGGAAAAAGAAATCAAAGGAACGGATAACGCTCACTCGTGTGTTGCTTCTGTTGAGAGATGTGGTACGTTACTCCAGTTTGTATACATCCATGTCGCTCATTGGGACACTTCTGTATGTAACATCACCGCCACTTTGCGGGGTGGGTCAGTAACCTCATGGTTTGGGTCTCGTTATTTCGTCCTCCGAATAGGACGTGCTATGCCAAATAATGCAAGTTGGAAAGTGTGTCATCTAGGCGTTTTTTAAATAGTGCCAATGTGGGGGCAAGGACGATGTGAGTGGGGAGCGCATTCCAAGCACGGGACACACGGAGTGAGAAAGAGTTTCGTCGACAATCAAGTCGGCTGTAGTGTGTAGCCAGTTTGAGCTGATGACCTCTCAGGTTGGTATTTTGGCTCAGCTGCAAGAGACTGCGACCTGGGTGATTTGGATTCATCAGTATTAAGTAGACCATGATGAGGTCTCCTCGGTGACGACGATATTCACCACTGTACAATCCCAGAGACTGCAGTCTGCGTTGGTAGGGGATGTGAAACAGGCCTCTGACGAGCTTCGTTGCTCTACGCTGTGGAGCTTCAAGTGCACTGATGTCGCGCTTGCGCCAAGGACGCCAGGCCTGGATCGCATACTCCACGTGGGGTCTCACGTAAGCGCTCAGCATTTGCGGAACTACAGATGGCTCGAAATTTCCGAAAGCCCTCCGTAAGAGTCCGAGATGTTGACTGGCCTTTTTCGATGCCTTTTCAGTATAGTATAGCATGGCATGACTACCCAAATACGTTACCTCATGTCACCAATATAGACCACGTGTTTTAAAATGTCAATCTTACTGTTGCGTGCAAGCGCCAAAGAATGAACTAAGGGAATTTGCTACAAGGGAAGTAGGTACAATTTTAAAAGAGTCCACATATTACGATTAGCTGCTGAATATTGGACCTTCATGTTGTGAAGCCCTGATGCTGAAACTAAGAAGTCAGAAGCAAGCCCTTGCAATTTACAGCTAATTTCAGGTACTCGCCAGCATCATTGCCAGCTTTATTTTACAGAAACTCAAACAGACGTACTTAACAGTCAGCCCAAAAAAGAAAACTACAGGAACGCGCGACGGGTACCGGATGTGAGCCACGTTTCAAGTCAAACGCAAGTTGGAGAGTTTTGACCATCGCCTGGATTGTGAGACGGACCAACAGCTGCCCTAATGGTTATCAACGGTTTTAATACCGCTTCACAGTCAACCTTGACTCTCTCGAATGTTGCACAATCCTGCATCTGATAGACTGGATATAAGTCTTCTCAATAAGCGAGGTGTGCGCATACACAACACCTATCCAGGCCAATTCACCCGGTTGGTAATATTCGCAGCTCCAATTAACTCATCTGTTCATCACCGCATAGCACTCGCCTGAACATATTATCCTTAATAACACCTTGATCTTATTGAATACCGACATAGCTCCGTAGATGAAGATGATCAAAGAAATACACGCGCCTCAATCCGTAATGACCACATCTGGTCGCCGAAGGAATTGGGCAGACATAAATGTGAGTGAATATAATAAAATTAAACAACGAGAACCGTTCGAAAGTGTTGCATCGTTTAACACTGAGACCTACCTTACCCAACGGTTATCAAGTTCTCTAATGCACGAAAAATGTCCTTAAGTCATACACTGAGCGATAATGTCTTGGCAATCCTAGTAGGTCTGATTGTCGCTCCCGCTGAAATGCTGCTTGGTCAATGAAAGCCACCAAGGTTATCGATCAGGGTTATTTGAATAAGGGCTGCAAAGTTACAATGGGTAGAATAAATAGTCAATCACAAAGTGGATCGAGAGTCCCATTGAGGCGACCACTGACCATTTCGATCACTCGAACTGTAACCGATGAAAGAGATGCACACTGGGTATTGCCAACGCAACATGCCATGGTTCCAGGGTTCGATACTGGCTATCGCTACCTGACGAGTACAAATAAGTTCAAAAGCGGTCATGAAGTGCATTGTTTTGGGCAGGCAACACTCAATTTCCATCAGTTCCCTCAGTTACGGTCCCGGTGATCACACTGACCAAATTTCATTTCAATGAGAATCGCGATCCACTTTGTGACCACTACTTACCCCACCCAATGTAAGTTTGACGCTCTTGTTTACAATATCCTGCTCGATAAACTTAACGGATGTCACTTAGCAAGGAGCAAATTCGCGAGAGTGACAATCGAACCTACTGGGATCGACAAGACAATATCGCTCATTGTATGACATTGTGTCATGTTTCATATAATTCAGAACTTGATAATCGCGTCGCAATCCACGCACACAACGGTTGCTTCAGAATGACCCTACGATCGTCGAGCACAATTTTGCAATTGCCCGATGGGCTTTGTATGGCCGGTGTGGAAATGCCAGTAGACCATTCACCATTAGTCAACAACACAGACTGAACCCACCTAGGGGTAGGTACGCAGTTTAGATACACATCAGTGTATGCTCAGTGGAGAAGCTTTCTGATACTTTCTTATAGGTCAAACTACCATAATTTGTCTTCACGGACAATTGTTTGCTCGTCGGATGAAGGTAGCTCTTAGTGCACTTGGACTTGTTAAAGGACAAGTAGTTGGTTGACATCACAAATTGAAAAAGGCAAGCGGTTGACTAATCAGATGTGGTTGCAACCGTTACAGTTCAAATGTCCCATATTCATAGATATTCAAAATGATTATCGGAAAGCACATTCCTAAGTCGATCACCATACGAATTCATGGAACTACCGGAACGACAATAAGTATCACTGGTTTGATATATCAGTTTGCCTGAGTAAGACCAGAACATAGCAGTAGCAACTACCATGGAGTGCATCTATTGGTGGCCAAGTGAAATGGTCAATTCGTGAGGCCAAACTCATTGCGGTGTAGTGCGTAATAAAGGGAAGTTTGCAGAAGGATGCACGCTAACTGAAATGGATTTGGGAAAAATGGGGATATTATTTAGTTTACTATATACATTTTGTAGCAGAACAGCGCTTTCAGCAGTTTAAGAATGCGATAAATTAACAATTCGCTTTAGCTTCACTGCACCATAGGTTCATTCTTCCTCTTCTAAACAATTTTCCTGGTATTCTGCACCTCAATATGCTATGTAGACGTTACAAGTAGCCAATCCTCACACAAATACGACTTTGCTTGCCGCAAAGAAATCCAGTGTTGGCTTGCTGGTAGCGTGCTAGCCTACGTCAGAAACCGTCCCTATATTTTATCTTGTTTTATCTACAATAAACTGACTAACGTATTCTATCGCGTTTTCAGGTTTATCTGCCAACATACTTGCATGCGCTAACCTGACGTGTCAGACACTTGAAGCATATATTGTTTCCGCGACCGCTAACGTGTATCATTGTGCATCAGCGTTCTTTCGCTTCCTATATCTATTTGTTTATTGTTTCATTGTTTTAGTCGGCTTGTTCGTCTACAATTATTTATGGTAGTTTACTACTTATAGTAGCGAAAGATGGGAATTATCATTGCAAACAAACAAATTTGTAGGCGAACAAACTGCGATTGACTAACACAACACACTTAGTCCACACAGTCTGATCATTTTGTTTATAACCCAGGATGATCTCAGTGTGCATTTCTATACCCCTCAAGATGTGGTCTATCTTATTATCCCTTCGGGATCCACAATATTATCTAGCAAGGAGGTGTGGCGGTTGCAGGTCTTAATCTAACACAATTTCCTTATTCAAATCCGGTAATGGACAGTCCGAATAGGGATATCACCAGCTAGAATTCGAGTTTTTGACGTAAAATCTGGTGGCACGTACATAAACATTATACCTTTTGACTAAGTTGACAAGTTATTAAGCGGTGTGCCAGTAGAAGCTACTGCTGTGTCACAGAAACTAGCGCTGTAGAAACGGCCAACTCTCAGTCACACCAACGTTCAGACACGCACCACAGACTGAAGTATCACAAAAAGAACCAAGTAGCTAGCTGGCAACCGATTGCACTGCGCAATGTCCAGGAAGACATTAATAGCGCTACTCACCACCGTCCGGATAATTGTTGTCTTGAGTGCCCAACCATAAGCTAAGTTATACCTGCCCATGTCAAAGTAAGCAAAACCCCCACACTTTCCGGGCTCTTGAAGCTGGTGTCTTGACCCAACAAGGAAGGAAAAAATATCCTCCGTGAGCAGCCATCTGAAGAAGGATGTTTGTGTATATTTACAAAAATATTCGGGAAGTTGGAGAAGACGGTCTGCATGAAGCTGAACAGGGCTACCTCAGCTACTGCTTGGATTCTCACCTAAGACAAAGCGATGTCGGTTTTGTAGGCGGCACTCCAAGGCCGTGTCAAGATAAAGTGCGTCGATGCAAGGGAATGGTTGCTCGCCTGACTCGCTTTTCCTGAAGGTCTCCGAGAGGCAGTGTGGCTATTCAAGACAGTTCAGCCTGTATGGGGAGTAATAACCTCTCTTGGTGGTATATGTCTGTAAGTGACGCTACGAGCCAGTAATTGTTGAGAAAGCAGTTTCTGCCGCAGACGATAACACAAAGGGTTTGGACTGCTAATATTACCCAGAGATTGCAGGTAGAGGTGTTGGATAAGGTGGCTCGCGAGCTGGTTGTTGTGCTAACCATTGGTTTAGAAGTGGAACAGCAGGAACACACGAATCGAATGCACATACTAAGGGGAATGTTAGATCAGCTAGCGCAAGACGTCAGGCTGCTTCGTTCTCAGCGCTCAAAAAACGCTCAGTATATAAACTCTTCCGTGAAAAATCAAGAAAATGGAAGCAAAGCCGTTGCGTCCGATGCTTCAAGTAAAGACATCAAGTCCTCTTTTTTCTAGTTGGAAGAAGTACACTCTTGACCTTGATAATATGGGCCATCAAAGTGAGCGAGAAACTGGAAGAGACGGTGAAATGTGGTATAATTGAGATGGGCGCCGCGCAATCCGTGGTAATCCATAAAGACGGTCGAGGAATTCAGTCGTGCTCCACCGTTAATGCATACGGGTGCAAAATGCATAGGACTAAGTTCTAACAGTATGACCACTGAAACGGTGATA
This sequence comes from Dicrocoelium dendriticum, assembly GCA_944474145.2. NCBI lineage: Eukaryota > Metazoa > Platyhelminthes > Trematoda > Plagiorchiida > Dicrocoeliidae > Dicrocoelium > Dicrocoelium dendriticum. The sequence goes on from OX104062.1 coordinate 48,822,361, forward strand.
CGAAACGATGACTCTGTAAGCATTAGTTTAAATGAGAGTCCCATTCCACACAGTATAGCTGCAATATTAAATTTGTCCAGATTCTTAATTCCATATACTAGTCGACCCCAAAAATTATCAGTCATGAACAAACGAGCTACTTTCTCCATGATTTTGATGTCTATAGAAATGATAAACTATCCAGAAATCCTCGGCTTATATATATACGGTAATTTCGCAAGTAATTGAAGGGAGCAGAAATTGAACTGCATTAGTCTGCGAGTATGGATTAGTGTGATGGACTACTGGTCAGGGCATCAGTTGACTGGACTTCGGTGAGCAAAATATGATGACATACGGGTTATCATACAGCCTATGAACTGCAACAAATGAAGATAAAAGAGAAATGGCAAACGTACCCACAAATGTCGACAACTTTTGTGGAGTCCAGTTAGTGATAACCGACAAATAATATCTGCTCTGCATCATAAACTGAAACCAGCTAGGATTTATGGATTGCTCCTGGTCTTCTTATACTGAAGATGATTAAAGCCGACATATACTGGCCCAGTATTATTACTAGCCGTACTACTACTGTTTTCCACTTGTATGACGACGAATACATGAGAGCCGCTAGGTTTATCATTCAAGCAATGTATTACCATCTATACAACAGTAAACTGTCTACACTCTCTTGGTTGACACAAAGGCCATTGCAAACCCTTGCGGATGTATATGAAATATCAAATAACAGGAACACCGATCGTGACCAAGCACCTGAGACAATGAACACTTTTGTTCTTCCTGCACTGAAGCACAACAAACTACTCGGTCTTCCAACCACCACCCATACTTCCATGAAATACATGTAGAAACATTTGGATACCATTTCTATATTGTGTAACAACGATCCGAAGTCAACATCAAATTCATTGAAAGGGATACAGGTGGATGACTTGAACGAATGGAACACCATAAGCAGCCTGCTCAATATTCCGACTACTCATTCCAACTTGCTGAGGATCCCACAACACCCAAATCCCAAACACTATGGTGAAGTGAGACTCCTTCGGGTCATGCTAAATTCTGTAGATGAGGTGGAAGCAGTGTTGCTTTCGACGACTCGTTTGCAACACGGATTCTATTTGGTCCGCAACTTTTCAGACGTTCCACGGGGCGAGAGCAAGCGAGCGAAGCAGAGTTTAGAAGTTCCGCCTAAACACCACAGCCAGAACCGTTTTGTCCATGGCGTCCCCCAGACTACTGAACACAATGGACTTACGACTAGAAACAGTGGCGCTGCATTTGTGAGGACCTACTCTGGGATGATGTTGTGACCACTTTCCTCTCAAGACTTCCAATATCAGCAGGCTAAAATGAGCACGACCCAAGAATAGTGAAGGTTGTGCCACAAACTAGGCAGATGGAGCGATTATAATCACTTCGGAACAGACTGTCAACGGCGTACCGGTTCAAAGCGGCGCAGGAAACTGTCGTCCGACCTAAAACAGCAACTAAGGAACAGAATGCTAAGACAAAAGGAGTATTATGATCGCGGGTGGAAATGTCTCCCACCGCTTGCTATAAGAGAAGAAGTCCTTGTGCAACCGGTATCAGAAACAGAAGTACTTTGGCGGAAAGCGGGGACTGAATGCCGAGGGAGTGAAAGGGGTTACGGAGTCAGGATAGGGAGCAATATGATTAACGGAATGGGGTGCAACTTACAGGCCTACGTCATGGGCGGACTCCGGGAAGCGACGATTGGCAACAGCAGGGAAGAAAGATACCTGCAACCTCAAGCCAAGACAGTAAGCGAACATGCAGCTCAGGACTGTACGGAAAGTATTGCAATAACGGGCTATAAAAGAAAGCGGGAAGGATGTGCTGGCGGCGGAAATCTGGGCGAAGGGAATCGTCGCGGTATCAAAGAACCGGGGGCCAATCAGACGCCGGCCAAGCGCGTAAGACTGGTCCGGTCCAGCGAACAAAGAAACAGCGTAGTCTAAAAGTCGTTCGGTTTGGATGAGGCTGATCGATAACACCTCACCAAGCTAAGGGTAGTCAGGGGTAGTCAGATATCCCGTCCGTTCAGGATCATTAGTCGACAGAGCACTGCCCGTTTGCTTCCGTTTGCTGAGGACTTAACGTTCCATAGGCTGAAGTCCAATTTCTGTAAGCAGACGGAATTTCTGACAACCTTTGCCTTACCTCGGTGAGACATTATCGCTTAGAAACAGCCTGATTTTCGACATCTGAGAAGCGGATGGGTTACCCGTATGGTGGGTGGTCAGCTCACGCCGGAGTCCAGTTTAAGGACACGCACCGATGTGTCAGCTAGCCAGCCATCGAAGCAACAACCTAATAGACCAATGGCCAATCAGACGCTGGTCGGGAGAACTGAGCATGTGGAACGCATCTGGCCCAACAAAATGGCAGGATAGCATACCACTGGAAAGCGGAAAAGCAGATGGGTTGACCGTACAATCACCGGAACGTTTACGTCTGAGTCCATAATAACCTTACGCTCATCTGTGATTAATGGGCAACCGCGGGACTATCGACAAGATGGGCGAACTGCCAACCAGACGCCACCATGTAGTCTACCCGGAATGGCAACAACGAGGCTCGCCATAACCTTGGATACAGTAAAAGTAGATCGGTCCAAATGAAGAACGATCACGAGCATGTCACAAGCCAATTAACAAGAGCCAACCCATAAACGGACGACAGTAGAATACTATATGCAGTTTATAAAAAATCACGATTATTTTACTAATGATTTTTGATTGTCATACAGACTTTCTTCTTTATCCGCGGAGGGCCACACGATAAGAATCCCATCCGCACTTCACACTGATAGCAGGTCTAAATGAAGTGACCATCTTTCTATGCAATTCAGTATTAACTCTGCAAGCTTGGTGCAGACCGATTTTCCAGAGGGTCCAATTATATGTCACCCGATCCAACTCCAGTCGATTTGCTGACGATAGCACATAAAGACAGCTAACGGCCGACTGTACAATGGTCGGCACAACCTCTTCTCCTAGTCATGTCTTTTTAATCACTGCTGAGGACTGAAACGCTTACCTGCATGTACACAAAGACCTAAAGCCTGCTCAGTAAAATCGCCGAACCTCGGTTACTTCGCGGGGAAAACGCTTGGGACCTCAGCTATATAACCGGAACTTAGTCGCATGCAGGGATTACGGATGTCGAGATCACGATGGAGGGAAAGTCACTCTTCCGAAATGACCATCCCAGCACGGGAAGTGGTGTAATCCAATACCACTGCAGCGACTTACAATGCGAACTATTGGATTATCCAGAGACTTACGTCACCGATTCGATTTAATGCCTTTTGCTTCTCAGCTACAATGACAAGTGCTTCTTGATAACCGCTTATCGCCCCCCCCATCATGCACTCCAGAGATGGATTACCGCGCAATATCAGCACTGATAAAAGGCATACTCCCAGCTAGCAGTCGCTTTCTTATCTCCGGAGATTTCAATGTGCGCAACTTTGGATACTCTGCAGCCCCAAACAAAATATTCAAAGCCGAGATACAAGACCTCATCACAAGTATTCCACTTAGCAATCGCATCACCTCATCTACCAGACATAGATTTGATAACAAATCATCGGTACAAGACCACTTATTAAAAATTGAGGAACTCATTGTCATCAGGCCACTTAGAGACACGGTGATAGGGCTGGAAATGCTGGTGATTGGAAATGTTGTAATGCCGATCAAAGATCACAGGCCAGACCGATAAGGAGTGAGCATGTTGCCGGAAGTAGATTGGTCAGCCAAACAGGAAATAGTTAGCCCGTAATCGCGTCCAGCCTTCAACGATCCACTGAACGTGCAAATGATCAATCAGGCGCCAGCAGGCGAAGGAGCGCATGCTCGTGCACCCTTGAGTCAAGGCTTGTGGCATTTGGACCGACGGAAGAAGAGCGCGGGCCCAGTCCCTCCAATTGTACATCCAGTAAAAAGTCAAGGGGATTTTAGACAGAGGGAATGTGGCTAGCAGGCATTAACCAATGCATTGGGAGCCAGCGACCCAATGCAGATAACAGGGATGAGCCATTGAGGCGGACTGTTGTAAATAGCGTATATACTCTATAACTCTTTGGGCATAATCTTAGTAAATGACTTCCTGATTGCGGCCCAGTTTTCTTGCTTCCCGGAGGGCTACACGACAGACAGTGCACTAGAGCTAAGTAAACATGTCGACATATCTTATAATTATGTGTGTTAGATTGTTTATTCGGAGGAACAAATTGAACCAACACTTACCATCACACGCTAAAACATTCTGAACCGTCTAGCTGCGACAACTGATTGTGAACTCTTGAAAGGTTGCTCCCCTGACAGCGCCATAATTCAGTTTGTTGGACGCTTCAACAATCTGCTCGCAACTGTTTCAGAAACAAAGAGGGTTCGTTCTACCAATCTATCGTCGTTCATCGGAGATAGAACTGGAAAATGCATGTCAATAGGGAATGTAGCTTATTACTTACAGAGTACGTTCTGGTCCCGAAACCTGGTGCGACTGCGTGACAGCGCAACTATTGTAATACGCTTGTCTATGAGGACAAACTGACTTCCTGATATTATTTGGCTTATAAATTTGTCAACAACAGAAAGCTCATGTATAAGCATGTTAACACGGCATTTCACCACTCAACTCAATGGTCGTAGTGGCGCACAGCACTAGAAAAGTAGCTAAGGCTCTATGGATGCAGTATGCACTGTGCCCCCAACTTCCAAGGAGACGTCCGCCGTTGTTAGACACTCACATCTATAGCCCCAATTTCCACACGAGCTAACATTGCGTTTACCCCCTCATATGTATTGAGGAAACTGCTCTCACTGCGCACGTACAATTCGCCCGAAATCGTTGAAATTCACCCAAGGGCACTGAACGTAGCGGCTGTAACGCGGGCCAAGCCATTATCGCGCTTCTTCCAAACGTGCTTGTATGAGTAAACTGTGCCTAACATGTAGAAACATGACCTATTCAAGTCAATTTCCATAAGGGGTAATCGATCGGAACATGCAAACTATCGCTCAGTGGTCATTCTCCCTGTCGAATATAATGGAGGCAATCATGGTGTCACGTGCGCGAATGACTTCGATCCGTTTACTTCATCCGTGCGCTGATTGGTTACCACTCACACCAGCCAGCCAATCATCTGACACACGCCCCTGGTCTCGCGGCGCGAATTTTCGTGAACCTTGTACCTTCTCAATTGATTGATAAATCTTCTGCTGTTCAGACGTCTTCTGCTTGCTGGGATTACGTGCCTCGGAAGCGTGCGTTACATGCTTAGTGGTACTACGTTTTACATGGCTTGGGCTTGAGTCGACCATCTAGAACACCTCAACATCACAGAACCAGAGCAGCGGGCTTTCCGTCAACACCGAGCACACACAACCAAAGTACTGCTTTCAAGCAATAGTTGGTCGGAAGCGGCTGATTTAGGTAGGGCGACCAATGTCAGTTACCTCGACTTCTCCAAAGTCGCCCACCAACTGGACCCCCGCATACTGCTTCACAGGCTGGCAAGCTATGTAGCTGGGGCTCCAGTCCTTGGGTTGACCAGAAATTTCTTGCAGGATCGGCAACTGCAGGTTAGAGTTCGAAGCTCATTTTCTGATTCTATTTATGTTGAATGTGTCGTTCCATAAGGTTCAGTTCTGGGGCCGCGTCTGTTTCTCGTGTTCATTGATTAGCTTACGCGTTTGGTTGTCTCAGATTTCTTGTGTTTTGCTGATAGCGTTAAGATGTGACGAGTGATCAACGACAAAGGAGATCACTATGCACTTTATCAAGATCTGGACAGGGTGTATGGATGGTCACTCAATAATCTGCTCGTGTGTGTAGCAGTCGCGTATGGCAGACACAAAACCAAAGCTCTAATATTTGTTGTGTTTTTTCTACGAATGGTCGCTACTAATCGTGGATTACTAGACACCTTTCGGTTCCTCTTTATGTGCTATATGCACGGCTGAAAAAGTTTGGAAGCATACCCAACGGTTTTTGTGGAAACTGTGCAAAACTTTTTCAACCATCTTACACAGTCAAATTTAAGCGCATACATTCCTCATTTCGAAACCGATAAGACTAATTTAGTCTAAAATTGAATTCCATTATGTGGGCCCCCTAATAATCCCATATTCATTTCATTCGGCTGCTATACAAATCACATGTTGAAAATATTGCCACTACCCATACGGTCACTGCCACACTGTTCAAAATCCCACTGAGACCAACTCCGCTCGGAACCCAACCAAATCTCGCATTCACCGAGATCAGATCGAGACTCACACATGCGCGGCTCCTGTATTCACCCGCCATCCATCTCGTCGTCCACACTGGCCTTTGTGGCTTGATAGTTGTGTTTCACGGATGATCGCTAAACTTTCCTCACCCACATTGTTCCATCAAGGGCAATTGACCACCCAGTCTGATCGTATGACAATCCATTGGACGCGAATGAACACCTAGAGCAGAAGGCGGATATTAAGAAAAAACGGCGCGGAAATCTAACAGCTGCTGCTGATCAACTAATCAGACCGGTTCGTTTTTCGCTTCCTTTTCTTTCTTGGCACTCAATCACCATCCAAGTAGCTAGACTCGATTGTTAGGATCTTCGTTTTTTGACCTGTTACCCACACCTTTCCCTTGTGGCTTTTGGTCTACAAAGATTAAGCAAGATATTGATCTAAGTCTGTTTCTCTCATTTCAATTATGCCTGTCGGACTACAAAAGCCTGAGGTACGACCCGCAATACCCTGGCAACATCCAAAACTGTGAGACTCAAGAAATCAACTGTGGCTAAACTATCCACAGAAGCCCTGCTAACTCAAGTTACTAACCTACATACCATCCAAGATGATCTTACCCAGCTTAAGATCAGTGTTTCGTCGACCGATAGCTCTCTATCAGTCCTTTGCGCACTAGAACCTATAACTAACTTAATGAAAATAGGACGAGCCCTTAAGTCGAGCATTTGTTACTCGCAAGTGCGCTTATCGACTAGATAGCCGCAGAAGTAGCCTGCAGGATGCGTCGCTGTAACAAAGCAGTGGGGGTTAATGCTCTCAATAATATTCCGCCAGATGGCTCACGGAATATCCTACTTAAGGCTGATATTATCGTCGGCACAGTGTTCAGTAGCATAAGGCTTAATAAGAATGTTCAACACCACTGGTGTCCAATCCCATGCAACTTCCACGGTTCATTAGAATCCGATGAGTTTATTGACAAACGTGGCTAAATTGTCGACAACCCTATTTTCAAAACCCTGAAGATAATTTCTGATAGAGGCCTTTACAAAGAGTACTTTTGCATAGATATTCTGCCTCTATTCAAGGAGGCGGCAAACTGACCCGCAACTCTTTGCACATCTACAACATCCACTGGACTCGTCTCCAGCTGTATAATCGATATATCTACTGTAATGTCGCCTGTGAACGAAGCCATCCCTAGCGAATCCACCAAAATAATAAATCCCCGACAAGGATAATGGGTGCAGTAAAAATTCTAGAAATTCCGATTTCTAAAAGTGTGTGAAGTCACCACTATGAATCCAGGAAATCTCAAGCAAACAAAAGTTACGTAATGCAGTTACAGAACACCGGCAGTCATGATGTTGATCTGGACATGCCCATCACATTACTTGCTACCCTGACGGGTTGTCAGGGGAACAAACTAGCCTATGCAATTAATAAGCGACTTACAGACAGGCCATTAACTGGGACCCATGATTCGCGGCTCAGCAATTCACATTGTCTGCTTAAAGGTTCTGCCGGATGTACCCCCGTAGACCTGAATCAGTAGATCCTCAGGAACCTTTTGCTTCCCGCAAGTTTACAGCCACGCCGTTGGGGTTTAAAGATCTCTCCGTATGGCCAATTCTAGCAAAATAGCCCAGTAACTTTAATAGACACTTCACACAGCTCAATAAACATTTGGCTCACAGTTCCCTAGTTTTCAATGTCCTTGAATCTGCTGATCTTCAAGATATTATAAACACTTTTTGTAAAGCATCAAATATGAAGCCTCACATGCTCAAAGCCATTAGACTGCCTAAAAGGTTACGTGCGTGTCCGGCACCGGTTATATTTTGTTATACTGAGTAACCCACATAGGAAACGCTGGTTGGAGAGCCTAGTGCTAATAAAAAACTCCCTACTTATCTAACGTAACCTTCAGTACGTTTTCATCTATCCGAAGGCGTCTACTGCTTCCATTCTGAGTGTACCCTTTAAACCTGCAGATGCCCCAGAAATATCCCTACTACCCACACACACATACGAAAGACAAAATGAACTCTCCTTTTGAAGAGGTCTGGAGAGGTAACTCTATGTTAACCCACCGCATCAAGCATTCGGCCTTTTCTTGAAAGTTTTTGAAGCCACTCAAACCTTACTATCAACTACTATTTGGTGGGGCCGAGTACTGTCCTAAATGATGTCCAAAGCCATCTATCAGTTCGAATGGCCTTTACCAGTCGCAGCTACCTACATACCAGCTGATAAATTTCCCTGTCCTATATTCTCCTGTACCCGCCTGTTAACAGTCGACAAGCTCTTACGCAACTGACAACCGCTTTGAAAACCTGAAATCATATACTTCCTCGATGTCATCTACTTTTATTGACTGCCCTATCTTATCAACAACTTCTACCCTAGGCCCAGCTACTCCAATCTCTGCCACTTAAATGGTAATGTTCCAATGTCAGAAATTCAGCCCAAGTATCCAAGCAGTTGGTTCACCTACCTACGCAGCCACAATTCATCAAAGTAATTCTCTTCAATGTCTGATTCTTTCGTAATAAGATGCACACTTTTCCTTCCATGGTATCAGGCTTTGAATCAGACTTCATCTTAGTACCAGAGACACGGTTTACCAACGATACTCCTCAAATTTTTTCCGTATTGATGAATATAACAGTTTGTTTGCTCGTTGAAGCTCAGAATCTGGCGGTGGTTGCATTATCTGTGTGCCCGAAAAATTCCAAGCATCACTGCTAAGCACTCCCCTAAAAGACGGCAACAATGACACCATAGTAATAAGTGTTGTATCTGAAAGTACTTCGATAATTTTTGGCCGTAGTTACTCCCTTCCGAATCCCAGTGCGGATGAGCTAAAAACCTGGAGCACTTGTTTTGCCACTTAAGGGATGCACCTGTCAACTATGAGGTACTTGGTGGCGAGTTTAAAATACCCGAAAGTGAGTGAACATCTCCATTCCCCCGCCAGCGGTAATCACAGCCTTGATTCATTCTTTACATTAGCTTTATTCACAGCCTCTGTTGTTGCCCTAGACAAGTTCCCTGACAGCGATCACGAGATGATTCAACTGTTGTTCGAAAGACCACACTGATCCTGCAATGACACAATCAGCAGTTCTGTATAGACCATAAAGTTTTTTTTACAGTTAGAATCGTTTTCGAGTCTTCTGAGCTTTGTGCATTGGGGCACCTTCTTCATGACGAATGATACACACGTGTCTTCTGATGAATTTTACAGAAACGTTGACTTTTGCCCGAAAGCCTTCGTCCCATTGAGATATCGGTGTTTTCACGGTGAAACACTATCTATCTTCACTCCTGCTAAATTTGCCAATAAATCCACGAAGCTCCGTAGTCATTATTTGAAAACAAAAGACCTTCCTTGTGTGATAAAAACAGATGGTTATTGTCGAACGTGAACGTTTTAGGCAAAACAGGCGCATTACTAGAGGAAGGAATACGCTCAGCAGCAATAATAAAATCCACATATTTATCAAATTGTTGACAAACGGAAACAAGACCACAGAAATCCCCTCCAATCTGATTTGTGTCACCTAAATAACGAACACTTCAGTTCACACAAGCAAAGTTTTAACAACTACTTTATCTAAACTTCCTGCGCAAATTCTCCACATGCTTTCTGATAATGAGCTATGCATGGTAGAAATCAAAATCCGTGACATTAAGCACCTTATTTTATCCACTAAACTAGGTTTGTATGCTGGACCTGACAACTTGCTGCCAAATTTGATTAAAAACGAGGCCCCGACATCCTCAAACTACTTGTTAACCTTTTATTCTAGCTAGGAAAGCCGGTGTTGTACCAGCGCAGTGTAAAAATACAAATCTGGCTCCTTGTACGAAACAAGAAACTACCGTACAATAAACCATACTTCCATCCTCTCTAAGATGATGGAACGCCACTTAAACTACAAACCTTTTGACTTCCTCACAACGCGAAATCTTGTCGACACATCTCAACACGGCTTTCTAAGCTCACTGTCAATTAGCTGCTGTCATGGTTCGACTCGTACTTCACGAACAGAACCCAGGTTTTCCAGCTTCATAATGTGGCAAGCCCGCTGAAGCCATTCACCAGTGGCGCCATACAAGCCAATGTCCTGAGCCCCTTATTATTCCTACTGTATTTGAATGGCATTTGCGGCGCCTTGATCTTTGGCATACCTTTTCTATTTGCCGCTAGTATAAAGATTATTTACAAGTTTAACCCCACCGTCATCAGTGATATGTTAGGTGCAATCCGACGTGCATAATATACGCTTGACTCATTGTGTTCTAAATAGAAAAAGTCATTCTCCGTTGACAAAATGCCACCTGGTAGCAGACAGATGTGAAATTACACCGGATCTTCTCACTAATGACGGTAACTTACTGTCTCGATTTCATTCCATCCGAGACCTAGGGATACATCACTCGAACACCCTAAACTTCACTGAGAACGCCGGACATACTGCAGCTCAAGCTTGTCGGACCATTGGACTTCTGTTCAAAACATTCACTGTAAATAAATCAAATAACACCCTTTACAAAATACTAACGCTGTCCTAATTAGATGCTGACTCCATAATCTGTTGCAATTCCAGAATTAATAATCGTATAGCATCTGAGCTAATGCAACAGTCATTTACTAATCATCTCTTGGGCTATTCCTCAACATTACCATATATCTTACAACTTGATCCATTATGGTTGCGTCGGATAAAACATAACTTTTTGGTCTCTTTTGATACCATAACCAAAAAGGACATTCGTTTATTTCGGTACTGTATCTAAAAGTACCGGTAATGTACGCACTAGAAACAACGAAGGCAATATGATCAAGAACTAGGCATTCGGATAACTTCCTTAACCGATGCTCCTTATTATGGAACAGGCTTCCCAGTGAGATAGGTGAACTTCAGTAATGGACAAAATTTCCAAGAGCGTTACATTCATTTTGCCGCTTTGAAACATCTATTGGTACACTGTGATCAAAGATGACAAATGAATATCGGTCTAAAAATGGAGCTAGATAAATATGAGTTAGATGCCGTGTTTCCTATCTTTCTGCCGAATTCAATGATACAGCCACGGCGAACATGCGAATCAAGTTACTCCTGTACAAAACGAGCATTTCCTGCCTAGTGTTATAGTTGGGCTTATCAAAGAGAATACTTGTCACTGTTCTTTCCCCATTTTATTTTTGTATTTGTTCTATACTGACAGTGACCTTCTATTCTTTCCTGGAAGTCACACGCGGGTGACACGCTACAGTTTTCCGTACTTCGCGAAGTCCAGTTCGATTACAATCTCTATTTTTTTCGATTGACTTCACCCGATGGAACCACCTAAAAATCCTTCAGGAGCTTCACTGTTTATAAACACTTCGAACGCACTGCTACAAACAAACGGCTGAAAACTTGTGATTCCGTTGCAGTATATGCCCTTGTGGTTCTCCCATTCCCATTCCGACACCATTCAAATCATTGGTTTTCCCTTTCATGAGCGTTAAATATCGCTCGTTTGTATGCGATCAGAAAGCGTGAAATGATATCATTGTGTTATTTAGATTGATACAGGGAACCTAGTGCCTCATATTTATTCATTTACTTACTCGTCCTCTTCCTTTGGTTGTACCAAAGGCCACAGGCAACCGCCAGATCACATCTCATTCTAGCGAAACATAGAACATTTACTTATTGTAGTTTTCATTATATCTCATTCTTTCTTTCCTTTCCATAGTTGATCACGACTGGGCCGATCTCCTGAGGTGATGGATTGAGGCTTCTAAGAAAAATAAGTATACCAACTCAGGGCGAATTGCCTCGCATCCACTGGCGAGACGGAAAACAGTGCTTGACTCAAAAAGCTAGTCCACATGTTGACGGCCTATTATATACCATTTTCACTTTAAACTGGACATTTTTCAAACCAAACTGGACATTTTGCAAACCAAAGTGGACATTTTGCAAACCAAAGTGGACATTTTGCAAACCAAAGTGGACACTTTGCAAACCAAACTGGACATTTTGCAAACCACATTGGACATTTTGCAAACCACATTGGACATTTTGCAAACCAAACTGGACATTTTGCAAACCAAAGTGGACATTTTGCAAAACAAATTGGACACGTTGCAATCTAAGTAGCAACTCGCCAATTTGTTGGTAAGAAACGAGCAGTAAGACTGCTGAATGATGTTCAGCAAATACATTGTGATGACGCTAATACACCGGCATTGTGTAAGCAGCGGGCTACACTGTAAAACATTTGCTTGATCGTGAGCAGCGACCGAAGTTCTGAACTACGCTCCCCTCTCCCCATTGACATTCGCCTAGTTGGTGTGCAGTGCCCATACGCATCAACCTGTGTTGGTGTGTGACAATTGGAAAATCGGACTTCCGAATCGTAATTGTGTATCAATCATTTTGTGAGTGGATTGCGATGCGCAATCTCACTGTGCACCGTTATTCTCATTAGAGAGAACCTTGTCCGATTCGGTCAATGGGACCATGTCGGATGAAGCAGGTAGGCGGTGTCCCAGCTTCGTCCGTCTCTCTATTAGCTTTCGCAACTGCCACGTTATTGTATCAGCGTAGGCTGTAATGACCCCCAGCAAATCCAGTCTAGATCTATAGCCTATTGTTGCAACATATCAACTACTGAGGAGTGGGCCGATTACACGATGTTCAGGCCACATTGTGGTCACGATAATGTAACCGAACTGCGTACGTAGCGGGTGATTGTGTAAGCCCTTCTCTTGACATGAGTGCCGTTCACCTCGGTCAAAATCGGTGACCTATTTTCCCCTACACCCCCCCATAGGAATTCGTGTGATTTGTCTGGGTGTGTGGACCGACCTATGCAGCGGTACCAACATTGGAGCCGAGCATACGATAATGGTTCCACTCAACCCAACTTAGCTTTATTAGCTCCGTGCCGCACGAAACGACCAAAATGAGTGACGAACAACAGGAGAGCTGGTGTCCGACGCGACGGCACTGCAGGCGAACATCATTTGCGCAAAGAGAAATTCTCACAAAACTTGTGCTGGTCGACGGCAAAACTACTCGGGAAGCCGCTGAAGTCGCCGGTGTTAACGCGAGTACGGCAAGGAACATCATTAATGCCTACAAGCGAGAAGGCTCAAATACACAGCGCACCTGCTGTGGAAACAATAGGGAGAATCTGACTCCCAATGTATTGCAGCGTGTCGAAGAAGCGGTTGAACGGCACTCTGAGGATACGTTGGTGCAGCTGCAGATGCGCCTGAGAGAGGATAGGATAAACCTATCAGTATCCTCTGTCTTCAACGCCCTCAGAAGACTAAAGATAAATCTCAAAAAGTGTCATGACGAGCTCGACCGAGTCAACAGTGCCACGACAATCGCTAGCCGACAGGCGTACGCTCTCGAGTTCTCGGCACATGCACCTTCTAACAAGGAGAAATGCATCTTCATAGATGTGAGTGGTTTCAACCTTCATCTGAGGCGAACTCAGGCTCGCTCAAGAAGAGTGACGCGCGCGAACGTCGTGTTACCCACAGTCAGAGGTCGCATGGTAACCCTGATTGTTGCAATGAATAACCAAGGCGTCATCCATTCAAAGATCATTAACGATGGCACCTGCAATGGTGCGAAGTTCTCAGCGTTCGTCGAGGAACTGGTGGCGTGTATAAGCTGCATAGTGGAGATGAACGGCGCGTGGCTGATCATGTACAATGCCAGGATCCATATGCCTGATGAGCTAAGGAGGATCCTTGGTTCGTCTTATCACCTGCAGTGCTTGCCGCCCTACTCGTACATGCTAAACCCGGTAGAACACGTCTTTTCGAAGGTGAAAGCGTCGGCGAGACGCCTGCTTATTTACCCCACACCTGAGCAGACGCTGAGCACGGTCATTCAGGACAGCGTTGAGATGGTAACGCAGCAGGACTGCATGAACTGCGTTCTCAATACAATGATGAACCTGACGAAAGCGACAGCCGGACAACCCGTCGTCAACTGATCGTTGCTATGGTTACTGCCTTATTTTTTGTTAATACACCATTTCAATTTCAAAATGTGCGTTTTCAATATTAACGGTTGGCTTAGCGTGTAAGAGCAGGACGGTCACCGAGAATTCGAGAGCGTACGCCTGTCGGCTAGCGATTGTCGTGGCACTGTTGACTCGGTCGAGCTCGTCATGACACTTTTTGAGATTTATCTTTAGTCTTCTGAGGGCGTTGAAGACAGAGGATACTGATAGGTTTATCCTATCCTCTCTCAGGCGCATCTGCAGCTGCACCAACGTGTCCTCAGAGTGCCGTTCAACCGCTTCTTCGACACGCTGCAATACATTGGGAGTCAGATTCTCCCTATTGTTTCCACCGCAGGTGCGCTGTGTATTTGAGCCTTCTCGCTTGTAGGCATTAATGATGTTCCTTGCCGTACTCGCGTTAACACCGGCGACTTCAGCGGCTTCCCGAGTAGTTTTGCCGTCGACCAGCACAAGTTTTGTGAGAATTTCTCTTTGCGCAAATGATGTTCGCCTGCAGTGCCGTCGCGTCGGACACCAGCTCTCCTGTTGTTCGTCACTCATTTTGGTCGTTTCGTGCGGCACGGAGCTAATAAAGCTAAGTTGGGTTGAGTGGAACCATTATCGTATGCTCGGCTCCAATGGTGGTACCGCTGCATAGGTCGGTCCACACACCCAGACAAATCACACGAATTCCTATGGGGGGGGGTGTAGGGGAAAATAGGTCACCGATTTTGACCGAGGCGAACGGCACTCATGTCAAGAGAAGGGCTTACACAATCACCCGCTACGTACGCAGTTCGGTTACATTATCGTGACCACAATGTGGCCTGAACATCGTGTAATCGGCCCACTCCTCAGTAGTTGATATGTTGCAACAATAGGCTATAGATCTAGACTGGATTTGCTGGGGGTCATTACAGCCTACGCTGATACAATAACGTGGCAGTTGCGAAAGCTAATAGAGAGACGGACGAAGCTGGGACACCGCCTACCTGCTTCATCCGACATGGTCCCATTGACCGAATCGGACAAGGTTCTCTCTAATGAGAATAACGGTGCACAGTGAGATTGCGCATCGCAATCCACTCACAAAATGATTGATACACAATTACGATTCGGAAGTCCGATTTTCCAATTGTCACACACCAACACAGGTTGATGCGTATGGGCACTGCACACCAACTAGGCGAATGTCAATGGGGAGAGGGGAGCGTAGTTCAGAACTTCGGTCGCTGCTCACGATCAAGCAAATGTTTTACAGTGTAGCCCGCTGCTTACACAATGCCGGTGTATTAGCGTCATCACAATGTATTTGCTGAACATCATTCAGCAGTCTTACTGCTCGTTTCTTACCAACAAATTGGCGAGTTGCTACTTAGATTGCAACGTGTCCAATTTGTTTTGCAAAATGTCCACTTTGGTTTGCAAAATGTCCAGTTTGGTTTGCAAAATGTCCAATGTGGTTTGCAAAATGTCCAATGTGGTTTGCAAAATGTCCAGTTTGGTTTGCAAAGTGTCCAGTTTGGTTTGCAAAATGTCCACTTTGGTTTGCAAAATGTCCACTTTGGTTTGCAAAATGTCCAGTTTGGTTTGAAAAATGTCCAGTTTAAAGTGAAAATGGTATATATAACAGTGGTCATAAAAAAGGAACAATCTGATGATGGCTTATTACTTACAACATCAAGCACAACACCTAGTCAACGTAATAACGGTTCACCTGCCTTTATTCCACATTGGCGTGGAAGTGGGGACAAAGCCTTTCGAAGAGCTATTCAACTGAAGCAGGTCCTCAGAATACGGCTATACGGATGATCGTATTACTTGAACTGTTTGCTCTGCTTGTATTGATTTCTACGTTCTACTTTCCGCATTTTTATAACCTGTAAACAGTTAAACACCACGAAACTTATCTGGAACCTACACTGAAAATTCAAACCTTTTCTCCGCTATCCGGGTATGTTGATCAGACTGCACATTTGTCTCGCGTTGTTGAGAAATATTCATTTTATTTATTGCATATGAGATGTCTATTACTGTGAATCCCTGGAGTATCATAAGGGAACCCAGAGTGGCGAAATATCCAGGAGGTGTAACTTGGCTGGTGCCAGGAGAATTGATTGGATTTCTTGTAACTGTGCATCAGAACAGAACATTGAGTTGTCCAGAAAGCAAATGTGTTAGTTTACAAGGTAAAACGATGTTTTGCGTCGGAACAATTCGTGCCCCCCCATCCGAACACTGTATTTTGTATTATGGTACATATGTTTCTGTCGCCTGTTTCACACAAAACTCACACCATTTATGCCTCCGGGATACTATCTAACCACATGTGCATTCGACTGTAACTACCTGGTTCTAGTGTGTTTCCTCCAGTTTTCGCCTGGTCTTTGTATCTATACGCGTTGCGCTATGGCCTTCGCTTCCTGTGTTCTCAAGGCGGAATCAAGCGGCTGCTCAGTCCTTCTCCGTAGTCCTAACAGATTCTATCCCATCTCCGTCGCCAGAATCTGTTAGGACTACGGAGAAGGACTGAGCAGCCGCTTGATTCCGCCTTGAGAACACAGGAAGCGAAGGCCATAGCGCAACGCGTATAGATACAAAGACCAGGCGAAAACTGGAGGAAACACACTAGAACCAGGTAGTTACAGTCGAATGCACATGTGGTTAGATAGTATCCCGGAGGCATAAGTGGTGTGAGTTTTGTGTGAAACAGGCGACAGAAACAAATGTACCATAATACAAAATACAGTGTTCGGATGGGGGGGGGGCACGAATTGTTCCGACACAAAACATCGTTTTACCTTGTAAACTAACACACTTGCTTTCTGAACAACTCAATGTTCCCTTTTTGGTGCACAGTTACAAGAAATCCAATCAATTCTCCTGACACCAGCCAAATTGCACTTCCTGAATATTTTGCCACTCTGGAGTGCCATATGATACTCTACCTTTGGTGCCTCCAGAGAGAGAGGAAAGTTGGCGGTAAACTTTTGACAAACAATTGTTTTCGAATTATTCATCATAAGATCGTTACAATAATAGCTGCTAAGTCGAAATAGACTAGATTTCTGTTCAATGCATAAATCCTGAACTATACGTACACAAGCTGTCCGACGCGCAATTATACCAACTACAAATATAGGCACATTCCCAGGGCCTAAAATTTTGTCACCCACAGAAGAAGGACAATCAACTGGCAATCGAGACACAGTTTGATCATCCTAACAACCAGAAGAGTGAGTTGGTGGCCACTATCAGCTTTAGCCTAGAACAGTTTAAGTGAATTTTACTCAACGTCTCCTTCCAGTATTTGACGTACCCTGTAAATCACCACCGGTTGTTGATAAAGGCGCATACTGATGCTGACAGAACTCCGACAAAGAGAAGGCATTATCATAATCAAGCCAGACAAAGGATCAGGAACCTTAATCATGGACAGCAAGTAATATTTAAGATATTTAAGAGCAAATTTCTTTCTTAGCCGCTATGCAGTTATGTGGAACACACTGCCGCAGTATCTGAGAACGTGTGTCTCAAAGAGTGTTTTTCCTATAGTTAACAGGGGAGTTGACAGTGAATAAATTGGGGGATATGCTCAACATAGACGGGAGTAAAGTTAAGTTCTATGAGGAAGGGTCGATTGCCATAGAGAAAATGACTAAATTCTCTGACTCAAAGTCAACCCAACTCTACCACATTTTTATGTATAAAACAACCTTGTTCCGCACTTTTGAGTAACTCGCTTTTCTGTCCGTAAATATCAACGAACAAAGTACGGAGTGAATACCGAAACCCGTCGATATCACTTCCTACACACCTCGGCTTCCCACGCATGGTTGAACCGCTGAAGCATGGACTAGTGAACACTTTTCTTAGGAATGGATTGAACACAAACTCTTCTTGACGATTCAGTTAAAAATGTGATCGGATTAACCATACGTTGCGTGTCTGGCGCTATCGAGACATAAACTATTCAATGACCTTTTTAATTGCGCACTCTTACTGTAATGTAAAATATTACTTCCTCTGTCCCGGAGGCTACAGTCCAGGAACAGCGAACAAGTCTCATAGCTCAACGATATCAATTCCTGTACATCTGAAACGTAAGCAAATGATGATGAATCTGAAGAGTAATTTCAGTACTGTCCAGCCTATCGATACTTCGAGCAGTAATCCGTTTTCGACACTGCCCCTGTACAATTCGGTCGATCGGTCTTTCTTGTGCCTATATTTTGTAATGTTTACTTCATTGTTGGCTACGACTGAATTGATTTCCTGAGGTGATGGACTTAATCTTCCAACGCTAATAATTATACCCATGCAAAGCACTTTGTCATTGGTTTCCTGGCGATAAAATAGTGCTTTACTAAAAAAACCAGCTGGTGGTACGGGCTAAGTGGCTAGACTGTCCACACTATAAACACCGAAATACAGCCCTAAAGATGCGTTACATAAGTGATGGCTTACCTGATTTAAAAGCCACACCAGCACGCGACCAGATGGGAAATGGAAGTGTGGGTGAAATCCATCGACAGAATAATCCGCATGAAAGTCGGTCCCTGGTAACGGTTCCATGAATAGTCGTATTACTTCCGTTATACGTGCTTATATATGTACACTTATTATGCTTTAAAACCTCACAATTTTCCCGATAGCATTAACCGACCAACTAGCCATGTCCGCTAAAAGCTTGAGGACTGCTTTGGCAATTTCAACAAATAAAACATCTACCTGTCGCGATTCTGCCTTAAACCAAGGATCATAATATCCAGTTGGACTGTACATCTCATAGATGAGTAATATACCGTTGTTTTGTATTCGCTACAAAATCATATTGCCCATGCAATAGCATGGTATTACCTGTACATATTTGATCTGTTCCAAATATGGACGCAGATTCTTACTTAAAGAGGAAGAAAACCGTTATTATTATTATTATTATCATTATTATAAAAATGAAAATGATCCTGTCTGGTACCTTACGGTTTCTGAAGTGTGATTATGGGAAAACCAAACGAACTACACTGAACTTCGAATGCCAAATCGTCAAATTTGTTGGTAAGTAGCGGCTTCATGACAACCCAGCTTGTACTTAAATTAGGTCTTTTTAAGCTGGATAAATTTCACTCCACCTTAGTTGGTTGGTTCAGCCTACCTGAATAATCTGCTAGTAACTTGCACTCCTTGCTTACGCTAAGTGTGGTTCTGTTCGTTAACTTTACTGCGTTTGTAGCATTTTTGAGTAACTTGTGAAGAATTTGTATTTATCGCGGTTGCGTTGCTAACCGACTTACTTCATGTGCCAATTTTTCAGAAAAGTTATGCCAGCATAGCTTTAACAGATTTATGTTATTTTCTAACGTTATTTCAACTGATTGGCTGTTGGTTGACATCCTGCGCATGATGCGCAGGTTGACAAGGTGCCTACCTGTCTATTATCCAATACTTTGTCCATACTGGCTCCAGACGACAGCTGGTCGCCGCTGGAGGGGACGGGGTGCACGGTCCTTGTGGTCGTGCTGGGCTCGAAGAGTGGTTCTATGCACTCAGTGTGGAGCGGACTACGGTCCAGCCACCGCCTTGTGTGCGCTTGATTCCCCAAATACAGCGGGTTTGTGTTTCCTGTTAAGGAGTGTGGGCCGGCATCGTTAATGAAACGTGGCTCCCATTCGCATGCCTCCCGGTCTTATTCCTTCGGGTTTACACTGGATATGGGGTGTGTGGTTGGATGTGTGCGTGGTGCAGCGCAAGCCACCCATGTTGTCTCTGTAGGCACAGGCGTCCTGTGGCTGGCCACAGTGACAGGCAAATCCGAAACCGGAGGCCGCAAGCCATAACAAAAGAAATATATTAAACATTTCGATCCACAGGCTCTCTGGTTCTGTGCCTTTTTGGTCTCCCTAAGTTACACAAACCAGTCATACTGTTAAGACCAATAGTAGACAAGAGTTTGCCATACCATAGCATTGCCAGATGGCTGACAAAAATACTAGAACCTATTAGTATTGCCTAAAGCAATCCGGAACATGAATATCTGGGACTATGGGATGTTCTCCCTTGATGTTTTCTCGCTATTCACCAATGTACGTCTGTTAGAAACGGTCAATTTTCTGTGCAACTACATTGATCAGCAACGTAAGATCTTGGCTTACCAACTTGTGATTTGAAACAACTTCACTTCAGATGCACGTAAATGTCCAGTTTCAATTTACAAATGAGCTGTGTAGACAGATCGATGATGTCGCAACGGGATCCATACTAGGGCTATTGTTGGCGAACATCTATCTAGGAATACTCGAACGTGGCCCACTAAAAGCTGGGATTGAAGACTTGAAATTCTACAAGCGTTATGTGCACGACATCTTTTGTATATGTGTTCAAACAACCAACTTGTAGCATGTCGTTGAATGTTTCAATAAGATCCACCCCAACGCAGCATTTACAATTGATGAAGAAACCATCAGATGGACTTCTTTGAAGCAAAACCAAAGAGAGGAGTGGATGGATCAATCCAGATAAGTGTGTACTTGAAACCATACTGGACTGGTCAATTTACGATTTTTCACAGCTTTGTCCCACTCAGCCGCAAGAGAACGCCAGTACACACCCTAATGAACCGCGTAGATAAGATCTGTGGCGATAACACTATTAAGGACGAACTGCGACAGACCAAACAAGAGCTTCGCGAGAATGGGTATCATGAACCCTTTGTTGACACTCATATGGTGCGTAATAGTAGCAAACCAAAGACGCAATCGGTCAAAAAGCAACACCTGTTTTTATCTCTTCCTTTCAAGGGCGACTACGCAGCAGAGATCTGTAAACGCAGTCTGATACAAAACTGCAGAAAGACTTTGAACGCAACTAATCTAAATGTGATATATATGCGATAACCATTTGTTCCGAGTCTTAAAGTTCAAGTGCCTAATCGTCTCCAGTCAATGATAAGTTATCGGTTTACCTGACCCTGTGGGTTTACATACATTGGATGAACGACCAGACACGTAGGTAAGAGAATCAATGAACATCTCGCGAATTGGCTCACCAACCAGACAAACAGAACCAGCTCCCGTTCACTAAGAAACCATCTAATGCACACCGGACACTGTGGACAAACAAACCGCTTTTGACATCAGGTACAAACTACCACCACACACGAACCACAGAATAAGGAATCATCTGCTTGCTACCACGGATGCGGTATGTATAAGACTGATGAATCCAAACTTATACATCCAAAAGGAGATGCTTCAATTACTGCAATTACTTTGACCAACCACAAACGAAAGGAGGGTATCACATCCCAACACTCATATCCCTGACCTAGTCACCTGACCAATGTCGGGAAACCACTTTGAACGGTTTAAGCAAGTTAGTTCAAGTTCGGGTGGGACTGGAACGATAGGAGAATCCCGTGGGTGTTCCATCTTGAGTGGATCATTTAGCCACGAATTGATGAAGTGTACAGCATTATTGATGGATCTAAAAGGGAACAACTGGCCAACCAGTTAATGCCCACGTTTCCTGTCCTAGCAGTCCCTACTGTGGCAGTTACGTGAAGTAAGCAAAGGATAGGAAGAGAAATCGAAGGTGCAGAATAATTAAGTGCACTTGAAATAAGCAAATAATACCAAGGCTTGAAGAAAAGTAGAGAATAGAAAAGCGAAGTATGATGATGCGAGTTAGTCAGGAAAAGGGGAAGGTTTCGCGTAGAAACACAAGAGCATCAAGTTGTCGCTCAAACCCCTTAACCATAGATTCTCTGTTAACACTTTCCGGAAGCATGTTCCAGCGATCGATGACTCGGCGTGACAGCAGGATTTCCGCCCCAATCCGATCGGACCGCGGTTTGTCCAGCTTCAAGGAATGACCGCATAGAACAGACAATCTAGCGGGACTGAATAGCCAAAATAAATCTGGACCAACCTATCCAGTTAAGATACGGTAGGTTAGGATTAGGTATCCTCTAAGCCTTCGATAGTTCATTGAATGCACCCCCAAACTAAGTAGACGCTCGGGATACGTCCGTCCCGTAATCCCTCAACTAACTTAGTGCCCACCCGTAAAACCCTCCCTAGCTCCATTTTGTCCCGGACGAGGCAGGGAGGACAAGCATGGACGCAGTATTCCAGATGAAGCCGAACGAAAGCCGGGAACAGTCTGGTAAATATGCCATCCGTCAAGACTCCGAAAGGACGTCATGTTAACCACAACATGCGGAAATCTTTGCTTACGGTCTTCTTCCAGTTGTCTTCGGAGTGTAAAGCCGAAGAGTGTAAGATACCTAGGTAAAAACGGCTAGATACACGGGGGAGTTCGACCCCACCGACCAAGTACTTCGTAGGAAAACAACCTCCTTCAATTCGAAGAACGGAGCACTTTGCCTGATTTATGGGCAATAACCATAAAGTAGGCCAGTCCCAAAGCTTATCCAATGCTCGCTGAATAGCTTTAGAACCCTCAGGAACATAGACAATGTTCCACAGCTTCAGATCAATAGCAAATAGCAGCGATGGTATCTCAAGCTCCGCGGGTAGGTCAGTCACATAGAGAGAGAACAGCAGCGGTCCAAGGGCTGAGCCCTGCGGCACGCCACTGAGGACAGACTGCCTAAACGATGCGCCCTGGCCTATCCGTACACACTGTTCTCTACCTTCCAAGAAGGCAGTCACCCAATGAAAGGCGCGGCCAGATACCCCGTAGGAGGCCAGCTTTTGCGCGAGCCACAAATGGGGTACCTTGTTAAATGTCTTCGAAAAGTCGACGAAAAACACGTCCAGTGCGTGGCCGTTATGCACAACCGACCTGTTCTACACTAATCTAACGTATTCCAACTTGGCATCTATAATTATAACGATCTGATGATGAAGTAATCGAAAACATTTATCTTTCGAAAGTTTACCTCTATTTGGTGTATTTATTTATCAATTAACTCGTCTAGGTTTAAGCTCATCCACTTTCAGCACTAACCGAACATCATAAACAAGCTTGGAGTCCATGTCGCACAAGCATTCACCCTAAAAGACTACCTAGGGGTACTAATTCAGGTTGATCTGGGCTGCTCAGAACAATCTGAGAAGCCGTCGAAGACCGGGAAGCCAACCCATTGACATGTTGCGCAGGGTATTCGGGCGGTGCGATCCCTATGTTTGTTCGCGATTGTTTAACACATACGTGCGGCCTCATGTGGAATACGCAATCCAGGCCTGGTAGCCCTGGCACAAGCATGAGCTCGCAGCATTGGAGACTGCTCAGTGAACCGTCACAAAGCATGTGGAACTTTTGTTCCATTTTCCATATCAACATAATCTGAGGACTGAGAGTGTACAGCGGACACTATCGGTGCATACGTGGTGACCTAATAATGAGCTCCAAATTTTGTGAACCCCCAACCACCTCTGCTATCACCTGCCACAACTCAGTTCCAACACGAAGTTGTGGGGCCACCAGCTCAAGTTGGCCATGCCAGGGAAACTTTTAGTCCCTTGGTGCATGTCAACCTTGGCACGCCCACCCAAATTACGTTGTTCTCGCCCCCACTTTATCTGTGTTTAAAAAATCCTTGACATTGCCCTAACCCACCCGCATTTTGAGCTATAAGTTGTGTACATAGACACAGAAGATATGATAAGCCTTGCACAACCTGCGTTAACCTACGCAATCGCGTTTGGCATCGTTCCGCAAGCCTATGCGTGAACACTGTGGTAAGTCCACCAGAACGATAATCATGGTATCACTGGTTTCTTTTCACCGTTTCGTAGTTCTCATTCCGGCTACTCTAAGTGCTTTATTTTACTGATGAGTAGTAGTGAGGAGTTTGGTGAAGGCGAATTCTTCATCTTCACTCCCAGTCAGCAGTATTAGGCTAGTCTGGAAAAGCACAAGACACCGACGTTTGAACCTTCTGGGTCTCGTTAGCTGTGCGCCTCCCAGCGAACCGCTAACTAATTCTGCCCACATGCTTTCAGGGCGCCAACAGATAGTGCTACTTCGCCACGGATAACAGACGCGGACATGCTTGATTGACAGTGGACTATGATATAGTCCGTAAGCCTAATCACCAACATGGACATTGGGTCTCTTCACAGTCTCTGGAACTTCTCGATACTCGCCGGCATATTCCGGCTGGAAGCGAACACAATGAAACTCACAAAGAGCTCCGGGCAAAACTCCGTGCTGGGCTGAAGAGAGACCGCGAATTCTGGTGGTCCCATCGGCTTACAGAGATGAAGATGGCCTCTGCCCTTGGTAACCATCGTAAGTTATTCCGTCTGATACGGGAAAGGGGCAGCCGGAGACCTGGTGTTAGTGAAACTATACGTGACGAGAGTGGACAGCCTATCTACAACCTACCAAACGCTTAGAGCTTTGGGCTGAGCACTTTAAAAGACAGTTTAATCGGTCGGAATGGTTAGATTTCTCGCCGGCCACTGATCGCCCCGCTCCGTGGGCTGTCCCTTTGGATCCACCCTATTGCTCAGAAGTCGAACGTGAGGTCGGAATGTTAAAGTTAACTACAGCCGCGCGATCAGATGCTCTTCCGGCCACCTTGAATTCGTGGGACCTGCTTTTGGGAATGATTTACACGAGTTACTAGTGAAGCCATGAGAGCAGGAAACTGTCTCAATCGACCCCAGTCGCGCCGTCATAGTCCCAATTTTCAAGGGAGGCTCACAATCGTAATGCGGCAACCATAGAGTAATCAGTCTGATCTACATCGTCTCCAAATTGGTTGTCTCTGTCATCCTTCACAGACTGACTGGCACTCGTGAAAGGCAGATCCATGAAGAGTAAGCCGGGTTTCGTCGAGTTCGTGGCTGCATTGACCACATCTTCCCTTTACGTCAGTTGTTGGAGCACCGTCACATATATTGGCGGCCCACCGTTGTCCTGTTCCTCGATATCAAAGGTGAATTCGATTCGGTGGAAAGATGTGCCATTTGGGACTGTCTATTCAGGAAAGATGTACCTGAGAAATATGTAACTATTATCCGCGTATTATACGCGCGTAGCTGTCGTAGTCCTGTAATATCTCCAGCAGTATGAGACAAGGATGCCCGCTGTCACCTTTCCTCTTCAACTTCGCTATTGACAAAGTCTTGGAAATCGCGTTTACAGGACACAACTTAGAAAGCGTGGTACCATTCACAGGAGGACGACTTATTGACTTGGAGTACGCTAACGATATTGCCCTAATCTGTGACAGCTCACACGGCACTTGACAGATTAGCACTGGCTATCCGTCAATTCGCGCTTTGCTTCGCACCATCGAAGTACAATTGTTCCTCCAAGATTGGTCTGAACCGCCTCCTACGCTGACCCTTGGTGGGGATCAGCTAGAAGTCGTTCAAAAATTTAACTACCTGGGAAGTTGTATCAGCGTCTGTGGGATTGAAGACGAGATCACGAACCGTATAGCAAAAACTCCAGACACTTTGCTAACCTTCGCCAATTATGGTGGCGGCGCGACATCTCTCTCGCCCTGAAGGTTAGAGTGCAGTACGTTTGACCCTACTCTGCGGTTGTGAAACCTGACCCCTTAGATCAACGGACCTAAAGAGCCTAGTTATGTTCGACCACCGGTGCCTTCGCAATTTAGCTCACATCTGGTGGGAACACCGAGTAAGCAATGAGCGTGTACGACGCCTTGTTTACGGCACAGTAAAAGGAAATGAACCGCTCAGCACCGTCATTTCACGTACCAGGCTCCGATGGCTTCGTCACGTGTTACGTATCCCAATCCACCGACTCCCGCGACGTGCGCTTTCCGCGCCGGGGGTGTGGATGGAAGAAGAGGAGAGGTGGACAAGCGATGACTTGGTCCAGAGGATTGAAGATCCTTACTTATGATTTGGTCTCGGTTGGAGCGTCTCGACTTTCTGGTTGGGGTCCGAAAGACGATGAACACCTTTGGCTGGATACATTATCTGATTTGGCTAGGAGTCGACGTCAATGGCTTTCGTGCTGTGAGTTTCTTTGTCCCACCCCATCTCTGTTAGCCTCCCCCTCCAACCATGATCTTGCTGCTTAGCCTTATGTAATTTTGCATAGTAATTTTTTGTTTTTCCTAGTAGCCGGCTGGTAGCTTACCGGAACGATGCCTATCCGTTACCGGTATCTCAGTTGGCTTGCATCTGTTGCAGTTTCCCCCTTTTTTCTTTTATATATTGCGGCACAGTAGCTGAGGTGTTTCTCTCCTCTGGCTAACGTGTATACTGATGATGATGATGATGATGATGAGGATGATGACGATGATGATGATGATGATGATGATGATGATGATGATGATGATGATGATGATGATGATGATGATGATGATGATGATGATGATGATGATGATGATGATGATGATGATGATGATGATGATGATGATGATGATGATGATGATGATGATGATGATGATGATGATGATGCTGATGATGATGATGATGATGATGATGCTGATGATGATGATGATGATGATGATGATGATGATGATGATGATGATGATGATGATGATGATGATGATGATGATGATGATGATGATGATGATGATGATGATGATGATGATGATGATGATGATGATGATGATGATGATGATGATGGTGATGATGATGATGAGGATGATGATGATGATGATGATGATGATGATGCGTGGCATACTGAATACTGAATACTACTGAATACTGTATTATAGAGCAAGTAGAAATGGATTCTGTACAACTCTTTCGAGATATGGCGAAAAACGTTATAAAAGTTGTCAACCTTGAATATCATTGTCGTTCTCATGTAATATTTAAAATATTCGACTTACGATATTTCAGGATTCACAAATGTGATGTCATCGTAAGTGTGCAGTCGTTCTCTGAATCGAATAGAGGCAAAATGTAAATCTAACAACGTTTTGAACTGTTGCACAGATGTTGCCTCAATCACATGTTCGGGCAAACTATTCCAAATGTTTACCACTCTCCGTTCGAAGCACAGTGGGTGGGGAACGCGTTTCATATCCGGCACAACAAGTTTGTATCTGTGTCCGCGTGTGCTGCATGGCCCTCGTAAGTGCAGCATTGGCCTTAACATGGGGAACTCACCGAGATGTAGAATTCGGTAGGTCATAATGAGGTCGACTCGCACCCGACGGTAGGACAAGGTGTAGAGTCCTAGTTTCTCGCACCGGTCTTCATACCCAAAGCCACGTAAACTCGGGATGAGCCTGGTAGCAACGTGTTGGACCCGTTCGATCTTTTGTGCCTCGCCTCGGGTAATCGGAAAGTAGGCGGGCGAACCGTACTCTAGCATTGGTCTAATGATAGAAGAGAACAGGCGAGTGGCAACCTCTTCAGACCATGTGCAGAAGCTACGTTTGAGCGCCCAAAGCATGCGCAGTCCGTTCCGATATAGCCTGTTCGTGTTGTCCACGGACTTCAAATCGTAGCGTGAGAGTACACCTAGGTCCTTCACGGAGGGTGTGGGATATAGCGTTTGGCCGTCAAGAGTGTAGGTTCGGCCGTCTGCACCCTTCCCCAGGCTCATAAATACGGACTTGGCTGGGTTGACCGGGAGAAGAACTTCTGCAGACCATGTGGATAAGCGGTTGAGATCTTGCTGAAGTAGGCCACAGTCATCGGGAGCGTCGATTTCTCTCCAAATCTTCATGTCGTCCGCAAACAAGGCACACGGCGACCGGAGAAGCTGCGGTAGATCGTTGATGTGCATCAGGAACAGAGTGGGCCCCAGCACAGTGCCTTGAGGCACGCCACTTGTAGAGGGGTACCAGTCAGTTAGATGGTCGTCGACTTGTACCCTCCACTTTCGTCCAACAAGAAAGTCGCGGATCCACCGGTGCAGGGAGCCACCGACGCCACACATGCTGAGTTTGTGAAGGAGAACCTCATGACTGACCTTGTCGAACGCTTTACTGAAATCGATGAATATCACGTCGACGGACTTCCCCTTGTTTATTGCCTTCAACCACTCATGCCTCGTCACAAGCAGGTTAGTAATGCATGAGCGACCTTGCATAAAACCGTGCTGTGCGGGCATCAGGACCTCGTTTGACTGTAGCAACTGCAGCAATCTCTTCTTCACGATTTTCTCAGCAACCTTTGCCAATATAGGTGTCAGACAAATTGGCCTGTAATTGTCTACTTTGCTAGGGTCGCCGCCTTTCGGAATAGGCTTCACCACCGC
This sequence comes from Dicrocoelium dendriticum, assembly GCA_944474145.2. Classification (NCBI taxonomy): domain Eukaryota; kingdom Metazoa; phylum Platyhelminthes; class Trematoda; order Plagiorchiida; family Dicrocoeliidae; genus Dicrocoelium; species Dicrocoelium dendriticum. The sequence continues at coordinate 48,850,839 of OX104062.1, forward strand.
ACATTTCCAGTCAACCGGCAATAAACCTTCGGAGAGCGACCTGTTGAAAAGGTCAGTCACGATAGGAGAGAGGATGGTTGAAAGTGACTTGAGAACCAGTGGGTGAAGCCCATCAGGTCCGGCAGGTTTGGTGCCGTCAAGGTTGGCGAGTAGTTGAGCTACCTCTTCGACGCCACAATGCAGACTATCGAGTTCGGTAAAAGCGGTACACGTCGAACTCGGAACAGGCACCTGGTTATTCGCAAATACAGAAGCGAAGTGCGCCGCCAACGCGGACGCACGCTCAGAGCTGGAGGTTAGGGGCTGTCCATCCGTGCCATCCAGCACTGGCACATCACCCGCCGGCTTCAGGCGTCGCTTCACGTATGCAAAGATTCTCTTGGGGGCGGTCTTCGCGGCTAATGCGAGCTGCTCTTCAAAGTGTCGGCGTTTATTCTTTTTTGCACTGTTGCAGAGATTCCGCTGACATTTATACCCTTCGTAATCATTGGCAGAGCCAGAGAGAAGGAATTTGTCCCACAGTCTGCGCCGCCTCCGAGCCAGGTTTCCATACTCCTTATCAAACCAATGAGGCTTAATCGGTCCAACCTTTCTACATTTCAATGGCACAAATTTGGAACACAATGATGTTAATCTCTCTTTTATAAATATCCAACAATCTTCCACAGATGCAGTTTGTGACAGAGACCAATCCAGTTGGCTCGCGGCTCGAGCAAGACCATCGAAGTCCGTTTTCCAGTAGTTGGGAGCTGGTTGCAGCGGATGTGAATACGGCAAAGATAATTCCATATCAGCTATCAGTACTGAGTGGTCGCTCGTAGCCAGGGGCTCCAGGATCCTAACGTCACGCACTCGTTGTTCGTAGCTCGTTAACATCAGGTCGAGACAGGACGAGGTTGAACGTGTTGATATGCGTGTTGGCTGGCATATGTGTTGCGATGCACCAGTTTCAAGTACCAAATCCACGAACTTTGCTTCAACCTCACTATGTCCAGGCATCAAATGCACATCAGGCCATCGTATTCGAGGACAGTTAAAATCGCCCATAAGCAGAAAGTGTGGACGACTCATGTGGGTCCGAAGATAAGGCAGCCAATCCAAACAACGACTCAGGGGACTGCGATAAACTGCGCCCACAAGCAGTTCTCCGCGCCTGAGGCGGATGGAGCACCACAGTAGCTCACACAGGCCATCGTCACTTCGGTAGGTGCTCACAAGTCTCCCACGCAGGGAAGACCGGATGTAAAGTAAGACACCACCGTGGGCATTCTTTAGCCTATCGCATCGGAAACACGAGTAACCGTTGAGTTCAAGTTCTTGGGTGTATAACTCTGCATGCAGCCATGTCTCTGCGAGTCCCACTACGTCTGGCCGCTCAGACGCAACGAAACAACAAAGCTCATCGCGCTTATTCATAATACTGCAAACGTTTGTGAAGGCTACTCGCAGGCCGCAGCAGGAGCCACCGGGCGTGCTTGAAGTGTGAGCAGCCTGTTTATCCTGATTCGCGGATTGTTGGAAACCACCCGAAAATTTACGATACGAAGATTTGTTTCCCCCTCACCAGTGCGTCTTTTCAACTCAATGATGGCAGACTTGAGCCGCTCCCTGTCTACTGGGTCCAGGTCGGGACGAACATGGATCTTCAAACCTTTCAGCCTACTTAGGCGAGACATGATAAGTCTTGGACTGGCTTCGTCCACAAAAGTGATTCTCATAGGCCGATTTTGTTGATCACCTTGCTTTCCAAGACGGGTAATCTGCCTCACTTTTACCGAGTCCTCACCAGCGTCGAAGAGTCTATCAATTAGACCCTGTAAAAACTCGACATCGTGATCGTAGCGCACTTAGGGTGATGGATCACTGGACTCCGGTGCGTGAAAGATCACGAGATTATAACGCCTCTGGTCGGACGAGGTTGGCCTTGCAGGGCGAAGTATACTACCAGCCTCAAGTGGTTTGGCTAACTGTTGACTTACAGAACGTAAACGCCCAACGTTCCTTCGTAATTTCGTCCTCTGATCTTTCCACTGGTCTTCAGCACTCAGACTTTCACCTGCTGGGACATCAGTGTCCGGAGGACACAACAAAGGTAAACAATTTAGCCCAGGTGCAACTGGGCTTCTCACAACGGTTGGACTTCGTGTCAATGAGTTTGCACGGGTAGAGGAGGACGACTGAGCCGAAACCTGAAGGCTCTTCGCGCTAGGTTGTTGGGCCAAACACACGGAGCTCTTCGCAACGAAACGCTGAGGACTACACGTCGGCTTTACTCTTTCTGGCTGTATCTGATTTCGGCAATTTTCACATATAGTTTGGACGAAATCGTGTTGGATCTCGCGAAGGCGATGAAAATGCTCAACTGATAATCCAACACATGAAATATGGTATTTAACTTGGCAAAATGCACACGTGAGGGCATTTGCACGGTATCCGACTAGTTTGGAGCAAGTACCACAGGATGACTGCTTCGGCATTGCGAATAATCCGAAAACAAGATGGCGGCCAATTGACGAAGAAAGTGGCGATAGCAAGATCGCCGAAACCAAACGATGAAATACAAGTACTTCTGGTCGGAAATTTCAGAATCGGAAATGAAACTGAATTGTAGCTCAATTTCCACGAAATACTTCCAATGAACGGCTCATTTTCACTGCCATGCCAGTTACGAACAATGCATAGTCTGGGGCTTTTAGAAACTAGCCTAAGCCTACTGATTGGGAATGACGACGATGAATTTGCTAAATTTGCTTATTTTCTCAAATACCATTGTTCCATTGTTCCAAAATTCAGCAGGGAATTGCTTCGCCTGCTGCTGATATGCACTTCTGGTAAACATGGTTCCATCTGAAAAGTCCCCTATGTGCCCCAAGCAACCGGGTGCTACAACGCCCAAAGATGTTTAAAAACTTTATTCAGGAGTTTGCAAACAAATAACACATGCGTTGGATGCTGGTGCCATCGGGAACGGAACACTGAACGGAAGCTTTCCTGTGGTGCATAACAACTCTGTTCAAGGCTTCTTGCACGAACCGAACCGTAACAGAATGCATGTAATTAAATTGGGACAACAGAGGAGTACACACGGTGTATACTTACATCGGCTAGACTCAACGGTAATGAAGGCAGAGAACTCGAATTATCGGCAATGAGATAAGCCAGCCTTCTGCTATTGCACCTTTTAACAACAACAACAACAACAACAACAACGACGACGACGACGACGACGACAGCAGCAGCAACAACAACAACAACAACAACGGGTTCGCTCAGTTCCATTAGAGTGAAATCATTCTTTCTAGCTACTTTACTGTTGTGATTTTCCGATAAGGAGAACATGTCTTTGTTACTAATCATTTTGCGCTACATCTACCACTGAGAGTAATCTTGTCCCCGGTCTAAAGTGTTTCGATCGCCTTTTATGGTAGGTTCGATGTCAACCATCCTGCTCAATCGCTAGAGTCAACTAGCCAACGAACGAGGCCAACATTATAGGGTATCTGATATTTTGTGAATGAGCAGCGACCAGAAATCTCTGAAGCAGTCTCTTCGAAGATAGAATTGTGCGATGTTGAGGTTATGTGGAACTGTTTCGTATGACTACATCTGAGATATTCTGATAAGTGGGCGTAAGAAAGTATTGGAGTTTACGGATAAAACACATTAAGGTCTTGATGATTCCAAGCAAAATTTACCGGCAGAGATTGCTGCGACTGATGGACTACCCCGATGATAAGACATTTTTACTAGACGAAGGGCTGCTTTACAATTAGATTGAGGAGAGGCTTGATGTCACGCCCTATTGTCTCTTAAAAAGCTGCATGCAAAAGAACAGGTATCGAAGGTTATAATTTTAGTTTCAAGATATGCGAAAAGAGTGAGGCAGATGTCAATAATTAAAGTAAATTAAAATGGTATGCACTGCTCAGCAGTTCCTCTCTTTTCTACGTCCAAATAAACAGTAACTTTGAATACCATATAGCTACACATTAGAAACTGGGAGTAAGTTCCCATGGACGCACGCCAAGATGAGCGGAATCAAAACCGGTCTGGCATATTCATATAAACAAAAATGATGTCCAACTATCTATAGATTAAAACCGATCGATCATTGGAATGAGGGGGCAATTGTTCGGATTTTCGCTCGCAGAACGCTGGCGAAACCATGATGCCGGTCCAGAGGATGGTGAACAGCGAATGGGCATCACCAGCGCACACGTATGTCGTAGCGAGTTTACGCAAGCACTCGATCATCCATATTCACAAGTAGACTAGGGATACAGGACCAATTAGCCATGAGGCAGCGCGGCTCGGTTTCGGAAAACAAAGAGTCCGCGTTTGTGTCACCTGCTATTCGACTGTTATCAGTTATCGGACAGTTATCAGAGTCCAGCTAATTACTGACGGGATAGGATCACCGCCGCCAAAGAGGAATAGACGCTACTCACCTAAAGTTCAGCTATCGATAGATGGTGCCTCACAGAATTGCGACATGACCAAAGTGAAGACGGGATGGTCGCTGTTGTTATTACGAAATAAAACATTTCAACGACTACGGATTTACAAGACAGGGGGTTATTGACATACAAACGTCTACTTTATCGGGAATTCACAACAGCTGGTTTCACCAACAATCTGCTGTCACCTTTCGAAAGTGGAGTTCCATGTCTACGCGACTAAAGCCACAGGAATTCTGCGTCTGCGCCCATGCAAGAATCGTGTGTTGCTTTTGATGCACCACCCATATCCAGCGTAAACATCCAGGGGTTAGATGGAACGGATGGAGGATAAAACCACATGTGCCTCCGAGCTGGTGCAAACTCCTTCATCCGGCATGTCACTTAGGGAGTTTTTGGGGATCATGCATCTCAGGCAACATACCCCTTGTGACAGCTGGCGCATAATCCATTTCGTGGTGGAATCATCACGAATACTGTTCATTCAATCTTCCCGAACAACTACTGATGGTCTTCTAAATCCTACATCAGAATGGTAGACGTCCTAGAAGAAGGCGAATCTAGTGCCACGTTATCTGACACATCAAACTTTCAATAACATGTATTAACTTCACCCATGTTAGTCTATGTGTTACTGGGCTCGATCGACCAAACGCAGAGAAAAGGCAGAGTACCTGTCCCTAGCACTCTGAGTGCTTTGAATCACTGTTTCGGCGGTGCCGCACGAATAAAGAACCGGCTCATTATCATGATGTCATCTCAGGTACAGACGACATGTTAGCCACTAAATTTGCTTGCAAAAGATCAACCACATAGTATTTTTAATAATTTTGAACTATAAGGCCATATACCATCTACTTTGTCTGGTGAAGCAGAAGCACCTCTATGGTGTTTGGCCGGCGTCGGTATGGTATAAATTAGGTGAACTGGAGCCATGCACCAGGAGTTGATCCCAGTTACTAAACGACGAAATGAATGTAGTGCATGGTTAACAAGCAGTACGCTGGAACGTTCAGCCTGCCGCTGTGCTTATGTGTCAATCGAGTTCAGCTGTGATTTAACCAATTCAATTTCTATTTGCGTCTTCATCAGCTCTTGAACGGAGCTAGTAACGCACCCGTCATTTTCAGCTGGAGATCACAATGCAAGAGTCCGTCGTCTGAAGCTAGGAGAACACGGCCTGTACGTTCAGCGTGCACTTTACAAGCATTACCCAGAAGACGAAACTACACCTCTATATTTAAGTGAAAACGATCTAATTCTAGCAAACGCCAACTTCAAATTCTTAACAGGATGTTCTGCCATCTGAGCTGTCCGCATCAGTACAACCACTGCCTCAAATAAATCACAGCGCAATCAGTTTTCGGTGACAGGTTACGATCCAAGATCTCAGATCATTCCTAAATATACTTACTTACCAACCAGATTGAAAGGTAACCCAGTTTCCTTGAATCCCCTGCATGGTAAAAAGGCTATCATAGTTTTCCTAACAAATTGTAACTCAAGAGCACTTGAATTATGTCCAAAATGTCGAGGGTATATTAGTCGACGGTAACCGGTGACTCAACTCAATAGGCCAACCAAACAGATAACGGGGCTATTTGATGGCAGCGCCGCAGAATACGAAGGATCTTCATGGAGGGTTATCATCTGCTGTCGCCACACATACATCCTACGAGTTACTTCTGTCAGGCATGAACTACGGTCGTTTAGGATGACGGACAACGTTGGCAAATATGTGTCTAAACTCGTAGGAATTAGGTTAGTCACAGTGGGACTCAATAACGGGTGTGTTTATCTACTTGCTTCTTCTAGAATATAGGTGCACAAACTTTTCGCAAGGCAAGCCACATTTTGTGTGATAAGAACATGGCGGCTATATTCACTCAAGATGTCCTTAATCTTTTGTACTCAGTTTAATGTCAAGTGTATACAAAAATCCAAGCTTGAATTTACTATTTCTTGAGGAGTCCGCGGGCCAGATGGGATGTTAACGAGGGCCGCAATTGACCCGCGGACCGGACTTTGGACACCGCTGTTCTAGAATGTAAGGAATTTGATTGCTAGATGACTCAGGGACTAATCGCAACGCCGACATGTCAAACAATAGCAAGCGTCACTTTGCACATTCCCAGTGACATCAAGAAGCAAAAGTTTATTCATGCTGTCATAGAAACAAATTTTTAAAGAACAAGCGCCTAATCATTATGAGCAAGCCAGTAGAAATCACAGCAGGCAGGACCCATAAAAGGCTAATGTATACATTGTTCGTGCGCGTCTTAAAAAATGATGTTCTTTGGCTAATGAGCTTTTGTCTTTAGCTCAGTTAAAAAAAGAAGGAATCCACTGGAACTCACGTGAACACTGGTCAGTCAGCTGAGTCGAGAAGGTAGAAGACTACGTTGCTTCTAAGTATCGAATCCGTCGGGTTAGTTTCCTATTGGTCATTTGTCTCGCTTCTTGTTGCACCACTACAGTCTGATAGTAAATTGATGTCACGTCATCTTCGTCCACTTAGGCAATGAGGTTATTCCGTAAAAGCGCCGTGAGACAAAGCCCGTCATGCCCAGTTGGATTCTCCCAACCTCTACTACTGACTTCCGAATGAAACTTTAAATATGTGCGTCTAGAAGTGGTACATACGGTAGATGCTTCTACCGTGGTCAACAGACATCGAAATTATGCCATTTGATCATTATCTGAGCTATTTATTACGGACTGCTGAGGTTTGGTGTACCACCTGTCTACTATCTGCTTAAGTTACCAACATGCAGCCCGGCCTGAAGTCATGAGCTTGTCGGTTTAAACATGTTTGAAATCAATACTACGCCTGATTTGATACTCACGACAAAACCACTGCTACACGCATTTGTGTATAGTGATGGGTCACCTGAGAGGATAAAATACGGTATTTGCTTTTGCCTTGCTTTTCATTGTGTGATTATACTACTCATAAGTAACTAAAGAGACTGAACCATTCTCTTAATTGGATTCGTACGGATTCATCGGTCGTACCGATACCCTGCAGTATTGGTGGCCATGGTTCACATTGCGCGAAGCAAAAGCAAAGAAGTGAGGTATCCCGATAGTACAAAAATTGCGAATTAGTGCGCGATTCTCGGTTCCTGAACAGCAACCACGTACTCACTGATAACTAACGTACTATCGTCACTTTAAAGGAACCGCACTTGAACCGTACTTGAACTTTGTAAGCCGACATCGATTGGTTATGTAGCAAAGATTGATGGGGCAAACCACATAATAGAGAAATTGTTTACGTCAAATCACGCAAATTCTCACACACCATACAGCAACGTTCATGTTATGTTTAACCCAGAATGTCTATGCTGATAGAGAAACAAGCATTTCAGTGGAACTTGAACTCCGCCCTTGTTATGGCATTATATTAACCTTAACAGTCACCAGCTTTTGGAGAAATTCGGAAAGCACAATCGTAACAAGAAACGGTGGTTCATAAACACAACTCACAAGGCTGACAAACGAATGTAAAGGCTTTCCATAAATTCTTAATTTCAATCAAATAACTAATTTGAAACAACAAGAAACAACTGCTTTTCTAGTATCGAAATTAGGTCACAGATTGTTGGGAAACGAACTGAAAGCAGATTTAATACTGAACAATTAGAGAAAACCTGGTAACCTGAGGTTGGTGTTTCTTAACTAATACTGAAGCACCTATTTCCGGATGAGATTTTCAGATAAACATTTGCATGATAGCACCGCAAGATTTAAATCGGGTCAAATTTTGCTGCATATTATCAAGCGCGTATGGCAGATCGCGTGTAAATCTATGTACATAGCATCATGAACGTCTAGTATAGTTTCGTTAACGCCGTCAACCAAGGATATAACCGACAGACACACATAATATTCCTTTGTACAATCACGTCACCACGCCCACTAGACTCAGGACAGCAAACAAACCGTCCATATTGGACCTTGTGCTCACAAATGAAGAGCTCATGATTGACAAGTTATTGATGGATAGTCCATTAGGTCTCAGTGACCACGTAGTAATAACTTTTGACTATGTATGTTATGCAGAGTATCCATCTGAACACTCGGAACTAACTCATACAATCACATGCTACCACGTATTGAAAGAACTCGCCGACGAAGCTGCCTGGGAATTCTCAAACCAAAGTCCCCTTGACAACGTTTGGGCAGAGTTCGTTAATAAGCTCAGCGACATCGTCAACAAAGCAACAGAGACCAAACCCCTTCGGCCCGCGAAAATGCCTTCAATTATAAGGAGTAGGACTCGCAAATGCCTGGCGATAAGGGATGCAGCATGGCGTGCCTACATGATTAACCCCGACTCAGAGACTTGGGGAAATTTCCTGGCCCATCGAAACCATTGCACTGCACTTGTCCGTGAGGACAAAATAACTTATCAACAGTGCCTAGCCAAAAAGTTCATGGCAAACAACAAACTGCTGTATAAGCATGTCAATAAACTTCGTAAAGTGAAGCATGGAATACCCCCACTATTTACGACAAGCGGTAGAGTACAAAGCGCCGAAGAAGTAGCTAATGCCCTGCGGCTTCAATACGCCCCAATCTTCGAACTCGCAACTTCTACCTGTCCCATAATATCAAGCACATTACCGACACCTTTGTTTACAAATGTTATTTTCAACCCATCAATTGTGCTAAGGAATTTACTCTCACTGCGCGAACATAGTTCTCCGGGAGCAGACAACATCCGTCCGAAGGCACTGAAGGCTACGGCCACCAAGCTAGCTGAACCACTGTCACAGTTCTTCCATAGGTACTGTGATGAACAACAAGTCCCCACTATGTGGAAGTGTGGCATTATAACCCCTATTTTTAAAGGCGGTAGCCGTTCCGATCCTGCAAACTATCGTCCAGTGACTCCCCTCCCTGTGCTCGCGAAGGTGATGGAAGCAGTCGTCGCTGAGGCTTTAATGGACTACCTGGAAAAATGCAACATCTTGGTACCGGAACAGCATGGCTTCCGTCAACACCGGTCATGCACCACCAACCTACTCATTGCACGAGGACGTTGGACGGAAGTGGCCGATGATGGGGTCGGAGTCGACGTCATCTATCTGGACTTCTCCAAAGCTTTCGACCGCCTTGATCACCGCATCTTACTTCAAAGACTCCAAAGTTACGGAATCGGAGATCCTGTACTTGGTTGGATTGGCAGCTTCCTTTACCAACGAAAACTCCAAGTACGTGTTAGGGGATCACTTTCTAATCCAATTGAGGTGGAATGTGGTGTCCCACAAGGCTCAGTGCTGGGACCGCGTTTATTCCTGGTGTTTATCAACGATCTGGCAAGAGTCATCTCCTCAAACTTCCTGCTTTTCGCCGATGACGTCAAGATATGGCGGGCGATTAGTAACAAGACAGATCAGGATCTGCTCCAACATGACTTAGATTGCATTTATGAATGGTCAAGGAGGAACAAGCTTCAATTGAACATGGCTAAATGCAAGTGATGCATCTACGTCACCAGCCGGTGAGCGCTTACAAGATTGGAGACCACACCTTGGCGAAGGTTTCTCAGGAGCGTGACCTGGGTGTATTGGTACAGGAAGATCTAGGGTGTTCCAAACAAGCAGAGAAGGCGAGGAGAACCGGAAATCAACACTTCGGCCTTCTTCGCAGAGCCTTCGGTCGGTTTGAACCCTCAATCTTTCCCCAAATGCTTAACGCCTACGTGCGACCTCACGTGGAATATGCTATTCAGGCGTGGCAGCCGTGGCAGAAACAGGATCTCCTTGCTCTCGAGACTCCTCAACGACGGGCAACCAAGAATGTCAGGGGCCTCTTTCATCTGCCCTATCAGCTTAGACTGAAATCTCTAAGCATGTGCAGCAGTCGATATCGGCTTTTGCGGGGGGATCTCATAATGGTTTACCTGATTCTGAAGAACCTAAACCACATTTGCCGTCCGCTGCTGGAGTTGAACCACAACACTCAACTAAGAGGTCACCCTCTGAAACTGACAATTCATTATAGCCGGCTTGAATGCCGTAGAAATTTCTTTTCTCTCCGCGTGTGTGAGCCTTGGAACGCCCTCCCTAATTATGTCGTCTCTGCTCCCAATCTGGCGAAATTAAAAAAAACTTGCTGACGATGCATTGTCTCACTTACATTTCATTTTATGACTTGTTAGCCAGGGGCTACAAAACGCAACCAAACGGTTTCTTGCCAAACGCCTAACCAATGGATTTATGGATTTATACGTTTAATACTCGAACATCTCCGCTATTCCACCTAAGTCTATGGTGAGTGCACCACAACGCTTTTCACTTTATAATGCAATTGGTTTTCGCAATAATTTCCATCCCATGGGACTTGTTAAGCGATGCTTTTTTACCCGTAATAAACCATTGTCCATTGTCCATAGATCAATTGTTCGTCCGTCAGCTGGCTTACTACCTTGGAAGAGCTAAGGTGAAGCACGCATTCCTTTGCACACATAGGGTGGGGTCCAGTTGTTAGATGGTCACCTTTTAGGCATATCCTAACACGTGGGTGTTAGTTGACGTGAAGATCACTCGAAACGTGCATGCAAAAAATTACGTTGTATTTGTCTGTCAGCAGGTGACAAGCGATTGACAAGGCTGGATCCTTGCAAGGCAAACAGTTAGTACTCGGGGCGATGGTTGAGGTAGTCTACGAGACGTCTTCTCACACATTTCGGCACATCCTCCACAAGTCTCGGCTATAGCTGCCGCTCTGTCATACTCACGCAGTCGACCTTCAAGCACATGTAAATTGGAAATGGACATGTGAACGGCTGGAGAGAAATACCGGTTGCTTAACCGACCGAGTAGCGATTCTAGTCGTGTGCAATAATCCTGGTTGCGGCGCGGCGACTGAAACTTGTACCGATCTACTCGTGCGGTGTTGTCATGCTAACTTTTTCCCTAAATAAGAAACGGGCTTTTGGAAGATGATATGCAAACCACCCGGATGCAGCAGGTTTCAGTGGTTGTTTTCACTGTCCAAATCTATAGATCCTGGCCCGTGTTTATTTCTGTCAACAAAATTTCTCAAGCTATCTTTCCTCTCTTTCAAACATTGGCATGGTTACTACTCGCTGCTCGTAGGCATTTCCTATGAATCAGAGATGTGCAGGCATTTCCTGCACTTACAGTTAAAGTAATCGCTCCATAACGTCCACAACCTGGCTCTACCTCTTATATCCGATCGCTTATTAATGTCTGTCTACTTATGCTTCCACACAAATGCATCCGTGACCATGTTGCTGTTTCAGACAAATGGACATCATCCCCCTACAAGAATCAAGACCACGTGCTCTAGCCGTGGAATTAGCCAGTCCCATCATCTACCGTCCTACAAGAAGGTTGTGCACTTTAGTTCCATTACTTTGTAGCTCCGGCGCACAGAACTCAGGCTTGTTGGCTGTCGGACCGGACTGCTTCTCTTTGTGGCTGATTTGAGTTGGAAGCATTATTGTATCAGCGCTTAGTTATCTGTTTGTAAATTGTAAAGTTATCCAGTCCTGGCCTTGTTGTTGGTTTGATGCCGGTGGAAACGCGTTGCTCAAATCATCTAAGCGAATTTTTTTAGCTTATACTTACATGTCTAATAGGGAGCAAGTTTGGGATTCAATGAACACGCTTCCTAAGGGCATAAAGGAAACTCTAGTGGGATAAGTCTGACCTATATAATAATTCTGTGGGTTAATCATCTTTTTTGATGTTAAGCGGAGATGCTTATTACGAGTTTAGTTTGCCGTCCATAGTATCTCATTTGTTTTATACTTGAGCAAACCCGACCAAAAAACTTGGTTTGTATATATATTTTTGACACTTTCATGCAATCACCGACAGCGAGAGCCCCGCTGTCTCACGGTCGTGTGCCTACATATGACAAAAAGCAAAAAACAAAAGGAGGACTTGTCAGTCCGTCGTCGGATTTGAGTCTTCAGACAGTAACACAAAAGCATTGTTAAGAAAAATAACTTCAACCAAATTATGATAGATCATGGGTTACTCGTAACTTGGTAGTTGTCTTGTAGTAAGTCAACTCCAGTCTGCTGCTAAATCCATCTGTGCTCTCTGGCTACAACTGGTTAGGAGTTGGGGCATCTTGGTCCAAATCAATCACCATTCATGCCTGAGAATAAGTCACAAACGGTGTCTCTCCGAACATACCTGTACCTATTACGCTCGAACACGCTTCGGATAAAGCACAGCTCCGCTGAAAGCGTATCTTCTGTACATATCCTCCGCACCTCTCTTTTAGGCAACAGACGAGATTCTTTTTCTGACTTATCGGAACAAAACTAGAGAAATAGTGGTAGTGAGGATTCCAGACATCCTTTCCATCCACCCTTCTCTGCATTGAACTGTCTAATGCCCTACTGATCTGAACATTAAAATATGTCAACGAGTCGTTACGTACTAGTTCGAGAGTAAAAACTATATTACTATGTGTAGTTAAAGTGGGCCAATAGATCATCGACGCACATTCCATTGACCACGATACAAAACATGCCGTCTACGTACCGACCGTAATAAACCAAGCTGTTGCTGGATTCGTTCAGCTGGTTGCACTCCAATTTTCTCATGAAGACGTCCACTAGAAACGGGCCTAATGGTGAACACTGCCACCTCGTCTATTTGTCGATATAGTGTTCCACTAAACTGAAACTGAATGCTTCGCGTACACAGGAGTGGCAGTTGTCTCAACCGGCCTAGTGGGATACAAGCGTCGATGTTGCGAAGCTGGATGAACTCGCACAAATAGTCTATGGTTCCCACAAATGGATAATTGGTGCAAGAGAGCACATCTAATGAGAACATCTTCCACCCGGCTAGCTTTAGTTCTCTTATTGAGACAAGAAAATCAACCATGTCCTTGTGACTGTATCTGGCCATGGCTTTTCTGACTGGTTCCAGCTGTTTGGCTAGCCACATGGTGGCTAAATGATACGGCCAGTTACACTTCTTTAGTATCGGCCTTAGCAATAGCCCTGTGTACTTTGGACAGGCCATACAGTTTTGGAATCACTGTTCCACTCGGTCTGGTGTGTAAGAATATATCTAGTTTAACCAACACATAATTTTAGTTATGAATCCGTCGATTGCCTGTGTCTTGTCATTCACAGTATGCATTCTATGATATTTTGACCCTTTAGAATGAATGACATACACCATGCTGATGTACTCTGATCTGTCCATCAGAACGATCCCGGCAACTTTATCCGGTCTAGATAGCAATATCTTATCGTTGCACTTGAGTTAGTTAACAACGTCTAGAAGTTTCTGTTTCAATAAATGCTTGGCACATGTTTTGTAACTTAAGTATTTGTAACGCGTTTACTAGAGTTGACTTACACTGCTAAGATTGATGACGGCGTAAGGGTAACTACATGGGAATAGAGATTCTCAAATGGAACTTCTAAATCTAGCAGTTTAACATACTTCCTTGGACAACGAGTAAAAGTTTGTCAAAATTTAATGTGGTGAAATTGTGTACCTACCTTCCAGCATCAAATGGAAATATGTCCATAGCTTCCACACGTTGAGCGGTTTCTGCAGTTAGGCTATTCGTACTTCCACTTTTTGTGCCACGATTCGACGAAGGTAAGGTTCGAACAGCTCGTATTCGTCCATCGCTAGATTCACCAGCGCGATAGACAAAACATATCGGTTATGCTCCAGCTCGTCAATCCTAGAAACAATCTTGTCTCGTTCATCCACTGCGTGACGTTTCAACGCAGTATTTGTGGGATTAATTCCATCATGTCTGAGATTTTTTTTAAAGATGCTTAGGGTATTCACAATAAAAAATGCACTCATTAAAAACTGCACTGACGCCCTCTCTACCTCAAACTTTGTGATGAGCTTGACATACCGGTTAAGTTCCCTAAACACAGTGAGATCCCTGGACTACTACAATTGCGTGGTTATTCCCAGAGAAGACATCAAAAACAGTAGGGCGCTTCATGTCCAACATACAAGGATGGATCAAAAACTTCTCAGTCCGACATAGAAATAAGCCAGCTATCTAAGTCATGATTTGTTACTAGTCAAGATAATCTCCCATAAGTTGAATGCACTTAGTCCAGCAATCTTCAAGCATTGTCATCCCTCAGTGAAGGAAAGTCGCAGACTGTCCTGCCAAAAGCAGCTGCAAAGCACTGATCAACTTATCATCGTCCGCAAATCATTGGTGCCGGCGGTGAGGTTTTAGTTTAGGTAAAGGATAAAAGTCTAATGGGGCCAGATCTGGTGAATAAGCGGGCTATGACAGTAATCCTGAAAACTCATAGGACTGCTTCTGACAAGGCCACGTTGGAACTGTGAACAGGTGCGTTGTGATACAAAAAAATAACTCCAGTTGCCAGCTTCCC
>OX104062.1:48866104-48886436 GCA_944474145.2 Dicrocoelium dendriticum
AAGCGCGGATGGCAGATCGCGTGTAAATCTATGTACATAGCATCATGAACGTTTAGTATAGTTTCGTTAGCGCCGTCAACCAAGGATATAACCGACAGACACACATAGATCAATTGTTCGTCCGTCAGATGGCTTTACTACCTTGGAAGAGCTAAGGTGAAGCACGCATTCCTTTGCACACATAGGGTGGGGTCAAGTTGTTCGATAGTCATCTTTTAGGCATATCCTAACACGTGGGTTGTAGTTGACGTGAAGATCACTCGAAACGTGCATACAAAAAATTACGTTGTATTTGTCTGTCAGCAGGTGACAGGCGATTGACAAGGCTGGATCCTTGCATGGCAAATAGTTAGTACTCGGGGCGATGGTTGAGGTAGTCTACGAGACGTCTTCTCCCCCATTTCGTCACATCCTCCACAAGTCTCAGCTATAGCTGCCGCTCTGTCATACCCACATAGTCGACCTTCAAGCACATGTAAATTGGGAATGGACATGTGAAGGCTGGAGAGAAATACCGGTTGCTTAACCGACCGAGTAGCGATTCTAGTCGTGTGCAATAATCCTGGTTGCGGCGCGGCGACTGAAACTTGTACCGATTTACTCGTGCGGTGTTGTCATGCTAACTTTTTCCCTAAATAAGAAACGGGCTTTTGGAAGATGATATGCAAACCACCCGGATGCAGCAGGTTTCAGTGGTTGTCTTCACTGTCCAAATCTATAGATCCTGGCCCGTGTTTATTTCTGTCAAAAACATTTCTCAAGCTATCTTTCCTCTCTTTCAAACATTGGCATGGTTACTACTCGCTGCTCGTAGGCATTTCCTATGAATCAGAGATGTGCAGGCATTTCCTACACTTACAGTTAAATTAATCGCTCCATAACGTCCACAACCTGGCTCTACCTCTTATATCCGGTCGCTTATTAATGTCTGTCTGCTTATACTTCCACAGAAATGCATCCGTGACCATGTTACCGTTTCAGACGTATTGACATCATCCCCCTACAAGGATCAAGACCACGCGCTCTAGCCGTGTAATTAGCCAATCCCATCATCTACCGCCCTACAAGAAGGTTGTGCACTTTAGTTCCATTACTTTGTCGCTCCGGCGCACAGAACTCAGGCTTGTTGGCTGTCGGACCGGACTGCTTCTCTTTGTGGCTGATTGGAGTTGGAAGCATTATTGTATCAGCGCTTAGTTATCTGTTTGTAAATTGTAAAGTTATCCAGTCCCGGCCTTGTTGTTGGTTTGATGCCGGTGGAAACGCGTTGCTCAAATCATCTAAGCGAATTTTTTTTAGCTTATACTTACATGCCTAATAGGGAGCAAGTTTGGGATTCAATGAACATGCTTCCTAAGGGCATAAAGGAAACTCTAGTGGGATAAGTCTGACCTATATAATAATTCTGCGGGTTAATCATCTTTTTTGATTTTAAGCGGAGATGCTTATTACGAGTTTAGTTTGCCGTCCATAGTATCTCATTTGTTTTATACTTGAGCAAACCCGACCAAAAAAACTTGGTTTGTATATATATTTTTGACACTTTCATGCAATCACCGACAGCGAGAGCCCCGCTGTCTCACGGTCGTGTGCCTACATATGACAAAAAGCAAAAAACAAAAGGAGGACTTGTCAGTCCGTCGTCGGATTTGAGTCTTCAGACAGTAACACAAAAGCATTGTTAAGAAAAATAATTTCCACCAAATTATGATAGATTATGGGTTACTCGTAACCTGGTAGTTGATTCGTAGTAAGTCAACTCCAGTCTGCTTCTAAATCCATCTTTGCTCTCTGGCTACAACTGGTTAGGAGTTGGGGCATCTTGGTCCAAATCAATCACCATTCATCACTGAGAAAAAGTCACAAACGGTGTCTCTCCGAACATACCTGTACCTATTACGCTCGAACACGCTTCGGATAAAGCACAGCTCCGCTGAAAGCGTATCTTCTGTACATATCCTCCTCGCCCTCTCTTTTAGGCAACAGACGAGATTCTTTTTCTGACTTATCGGAACAAAGCTAGAGAAATAGTTGTAGTGAGGATTCCATGCATCCTTTCCATGCACCCTTCCCTGCATTGATCCGTCTAATACCCTACTGATTGAACATTAAAATATGTCAACGAGTCGTTACGTACTAGTTCGAGAGTAAAAACTATATTACTATGTGTAGTTAAAGTGGGCCAATAGATCATCGACGCACATTCCATTGACCACGATACAAAACATGCCGTCTACATACCGACCGTAATAAACCAAGCTGTTGATGGATTCGTTCAGCTGGTTGCACTCCAATTTTCTCATGAAGACGTCCACTAGAAACGGGCCTAATGGTGAACACTGCCACCTCGTCTATTTGTCGATATAGTGTTCCACTAAACTGAAACTGAATGCTTCGCGTACACAGGAGTGGCAGTTGTCTCAACCGGCCTAGTGGGATACAAGCGTCGATGTTGCGCAGCTGGATGAACTCGCACCGATAGTCTATGGTTCCCACAAATGGATAATTGGTGCAAGAGAGCACAT
Organism: Dicrocoelium dendriticum; assembly: GCA_944474145.2. Taxonomy (NCBI): domain Eukaryota; kingdom Metazoa; phylum Platyhelminthes; class Trematoda; order Plagiorchiida; family Dicrocoeliidae; genus Dicrocoelium; species Dicrocoelium dendriticum. The sequence goes on from OX104062.1 coordinate 48,868,630, forward strand.
CTAATGAGAACATCTTCCACCCGGCTAGCTTTAGTTCTCTTATTGAGACAAGAAAATCAACCATGTCCTTGTGACTGTATGTGGCCATGGCTTTTCTGACTGGTTCCAGGAGTTGGAGTAGCCACTTGGTGGCTAAATGATACGGCGAGTTACACATCTTTAGTATCGGCCTTAGCCATAGCCCTGTGTACTTTGGACAGGCCATACAGTTTTGAAATCACTGTTCCACTCGGTCTGGTGTGTAAGAATATATCTAGTTTAACCAACACATAATTTTAGTTATGAATCCGTCGATTGCCTGTGTCTTGTCATTCACAGTATGCATTCTACGATATTTTGACCCTTTAGAATGAATGACATACACCATGCTGATGTAATCCGATCTGTCCATCAGAACGATCCCAGCAACCTTATCCGGTCTAGACAGCAATATCTTATCGTTTCACTTGAGTTAGTTAACAGCGTCTAGAACTTTCTGCTTCAATAAATGCTTAGCACATGTTTTGTAACAGGTATTTGTAACGCGTTAACTAGAGTTGACTTACACTGCTAAGATTGGTGAAGGCGTAAGGGTAACTACATGGGAATAGAGATTCTCAAATGGAACTTCTAAATCCAGCGGTTTAACATACTTCCGTGGACAACGAGTAAAAGTTTGTCAAAATTTAATGTGGTGAAATTGTGTACCTACCTTCCAGCATCAAATGGAAATATGTCCTATAGCTTCCACACATTGAGCGGTTTCTGCAGTTAGGCTACTCGTGCTTCCACTTTTTGTGCCACAATTCGTCGAAGGTAAGGTTCGAACAGCTCGTATTCGTCCATCCCTAGATTCACCAGCGCGATAGGCAAAACATATCGGTTATGCTCTAGCTCGTCAATCCTAGAAACAATCTTGTCTCGTTCATCCACTGTGTGACGTTTCAACGCAGTATTTGTTGGATTAATTCCATCATGTCTGAGAATTTTCCAAAGGTGCTTAGGGTATTCACAATAATAAAAAATGCACTCATTAAAAACTGCACTGACGCCCTCTCTACCTCAAACTTTGTGATGAGCTTAACATACCGGTTAAGTTCCCTAAACACAGTGAGATCCTTGGACTGCTACAATTGAGTGGTAATTCCCAGAGAAGACATCAGAAACAGTAGGGCGCTTCATGTCCAACATACAAGGACGGATCAAAAACTTCTCAGTCCGACATAGAAATAAGCCAGCTATCTAAGTCATGCTTTGTTACTAGTCAAGATAATCTCCCATAAGTTGAATGCACTTAGTCCAGCAATTTCAAGCATTGTCATCCCTCAGTGAAAGAAAGTCGCAGACTGTCCTACCAAAAGCAGCTGCACAGCACTGATCAACTTATCGTCGTCCGCAAATCATTGATGCCGGCGGTGAGGTTTTAGTTTAGGTAAAGGATAAAAGTCTGATGGGGCCAGATCTGGTGAATAAGCGGGCTATGACAGTAATCCTGAAACTCATAGGACTGCTTCTGACAAGGCCACGTTGGAACTGTGAACAGGTGCGTTGTGATACAAAAAAATAACTCCAGTTGCCAGCTTCCCCTCCCGTTTTCCTTTGGTTGTTTACTTCAACTGGCGTAATTTTGAAGCATAATACTCGCCTCTGATTGTCTGCCCCCTCAGCAAGAAGTCTAACATTATTACACTTTCACTGTTCCAGAAGACATAGGTCATCACCTTACCCGTGAACGTCACCCGGCTGAACATATTTGATGGCGGAACATCAAGGTGCTTCCACAGTTTAATTCGATTCCTTGACTCCGGATCAGTGATGAAGCCAGGTTTAATCCTGGGAAAGAAATTATTTTAAAAAGGCGTGGAAGTTTCCTCGAAGCGAGTCAAAATTTGCCTCAAACTTTCTAGCATGTTCAGGGTCTGATCGGGTGTCAAAATTCTTGGCACTTTTCTTTCAGTCAGCATTCTCAGCTCCGGTATGTTCGTTAAAACAGCATGCACTGAGCCATAATTGATGCCTATAGTCTTAACTTTTTGGAAAATAGATAACCTTTTAACATTCAACATTATTCAATGAATTGCTCCCACTTGATTATCACATGTCGAAAAGTTTGGACAGCCAGACCCTGGCTCCAGTTCTGTGCTCTCCGTGCCCGTCTTTACATTCGCGGTCCACTTCTTAACAGTGGAATAAGCGGAGGAGTCCTCACCAAATGTCTCAACCATATCAGTATGAGTTACTTTAGGTGACATAATCTTTTTCTGCAGATATTAAATAGCACAGCTAGATTTTCAAATTTGTTCATTTATAGAAGTTGAGCCACTAAGGTCAGGTTATTGGATCATGACCTGCAAGCAATTAAAAATGCAAAGTTGCAACTTGACGCGGATACCTGCAGGATATGTTGAATTTATAAAATAATCTTACTTTTTATTCAGTTCATTTACTTCTTGGTCGGGCCGAAAACTTCTTGATCCACCCTTGTAAATGATAATTTGCTTTGGAGGACTAATACGTCTTCAAGTATGCAGTTACTTTATGTTACGATGTAGTTTTCCCTATTAGACACTGGGGTTCCATTTTGTTAGGGGAATGGTACAATCTGCCACGTTTGTGTATAAGTTCCTACGCGCAAACGCACCTTTTAGCGCTGCTTCCTTGGCATTCATTACAACGTACAATTTTGTACGGTACGTTGGTAGTCAATAGGCGTTTTTACTGGAGGTGGATGACACTTTCCTCTGGCATAACTATATCCTCTAATCCTCCTCGATTGCACCTGAGTGCTTCCTAACGTGGTCACGTTTGACTGACTGCCTAGCTTTGTCGCCGAAATGGCTGCCTAACGGTAAGCCAACAACACCTATCTGAACGCGCGGGTTGAACTGTAAGAAGGGCGGCGGGTAAAACAATGTGTATTGTGCTAACTGTGGTTCTGCATTAGTGGTTACGAAGTAAAATCCAAACGGAAAACTTAAGAATAGGTGGAAAAAGCTAACAAGTAGATACATTGATGGTCACGTTATCACTCGTTCAACTGAGTAATATGTGTCGCGTTAAAACAAAGCGTCCGGATATTTGTGCGATAGAAAGGAAGTCCATAAATTAATAATATTATATAATAAATCAGTGGAAAACGGACAATTGGTAGTATATCCTTTAATACAGTTTCAAAATATGGTTAATGGTGACACTTTGTCCGGCTGTGGGTTGAACTGTGAAATAAAATTACATACTACCTATAAATTGGAAGTAGTAACTTTACCTCTTCGTATTAGGAAAGCATGGCATCAATGTTGCATCACTGAATTAGGAACCTACACCTAGTAAGGTGCGTAGAGTACGTTACGCTTTCTTAGTCTCAGTAAAATCCCTCTGACCGAATCATATTGACATATTTTCTCTAACATCTTTAGTGACAAGGTTACCTTCAGCGCCAAATCCCACTAAACTACTTACCGAGTTTGTCCCTCGCATCCACGATCGTACCACTGCCCTTTTGTCTCTCTGCGCATCACTTTTTGTTTTGAACCACACCCACACTTTTCCCGTACGAACGTGGCACTCCATGCGCATTCACCTTTTTCTCTACTCTGCACTTTCCCCCCGCTAGGAGGGCAATTTAGCTGTCCACACGTTTTAAACTGAACAACTTTGGTTGATCCGCTGCCCATCACTTGTGAAGAGAATGTGCATTTCTATCTGAATTCCTCTGTCGTCCTATCTGATTGACGCTGAATTGATCGGTTATGCTACCGGGCTAAGTGTATTATTTTGGCCGCCAATTGCTTTTGTGCTTATGCTTCTAGTTGTAAAGTAGCATTGTAGATCAGTTCAGGTAGATGGCTTGTTGAATTTCCGGTGTTTTTGCCTTGTTTAACGTTTCAAGCGTTTTGACGCTTACATTGTCTTTTCTGCTCATTACTTGGTCTTGGACATCTGCATTAGGCTCTGTCACAAACGGCATCTGTTGAAATCTGGCGGACAGTTGCAAAAGAGGAAGTGATATTGTTAGGGTTCTTGTTCGGTATCAATGCAGTCTCGGAAAGCTGGGTCGGTCCGACAAGGAGTATGACACACTCGCTGGGAGGGAGCTCAGAGTGAGAAATGCTTTCTCTCCGGCTCTTCAAACGACAAAGAAACGTATAGATGCAACGGAATGTTAGCCACAGTGTAAAAACAAGCAAGCGTGGGCATTGTGAGCAGCAGCTTTCAATCTTCGTGAAAATAGACCCGAAGAGGATTCACGCCACGTGAAGCGGCGGCTGAAGCCAGTATGTATCCTAGGATTGATGGAGGGCTCGGACGGAATGTTCTAGCCTCCAGCGCTGACAGCGCCTCCGCATAGGCGGAGTATTTTGCTCCCTTATTTGCAACTGATCAGGTAATTGTCTGGTTACGCGCTTATGGAACTCAACAGGCTGGTTTTCGTTGTTGAAGAGGTGAGTCATCTACTTGCCAAGCTTGACAGCAACAAGTTTGCTGAGCTTGACGGGTTCTACGCACTAATTCTTCAGTTACCATCGGCCATCATCCTACCTGTCGCGAATAGCCTGTTTAAGCAGCCGCTATCTGAAACATCACTGCTGAGCCATTGGAAATAACATTTGGTAAGGCCGACCCCGAAAAGCTGTGACGCAAGAGAGGTAGACAAATAAACTTTGATTTGTCGAACAATTATTGTGCCAAGGTGGCCGAGAATATCGTGATAAGGGTTTTTCTAGATCTGCTTCAATCAAAAGATCTACTGATGCCCACGCGTCATGGATTTAGGCTAGGCCTTCCATGTATTGTCAAATTGCCCGTGATGAGGCTTGAATGGTTGCAGGCAGTGAACAACGGGAAGTCTACCGACGAATCTGCATCCATTTCGACAGGGTGAACCCCAAGAGAGATTGCTTGTCGCAGTCCAAACACACGGCGGGTACTTACACTTCTAACAAGGTACAGGTGACGGACAAATTTTATAACAGTTTGATCGTACTGCGATAGTACTATACAGATCTGAATTGCTAATTGCACCCACAACACAGTATTGATCGCTTTCTGTTTTGAATGCAACTACTCGATGAACTCACGTAGTCGACGCTTTTTGTCCCTTTCGAGGATTTCTACTTGCGCCAGATCGAATTGGTGGTTTTCGGCATCCATATGCACGGACACCATGCAGTTCTGATCATGCAGTTAAAGGGGTAGGCTACGTACATGCGACTTTGAGCCAAGCTTTCACGCTAATTGTCCAACTTAGTACTTGCTACGATTTCGACGGAAGATTTCATAAATCCCACCAGATATTTCTCCTTTCCCAAATTTTTCTTTTATCTTACGGAGTTTGCTTAGTAAATTTTCTGTCGCTTGACAAGAAATTTTGATTCAATGTTGTAATGCAAATATGGCTGTCATTCCAGAAAATCAGTTGATATAGTGCAACGTGGCTCCTTTCAATTGCTGTATTTATTGAGTCGTTCCGTAGCGTTTCGTAGATCCAGGCCGGGAGAAATGGACGTCTTTGGCTGCGAGTTCCTGTTGAGCACGCTGAAGAGGTGATTTTACTCTGCGCTCCACAGATGTGGGGTTCTGCAATGCTTTCGGGCTCGTTGGAATTGAATTCGCACGCAACTGTTTTTATAGCTTGTCGGATAACTGCTATCTTATATCCGAAGCTGATGCGTGTGCACTGATTTTCATTAGACTTCCGTTTCAAGTGGTCTAGCAAGCATCTTTCCCATAAGTGCATCTAAGAATAGTAGTTGCCTTTTGTTATCCGCCCTGGTTAACTGGACGCCGTCGAATACCTTGCTGATTAGTTTGTGTGTGTCCTCTAGTGCTGAAAGCCTGAGAATGAGGAGTTGGTCTTCCGCTTAGTGTATCTAAAGTTTAGGTTTCGCCTTAGGGACTTTGAACCGTTCAAGCCTCTGTCTCGGAGGTCCCCTTGGTTTGCGATCAAGCTCATGGAAACCGGCGGTCCATTTCCGCATTATCAACGCCCTTCCTGGTGGCGCACGATCCGGGGCTGACGATATCATGTTTCTTCAGGCAATTTGCAGTAATCTACATAACCTGCGAAACAGGCCGTGCAACGTCAGCGTTATTGCTGATGACAGTAATCCAGGTGTTTTCGTGTTCACTAAGTTGTGGTTGTCTGATGATTTCACAGACAGTGAAGCTTGCTAAACAGGATACGCACTGCTGCGATGTGACCACGTATCCGATAGTCGTAGAGGTGTCGTTGCGTTTTAAGTTAACACTGCGTTAACATTTGTCAAGTCGTATACCTTCCGCTCCCAGACTGTTCCGTCGAAGCACTCGTGGTTAATTTGCGGATCTGTTATAGTTTGTGCGCCTGAGTTAGCAGCCGAATCCCAGCGCGCATTCACGTCTGCGGTGACTTGTGTTTGTCGCCTGATTGCGAGGCTTGCACGTGACTATCTGACTCTACCCTGTCCCGCTGTCCAGCATCCAGTTCACTATGTCAAGCTGTACTGACGTCACACCAGCCTGTGACTACTGTGGGTGAATGCTACCGGGTACAGCTGCCCAGCTTTGCTTGCATGCAACTGACTACAGTGACTAGGCTGCGCAACTACTATGCGTAAATACAGTAGTTAATTAATTTCTACCTGCTGTTCTGCTGTTGCATCTGAATCCCTCAATAACTGATTCCGCGTCTTCTATTCTGTGTCTTCTATTTGAGAATATTCGTTACCTGGGCGGTATTATTTCGATAGACTAAGCATATTACAGTATCTCAAAGATACAATTGAATTTTTGCCTGTTTATATAAGGTCTGATAATGTTGCAAGGGGTCTTAGTGATTTCATGCACGCCTATTCGACAAATAGCTGCTTAGTAATCGGGGATCTCCATCTTCCAAATTCTGGAAGTGTTTGCAGCGATGCTGTTTCTGATGGCTTTGCCATTGAGCTTCTAATTCTAACCTTTCCTGTTCCCCTACATCAATTCGTCGACCGGCCCGTCAGATTCCTGGTTGGTCAATCTCCGTGAAGTTTGAAGCCAGTCTTCACCAAGTAGATTGAAATAGTCGTAGACCCCGCATCCGATTCACCTCTGGGTTTTAGTGACCCAGCATGCTAGTCATTCAAGTGCGCTCACAATCGAGTACACAGTGACCACATCATCCGAGATCCAAACTTATGACGTGCAGATGCGCAAGCAATAAAAGTAAAAGCCACCAACTCACTTGGGTCATTTCGGAAAGCGATGGTCTTCAGACGGCCTCGAACAAAACCAGGTCTTATTAAGCTGACTTGTCTCTTCATCATCTACCAAGTTCTAGAAAGACCACAAATAAGACTTAGTTACCCTGGTTTGATTCGGCTGTGCGTACACTTCTTGACAAACGGACCAGACTGTTGCGTACTTATGTGTCTACTCCCTTGGTATACAACTTTCAAAAGTACAGAGACGCTCGAAATGTCTGTAGGCAGCGTCTGCGACGTGCTCGATTACAACATGAAGTCGAGCTTGTCCGTACAACCTCATAAAACCCAAAACGCTTCTTTGCTTATGTCAAAAACCGAGGCAAAATGAGCCCGTCCATCCCGGTGTTGTTTAGTTTTCACAGCTCTGCTGTTCTCACTGATCATGACAAGAATTTTCTACTTAAGGTACAGTGTGAAAACATAATTGGGCGGGAATCCCAGCTATCGTAATTACATAGGCGATAAACACCCAGAAAACTACAGACATTTTATTCTGACCAGCATATTTGCCAAACTTCTGGAGAAACTTGTGAGGGATGCTCTTGGAAGCCATTTAGATAAATAAATAAATAAATAAACCCGTATATTTATAGAGTAAGCAGGTTGCTCAGTGTTGTAACGCTGCACACATCCCTGCCCTCTACGCTGCCAACCCAGCCGGGGAAGAAACAAAACGCCGAAGCCTGTTAGACCGATGTGTCTTAGGAAGTGGACACGGTTACATTTACAGGTCACTTACTGTCAATTCCGGCTGCGCATTGTTGCGCTGACTCACGCCATTTGCCTGGACAGATTCCAAAGCTGCTAGCAGTCCGCACTGGCCAGCTGGGTTCGCACTCACTCACGCCTGTCGCGTAGCAACCTTAATCTTGATGACGGACTGATTTCATCAGCTCCCCGCATGACTAGCCGTACTATCGCTGGCCTAGTGGTAACCCGTGTCATGCTGACGAACTGATTTCATCAGCTTTCCGCGTGCTTTGGTGCCCGCCCACTTTACTTCTCGAAACAGTGTTACGTTCATAGGTTGCAGCCTCGGAATACTTAGCCTATCCCAATACGACTTTCATGGCGGTCGTCCATGCCTTACCTATTTGCTAATGGTTCGTGAAATTTGGGCAGTAGCGATTAATTAAGAAAAGCATTAAAAACAATGTCCCTTGACGTTTCCAAACATTTTGATACTGTTCCAGATTCCCGCCCTTTGTTAACTCTGCAGTCATCTGGTATTTTTGGAGCAATTTCGCAATAAATTTCGGCTTTTTGACCTGAAGGGAGACGAGTGTTAGTGTGGGTTCTAGCGTGTCTTTCAATCAATGTGTTCCCCGCGGTCTCCCGCAAGTGTCAGTATTGTCCCTCGGCTACTCAATTTGTTGGTAATGGAATTGCCTGACGAGTTTCATCCCTAGTTTTCACGGTATACTTACATTTCTGGTCTACGGTGAATGAACCTCGTTGTCAAATTGCTTTACCAATGGCTCCAGTTAGACTGTAGGACTTGTCCGTTTTGTGGCCTCTGCCCATAAGTATCGCTAAGTGTTCAGTTTTGTGAATAGGATCAAATGACCCACCGACGCATTAGGTACTTGGTGGTGAAGAAGTGTCGCCGATGCTTCTCCGAGCTGACCTAGGTGGCGTGCTGTCACCTGATTTCAAGTCCAGTGAGCATCAGATGGCAGCTGTTCGTAAAGGATTCAACAACTTGTAGATGGTATGGGTAGGTTGTAGATGATCCGCATGTCATTCGCTATCATAAGAACCGATGTGTTTGCAAGACTATTTGCGGCCTTCGTTAGCAACTGCGTACAGGCTTGTCTCTTTTGCCTAGTCCGGGACGTGATATCAATTAAAAGAGTCCTACGGCATGAGGTCTCTGAATTAAAGAAGCTGTTGTACCTTGGGATTCTACTCAAGCTGGACATGTTTTCGGTGCACTACAGGCGACTTACTGCTAACCTGGTTCTCAACTGTCACATACTAAGAGGTCAGTTCGGTCCTCATTTATCTGGACCGTTCCATGCCACTCGGCCGCGAATTCCTCGTGGTCATCTATTGAAGTTACACGCATCCCAGTTAGACCTGGTTGGAAGTGCTTCTGGGTTGCCACACAGGGTTAGAAGTTCCAGGAACGCGTTGCGCGAACAGTTGTGGTGGTACCAAAGGTTAAATTGCTATAACATTGACTTGAAGCCCTTATTCTGATGTCTAAAACTTTCTGTTTCACTTCTTTTCAGGCTTACTTCTTCTTAACTTCTAACCTTCATTTCCAAATTTATATATATTCATTGTTTCAATTAGTCTTTCTTTGTGTTTATTCCACTTTTACTGCTCGTCATATGTGCGGTTCAGCATAGGCCGTTAGTGCAGTGCACCTAGGTATTGTTTCCTTGATCGTAGAGCGAATCGTGCGTGTTCATTTTGCTCTTCCTTGCAGATCGTTCCACCAATTGCGCTCCTGGATCCACAAGATTTTCAAAGGTGTAACAGTTCCGGTCACATATGAACTTGAATTCGAAGTCAGGCATTCGAATCAAAATTAGATCAATAAGCAACTGCATTCAGAATCAGCTTACAAGGATGTGCGAAACAAGCTCTCGTTGTGTAAAAGTATACAGTTGCTTGGCCTGATAATACAACATCCGCAATGTACTTTTGTAGCTCGAAGGGAAATGGAAAAATCACATCCACACCTCGAATTACGTATAATAGAAGCTACTTTAAATCATCGCTCCGTGCTGGAAGAGTAGCTGACCTTTAACATCGCTATCATCCTCGCGCGTTCCGGGACCTTTGAGAATTGGGTTCCGCGGTTCAAATGGCAGCGCTATCTGTTGGTCTCGAATCTTGTTCCGAACCACAAATTCTAACCACTTAAGGTACTTTCTTCTGAGCTAAATATGGGATCTACGTCTTTTCGCATTTGGACTGGTTTATTAGAAGCGAACCATGCTTCTAGAGACCCTCACTGATTTCATGATTTTGCTTCAGCTAGGATTTAAGATTTTTTCCATTCGAAGTTGTCTCTTCATGTAAGTACACTAAAACAAATGCTAATGCCTAATGTCTTTCGCAGGTCTTCTTGTACCCCACTCACAAACACCCTTCAAGTAATCTACCATCACCCTTTGGACATCAGAAGGAAAGTTACTTCGGTCCATTGGGAAGTGCCGAGTGAGTGAGCCAAGCTGCTACACCAGGACAGATACTGTGAGCTCCTTAGCAATACCTCGAGCACCAAGCAGAAGTCCAGTATTAAATTGCACACCTAGTCGTCAGCCCTCGGTAGCTCAGTGGTAGAGCATCAGACCGGAAATTCGTGGGATCGGGGTTAGATTCCCCGTCCAGGCCGATTATTGTGTGGAGTTTAACCCTGACTTCTACTTTCTACGAAACTTACGCTACTCACAAACATCCTTCAAATGTATCATTATTGTCAATAATTTCCTTTCTGTTTGGCCCACATAGTTCTTTTAGCCATTTTTGCAAGTTCATTGGTACGCGACGTTTGTTCTGGTTTGTTACGGTTTGGCTTTGACAGTGTTCCCTTCAAAGTAGCAGTTGGCTTGTAAGTAAACATGACAGGGTGGCTTTCGGACATCTCAGTCGCCGTTTCAGGTGTTCATCATATACGTTAGAACGACCCATTTCATTGTCGCTGTCCCGGTTTCGGGATCTCTGATCCCGAAAATAGGCAGCTACCCGTCGCGCTTCAGTGGCTTGAATAGAGATTTCTCCTCTCCTCATTTCGCTTGCGTAAAGTTGCAGTGCATTGCAATCCCATGCATGGCGTCCGTAAGCGGCTTATTTTGTGGCAATTAGGGTGGATATTGTTGAGGTTCACAAATTTGGTCCGTACGTGTACCTTTCCTCTAAATGGATGTTTGAAATTTTTCGTCTACTGTTCTGGCCACCAAGAGGCCTTAGAAAAGAGAAAATATTTTCATCTCTGCTTACACGGTAAAACGGATGCCAATCAAGGCGTTGTTGAACAGGCACTACACGTCCACTTCGTCATTGTGTGGTGTGTAAAGTCTTGCGTCAACTTTCATTTTCTGTCAGGTCTTGGTAGTACTTTTCACAGCGATTCGTAAAATTAAAAAAGCGCTGAATATTTGCTGCTTTTGTCCCACACCTTAAAAAGTTTGTCGCAAATCATTTATGTTGCATTGAGTGTGCCATAAATGTCGAGAGGTATTACGATGATCACAGTTACCTTGGAAATTCCGTGGAGAATCATTTTCAATTATTTCACACTTGTACTTGTGAGTTGTGCTTGATTCATCGACCTCGGACAGCGTAAGCTGAAACTGCTGTTATGGATTCCGATTAAAAATGTCGAATACGTAGTACATTTCAACCGCCCTAATCTGTGGCGTGCTCACAGTATATTTGGGTTTATTTGAAATAATTTCTCAGGTAGTTGCGTCAAGGATCATCAGCCAAATGCCGCGGGAGTTCAAGATTTGATCAGCCTGCGTCGAATTCTGATAGCCTGTTGTTTCCAGCAGTGCAGCAACATGTGTAACGAACACGCCCAAGGACGGCGATTAGTTATTGCTCTCCACCGTTTCGTGAACTGGATATAAAGAGAAACGTGATTTATTCCCTAATATGTCTCTTGAACGTTAAAGCATTCGAGTTTGACGAAAACATCGACCACAAAAGATAGAGGCGTAGCATAGGAGGGCGTGGGTGAGGCGGTCAGCTGCAGGCGATAATTTTATTATTATCCGTCAGCCTCAGGCTGCACAGATCGTAGAACAAAGACATCCACTTTTTCTCGCTTTTGTTTGCATGTAGGTATGCCTGAATCTACATGCAGAGTCTGATGTTGCGTTCTTTATGCTTCTTCACCGCAGTTGAGCTAAACCAATTTACACTTAAACTAGATCTTTGTAAGCCGGATAAATTTCCTTCCACGTTCTTCGGTTTGTTCTGCCTACCTGCATAATCTTCTATTAACTGGCCACGTTGCTTACGCTGATTGCGGTTATCATCGATAATTTTGTTGTGTTTGTAGCAGTTTTAAATATATTGTGGACATTGTTTACTTATCGCGAATTTGTTGCTAACCAACGTACTTCATATGCTAATTTAGCGAAGAGTTACGTCACAGTATCGCTATGCATTATTGGATTTTTAAATTTCATCTTGTTGTTTCAAGTGATTGGCTGTTGCTTGATATTCTCGATGTCGTTGCGCTTGATGTGCATGTTGACAAGGTGCCTACCTGTCTATTACCCACTACCTCGTTCATACTGGCTCCAGGAGACAGTTGGTCCTTGCTGAAGGGGACGGGGTGCACGGTGCTTGCGGTCGTGCTAGGCTCGAAGAGCGGTTCCATGCGTCACCAGCATCATCATCATACACATCAGCCAGAGGTGGGAAACACCTCAGCTACTGTGCCGCAATATATAAAGGAAAAGGAAAATAAATACAACAGTTGTATGCCAGCTGAACTACCAGCAACCAATAGGCATCGTTCCGGTAAGCTACCTGCCCGCTACTAGAGCAAAAGAGAAATTAATATGTTTTGCGCTACGAAATTAGATCGTAGGTGGAGTGGAAGGCCAAAAAGGATGGGGAGGGACAAAGAAACTCACAGCACGAACGCCACTGAGGTCGGCTCTTTTCCATGTCAGCAAGTGTATCCAGCTAACAGTGGTCACTGTCTTTTGGACCCCAACCAGGGAGCCGAGACGCTCCAACCGAGGCCACCTCCGAAGTGAGGGCCTTCATTCCTCTAGACCAAGTCATCGTTTGGCCACCCCTCCTCTTCCTCCATCCACACCCCCAGTGAGCAAACAACGCACGTCGGGAGAGTCAGTGGGCTGGCATGCGCAACACGTGGTCCAGCCATCGGAGCCTATTGCGTGAAATGACGGTACTGAGCGGTTCAGTTCCTTTCTCTGTCCCGTAAACAAGGCGTCGAACACGCTCGTCATTCACGCGGTGTTCCCACCAGATGTGAGCCAAAGTACGAAGGCGCCGATAGTCGAACGTAACTATCCACTTCATGTCCGCCGATCTTACGGGCCAGGTTTCGCAACCGTACAGTAGGGTCGAAAGTACCGCTGTATTGCACACTCTACCCTTCAGGGCAAGAGTAATGTCGCACCACCGCCATAGGTGACGAAGGTTGGCAAAAGCACTTCGAGCTTTTGCTATCCGCTTGGTGATCTCATTTTCAATCCCACGGACGCTGATACAACTTTACAGGTAGTTGAATTTCCCAACGACTTCTAGCTGATCCCCACCAAGGGTCAGCGCAGGAGGCGATCCCTGCCAATCTTGGAAGAACGCTTTGCACTTTGATGGTGCAAAACAAAGCCCGAAGCGGCTGACAGCCAGTGCTAATCGGTCCAGCGCAGCTTGGCACGTCTGGGAGCTGTCCCAGATGAGGGCAATGTCGTCTGCATATTCCAAGTCAAGAAGTCGTTCTTCTGGGAGTAGCTCCACACCTTCCAAGTCATGTCCTGTAAATGCAAACTCCATGGCTTCGTCAATAGCGAAGTTGAAGAGGAGAGGTGACAGTGGGAATCCTTGTCTCACACCGCTGGAGATATTGAAGGGTGGCGACAACTTGCCGTAAGCCCTCACTCTGCCCGTGCTACGCGCGTATAATGCTTGGACAACTTTAAAATATTTCATGGACGCACCATTCCTGAATAGGCAATTCCAAAGGGCACATCGATCAGCCGAATCGAAGGCACTTTGGATGTCGAGGAAGACGACTACTGTTTGCCGCTAATATATGTGACGGTGCTCCAACAACTGACTCAAGGTGAGAATGTGGCCGATGCAGTCATGACCCCGACGGAACCCGGCTTGCTCTTCACGAATGTGGCTTTCACGACCGACAGTCAGTCTGTGAAGAATTATGGAGGCTAGCAATTTGGAGGCGATGGAGGTCAGACTGATTCCTCTATGGTTGCCACATTCCGCACGCGAGCATCCTTTGAAGATGGGAACCATAACGGATCGGCTCCAGTCGCTTGGGGCAGTCTTCTGCTCCCACAGTTTTACTACTAATTCATGTAAAGCATCAACAACAGTAGAGCGTCCAAATTTGAAGAGAGCTGGAGGAAGATCATCTGGTCCCGTGACTTTGTTCAACTGCAAAGCTCCGATCTCATGTTCGACTTCTGAGCAAGAGGGTGGATTCAAGGGGACAGCCCACGGAGCAGGGAGATCACTGGCCGGCGAAGAATTGAATAATTCTAGCCGATTAAATTGCTTTTCAAAATGCTCAGCCCAGCGCTCCAAACGTTTTGACAAATTGTGGATAGGCTGTCCACTCTCGTCACTAACACCAGGTCTCCTGCTGCCGTTTCCCGTATCAGACGTAATAACTTACGATGATTGCCATAGGCATCGACCACTTCCATCTCTGACGCACGATGAGACCACCAAGGTTCGCGGTCTCTCTTCAGGCTAGCACGGGGTTTCGCCCAGAGCTCTTTGCGGCGATTCCATGCACTCAGTGTGCGCTTGATTCCCCAAAAACAGCGTGCTTGTGTTTGCCTGTGAAGGAGTGTGGGTCGGCACTGTTGATGAAACATGGCTGTCATCCGCATGCCTCCCGGTCCTATTCTTTCGGGTTTACACTGGACACGGGGTGTGTGTGTGTGGATGGAGCTGTGGTTGGTGCAGTGCAAGCCAGCCATGGTCCCTCTGTAGGCGCAGGCGTCCTGTGGCTGGCCACCGTCACAAGCAAATCCGAAACCGGATACCGCCAACCATCCACAAACTGTTGCATAAAATTGTCGGTTATCGTTATCGGCACTGACGAGATGATACGAAATGCATGCATTTGCCAAACTTGGTATTCTACTTGTACTTTTCAAATTACTAAACGGAACTAACTGCAATTTTAGTTTTTTGTATCCTCAATTGTTCCCTACCAAATACAAAGGGTGAAACATCCAGGTAAGCTGAGAGTTGTGTTGTGTGACAAACAACACAGTTGTGTCATACGTCACACCTCTGCAAATGTTTTTCCCAACAACCTCCTTGCTTTTCCCTTTCTGGTCATTTTCGCCACTTCTAGCTATGTCGAAAACGATCATCTATTTCACTGAAAAGCAAAGTGTACTTTACCACGAGCCGATTGAGTGACCTGCACGCACCTATTCTGTCTGTATTCAGAGCGAAAATTTTACCGCATTCCCGGACTACAAAATTAGTTGCTACGTCACTGATTAAAGCTATCCAGCTTGGACGGTGTAATTGATGCTGTCCTCTGTGTTCCACTTTGCATTACTGTCTTGCCTAACAGTTCGGAATTTGGCAATGTGCTTTGTCAGCAGAGGTTACTTTTGGGCATGGGGTTCCTAACAAAGACTAATCTACTGACGTGCTAAGTTTTACTTCATAATTCAGCAGCGAACCATTGTCTTACTACTGCATTTCTGGGTTACTTACCCCTCAGATTTACATCCAATTATGTAAGAATTGTGTACTGATAAATTCATTGGAAAATTTCGCGTCGATATGCTTGGCTGCAGTCGATTCCGCGTCCGGCTGTCACAGCAGCCTTCATAGGAGAGCTACTGTGTGCCAGTAGGTACGCAGGAACGATGGGTGGCTAAAATCGCACCGCCACCACAGTTCCATTCACACACGCCATGTTCAGTCTGAACTCGAAGGAACAAGACAGGTAGGTATGTAGATGGGAGCCAGGTTTCATCAACGGATCCAGTCCACACTTCCTCAACATACACAGTAGCAGCCTCCTTGTTTATCTAGTTAGGAAATCATGCGTACCAGACTTACACAAGGCAGTGGTTGTGCCGTATCCTGCTTCACAATGGAAACATAGGACCAATTTCGAGCCTTTCACGGCCACGAGAACCGTCCACATCGTCCCCCTAACAAATATCCACTGTATCGTGGATCCAGCAATCGAGGTGTAAGAAGTTAGGCAGCTAGGCATCTTGTCAACATGCACATCAAGGGCAGCCACACCGGGGATAGCAAACAACTGCTAAACACCTGAATTCAAAATGAGGCATGCATGTAATTGTATAGAACATTCTGAAGCGATGATGTAGCACATGTATAGCAGTAACGACATTAGTGACTTGGGTTAGTATTTGAAATCGGAAACAGCATACTTACTAAGCGCTGAGCTGATGCTTACCTATGCAGTCTACTTGTCACCTCTTCGTTACTCGCATCCCATGGCCGAGATGGCAGCTGAGTTATTGGCGAAAGCAGGTGTTACGGCACAATGCGCTTGACGTCGACGGACTAGAATCTATCGATACCTGTCGCAGCTGGATCTTACTTTTCTCTTCCGCATGCAGCAGTTATTCCTGGTGATTGTAGCAACCAGTGTCTTACTACGCCCATGTCATTGGCTCCGATCAACTGCTTCGATTCCCAACAACTTCAGTGGATAACTCCTAACTAAAAGCACAGTCTGGGCAGAACAGATTAACCTGAAGTAACTGTGGTCTTAGTACTTACAAAGTAAAATGAAGTCATTTCCTATGAATAGGTGGAGATTCGCAAATGGAGACAAAGTAGTTCTGCGGATTCAATTGGCAAATAAGTGGTGCGCTAAAACAAAGCGTCCGGATAGTTGGGTTATGCGAATTGTGAATAAACGGGAGGTCATATTAAAAATACTAAGAAAATGTTGATGGCAGTTCCTCAGTCCACTCGGTTGTTCCAAATGCGATCACTTGTGACTGCTCGGTTGCTTATGAATATACTACTTATGAATAGATAGTAGTCAAGTTACATTTATGAAGTAAGGAACTACAAATAATTTACTTGTACTATTTCCAGTACTAGGATTACCTCAATGATGCCACTCTGCGGTCCATTCAGTAACGTGAGGTGTACGCGTTCACGGTTTCGCACGAGCCATTCACGACGTCGAGCAAGCAAATCGGATACATATGTGCACCACGCCCGTTGAACTTGGAGTTCCCACACATTTGAGGTTGAGCTCACCTAACATTATGAAGTGTTGCGATCTGGCCTCTTTCTGTTGGATCATGCACCGCCGAAGTGAGTTTCTGCACATTGAACCAACATTTGTCTTGACCACCTGGCACCTCTATACCATTTCCCGGCCAAGTTGTCCTCTTGGGCAACAGAAATAATCTGAGGGGCATTCAACATGAGTCTACTCAATTAATTTGTTCCGTGCGTACGCCAGTCACTTGTGCAGGTGTGTAGGTGTGCGTGTATAGCCCGTCGCCTTCAGCCAATTGGACCTCAGACACACAGTCATAGGGGTGCAGGTGGGTTGCTTCAGCTCTTACGCACGGAACAAATTAATTGAGTAGACTCATGTTGAATGCCCCCTCAGATTATTTCTGTTGCCCAAGAGAACAACTTGGCCGGGAAACTGTGTAGCATCGTGGTGCACCAGCACACTTTGCAGAACAAAGTGAATCCACTGTAATATGAAATGCAGTACTATTATCGTACTCCTTCCGTCGGAGTTTCCCAGACCATGGGCGAATTGGTCTAAGCCGAAAGTGCTAAACCTATGTTGTTGCCAGCAAGTTTCATTATGAAAGCGCCTATTGATTATCACTAGTTCCTGCATTTGGGCCCTAGCTCAAATAACTATCAGAGGACTCCAAA
>OX104062.1:48886934-49073232 GCA_944474145.2 Dicrocoelium dendriticum
ACTGCGTACAGGCTTGTCTCTTTTGCCTAGTCCGGGACGTGATATCAATTGGAAGAGTCCTACGGCCTGAGGTCTGTGAATTAAAGAAGCTGTTGTACCTTGGGATTCTACTCAAGCTGGACATGTTTTCGGTGCACTACAGGCGACTTAAGGCTAACGTGATTCTTAACTGTGGCATACTAAAAGGTCAGTTCGGTCCTGATTTATCTGGACTGTTGCAAGCCACTCGGCTACGAACTCCTCGTGGTCATCTATTGAAGTTACACAAATCCCAGTTAGACCTGGTTGCAAGTGCTTCTGAGTTGCCACACAGGGTTAGAAGTTCTCGGAACGCGTTGCGCGCGGAGTTGTGGTGGTGCCAAAGGTTAACTTGCTAAAACATTGACTTGACGCCCTTAGTCTGCTGTCTAAAACTTTCTGTTTCACTTCTTTTCACGCTTACTCCTTTTTAACTTCTAACTTGCATTTCCAAATTTCTATATTCATTGTTTCAATTAGTCTTCCTTTGTGTTTATTCCACTTTTACTGCTCGTCATATGTGCGGTTCAGCATGGGCCGTTAGTGCAGTGCACGTCGGTATTGTTTACTTGATCGTTGAGCGAATCGTGCGTGTTCATTTGGCTCTTCCTTGCAGGTCGTTAAACCAATTTCGCTTCTGGATCCACAAGGTTTTCAAATGTGTAACAGTTCCGGTCACATATGAACTTGAATTTGAAGTCAGGCATACGAATCAAAATAAGATCAATAAGCAACTGCATTCAGAATCAGCTTACGAGGATGTGCGAAACAAGCCCTCGTTGCCTACAAGTATACTGTTGCTTGGCCTGATAATATAACATCCACAATGTACTTTTGTAGCTCGAAGGGAAATGGAAAAAGCACATCCACTCCTCGAATTACGTATAATATAAGCTACTTTAAATCATCCCTCCGTGCTGGAACAGTAGCTGACCTTTAAAATCGCTATCATCCACTCGCTTCCCATGACCTTTGACAATTAGGTTCCTTGGTTCAAATAGCCTCGCTATCTGTTGGTCTCGAATCTTGTTCCGAACCACAAATTCTAACCACTTAAGGTACTTCTTTCTGAGCTATATATGGGGTCTATGTCAGTTCGCATTTGGACTGATTTGTTTGAGGCGAACCATGCTTCTAGAGACCCTCACTGATTTCATGATTTTGCTTCAGCTAGGATCTAAGTTTTGTTCCATTCAAAGTTGTCTCTTCATGTACGTGCACTGAAACAAATGCTAATGCCTAATGTGTTTCGCAGGTCTTCATGTACCCCACTCACAAACATCCTTCAAGTAACCTACCATCACCCTTTGGACATCGGAAGGACAGTTACTTTGGTCCATTGGGAAGTGACGAGTGAGTGAGCCAAGCTGCAACACCAGGACAGACACTGTGAGCTCCTTAGCAATACGTCGCGCACCAAGCAGAAATCATGTGTTAAATTACGCACCTAGTCGTCAGCCTTCGGTAGCTCAGTGGTAGCGCATCAGACCGGAAATTCGTGGGATCGGGGTTAGATTCCCTGTCCAGGCAGATTGTTGTGCGGAGTTTAATCGTGACTTCTACTTTCTACGAAACTTACGCTACTCACAAACATCCTTCAAATGTATCATTATTGTCAATAACTTCCTTTCTGTTTGGCCCACATAGTTCTTTTCGCCATTTTTGCAAGTTCATTGGTACACGACGTTTGTTCTGGTTTGTTACGGTTTGGCTTTGACAGTGGTCCCTTCAAAGTAGCAGTTGGCTTGTAAGTAATCATGACGGGGTGGCTTTCGGACTTCTCAGCGGCCGTTTCATATATGTTCTTCATATACGTTAAAATGACCCATTTCCTTGTCGCTGTCCCGGTTTCGGGATCTCTGATCCCGAAACAACGCAGCTACCTGTCGCGCTCCAGTGGCTTGAATAAATATTTCTCCTCTCCTCATTTCGCTTCCGTAACGTTGCAATGCGTTGCAATCCCATGCATGGTGTCCGTAAGCGGCTTATTTTTTGGCAATTAGGGTGGATATTGTTGAGGTTCACAAATTTGGTCCGTACGTGTACCTTTCTTCTAAATGGATGTTTGAAATTTTTCGTCTACTGTTCTGGCCACCAAGAGGCCTTAGAAAAGAGAAAATATTTTCATCTCTGCTTACACGGTAAAACGGATGCCAATCAAGGCGTTGTTGAATAGGCACTACACGTCCACTTCGTCATTGTGTTGTGTGTAAAGTCTTGCGTCAACTTTCATTTTCTGTCAGGTCTTGGTAGTACTTTTCACAGCGATTCGTAAAATTAAAAAAGCGCTGAATATTTGCTGCTTTTGTCCCACACCTTAAAAAGTTTGTCGCAAATCATTTATGTTGCATTGAGTGTGCCATAAATGTCGAGAGGTATTACGATGATCACAGTTACCTTGGAAATTCCGTGGAGAATCATTTTCAATTATTTCACACTTGTACTTGTGAGTTGTGCTTCATTCATCGACCTCGGACAGCGTAAGCTGAAACTGCTGTTATGGATTCCGATTAAAAATGTCGAATACGTAGTACATTTCAACCGCCCTAATCTGCGGCGTGCTGCAGTATATTTGGGTTTATTTGAAATAATTTCTCAGGTAGTTGCGTCAAGGATCATCAGCCAAATGCAGCGGGAGTTCAAGATTTGATCAGCCTGCGTCGAATTCTGATAGCCTGTTGTTTCCAGCAGTGCAGCAACATGTGTAACGAACACGCCCAAGGACGGCGATTAGTTATTGCTCTCCACCGTTTCGTGAACTGGATATAAAGAGAAACGTGATTTATTCCCTAATATGTCTCTTGAACGTTAAAGCATTCGAGTTTGACGAAAACATCGACCACAAAAGATAGAGGCGTAGCATAGGAGGGCGTGGGTGAGGCGGTCAGCTGCAGGCGATAATTTTATTATTATCGGTCAGCCTCAGGCTGCACAGATCGTAGAACAAAGACATCCACTTTTTCTCGCTTTTGTTTGCATGTATGTATGCCTGTATCTACATGCAGAGTCTGATGTTGCGTTCTTTATGCTTCTTCACCGCAGTTGAGCTAAACCAATTTACACTTAAACTAGATCTTTGTAAGTCGGATAAATTTCCTTCCACGTTCTTCGGTTTGTTCTGCCTACCTGCATAATCTTCTATTAACTGGCCACGTTGCTTACGCTGATTGCGGTTATCATCGATAATTTTGTTGTGTTTGTAGCAGTTTTAAATAAATTGTGGACATTGTTTACTTATCGCGAATTTGTTGCTAACCAACGTACTTCATATGCTAATTTAGCGAAGAGTTACTTCACAGTATCGCTATGCATTATTGGATTTTTTAAATTTCATCTTGTTGTTTCAAGTGATTGGCTGTTGCTTGATATTCTCGATGTCGTTGCGCTTGATGTGCATGTTGACAAGGTGCCTACCTGTCTATTACCCACTACCTCGTTCATACTGGCTCCAGGAGACAGTTGGTCCTTGCTGAAGGGGACGGGGTGCACGGTCCTTGTGGTCGTGCTAGGCTCGAAGAGCGGTTCCATGCGTCACCAGCATCATCATCATACACGTCAGCCAGAGGTGGGAAACACCTCAGCTACTGTGCCGCAATATATAAAGGAAAAGGAAAATAAATACAACAGTTGTATGCCAGCTGAGCTACCAGCAACGGATAGGCATCGTTCCGGTAAGCTACCAGCCAGCTACCAGGCAAAAAAATATTATTTATTATGTTTTACCCTGCGAAATTAGATCGTAGGTGGAGTGGGAGGCTAAAAGGGATGGGGAGGGACAAAGAAACTCACAGCAGGAACGCCACTGAGGTCGGCTCCTTGCCATGTCAGCAAGTGTATCCAGCCAAACGTGTTCACCGTCTTTTGGACACCAACCAGGGAGCCGTGAAGCTCCAACCGAGGCCAGCTCAGAAGTGAGGGCCTTCATTCCTCTGGACCAAGTCATCGCTTGGCCACCCCTCCTCTTCTTCCATCCACATCCCCGGTGAGCAAATAACGCACGTCGTGGAAGTCGGTGGGCTGGCATGCACAACACGTGGCCCAACCATCGGAGCCTGGTGCGTGAAATGACGGTGCTGAGCGATTCAGTTCCTTTTCCTGTGCCGTAACAAGGCGTCGAACACGCTCGTTACTCACGCGGTGTTCCACCAGATGTGAGCCAAACTGCGAAGGCACCGATGGTCGAACGTAACTAGCCTCTTCATGTCCGCCGATCTTACGGGCCAGGTTTCGCAACCGTACAGTAAGGTCGAACGTACCGCTGCATTGTACACTCTACCCTTCAGGCGAGAGTAATGTCGCGCCGCCGCCATAGGTGGCGAAGGTTAGCAAAAGCACTTCGAGCTTTTGCTATACGGTTCGTGATCTCGTCTTCGATCCCAAGGGCGCTGATACAACTTCCCAGGTAGTTGAATTTCCGAACGACTTCTAGCTGATCCCCACCAAGGGTCAGCGCAGGAGGCGATCCCTGCCAATCTTGGAGGAACGCTTTGCACTTCGATGGTGCAAAGCAAAGCCCGAAGCGGCTGACAGCCAGTGCTAATCTGTCCAGCGCGGCTTGGCACGTCTGGGAGCTGTCACAGATGAGGGCAATGTCGTCTGCATACTCCAAGTCAAGAAGTCGTTCTCCTGGGAGTAGCTCCACACCTTCCAAGTCATGTCCTGTAAATGCAAACTCCATGGCTTCGTCAATAGCGAAGTTGAAGAGGAAAGGTGACAGCGGGCATCCTTGTCTCACACCGCTGGAGATATTGAAGGGTGGCGACAGCTTGCCGTAAGCCCTCACTCTGCCCGTGCTACGCGCGTATAATGCTTGGATAATATTTACATATTTCTCGGGCACACCTTTCCTGAGTAGACAATTCCAAAGGGCACATCGATCAACCGAATCGAAGGCACCTTTGATGTCGAGGAACACGACTACGGTGGGCCGCCAATATATGTGACGGTGCTCCAACAACTGACTCAAGGTGAAGATGTGGTCGATGCAGCCACGACCCCGACGAAACCCGGCTTGCTCCTCACGAATCTGGCTTTCACGAGCGCCAGTCAGTCTGTGAAGAATTATGGAGGCGAGTAATTTGGAGGCGATGGAGATCAGACTGATTCCTCTATGGTTGCCGCATTCCGACGCGAGCCTCCTTTGAAGATGGGAACAATAACGGAGCGGCTCCAGTCGGTTGGGACAGTCTCCTGCTCCCACAGTTTCACTAGTAATTCATGTAAAGCATCAACAACAGCAGATCTTCCAAAATTGAAGAAAGCTGAGGGAAGATCATCAGGTCCCGCGGCTTTGAGCAACTTCAACAGTCCGATCTCACGTTCGAATTCTGAGCGATAGGGTGGATTCAAGGGAGAGCCCACGGAGCAGGGCGATCACTGTCTGGTGAAGAATCGAACAATCCTAGCCGATTAAATTGCATTTCAAGATGCTCAGCTTAGCTCTACAAACGTTTTGAGAAACTGTGGATAGGCTGTCCACTCTCGTCACTCTCGTCACTAACACCAGGTCTACTGTTGCCCATTTCCCGTATCAGAAGTAATAACTTACGATCGTTGCCATAGGCATCGACCACTTCCATCTCTGACGCACGATGAGACCACCAAGGTTCGCGGTCTCTCTTCAGGCTAGCACGGGGTTTCGCCCAGAGCTCTTTGCGGCGATTCCATGCACTCAGTGTGCGCTTGATTCCCCAAAAACAGCGTGCTTGTGTTTGCCTGTGAAGGAGTGTGGGTCGGCACTGTTGATGAAACATGGCTGTCATCCGCATGCCTCCCGGTCCTATTCTTTCGGGTTTACACTGGACATGGGGTGTGTGTGTGTGGATGGAGCTGTGGTTGGTGCAGTGCAAGCCAGCCATGGTCCCTCTGTAGGCGCAGGCGTCCTGTGGCTGGCCACCGTCACAAGCAAATCCGAAACCGGATACCGCCAACCATCCACAAACTGTTGCATAAAATTGTCGGTTATCGTTATCGGCACTGACGAGATGATACGAAATGCATGCATTTGCCAAACTTGGTATTCTACTTGTACTTTTCAAATTACTAAACGGAACTAACTGCAATTTTAGTTTTTTGTATCCTCAATTGTTCCCTACCAAATACGAAGGGTGAAACATCCAGGTAAGCTGAGAGTTGTGTTGTGTGACAAACAACACAGTTGTGTCATACGTCACACCTCTGCAAATGTTTTTCCCAACAACCTCCTTGCTTGTCCCTTTCTGGTCATTTTCGCGACTTCTAGCTGTGTCGAAAACGATCATCTATTTCAGTGAAAAGAAAAGTTTACTTTACCACTAGCCGATTGAGTGACCTGCACGCACCTATTCTGTCTGTATTCAGAGCGAAAATTTTACCGCATTCCCGGACTACAAAATTAGTTGCTACGTCACTGATTAAAGCTATCCAGCTTGGACGGTGTAATTGATGCTGTCCTCTGTGTTCCACTTTGCATTACTGTCTTGCCTAACAGTTCGGAATTTGGCAATGTGCTTTGTCAGCAGAGGTTACTTTTGGGCATGGGGTTCCTAACAAAGACTAATCTACCGACTTGCTAAGTTTTACTTCATAATTCAGCAGTGAACCATTGTCTTACTACTGCATTTTGGGGGGTACTTACCCCTCAGTTTCATATCCAATTATGTAAGAATTGTGTACTGAAAAATTCATTGGAAAATTTTACGTCGATATGATTGGCTGCAATCGATTCCGGGTCCGGCTGTCACAGCAGCCTTCATAGGAGAGCTACTGTGTGCCAGTAGGTACGCAGGAACGATGGGTGGCTAAAATCGCACCGCCACCACAGTTCCATTCATACACGCCATGTTCAGTGTGAACCCGAAGGAATAAGACAGGGAGGTATGTAGATGAGAGCCAGGTTTCATCAACGGATCCGGTCCACACTTCCTCAACATACACAGTAGCAGCCTTGGTGTTTATCTAATTAGGAAATCATGCGTACCAGACTTACACAAGGCAGTGGTTGTGTCGTGTCCTGCTGCACAATGGATACACAGGACCAATCTTCGAGCCTAGCACGGTCACGAGAACCGTCCACATCTTCCCCCTAACAAAGGTTCACTGTCTCTTGGATCCAGCAATCGAGGTGTAGGACGTTAGACAGCTAGGCATCTGTCAATATGCACATCAAGCGCAGCCACACCGGGGATAGCAAACAACTGCTAAACACCTGAATTCAAAATGAGTCATGCATGTACTTGTATAGAACATACTGAAACGATGATGTAGCACATGTATAGCAGTAACGACAGTAGTGACTTGGGTTAGTATTTGAAATCGGAAACAGCATACTTACTAAGCGCTGAGCTGATGCTTACCTATGCAGTCTACTTGTCACCTCTTCGTTACTCGCATCCCATGGCCGAGATGGCAGCTGAGTTATTGGCGAAAGCAGGTGTTACAGCACAATGCGCTTGACGACGACGGGCTAGAATCCATCGATATCTGTCACTGCTGGATATTACTTTTCTCTTCCGCATGCAGCAGTTATTCCTAGTGATTGTAGCAACCGGCGTGTTACTACGCCCATGTCATTGGCTCCGATCAACTGCTTCGATTCCCAGCAATTTCAGTGGATAACTCCTATCTAAAAGCACAGTCTGGGCAGAACAGATTAAGCTGAAGTAATTGTGGTCCTACATCAGTACTTACAAAGTACAATGAAGTTATATCCTATGAATAGGTGGAGATTCGCAAATGGAGACAAAAAAGTTCCGCGGATTCATCTGTGTGTGAACTCATTCAATTGGCAAATAGGTCGTGCGCTAAAACAAAGCGTCCTGATAGTTGGGTTATGCGAATCGTGAATAAACGGGAGGTCATATTAAAAATACTAAGAAAATGTTGATGGCAGTTCCTCAGTCCACTCGGTTGTTCTAAATGCGATCACTTGAAACTGCACGGTTGCTTATGAATATGCTACTTATGAGTAGATAGTAATCAAGTTACATTTATGAAATAAGAAAATACAAATAATTTAAGTGTACTATTTCCAGCACAAGGATTACCTCAATGATGCCACTCAGCGGTCCATTCAGCAACGTGATGTGTACGCGTTCAGCGTTTCGCACGTGCCCTTCACGAAGTCGCGCAGGCAAATCGGGTGCATATGTACACCACGCCCGTTGAAGTTGGGGTTCCCACACATTTGAGGTTGAGCTCACCTTACATTATGAAGTGTTGCGATCTGGTCTCTTTCTATTGGATCATGCACCGCCGAAGTGAGTTTCTGAACATTGAACCAATATTTTCTTGACCACCGGGCACCTCTATACCATTTCCCGGCCAAGTTGTCCTCTTGGGCAATAGAAATAATCTGAGGGGCATTCAACATGAGTCTACTCAATTAATTTGTTCCGTGCGTACGCCAGTCACTTGTGCAGGTGTGAAGGTGTGCGTGTATAGCCCGCCGCCTTCAGCCAATTGGACCACAGACACACAGTCATAGGGGTGCAGGTGGGTTGCTTCAGCTCTTACGCACGGAACAAATTAATTGAGTAGACTCATGTTGAATGCCCCCTCAGATTATTTCTGTTGCCCAAGAGAACAACTTGGCCGGGAAACTGTGTAGCATTGTGGTGCACCAGCACAATTTGCAGAACAAAGTGAATCCACTGTAATATGAAATGCAGTACTATTATCGAACTCCTTCCGTCGGAGTTTCCCAGACCATGAGCGAATTCGTCTAAGTCGCACGTGCTAAACACATGTTGTTGCGAGCAAGTTTAATTGTGAAAGCGTCTATTGATTATCACTAGTTCCTGCCTTTGGGTCCTAGCTCAAATAACTGTATCAGAGGACTCCAACAAATGATGCAACCAGTTGTGTAGTGCCGTGCTGACAGATATCAACACCCAGTTTGGCTGTGGTCCCATTGACATTGGGATCGGATGTTGATACCCATGGACACGGCAACGATTAACGAACAGACCTTAGGCCAATGTGCAAACAAAATCGCTGAGGTGCAAATGACCCGGAGATTCTTTTACCCCGGTCGAGTGAGACATTACTCACACTGAGGGTTTCGTAAGTTGTCAATTAACGCATCATGTCAGCATTAGTTGTTCGAACGTAGACAGCCACGTGTCGAAGCTCAGTGTAACGCAAACCGACGGAAACTTTAAATGCATTTGAAAATGAGGATCATTGGTCGAAACACCATCAGAGAGTTTATCAGTTGCAGGGCACATTACCATTGACAGGCCTTTCCTGTTGAAAATGCCAATTATTGCATTACCTGCATTCACTGCCCCCTGTTCATCCAGAGTGTGACCAATCATTTCAAGCAACATTAGTATGGTATCGTCGATATATTCGAATGCAAAAATGTCCTCGGAGGCTGTGTTAAGAACACACCAGTTTCGTCGTATACAAGCCGTTGGTACAGTTTACATAGAACTGAATATTGTCATAGGACAGCACGATTTATTTAAAATTACAATGATTACGTTGCCACGAGTATCGAGAAATAAATGATCAAGGCTGCACAGCATCTGGTGAAGAGACAGCGCGCTGCTATGATAATTCGATAGATTACGGTTCCCATTTACAAGCCGTCAACAGGCAGCAACACCTAGGTGAGGCATATTTAAGTTAGTGGGATTGGCCCAAGGAGTTTCCACTCTTTACTTTCGAGTAAAGAGTTCATCTCACAATAGTACAATATTGCGAATTAAATCATGGTATCCCATTCAATTTATCGTATCCACTGCACAGTGATCCGACAGTTGCCACGCAATAGATGAACTTGATGTAACTCTTGTCACCGTACTAACTCATCTGGGAGAAAATGCTAGTAATCAGTAAGTAAACGTGGACAAACTCGGCAAATAAAAGAGTATGAATTTGAGAACAGTACGTAATTGCCAGAAAGAAATGCTGACAGCCAAGGTCAGTAAGATTATGACTGTTATGAACTACTAACAAGTGTTATGTCAGCATGCAGCTAATTTAAATGTCGAAAGCAAGGAGTAGGTTCAGACTTGTCGTCGGTTTTTCAATGCTATTTCCGAAAGTCGACTCGTGATCAGTCTGGGGCTTTGTTCAGTAACGCTGATATTCACCAAACACTTTGCAAAACTGCCGAAAGAAACATGAAGTGTGTGACCATTCCGTTTTGGCGTTGTGAATTCATAGACAAGCTAGCAATGTGTCATGTGGCCAACATGACAAAATTACTACTGCGCATTCCGTAGGGTCGTTGGAGTAGCATGAAGTCTTACAAGCAAGATGTAAAGGAAGTTTAGCCTGCTAACCTCGGGATGCTAGCTGGTCGTGTGGGGGTGTTGACGGCTCAAATGTAACAGGTTAGCTAGCGTCACACTACCTTCATATGATCCCATAGATATCTGAGACTCATTAGTAACGACGTGTTCGCCGGCAATGCAAAAGTGATTTGACCAGGGGACCCGAGCGACCGATTAGTTTGAGTTTCTGGTGAACCCGAGAGTGGAGAACCCATCCAGTTGACCTTGTAACAATACTTGTCTCCTTGTAAGTATTAAATACCGGTCGAAGTACGCTACACTTTGTGTCAGCGCACTCGGTATCACCAGGAATCACGATTTATTTGGAATCACAATAGTCTATTCAACCACTTTCACAAAGTAGCCCAGTCGGTAACATGATGTAATTGCCATTTCACTAGATTCGGAAATGTGTTCATTTAAACCCATTTTGGAGGCTAATTTAGAACAAGACCGACTGATATGTAGCACGAGTATTTTTGACATTAATCACACGTAGATTCAACAAGATATCACTCAGAATTGGGTAAAATGCACGTCTTGTTTGAAAACCTTCATATTTAACAACGAATCATAAGCAATAATAGGGCTAATTTCCATTTAACCTTGCCAATTACTGTTTTCCACAATCGAAGTTGCCATTGTTTGCATAGATGTGACTGGATTTGGCCGTTGAATTGAAATCCAAGCGTCCACCTACGTGGATATCCACCAATGCCCTCTTTATACCCTGCCAGGTTGGACGCTTTGATCAAACCGTTGGAATTCCAGTTGACACCCTGCGGTTTGGCACTGATTACTTGTATGAGTTGAAATACACAGCCCGAAACGTCCATGGAGTAGATAAATTAAATGTGGAGTGCAGTGTTTGGACTGCGCGGTATCCTTAGTGTCATCAAGCCGAACGGATAGTCCACTCCGAAAAAGTTTGTTTTCAATGTGTAACCCGACTTTTGATTAAGGCAGTTTTTAGTTGGTAAGTGCAACTAGTGGGACGAAGTGAGCACTTTAAAGGTACCCATCTACTACGATTCTGTAGATATTTCACTTAGGTAGTTAGTTCATTGTAATTAAATTACAAACCAGATGGGTCATTTACCAATGCAGCAGTGCACCAGATGATTGTTTCGCCCTAGTGGGGCTCCAGAGCTGCGATCTCCCCCGGTCGCCATCAGAAAACCGAACCCACGACCGATAGTGCTTCGCAACACCAGCTAATAGATCAGGCCACCGAAACATGGGCGACGATAGCCAATCATCATGGATGGAATCTAACTGCGATATACCCCGACCCATCTTCAACTGCCATGCCGGTTACTACCACTGCCTGGCTAGCCCTCATTTGTTAGTGCCTTCTAGTGGCCGTTAATTCACCTGGCATTTCGCGACTGCTAGTTAGCTTTTGATTACTCATGAATAGCAAGATCATTTAATAGTTTACTTGTGAAATTTCCTGAGGAGTGTAATGTTTGTAGAAACTAGAATACTAAACTTCACACAGTAACCTGCCTCGACGGGGAATCGAACCCTGGTCCCACAGGATTACCGGTCCGCTGCTCTACCACTGAGTTACCGCCGGCTGAAGATCAGGTGCGCAATTTAATACATGACTACTGCTTGGTGCACGACGTATTGCCAGATGGCCAAACTGGCATGTATCCCGGATCCCACAGAAAAAGCTGGCTTCCAACTTGTCTGGTACTATTCTGCCAGCAGGGTGGGCTGTGTCTAACAAGCGCTTGGAGTCCAGTTGGCTACTTCAACATCCGTGGATTTCAATTCAGCAAATCGGGTTTTCCTCATTTCCTTCAGTAGTGTCATCTATATTTATTTTTTTCACCCCAACATTATCATTGTCAATGACAGTAGCAGCAACGTCACGCCAGGAATTTGAACTGGTGTTTTATTGTCAACTAGTACTAATGATGAACAACTAGTTTACACGAGTGAAATGGCATGTGCTTTACAAAACATTTGTGTCTTCCGGTGAGAGATACCGTGAAGGTAAAAACAGCAAACAATCCTTTCCCTAGCAAAAGAACTTGACGTTTCACTTTTTTGTGATGCAATATGTCTGCACTCCGTGTCGACACGCAGCACCTTTAGGTGACGGTTAGTTAATCCAACATGTTTCCCAGGAGTGTAACGGAACGGGCATACTAAGTGACAATGCGTAGAGGCCTAAATTAGTCATCTAGCAAACTTTTAATGCGCTTTGTGTAGATGCAGGAGTACGTTTTATGGATGATCTTGAGAAGTAAAAGAGCAGTTTTTGGTAGCATTCCGTGCGTAGCAATTGCTGCTCAATTGCAGCAAAGAACGAGACACATGATTTGGACGGTGAAGGATCAGGCGAGCCCTAATTTAATCCTCTTGTAATCGATGGTACCGTCCGCTAAATACTCCCAAGGGTTTTAGCCACTTTACGTATAGTATATTAAGCATTCAAATGACCAAATTTGAAGCCGGGCGTTGAGCTTGCTGCAGATCAGTGAGGTCGCGTCTTAGTCATGGCTGCCACACTAGAACTGTCTTAAACGCTGGGAACCAGCCAGAAATAGATGTTTATGTGTCCGAACAACCGTATCGACTGTCTGACATCTTGGCGGTCGGATATGGCTGATTTTTCTGCTTACTTGGAGCAACCCAAATCATTCGGTACCAGTACGGATAGGTCACGTTCAACGTAGGATCACTGTGGTACTTCTGTTCTTAGCCTGCAGGAGTAAGAGCTGTGACGTTAAATGCAGGATAACTGGCATGTAATCACCTAGAATTGGAGTAGGTATCGGGTTGCTAATCCATGTAAGGTATTTAGGTCCCAATGGAGCAATTGCTGATCGGCGTTCGCCCTAATCTAAAACCGAATATTGTTATCGTCAGGAAAAGGTAAGCAATGTGAAACCATACTCTGCACGAGATCAGTACTGAACACCAAACACGATCATGGATCTAGCCCTGCTTCCTATACACACCATATTCGACTTCGAAATTAGTTGAAGTACTGGTCGCTTGGGAACCTTGTTCGGTCGTTGTGGTGTTCGTCGAGCTGGACAACTTGATGGCAGATGTTCTATCACCATTCAAGACAATACCAACAGTTCAGGAGTGACAACAGTTTTGTGGCAGGACCTAGTGGCATGCAAATCTAGGATTGGATATCGTGAGACGTTAATGCATTCCTTACGTAGAACGGGACCATTAAGTTGGCCCTGCTCTGAGTGGCCAATAAATTTTCTCGGGCTATTAGCATAGGCAGTACAAATATTGGTGCGACGTGGTTGGGAATAATGTCCCGATTGGTGCAAGAGCATAGGTCGGTAAACTAGGTTCATACGGATTTTTCTGTTCATTACCTACTTAATCTGTTTATTTTCTGTGTAGCAGACTGGGCGCGTCTGATCTGCGGTTTTAATCCTTCTGAGCTCCGTCTGCCATAGGGGCTGGTATACTGGAACGATGTAGACATGTATGTTGATTGAACTGGTGGCTGACCAACAGACTTCAATAAACCCCTTCCCTATTTGCGTTTCTCTTCGGGGCAAGGTCTATATTTGGTTCCAGTCGAACCCGTGTCCTACTCCCATGTGTGTTGAAACCAGTGAGTTTGCATAATGTTTAGACCACGCCGTTTTGTGTCCTTGTATCCTTATCGACAGTAAACTTCCTGTTTGATCCACATAGTGCTTTTCATAAGTTTTGCAATTTATGTTATATACGACATACTGCCGTTCTCGCGCTTCCCCTTCTGTTGGTCCTGAGAATTTTTTCCTCAGCGTGGCAGTTGGCTTGTGGGATACCATGATATGATTTTCTTTCAATTATCTGGCTGTCATCTCATATATGTTCCTCCTACACAACAGAACTACTCTTTGCTTTCGCACTGGTGTATGCTCGGTTTGGTTCGGCTTGAAGTTTAAGCGTCTCCGAAGGAAACTGCGCGGGTATCTGTTGCGTCAAGATAAATTGAACAAGTACTTCTGTTCTACTCGTTTCGTTTCCCTAATACTGCAGTGAGTTGCTGTTTTGTAAAACGGGTTTGTACACAACTAATTTTGTGAAAGTTTGGGTGGTTGCTGTTGAAGTTTGGAGTCTAATGTACGTGTGTTGTTTTTCTGTGCAAATGTGTTAACAATTCACCCGCCTTTGTTGTGGTTACTAATACATTCAGGGGAGCAATATTGTCTTCTCTCTCCGTTTTCCTCATAACTAGACGTCGTCTGTGGAGTCGTATGGAGGTTGTCCTCAATCAAATATTCTGGCTCGGCGAACACCACAATCACCGGCCATGTTAGACTGGTGTCGTTACGTATAAACGGCTACGCACACGAACTGCTAATTTCCTGTGGAGGAAGAATTTGGTAATTATACTCGAATGGTATCACCAATTCGTCAATTATGGAGGTCGGATAGCAGAACCTGATGACTTAGACTAGCATCAACTCCCGAAAAATCCAGTGTCAGCAAGCTCCATTTAACTACTTCGTACTCTCACTTTGCGGCAAAATAGCGGAGGTGTTTTCCCACCTCTAGCTGATGTGTGTAATGATGATGATGACTCTCAGTAACTTCGTGATTAACGGTCGCTGTAGTCGGTAACTACGCCGCTTTGGAGCAATACTATTGCAGTTTTCCAGACGGTCCATGAACGCATCAGTTGTTGAGACAGACTGAGAATTTGACAAATGTTTGCGGGCCAGCTGTCTACTTCTATCGTTGGTGGGTATCAAAACATATAAAAAGATATTTTAGCCATCCTCCTGTAAATTTGTTGTTTACTGCGTATTTAAAAACATCACCATCATTGTTAATAAATCATTAGTAGGATTACATCAGAAACTAGAACAGTCCTTCCTCTGCCGTAGGATCATGACTAGCATGGTGACGTCAAAATTAGCATATGTGGTGCTGCCTTAGCAGTTGAAGGCCCCCTGCAGGTATGTCAAGCTGCGAGTGTTTGGGACCTAATTTCCGTTACCGAAACCTGGTTCTACCAAGAAGTTACTGATGCTGAAGTCAAGATACCAGCAATGTCACTGATTCGGAACGACGGTAGTAGCTGGATCAGTGGGGTCCATAGCTACTACAACAGTGACCTGCTAGGGGCAGTAATTTATGACCCCGGGACCCAAATCACCGTCTCGTCTCCGACTAAGGCACAACGACGCATATCTCATAGATATCGTTTACCGCCCCCTAACACCCAGCACGGAAATGGATCCCCGCTTGTTAGACACCTTGAATAAGGTAACGCCCCCTGGGTGCACCAATATTCTCATCTCCGGGGACTTCGATCTGCACCATCTGGAGGTATAAGCATATCCAAATAGAAAGTTCAAAGCCGACTTGCACGAACATGACTTGTACAAGCATGTCACCTCGCCCACTAGATTCAGAACAGCGAACAAACCGTCCGTATGGGACCGTGCACTCACAAATATAGAGGTAATGGTCGACAGGTTATGGCTGGAGAGTAAGTTAGTCATAAGATTTAGCAATGCTTGCTATGCGTAGTATGTATTTGAAAATTTGGGTTTTATTCGCACAATCACACGTTATCACATCCTAACAAAACTCATCAAGCCATCCGCTTGCGAGTTTTGGCACCACTTTCCTATGGTAACTTCTGAACAGAATTCATTGAGAGACAAGACGACATGGTCATCATTGCAACTGAAACGAAGCCGCTTCGCTGGGCAAAAATGCCATCAATTCTCAAAAGCGGGATCCGGAAAGGCATGACAACAAGGGAAGCACCATGACATGCCTACTATGATAATCCGTGCTCAGAGACTTGAGGCAACTCCCTGACTCACCTCCACCATTAGACCACACTTGTCCATGTTGACCATGTTACACTATAACAGTCCCTCTCAATAATGTTTCTATTAAACTACAAGCTACTGGAAAGTGGTCAATAGCTTACGTGACGTGAAGCATGGTATTCCCCACTTTTCGCCACAGGCGGCATGAAGAAAAGCGCCCTTGAGGCAATCGATATCTTGCAGCTGCAATACGCTCAGTTCTTGTCACATACCGTCAACTGCATTATCGACTACAGAGATTACACATGTTCTTTTTAAGCCAGCAACAGTGTTAGGAAATTGCCCTTATTGCGCGGTCATAGCTCTCTGGCAGCCGACAACATCCGCCCGAAGGCATTGCAGGCTGTGGCCACTACGCTAGCCTAACCCCTATCGCGGTTTTTCAAAGGTATTTCGGTGAACAAATCTTTACTATGCTGATGCAGGGCATCATCACCCCAGTTTTAATGGCGGAAGCTGTTCACCCAGTGATTCTCCTGTCCGTACTTTCGAAAGTGATGGAAGCGGTCATCGTTGAGGCATTAGTGGACTACATGGAAATACGTCTTGGCACCGGAGCAGCAGAGCTTCCGTCAACACCGGTCATGCAGCACCAGTCTGCCGAAGCCAAGCGGTAGCTGGACGGGTGTGACCGGTGGTGAGGCTGCAATTAACGTCATCAACTGGACGTTCCAAGGCTTTTGACCGCCTGAATCGCCGTAATTTGTTTCACAGCCTTCAGATACTTGGAGTAGGGGATCCTGTCCTTTGGTGAATCATCAGCTTTCTTCACCAACAGAGATTAAATGGGTGTTAGTAGATCGCCTTCTAATCCGATTGAGGTGGTATACGGTGGTTCACAGGGCTCAGTGGTGGGGCCGCGATCATTATTGGTAATATTCAAGGACTTGTCATGAATTATTGCCCCTACTCTCCAGCTCTTCGTCTGCGAAATTAAGATCTGGCGAGAGATTAATAGCGGGGTCGATCACAAGATTATCCAATATGACCTGATTTGCATTCATGAATAGCCAACGTGGAACCTACTTTAGTTTAACATAGATGAGTGTAACGTGATCCACCTACTTTATCAGCCTGTGAGTGCAAACTTTGAGGACTTACGTTGCGGATGGAATCTCAGGAGCGTTAGGACGCTGGTTCAGGTAGAGCTTGGTTGCTCGAATCAGTCAAAAACGCTTCCAGTGCCGCTGATCAACAGATCGGCCTTGTTCACAGAGCGTTCGGTAGAATTGACTCCTCAGTCTTCCCACAAATGTTTACGGTTATTACAGAGGAGTAGTAGGGGGAGTTGGATGGTATGGGTAGAAATTCGTCATATCTAGACTCACTCAAACGCCCAGAAAAGCACGGTACGCGCGTTTCATCCTTTCGGAAATCGTCAGCATTTCGCATTTCATCGGACCCTGATAGGGTTTAGATATAACGAATTTCTGCCTAAACCATTCAAATCCCCCCATACTTCTCTGTAATCAGTATGCAGATCAAACTGCTTATAATGCCATAAGTTAATTGGCGGCTTAGGTTTGTTAAGCTCGTCGCTTGGTGCGTGGTCTATCCTATCCTCTGCGCTGCACTAACATTTAAGTCAGTGGATATTGAGTCGCGCTATATCACATCTAGTAACTAATTCACGTTGATTGTTACCGTCCCTCGTAGCTCAGTGGTCTCAACCACGGTCTGGCAAAAGTCGAGTTACGGGTTCGAGCCCTACCAGGGTCCGGTGGAATGCACAATGCTGACGATTCCTGAAAGGATGAAACACCCGTATAAGCTTTTCCGGGCGTGTGACGGCTTATAGTTATGAGCGACCGCAAGTTGATTACGCCATGCGGACGTGACACATGTGGCAGAAAGAGAACACTTGTTCCCAAAAGTTCTTAACGAAGGATATCCAGGAATAATAGTGGCCTGTTCCATCTGCCAGCCCAGATTACATGGAAGTCCCTAGGAACGTGAAGCAGTCGGTTACAGCGTTTGTGAAGGGTAACTTCATAACCGTGTACCAGATCCTCATGAACCCAAACCACGATTTCCGTCCGCCGTTGTAAGTGAAACGCAGCATCAACCTAAGATATCGTTCTTTGAAGCTGGCAGCAGGGTATAGCTGGCTTGTATGCAGTCGCAATACCTCCTCTCTTCCAGTGTGTCAGTCTTGAAGCGTCTTTCAAGTTATGTTATCACTGCCACCCAAATTAAAAATCGACAACGAAGCATTGTTCCATTGGCAATTCCGTTCATAACTTGGGCTAGCGAAGAGGCTACCTAATGAAACCAGACGGTGTGTTTTCAAAATTCCAACGGGCTAAATTTCTACATGATATTATATAAAGATCTTGGCTCTTTTGCACACGTCTTGATGAGAACACAATGATGAAACCATCAAGACACTTTTCATTTTATCCTTATACTTATTTTCTGAATTTTCCACCCCACGGGACTCGTTAAGCATTGCGTTTTTACTAGTAATACAAAGTTGTTACATTGTTCCGTTGCTTATATTTCACCCGAGATTCCCGTCCTATGGATCAGGAACCGTTGCAGTGCCAATGGCCAGCAAACTCCCATTCTTACACGCTGGTCGAATGGAATGTTCTGAGCTTGGCACAGAAATCAGGTAGCCAGGCAAACCAAATAATCTTATTTATAATCTACAACTTTTCCTTATTCATATCATATAAATTTTGTTTTAACTCATTTAGATGGAAATTGGGTGTTGCCCACCCGAAAACACTGCAACACCCAATTTCCATCTGCTTTGAGTACGGTCCCCGTGATCGCCATGACTAAGGTTCACTTCAATGTGAACTACAGTCTATTACATTGAGATTGCGCGTCGCAATTCAATCACACAACGTGTAGTCCAAACTTGACCCTCCAATTTAGCGCATTTAATTTCATTTCAGCAGCTTCTTGAAGTGAACAAGGTCCGCAATTTGGTAAAAATGGAGAAAGTGAAGCATCGTAAATTGATCAAATAATTTCATGTCAAAGAAATGTCACCACATGAAATTCACCAAGTTATGCTCAATACATTACACGTCAATGCCATTGCATATGACGCAGTTAAACACAGCATGAACATTATTGAATATGAGTCCAGGTCAGGGAGACCATCACCCTCCAGTACCAAAGAAAATCGAGCTTTTAATAGATATGATCATGCAGGATCTCTGCTTAACAACTTGTCAGGTGGCAGGGAGGTTCGGCATCTCCTAGAAGTGAGCAGATATTATTTTGACAAAGGAGTTAGGCTACTCAAAATTTGCTGCTCTAAGGGTGCCACGTCTTTGGATTCCTGAGCAGAAGGGCATTCGACAAGTGATGCCGAGAACAATTTGGCACTGTTTGAAACAGATGCCAATGATTTTCTTGCACGATGCATCACTATGGATGAGTGCTAGCTTCACCACTTTCAATCAGAAAGAAAAGAGCAAACAAAGCATTGGAAGCGTGCATCATCTCCTGCGCCAAGGAAGGTCAAGGTTACACCGTCTGCTGGCAAGGTGATGGCATCAATCTTCTTCAATTCCCAAAGTGGGGTACGTATTGAGTTCGTTAAAAAATACCATCCCATCACCATAAAGTATTAATCTAAGTTTCTAATATGTCTCAGAGAAAAATATTCAAGCAAAGAGACCAAGAATGCTGACGAGAAAAGTCATTTTCCACAACGACAATGCACCAGCCCACACCTCTTCCATTGTTTAGAAAACAACCCACAATCGGGGCTTGCAGTTTTTTCCTCACCAACCATATTCACCACAATTGGCTCCCTCTAACTTCATCTATTTCCAAATTTGAAGAACGCTTTACCTGGCAAACATTATCGCAACGACGATGACGGCATTAAAGCCGCTGAAGCGTTTTTAGAGTCGCAATCTGAGGAGTTCTTTTCCACTGAGATAAAGGCACTTCAGCATCGGTGGAGTAATTGCGTTGCGCTTGGGTGTGATTATGTTGAAAAATAAAACCGGCGAAGACTCTGTACAGCGCTTGGTAATTTGGAGACACAAAAAAGTTTTATTCAACCTACGTATGTCACCACTACAGTCGATTCGCCCCAGTTGGCCGGGATAGTCTCTGCCTTCCGCGCCTCTTCGAATAGGCGATCCATATTCGCAACGGACCTCACCGCCATCCTCAAAAAGTGCGTGCCAGGCAAAACGGACCAGTGCCAAGGAAGCCAGTAAGACGTGTGATCCCGTTTAGAACCACAGGCTCCATTGGAGCCGAGGATGTATCCGCCTGTACCGCTGCTCATTAAGTGTTTTTCCTCTATCGCGTCAAACAGATGTCTCAGTTTATCCATACCAAATCGCAGCAAAATGCTGATGATTTCTTTGTAAAGATGGTCGAAGACAAAGTTAGACCGACTAGACTAGCGCAAATTTCCTGGTACTAAACAAATTCTGGTGGCTTTTTCTGCGTGGTTGAGTTTGCTTGAATTATTTTAGAGCTGGATTGAGGCAAACAGATCAAGTTTTTCTCAGGCAATAGTGGCTGAACTAGTTGACGAGTGTACTGTGGTGCACCGATCTGGTGATATGGGGTTGTAGTATTTTTAGTTACTTAAGTTACGCCATATGCTTGCCGAAGCTTCTTTGTTGGTGACTGTCTTCAAAACATAAATCCGTGTTGTTGGCTCATTGCCAAGTTATAATTACTTGGAAATGTGTAACTAGTGCACGATGTTAAGTGAATGCTAATACGTCACGACACTCCGCAGATTGCATAAACATTTCACGAAGTACAGAATTAGTCACAGCCAAGCACACAAC
Organism: Dicrocoelium dendriticum; assembly: GCA_944474145.2. Lineage (NCBI taxonomy): Eukaryota > Metazoa > Platyhelminthes > Trematoda > Plagiorchiida > Dicrocoeliidae > Dicrocoelium > Dicrocoelium dendriticum. The sequence goes on from OX104062.1 coordinate 48,907,818, forward strand.
TAGGTTACGCGTTTTTGTCGTTGTCATAGAACTGTCAGGCTCATATGATAGACATCGTTTGCATAACTAGTACCGAGTAAGTATTGATTAGTTATGATTGAACTTTAGCTGCTTAAACAAGTATCATCTGGAGACGTTTCATCATACTCAGAGAATGAAAAAGCAAGAGCAACTTGCCTGTCTGTGTAAGTTTGTTGTGCTTAAAATCTAATCCCTAGGAATCAGGCTGTTGTCATTAACTCAGGCAGCACGTCATACTTTATTGGGTTTGAGGCGTCCGCATCCTCTCAATTTATCGCAGATGGGAGAGACCTTGGCGCACAACTGTTAGTACTCTTTCAGTTAGACGCACGCTGTGCACTAAGGTTGCAAGCGAGTATCACACATAGCGAATAAAACAACCTAAAGAGGTATATTGGTTATGGACAGTACTTCAGTCTGTGTGAGAGATAAAATATCGCCCGACTAGGTACCATATAACTGCAGGCATGTCTATTGCACTACAAAGACCGGTTTCTAATTAGCAACCGCAAACAAGCTTTGGAAATGAACCCTTAGAGTTGGGCGCTTGCTGTTTGAGTAAAACGCAATCAAAGCACGGTCTAGCCTAACGATAAATGGGTTTAACACTCTTTTTTCGCATGCCCGATTTGCAGTCATAGATAGAAGAATAAATTTCCCTACAGACCATAGAACACCAAAACGCCGACATTTATGGTTCATAATTGTAATGCTTCCGCCCCAGCTGCTCACAATCTGCATAACACAGCCTAGTCCGGAAAAGCACCAGACGCTTTTCGTCCTATTATTAGGGTTCGTCAGTGGTGCGTATTCCCTCGGTTTCCTACTGGGGATTCGAAACCATGACCACTAGAGGCAGATGTCAACCAGTCAGCAGCTTAAGCCACTGAAACATGGGGAAGTTTGATTGAGCTACATAATTTGCAAGCTAACTAGGATATAGCATCATCTAACTTCCACTGTCACTGACAGTGTCTTGCCTGCGTGGAGATGATGTCCTTTCGCTAGACGCTATATCCATGCCATTGGAAACTAGGCTGGTCAATTTGTTCAACTAGCAATTGTCTGACTGTGAGGGCAATAGTTGCATTCATGACTAAAGTAATGTGCTGTCTAATGTTGCCACCAGTGGGTCGGGCCAGACTAAAATCTAAGAGCATGATCACGTCAAGTCAAGTCAAGAAATCCTTTTTATACATCCATGTAGGGCGAATTGTCGGCTGTAATCCACACGCGATCGAAACGGTAAAGCAAAAAATCCTGTAACCTTATAATGTTCTCCTGGCAGTATGATTTCCTTTAGCAGTGAAAGCAGCCTAATTAAAGCTTACAAGTTTGTTGGAAGCCAGTAATGAGGCGATAACAGTTTTTTGACGGTAGGAAAACGGCCCCCATCGACCGGTCCTCACATACGACCAGGCTGTATATCTCAGTTGCTAGCATAGCGAAACACTTCGCAGGAAACCCTTTTGCTGGCTTTTCACCTGCATCAAGGCCGACTACCGATCGATCGAAGCATGACACCTTCAGTACGGCTATGTGGTGTCCGGCTCACGTCTAGTTCTCACAGCTGAACGGCGTGCGTTCCGTAGGTCTTGAAATGCGGTCGAGGCGCGACGCATCCATTGCGGCTGTGATGTCTGGCTAACGTTCACTTCTCAAGTCCGAACGGCTGGGTGTACTCTGCGATTGCAAGCAAACATATGGCGCCTGTGGACCATCTCAATCCTGCCGGCAAAGACATTTGCGCCATCAGACAGCTTGCAATTCAGCGTACAGGCTGTAAGTCAGCAACAAAAGCAGTGCAAATACCTCCGGAACAGATTAACGAAACACCCGGTAAAACCTTTGCTACCACACCCACAAACGTCGCAGTCAAAAATATGTTTTCTCTGTCTATTGTTTAATACTGTAGAGCACTTCGCGCAAAGTTGCAAAAAAGGTCCAAAATTTTGCAAAGAAGGAGCAAAATTTTGCAAACAAAGTCCAAAACTTTGCAAACAAAGTCCAAAATGTTGCAAAACCCTGTGCGATTGGCCAGCCGCGCAGAGCCAATCCACTGATCTTAAGTATGTTCTCATTGGCCGCATGCCAATGTTCGGTGCGTTAGTCTGGGGAGGTGTGCGCGCTGCCTGTTGCCTGAATGAGACTTGTGAATGAACCTTAGAGGAATGCACTTCGACGGTGCAACAGGCTTGTATGCGTCCCCCTCACGTCCGAAACGATGGATCACAATTGGTCTGAGAGCAATGAACAGCTGGAATATAAGCGCACGACCGAAACCATGTTTATGACTCTAAAATCGTCGGCATGCGTTCTCGCTTTCGACAGAGTATCTCATCAGACATTCGTGACCGAGTTTTGGACTCCTTCGTCAACGGTGATGACTGGCAGCTTGTGGCAACTGTGAACAAAGTCAAATATCAAACAGCTTACTCCTGGATTCGTCGTTCTCTTGATCAGGAGCCGAGTACTACACAGGCGCGCGGTCGTAAGCGGATTTTGTCGGAGGAAGACGTGGATGACATCCTGGATTGGATCGCAAGGGACTGAACTCTTACGCTACGGGAATTGCGAGTACGAGTATGACCAGAAATAGACAAGAACATTTCGAAGTCAACAATCGCATGGCACCTAGATGGTCGATTGATAACTATGAAGAACATCTATCACGTTCCCGAGGGAATGAACAATGAGCGAAGCAAGGGGATACGCAGGGAATTCGTTCAGTAGTTTCTCCAACTTGAGAGCCATGGCAAGTTCTTCATTTGGATTGACGAAGCGAACTTCAACGTTTACTGCAAACGTACTCGTGGTCGGGCGCTCAGAGGAGTGAGGGCCTGTTGCAAAGTTGCCAACAGCTGAGGGCACAATTTGCATTTAATCGGTGCACTCACGATGGAAGTGAAAGTGTCGATGATCACCCGGAGAGGCTCATGCACAGGTTCCCTATCTCTCGAATGACTGCGAAGCTATTTAGACAACCTGAAACGGGAGATGGAGCTCCGGCAGGCTGTCGTGGTATGTGATAATGCATCATGTCACACAGGACTGGAAGAACTGTCGTCAGCAGATGGATCCGATGGAGTAACCATACTGAGATTGAGAATGTTTGGCGGGTGGTGAAGTCCAGAGTGAAGAATGAAATGAGAGTGCACTACGAGGAACTTGTGGCCGGAGATCCCCAGAAACTCATGACGCAGATGGAATGGAGGCTGCAGTTCCTTGAACGCATTGCCAAAGCAGCCACCAAGAATATCAGCGTTGTGGGATGTCGTAATGCTATTCGACATATGCGTGTACATTTTACTAATTGTCTAGAAAAAATGGCATGTTTTGACCACGTTGCTGGTCTATTTTTTGCGTATCTGGTTGTATCGCATGTTATTGGCAGCGCGTAGGGACGGGTGAGCATTCCCAGTATTTTCAAAATATGTTTGCACGTACGTAAGTTTGTGTGTTCGTACGGGGGTTGAAGCGATATCTGATGTCTAGCGCAATGGAGTGACACGGGACCGGCTTCCAGTGAGCTATGCCCGAGTGATATGTTCAACTTATGGTCCTTCTCATGCTGGTATTCGCTGCGCCATACTCTTTCATGATCAGCCTGAGATAATGTAGATACAGCCTCTTTGTTCGGAAAACTAGGATGTTTGGAAAGCGCATTGAAGGAGCAAGTGAGCTTGCCGGGTGAAGCAATCGTCAGACATATCACAGTATGGGATATCAGCGTGGATAGTTGAATAGTAGTGAATACGAAATTACTGCGCACGTCATGTCAGGCTTTTCCAAGAGTGAGAGGAACTGATAGATGCGAGTTCGCAAACACGTCCATTGCCAGACAAGATGTCGTTATTGAAGCTGAACGAATGAATTTCGTGTTTACTAGAAACCGTCTCTGTGCGATGTTTGTCCGCTGTATTTAAGTGCACTGGCGCGTTAATTCGTTACCAGATTGGAAGTTGGTTTGTCAAGTTTGGAACCCACATCAGCCGGTTCGGAAGCTGTACCTTAGATTTAAAAGCAACTATTCTTACAGGAAGTCCAATTTAATTTGCGTGCTAGAAAGGCCCGAATAGCTGTCCAGTACGACGTGGATACTGTCTTGATGGTTCGGATGCTCCCTCGTTCGACCCAATAGCGTGCGTAAACAAATGGGGGTGTAGTTGGTGTGGATACATTGGCGTAGCAACTACTTTTGCTATCCGTGGCGGACGTACAATTGCTGCCGCTCTCGCAGTTGTAAAGCCCACAATTGAAATTGCCATTCAATATTGCGTTTCACATAACAACCATCATAGATTTAATTTTAGAGTGCTGTCCTGAATACAGCTATTTGAATTGTTGAAATACTCGTGTTCAAAATGTACAGGCACACTTTTCGTGTGCTACTTGAAGACGCTGGTTTGCAGACTGCAACCATGCGAACATCAGAACGCTATTAACTACCCACTCTGAAGATATCTTCGACGCAACAGGATACGTAAATAATACTACTGCCGTTCACACTCCCTATGTGGTGTATTCCTTAGCCCGCACCCTTGATCGTTGGGTTTACTGTGAATATGTTGCATTTACACGAGTACCGACAATTGTCTACACTGCACACAGGACACAGTGTCTCCAGTAGCAATGTGTGCTGTTTTGTCATTATTTCGGTTGCAACATTTGGCCGTAGTTTAGCCCGGTCAGCGGTGAACAAGTTGACTGAGTGTTACTCTGGACTGGTTCAACGTACGGGGGATTTAACTAAAATACTGCAACCTGTAACGTTAATTCGATCAACATCATTATTGCGGTTGCAACATTTGAACTCAGCTTAGCCCGGCCAGTCACATCGCTCACATACCGTTGGCCTCTAGGACATTCCGGTTTGTAATATGTGGCACCTTCTGTGTGCGACGCCCATGTATGTCCCTCCACCCCTTCCGTTGACAAGTGCATTCATGGGAATCGCGACGACCAAGATTGTTTAGAGAGATTTTCAAGGGAAGGTTGGACTAGGTAAATGAAATTAGTTTGAAAATACGCAACGTATTGTTGGGGCCAGACACGAAGTAAGGTGAACGACGTTGAGAGCTCTTTGTTGTTATCAAATTTACAAGCCAAATATTGTCGGTAAGTCAGTTGAACATACACTCAGCTCGTCTAACCTCTGGGACACCATTTCTGCTAAATAATTCTGTGTCCAAGTCACTAAATGTAAGATTATCTCGATATGGAAAGGTAGTAATCCGGTCCCTGTGAATGTCACTTAATCCATGTAACTGTATTTCGGTTTCATTGCTACAAATTGGCTACTATCTGTTTACAAGTATCATGTTTTCACTGCACATTTGTGGCCACAATGATCAGACGAAAGGTCGCTGTGGATCACAATTTTAAAGTGAATTGTTGGATACACTGCATATTTTCCAACTTCCTCTTATTCTTTATTAATTAGACTTTGTTTCTTTTGTTTAATTCTTGATATCAATTTGTATGACACAAATATTCGGACGCTCTGCTGTAACGCGCTACAAATTGCGCAATTGAACGGTCGCAGGCTGTTCGAGCTGAAAACGCGGAACAATTTCTGTCTGCGACTTTGTTTACCTATCCGTAGGTTGTATTTTTCCATTTTGCTTTTAACCCATGATATGTCAGTGCGATTCGTTCTAACCATCGCCCCTAATCCTCACAACTCACATCGTGAATCTAGCTAGATGTCGTCTACTCATCGTTAGACAGATCTCTCTGCACTAACGGTGCCCATAGTGCAACTTCAGCCACAAGTATGCTGTAAACATAGCCTATATTAGGTTTGAACATGTTCCGACTGTCATTATCGTCATATCTCTCCTGACGAATGTACGGATTCCGTTTTTTACCACCACATAAATCTGAATCTGATACAGACATACCAAAGCATACCTTGGTATTTCTCACTTTCAACTACGAAAGACGACGATACTTACCAACGGTACCTGGTTTCTTTCTTCCTAGCACATTGTCTACTCTCGTCGTCACATGATAATTTCTTAAAATCCCGCACGCGCGCCACGTGTCAAATTCCTTTTTATGGAAACCCACTGGGTCGATATATTCTGGTGTCATTTGACTAGTCATCTCCATTGGAATGCAAAAATGTCCAATTGAACCACACACACGAAAGTATTTTGATGAAATGAACTACTTTTGGAATATGGGATCCCTTTCTATTTTGATTGGATTCATATCTAAAAGCAAGCTTACAAGTCTTCAACGTGCTAAATATTTTCCTTTTTTAAGGAATCGCTGACACACGTTTTGGCGATGCTTTCCAGAAACTCAATATTTCACTCACCTACACGTTTTCTACAGTCAGCACCATGATAACATGTCTAAGTTTACTGCGGAGTTGGGGACGTTCTTACTCATGATATATGTGAAAATGAACAAGAAACAACGCTAATTCATGGACCACTTCTTAAGCGCATAGTTTCCTCGAACATTAACAGACGCTAACTTCAAGTGAACATGACAACAACCACTTTGAGGCGCTGAATTATATTGTAGCCCCGCTCATGATTTAAAGCGAAGTTCACGTCCCATGTGTGATTGAGAGGTGTGTCGTGCTATCTGGTGACGTGATTTCACCGTCCGCGGTGTACGAGTGAGATTGCGGACTATCTTATCGCTATCCCAGGTCATGCTTTGTTTCATAAGGACGGATATCATATTAGAAAAGATGGTCATGTCATTTATTGTATGAACAAATTATGTGCTTCACGATACAGAGACGAGCTATTTTCATCCCTCAATGCGTCCATTTGGATAACAGTATCAGTGGGTAATAACAGAATGCTGGTTGGTTGTGTTTATTTACCGCCGTCCACTAGTGCCCTTGAAAATGGATTGCTTCAGAATACGATGAGGCATGCCCTCTGCAATTCCTATTCGCTTTAAGGGAGTTGGAGGAGATTTCAACTTACCAAACATTTCCTGGATCGCGTGCAAATGTACAGGAAAGCAAGCTAAAATCTTAAATTACCAGCTTGATGGTGGTTGGACATAACATGTAACATCTCTCACACGGTTACATAATGCACTCGATCTCATATTCACTGCTGGATCAATAGTTGCTGTTATCGACGTACTGCACGGTAGCGACCATAATGTTGTCAGTTGCAAAATGGGCATTGCGTAGGTAGCTAAAGCCCACTGAGACACGTGTGTAATTTTGGTAGAATAAACTGAGGAATGCTACCCTTTGCATACTTCTGACTGGACAGATTTCTTTCTGTCTTCTAACCCAGAGGCGTCATTTCAATCAAGTTATGAGAACCTAAATCGATGCATCGAAGTACTGTCACCTGCTCGACCTCGCAGTTGAAAGAAACCACAGCCGCAGGAAAAACAGCACGAACATTAGACTAGAGTTTTAACAAACTAATATTTTTACAGTACTATTCAGACTTCATAGACTGTTGAGAAAAACAGAACACCTGATAATTTTTTGTCACAGGAAAGAGGAGACTGGAATCATGAAAAGTGTTAATCCACTGTGTGAGATAACACGAATACTAAAAAAGGCGGAGTTGCACACAACGAAACACACCGCCACATCTTATTACGCCTGAGCGTGTCCCTATCGATACTCCTGCAGCTGTAGCTGAAGACTTCAACATTCATATTGCCGATTCTTTTACTACTGTGAACGATACACTTTGGGATCACCCCACAAAATACTGTGGGCCATGTATCTCTGATGTAAATTTTGACAATTTTTCTATCAAACTTTAAATTATCACTTTAAAGATTGCAGTTCATCCAGGTTCAGATGGAATCCCACCAGTGCCTTTAGAGTCCGGTGAATATTATATTCCTAGCTTACTACTGAACTTAAATAATACATCAATAACAACTCGATTTTATCCCGATCAGTGCAAACTACTGATAGTGACACCGCGCCGTATACTCGGGCCTAGACATATGGTTAAAACATATCGGCCCATACATCATACTGCTCTAATTTCCAGTATCATGGGCTTCTTGTTAAAAGTGATATCATTAAGCTTCTAACGTCAATCAACATTTTAGCGCATTTACATTACGGATTTCCACTAAAGCCTTCAAGTGCAGCTTGCGAAGTAGATTGTTTTGATCAGTTGATAAAGTCAGCAGAATCTGATATGGTATGTATGGTACTTCACTTACACCTTCAAAAAGCCTTCCATACTTTTACACAAATCACTTATATATAAACTTCGCCTTTGTGAAATAGCAGGTTCGCTTCTATCCTGGTTAGAAGCTTACCTCACTGGTCGAAAGCAGGCAGTCAAGACAGATGATTTTCTATCGGAAACAAGAGATATTACTAGTGCAGTGCTACACAATAGTGCAATTAGCCCCCTTCATTTTTTGATATATGTAAATGATCTTATCCTTCCAATAAGGTATGATAAACATTATTTGTTCACATCTGATATAACAATTTTGCATGCCACTGATTTCCAATCTGTGTCTTTTATATCTGATATCCAAATTGGCCTAGCTTCACTGGAAGGCTGGTGTGGCGGGTCTTCAATAACATTTTTAAAATTTAAATGCAGCACTATGTGCTATGGATGCTTGGTCCCACCTAAATTTCTGGTTTTACATGGAATTCAACTCACTTTTTGCGAATTCATATGTGACTTAGGTCCCCGTTACTCAGGTTCATTGAATTTCGAAGAACAAGCTGAGTATATGGTGGCTAAAACAAGAGAGATTATGGGAATGAGAAGCCGCTTGTTTATAACAAGCGATGTTAAGCTTCTGTTATTTAAACTTTATGCCAGACAATTCTTGAATTACTGCGGCACGAAGGTTAGTAGCATCAGAAGATGCGACAGGAGTCCGACCGAAGCTGCACATAGAATCGTGGTCTGTGCTTCTAAGCTCAATTTTGAAGATAAATACCATTTGCTTTTATGTCCATTATTCAGAATTGTCAGGAGACTAACGTACACCAGTTATTATCAGCCATTATTCTAGGAATCTTCCCCGTAGACCATGAGAAACAAAGAGTATATGATAAAGCTACATCTTTGCCATACACATCTGCGGTACAATACGATTTAAGCACAGATATCCCACGCTATGGAATAGATTACCTCAGACCATCGGAAGTTCATCTTCGTTTCGAACTGTTAATAATGTTAAAGAACTGTTTCGGGTCAGTTACACAGACGAATGCGTGCGCAAGGACAGGTCTGATAACATCTAAGTACTTGCGGAATCCCCAATAAAAATTATGAATAAAGGGGGAGAAGGCTTGTCGATACAACGTGAAATTCAGTTTTCTCTTATCATGAGCTTTCGTGCTAGATAACCTAGCTTTGTCTCCCATTCCTTCCTCCTACTTTGTCACATCCCTAGATATTACTCAAATTAATGACTCACCGGTGGTCTATGAAATGATTGGTACATTGATAGGTTGGATAAATGAGATCTAACTCCGATTTTCTCTTATTCTATACTATTGTATTCTTCGTGTTACTCAAACTGATGGCTCCTGGATAGACCACGGAAACATGGGGGCGCCGATGAGTTAGATAGATGGGATTTATCTACGATTTTCTCCTCATGTACACTGCGTCTTCCTGTGCTCTTACTTAGCTTGAAAAACTACTGATGACATTTGCAAAAGGCGGGCACTGGTGAGTTGGGTACGCAATCTTCTTCCTTGGTTTTTATAAAGTGCTTCCTTTCTATTACACAGTTAGGTAAAATACATGAGTGCTTGCGAGATATTGACCTACTGAGTGGGCTAACTGCTGCTGTCCTGAAACTAACCCACCCAATTTGGTTACGCAATTTCGGTTGCCCTGTATTATACTATCTTACCCCTTGTATAAGGTAGACCGTTAATTCTAATTGATTTATTTTTCATAATGGAAGCAGTTCTCAGTTTAACGCTTTGCGGTGTTATCATGCCTGCTGGCACACTTTCACTACTTATAAATTATTATAAGATACCAAAGTTCTAAATATTTTAACTACAGTTTCGATATACATATTGGCATTCACCTCCTAAAACGTTATTATTTTGATTTCCTTTCCCAACTATCAGTGCAAGCCTATCCGAACCTTTTGCAGTTGTCGTGCATTCCGACGAATTTTGTAACAAAATCAAAGACGCAATAATCCATGGAATCGGAATCACAAGTGTTTTTCTATAACAGTTTGCAAAATTATGCTGCTTTTCCTTTGTATCTTATGATCGGATCAGTTTAGCAGTGTCTTGCCTCACCTAGTGGAGAATATAGCAGTTTAAATCATTGGATTGGGTTACGTTTTAAACAGAACAGGCGCTAAGATATAGCTTCGCTTCACATCAGGCAATAGCAAAGTCATCCGTGGTTTATCCAAGCAGTTGCATCCACGCCCACATACTCTGTGCAGACATCCGATTAAACTTACAAAATTACTCGGACTAGCGAACTAACCGAACAACAGCCACAGTGTCTTGCGGTTCACCGTATCAAATACCTTGGTGAAACCAACGTACAGCGTGACCAATGGCTGGTGCGGCTCACTGCGTTTTTTCTGCAACTGACCAGCCGCGAACACTATATTCATGATGTTGCGGTCCGAATGGATCCGCATTGCTCTTCCGCCACCTTCGATTCAACGACCTCAGTGACGAGATAGTTGAGCAAAATTCGGGCGATCATCTTCCCCACACACTTCGTCAAGTTGGTGCTACGATAATTCGTGCAACATTGCTTGCTCCCTTTGTTCTTGTACAGTGGTAGCACAAGGGCATCCTTTATCTTGGCCGGCACTATCTCTTCAATTCACACGCGTTCCACCGAGTTGTACAGCCCATTCACCAACGCGGGTCCTCCGTGTCTCGATACTTCAGACGGAGTCCGTCAGCTCAGGCAACATTGCCATTTAGCAGCTCAGCAAGTGCTTTCTGCGTCTCAGGCACAGTCAGCGTTTCAGCAGGGCATATCTTCAACTCTTGCCATTGCAGTCTGTGTAAAATAGCCCTGTCAGTCTCTGATCGGTTGTTCAACAGACAGTCAAGGTGCATTCGTAGTATCTGTATTGTTTCTGCAGTCTGTCCGCAGGCAGCGTCTGAAATAGCATCGAGAAACGTTTGCAGTTGTTGCAACGTAGGTCTATACACCGACTTCAAAACTCAATGAATTCCTTATTTTGGCGGCGTTTGGCATAACATTTCAGCTGCTTCGCTTTCTCCTTCCACCATGCATTCTCGACGCGACAGAGCTCTCGAGTCAATGGCCATCGCAGTTTGCGAAAAGGACTCACCTTCTCACAGTTAGTAGCGTCCGTCATATGTGCAGCAAATGTTGCATACTTCGTCGACACCACTGCGCTAATCGGCACATTGTTGTTTTTAAACCAATCGGGCAGCTTACAATTTGCTTGCCAGATGGTTTCCACGGCACCGGCCGTCACCTGCTCACGAACGCGGTACCATAGGTCGCTCACTGCGGCTACAAGTTCGACATCGTCAAGGCAGTTAGTCATCATCTTCTTTAACTCCATCCTCTTCTTGATATTAGTTAAGGAACGAACATGACTGTTGCGCCGGTTCACGACAGGTGAGCAATATGTAGATTTACGAAAACATATATGCACTTTAGTCAACACCAACTTCTGATCACTACCACTCTCAGCTCTAAACAGTATACGCATCATGCGCACATCACGCTTGTCACGCTAGCTTACGAGGACATAGTCGAGCAGGTGAACGTTTCCACTCTATGGGTTCATCCAAGTAACTATGACATTCACACTTAGTACAAACTGGGTTCCTGATCGTCAGGCAGTGGATAGCGCAAAGTGAACGCATCCGGTCACCGTCCCTATTGGTTGTACAAACACCATACGTACTATCTGCTTTGAGTACGGTCCCAGCGATCGCAGTGACTAAGGTTCACATCAATGTGAATCACAGTCCATTACATTGAGATTGCGCGTCGCAATCCAATCACACAACGTGTTGTCCAAACTTGACCCTCTAACTAGTCATTTACCGCTGTGTCAAGCGTTGCCCACCGTGACCCGGTAGCCAAAGGGGTGGAGGTTTCGTCTACTATTCCAATGGTCGAGGGATCGAGACCTGCTGTCTCCACCTGATGAGATGAAATTACATCGAAATGCGTCGTGGTTGTGCAGTGTTTTCGGGCAGGTAACACCCAATTTCTATCTGCTTTGAGTACGGTCCTAGTGATCGCAGTGACTAAGGTTCACTTCAATGTGAGTCACAGTCCATTACGTTGAGATTGCGCGTTGCAATCCAATCACAAAACGTGTTGTCCAAACTTGACCCTCCAACCATACGTACCGTTTATAACTGTCCACAACGTAGCAGCACGCCCGACGCGCGCGTTGGAATCATCCAGTAAGAATAGTGGATCGCTGCTCGACACAGTCCGTATCACGGAGGGTACCAGAGTGCAAAATGGATTTTTGTATCATTAGGATAACACATGTTGGGATCATACGTGGTAATAAAAGTTGCAAATTTACATCTTCCAAGTCATAGTCGAAGTGTTATCAAGCTTGGACGGATGCCAGTCGGCTCTTCTACCAGCTGACCATTTAGGCAGTAGGATAGCCAAAATCCCATCTCATGTTCAAGGTGTTCTGAGGTGGTGTTCCCCACCCAGTGGTGAATATTGCCAGCACCAGCCTCATGTAGCTTGCCTTCATCAGCGAGCCGAGTCTCACTGATTGCGGCAATCTCGAGCCCGTAGCGAGCGAGTTCCATAGCAACCATTGCAGTGCATCACTCGGGTGCATCAGGCGCGTGCCTGTCGTGTCGTGTGTGCAATTTCCAGCACCCAACATTGAGTGATTTGCACTGAAGCATAGGATTGCTTTGGCGGACAATAGCTTGTATGGTGACCTGCTTTGGAAAAGGTAGAGATTTAGTTGAAATAGGGACGGGATGACTAGGTGCAGGGGGGAAGAAGGAAGGGGAGCGTCAGCGGTAGCATGTTTTCAATTAGCCACCCGGCTGGGTGTACTAGATAAGAGGACCCTTTTCCCAAGGTCACTGCACGACCGCCGATGCATCAAGGAATGGCAATTACTGGCGTGATTCGTAGTTAGGGCTTGGACTAGGATATTGCCAGAGTATTCACGTCGTGAACGGAGCAGGACTTGGGTGCTCAACCAAAGCTTTCGATAAAATGTACACCGGAAAGGCAGTGAACCGTGCGCCATGAGACACTGAACGGACTTGCGCAGAATCATGTGTGTGCTGGCTCTTAGCTAGAAAAGGGGTGTAACCCAATTCCCCCCCCAGTGGTTTCCAATAGGTGTCTAGGAAACGAGTCCAAGTTAAAGGGCTGGGAGCAGCGAGCGACAGTATGTCAGTATCTAGCGACTATAATGCCACAGCCCACGATAGCCACTCACGCCTACACAGCCACATACACATACCTACGTACATGAGTATTTTCATGCAACACAAATCCAATTGTACGGGTGGAATCATAACGCTTCTATACATTTACTGGCCATATTTGCCATGGTATAATGATCTTATATACGCAGGGGTGCTTCGCTTTGTCGCGAATGTACCATTTATTTATGCCAAAAGTGTCGTACTGATTAAATGATAATTAGCAGGGGCTTGTTTCACAACACCGTTGGTCATAAAAACTCTAATACGACCGAATAACTTTACTGGATTCACGCAGCTAATCATAGAAATAAGTTTGTATAATCTAAGAGAATAACTGGGGACGAAGAAAACAATATATACCTGTTTGTTGCGTTCATCACTATGGGCCTCATTTCAGCTGGTCTGCCGCAGAAGACCGTCTCGTCTTATTGGGACTCGTTGGTGGTGCGCATCCCCGGATCCATCAGGGACGAAGCACACGACCTGTCAACACTGGAGGCATGTGCTACCACTAGCCAGCAACCTATGCTGGCAATCATGGGTAGCTTAGGAGCTGCTATGGTGAATTCTCAATACATATATTTTAAAATCTCCTGCCCATTAGTATCAAAACATTCACTCTTACAGCTTCTAAATTCTGTTGGGAAACGTCATGAGTCTGGAATCAACCCTGATGTCCGCTAAATTTCGTAACTTGCGTGACCATGTTATATAGCACTGAACTTGTAAGTTATGACAGTCCTCCGTCGTCTCCACAGCCAGTTGGCATACGCTGCCGGCTAGTGGTGGAAGCCGCCTGTGTTGAGTGGTCATGGTCTCGGTTCCTGAGGAAGTCGGGAGCTGTGCATCACTGACGAGTCCCAGTGAGACGAAGTGGTCTTTTGGTGTTTTTTAGAACGAGCGGTAAGCAATTCAACTTGCAGGCAACTGCAATAAGCTCTCAATGTATTTGATTTAATTTACTGAGTTGAGGCAAAAACCCATTGTGCTCGATACATATTGACCTCACAAAGAAAGTCAATATGCTGAGCCCAAACGTTTTCTGTTTATTGCTGTTCTTGTTAACTCGGATGCCTCGGTATTTGTAATCGTGTGATTGATGAGTCACGGTACTGTGGTTGAGCTGATGTAGAGGTGTGTAGGCGAACCTCGGTTGCAGTTGATGCTGTGTTGTTTGTGACGTAGGTCTATATCTTAACCCATACTCCCTTACACCATGCATAGACATCAGGTTATCTTGTGCTTGTATCGCACTTGGAGCGAAAATCCGAATGGAGCAAATGAATTCCCGTCGTTTCTCGCCGAGAAACATAGTGCACCCCTCAGCCTCCGGAAACTGTGCTTCCAGTAAACCATATCCTGTTCCCACACAACAATGGAAAGCGGTTGTGCACGAGACTGGAAGTCGCATTCACAGCGGTCAAATTTAAGCTCACTGTTAACAGTTCTTTCAGCCTCATTAAAAGCGGAGTCAACATGCTGATTTAAAAGATTCATAAGGAAAAGCCCTTGCACCCCTTCTTTGAAGTATGCTACCCATAGACCAGAGTACAACTTGTGAACTACCCGCACACACTACATAGGCTAGCGAGCCTTTAAGCAAAACAAAGCCCTGGTAAGAAGTACTCATCAACCGACAGTGGGACTCAACTGATGGTAAACCTAGACTTCACACAACCATGACAGTCGCTGTATTAGGTGACTTCGTGAAGAAAGGCATGAGGATTACGCCGGTACTCTGTACCGACGCTTCTCTGCCGCGTAACACCACCGGTCACACGTGGGCTAAAGGTACTGCGAGGGTCGCAGGTTCGAACCCGCGCCCCCGTTAGACTGCAAAACAAGCTGGTTACCTTTAGGCCACGGCCCGGCTTCCTGTGGACTCTGGTTAGTTCTGAACATCGGTTGGTGTGACAGTATTAGAAGGGGAAGTGAATCGGAGTGCTAACGTACGCGGAATACACAGTGTGCCATTAGCACGACATCCTAAACGGGTGCGTTATGTTCGCCTAATAGACCAGCTCAGAACATCGGAATACATAAGCGGCTGCGTGTCGGAACGGAAAATGTCGGCCAGCAGCAGCTACTTTGTTAGGTTGGGCCTGTCATTGTGTGCGGTTGAGTTCAGATGCTGAGGGAAATTGCGGTTGAAAGTTGTTTCAGTACGGCAAGATGCATGAAGACAACAAATGGACCCGGGAATAATGACAATTGAGACAAGTATACATCGAATAGCGGTTTAAGTTTGCGATACTCGCACAATTCAACTTTTCAGCTCAGTGTGTTTTACAAGTACCAAAGATAAGAAAGACCGCAGGATATATTCGTCGATCTTTCTCATTCATTAGCTGCTGACTTCTGATGCATAAAATATATGTATTGTGCATCATTTTAGGTCGCTCAAGAGTTCACAAGCACACCGAATCCAGAGAAAATGGCTAATGCGTGCCTTCAACGTTGCTTTACAAAATTATATTTGAATGTTTAACAAACCCGTCTTACAATGGGACGCATGCTATTCTTTGGTTGCCACCCAAATTATTGCGCAGAATGATTTAAACCTGCTTTCTGTTCAGCAGCAAACTAAAGTGGACTGACGCCGCAGGAGTAGTACCGTGAATGTCCCCGAATTGGAAGTCCTCCATACGTGATGTGAGTTGTAAGATCCCAAATCCAAGGACTTAAAAAGGAAATGCAGGAGTTTTCGTCCTCTCCACTTACCGTAAGCTTTAGAACGAAATGCCCAAAACTTCAGGAACTGCGACAAACTGCTTGGGTTTAAAATGGATCTCAGAAGATGCATCAATTTGCAAAACATCACCATTATATCACGAATATCCCCTTCTTAGGAAATCATATTCGTATATGACTAAATAAATAAATATCTCATTACCGGCAGCTTAGGGCACGCCTGTGAACACGTGATCATAATAATACAAAGAGGTATGGTCGGTAATTGTATAAAAATATAGCATTTTAACCAGTAACACTGGATTTATGTGTCTGTGTATATGTAAGTATATGTGTGCACCTTGCTGAGGTTGATTTTGCATTCATAATGCTTCCCCACCGCAGTTGAGCTAAACCGACTTACACTGAAGCTGGGTCCTTTTAAGCCGGATAAATTTCATTCCATCTTATTTGTTTTTTTCAGTCTACCTGCATAATTTTCTATTAACTTACACTCGTTGCTTACGCTAATTTTGGTTCTGTTCGTTAACTATTGTGTTTGTAGCATTTTTGAGTAAGGTGGAGAAATTGTATGTATCGCGGTTACGTTGCTAACCGACTTACTTCATATGCTAATATAGGGAAGAGTTATGTTTGCATAGCCGTATTCTTTAACAGGTATATTTTATTTGCTAATGTCATTTCAAGTGCTTAGCTGTCGTTTGACATCCCAGTGTGGTTGCGCTTGATGCGCATGTTGACAAGGTGCCTACCTGTCTATTACCCACTACCACGTCCATACTGGCTCTAGGAGACAGTTGGTCTTATTCCTTCGGGTTTACACTGGATATGAGGTGTGTGTATGGAGCTGTGAGTGGTGCAACGTAAGCTATCCATGGTCCCTCTGTCGGCGCAGGCGTTCTGTGGCTGGTCACAGTGACACGTAAATCCGAAACCGGATGCCGCCAACCATGTATGCGTTAGTGGGCATTGTGATTGAACTTATGAAGTGGGACTGAATTCGTGAGTTCGTTTGCTGTGTTCGCTATCGTATGAAGGGATCAATAGAACTCTTCAAATTGGGTGATGTTTGTGTAGTGGGGATCCTCCGAAAGCAGAAGAGGCAGTGACTTTATTTAGTGGCGAGTCACATCTGCCACGTCGCAGTGTTGTTAAACTGACCTTTGTGGATTACGCTTAGAGAATATTCGAGCACAGTTAGTAAATATCATTAAGTCTCAGCAACCGGGTGAGCCAAATCTTCCGCAGACTGAACGTATCGCATTAAATTCCTTGAAGGAAGATCGCAGCATTGTACTTACAAAGGCTGACAAGGGAAAAACACTGGTTGTAATGAATAAGTCAGAATACTTGGAAAAAATGGGACAACACTTGGAGACGGGTCCATATAGAGTAGTTGTTGATAAGACAGTGGCGTCGGTAATGAACAAGAGTAAAACGGAGGTTGGTAACTATTTAAGAACCGTGAAGGACCATTTAGGGGCAGGCAAGTGGTACAGTCTCTATCCAAAATCGACTTTACCTCCGAGGGTTTATGGCTTGCCAAAAGTTCACAAATCCGAAGTCCCCGTACGGCCCATAGTCGACGGTATTGGCTCCCCGACCCATGAACTTGCTAGATACTTTGCAAGACTATTGCAGCCTCTAACAGGGCGGACGAGTGCATTCGTGAAAAGCTCTTATGACTTCGCTCAAAAGATAGCAAGTCTAAAAATTGAGTCAGATGATTTGATGGTCAGCTTCGATGTCACATCACTTTTCACAAATGTACCCAAAGAAGAGGCGCTAGGAATAGCAAGACGTTGTCTAACTGAAGACGTCACTCTGAATGATCGGACGAAATGATCGGACGAAACCAGATAATCGAGGGAATGACAGTGTGTCTTAACATGTCTTACTTCGTTTTTCAGTCGAATCTTTACAGTCAAGAACAAGGTCTCGCAATGGGATCGCCAATATCCCCTGTACTGGCGAACCTGTATATGGAAGACTTCGAGAACAGGGCGTTAACAAGCACCATTAACTCACCAAAAGTTTGGTGGCGTTATGTAGATGACACCTTTGTACTTGTTAAAAAGGATAAGAAGGACGAATTGCTTGATCACTTCATTGATGAGAGAATACAATTTACTATTGAGTTGGAATCTTGTAGCGGTACAATACCATTTCTTGACTGCCTAGTTCACAGGAATGGGGGAAATTTAAAGACGACACTATATCGCAAGCCAACGGATACTGACGGCGTACTCCACTACACATCGGGTCATCCGAAACAGGTTTACGCTGGGATAGCCTCAACGCTGTTCTACAGGGCACAAACCTTGTGCACGATGGAGGAGGACAAAAAGGCTGCGCGGAAAGTGGCAATGAGCAAACTATTAGAAAGCGGTTACCCACGGCGACTAGTTAAACGTCAATTGCATAAGGTGCTACACCGGCAGTCAAGACCCACAGCCGAGTGGATAGGGACGGTCGGAATTCCGTACAAGGAAGGCACTTCCGAGGCAATTCGGAGGGTACTAAACAAGGAAAATATAAGGGTGATCTTTCACCGAGGTCGAACGTTACGTTCGGCGCTGGTACACCTGAAGGACCCCTTCCCAAGGATAGGACGACTAACTGTGTTTATAAAATTAAATGTAAAGACTGCACATGTGTATATAGGCCAAACAGCGAGAGAATTACGCACACGAATTTCGGAGCATAGGAGGCGCATTGCAAGACTACCAAGAAACGAGTTCGAATACCAGGCGATAGTAAGAGACTCGGCCGTAGCTGTGCATGCATTAGACACGGGTCACCAGATAGACCTCGAAAACCTAGAGGTCATTAGGAGGGGCATACGATCAACATCCCAGCGGTTGATTGCCGAGGCGGTGGAAATTGCCAAATCTGATGACTGCGTGAATAGAATTGAGGGGGTAGAATTCCCTAATGCATGGCGGGCGGTTTTAGGCCGGCCAGCTTGACGAGCATCGATACGTGGATCAGATTGAAAAGTGCAAACCGACTCCCATTGTCAACACTATGGGCTTATCCGTCAATGTCATGACGCACAAAGGAACACCTGGAATATTCCCACTGTGTTTAAACCACCTGAGGTGACATCCCGAACTGTTCCTGTAATGACTCATGGCTCAAGACTCGGGTACCGCGGTTATCGGCCCTGTTCGCTATAAAATCCCGCACCAATTGCACACTAATTCACCTGGTCTGACGAAGCCTTTATTTTAAAGGCGAAACGTTACCAAAATACTATACCAACCGATTGTTTCCAAACCTCTCTGAACTCACTGACCTTTGTGGCTTTTGTAGGACGAACGCTCATCAAGCGAAAACCCACCACGTCCTGGAACACTGCCGCCGAACTATTCGCTGGAGCGAGATTAAGCCGAACCACCCAGCAGGCATTAACTGGAGGTTGATCAGCAAGCACACAAAAGCAAACCCATCAGTTACCTTTTACTTTCTACTATTTGTTAAAGCGAGTTTCTTCAGAATAGTCATGATGGAACAGCTGTATCTTCAAACTTTGTCTAGCGATAAAGCTGTAACTGAAGTCATGGTGATAAATTTTGCAATCATCCTAGACTCTTATCCAGGTTATCATTTTGTGCCCAAAACAGTGTACAAGTGTCAATTGATGTCGGGCAGGTCAGACCAGCCACATAACTTGTTGCGCTTACAATCTCTCGTTTTGCGCAACACAGGCTTTGATATGTTAGAAATCCACCTGTCTTTACCAGTGTTGATGTCTAATTGTCCCACGGGTGTTACATGCTTTATTACTCGCAAAACGTCCATGTCTCTTAATTCACATTTCCGCTTATTTGCAACATTGTTGTATTCATTTGCTTGCTGTTGTCCGTCGGTACCAATCGTACGGTTATAGGCTGTAGTTACTCCTCCCCTGGAGTCAGCCTGAGTCATGATAACAAGTTGCTTGACCGTTATAATTACATGTCGGAACTCACTACCTTTAATAAAGTTGTTGGCGATATTAAGGGACCCGACATCTGTTTGTCCAAGTTAGCAACAAACGCAAAACACGTGATGTTGGTGACCCTCTTTAACACTAGTGGATGGGAGCAACCTGTTCTCCTGACTACCAAGGACAAAAATATACTTTTATATATGCTTCTACTTTACGCACCTTCTCAACAACCACCGAATTCGTAAATGGTTTCCCTACATGTTATTACGGAGTAACTATATAGCATTAAAAATGCTAAGCCGTTGCATTTTAGGTTATTGCTGGTTCCACACTCCCACAAAATGTCAATGTTGTGACTTTCTCAGCTCTACTAAAGGTTCAAAATTGGGATCCTATCATTTTTCACTTGACATCCAGACAACCTATGATATCTTCTCTATAGCACTGTGACTATAGGCTTAAACATGCTTGCTTCCTGTTATAATATTAAGCGTATGTGGGGCTCGTCTAAGTACTTTATCAACGCTAGGGACAAGATGAAAATACGAATGCTAACTCGAAGATAGGAAGGAACTCAGGACCAAATTATTACTGATGCTTCCACGTCTATTAGTTAACGCGGACATGAGTACCCACATCCGTCTCATGCAGGAAAAACAACGAGCTGTTAATAGCAGGAATCCAATTCAACATTTGATTGTAATGTAGCGGAGAAGGAGAGGCGGTAAAGCTGACCCATTCTCTCATGTCTTCACAGATGAAGGTGCGTGTATTGATTCACCGAAAAGCCATATTTTGTTGAATCCTTTAAGCTTGAAAAGCAACCACTGGAATTATCAACTTCAAGGAACTTCTCTGAACAAGTTTCAGAGAGTAACCTTACTGTCACCAGGATAAAACGCAGGACTACCTATCTACGAACACACTAGAGACCCGGTTACGGTGGGATCCTAACTGCTTTAGTCAATAAGATAGTGATGATGTCCCCATCTAGTATTGAATATATCCTCCTTGTCCTTCCAGCGTGGTCAGTAACCAGACCATTGGTTATACCGCGACCTAGGTCTGGCTCGAAAACTACTATCCGGAACCACCGCCCCACCAGTCATACTGACATTTTCTCGCTAAGGAACATGTGCTTTCCTTCTTATCATTGCATCACCTCCATTAGTCTTCACAACATGGCTTTCTGAAGTCCCGTTTGTGTGTTCCCTGTCAAGTTGACCTCCTTAATCATGTAACTGGAACAAATGACTCAGGTCTTTGATGCATTGTCATTTTCCTTGACATGCAAAAAGCGTTTGACAGAATTCCACACAAGTGGCAATTCTATACAGTAAGCAGCTAGGCTCTAACGAACCCGCTTATCTCTTGGCTCCAGTCGTACCTAGTAGGACGATTGTGTATGGTGGATAGAATTGGTAACATCACTTCACCCCGTATAGTAATCAGTGGAGTCTTTCAGAGTAGTGGTTTAGTCCCCTAACTCTTCTCACCGTATGTAGAGGACTTTGTCCTTGTTATACAATTCGGCAAACCTTATTTGTTCGTGGATGATCAAACGGTTGTTTACACATTCGCAATCTTTCAGCATGCTACTGAACTTGACAATATCCAAATCGATTGGAAAATCATTAACTGATCTGTTGACATGTGGCACATGACGTTTACAACATCAAAGTGTACTATTCTGGCCTATGGATGTCAGACAGCATCAGGCTTCATGACGAAGACATTCCAATCAGCCAGTTTGCTCGTGACATAGATTTGAGATACTCTAGTCCATTAAACTTTGGCGAACATACAAATCATATCGTGGAAAAAGCTAAGCAGTCGGTCGGGCTCATTTGTCACCCGTTAACCTCAAAATTAACCAGACCAGATTTTTTCGAAATCAGTATTAGTCAGCTGGAATACTGCTGTGTTACGTTCAGTAACATGCAAACATGTGACTTAAGAGCCACTGGAAACGTACAATGCCATTCAAAAAGCTTATATTTGGTTACATAACCACACCTTCATATAAATAGAGGTGTAACGAGTTGAATCTTTAACCTTTGTGGCTAGAAAGATAGCATGCATACCTGTGTTTCCCCCACAAAATTGTGTGGCAGAAAGTATATGCTGGATATCATACACTGCGAGTTAGGGTAACTGTCAATTCTGAAATGGGAGGCCGCGAAGTTATCATCTCATTGCTTAGCTACAGGACTAGCCTAAGGAAAATTTCTACCTTCTTAACTACGGACCCGTGCGGAACGAGCTGCCAAAAGATTTCTGATGTATTGAAAATGTTTGCATGTTCAAGTTAAGGATAGAAATTTATCTGTCGACTGACAGATTGAAACACATTGAAAAAATTTAAGCTGATAATGAGAAACATTATGAAGTAGTACCGGATCATACATGATAATGGAGAACATTGACTGGAAGCATGTTACAATAGATGAAACAGTGCAATCTATCTCCTTAGGGTCTACTTGTTCCAAGCTCATTCACCTTCTAGTTAATGCACATTTAATCAATCCACATTTACTTCTTATTGACTATCTTCTGAGCTGTGATCAAGAACAACTATGAGTTTCTGGTACGGGGACAAGAACTATCTGCAGAATCCCTTGCTTACACTGTCAATTGCGTAACTTTTGTTCTATGCTTCTCTCTGTTGCATTAGTTCTGTAATGCTAAACTTTTCTTTTCTCTTTCGAATGCAATGGCTCAGGAGCATTTACTAATTCCAGTGCGTGAAGATATCGAAGCCGCGACTGTTCTAATGTACTACAAATTCCGTTTCTACTTTTTTCGAGCAGGTATTTTGGTTAAGCTGTTCCTCCGTACAAGTTGATTGTGTGACCCTTGATCCTTATTGCACTGATGTGAAACATACCAATTATCTATTAATTAGCAGTACCGTAGTTATTTGTATTATTTTTATTTTTCATCTTATATTTTTTTCCTTTTTTATTGTTGGCTCTGATTGGGCTGATATTTTCTAATGACGCATTGTAGCCTCAAAGCTAAATATATATATCAATGCAAGACACATTGCCACTGATTTACCTGCATGTAACAAGATAGTGCCGTTCTGGAAAGATGCGTATAACGCAATGCGTTGGAGCATGCATAAATAACAGCTCTAGAATTTGTTAAACAGGCCGTGGCTTACTTGCTGTTTCGCCACACCGGCACGCAGACAGATTGATCATGGAAGTGCCGATAAAACTCCTCTAGGCACTAACCTGCATGGAAGTAGATCTCCTGGATCTAGTTTCACCGATGGCCGTATTACTTCATGTGAACTTCTGACTATGGCTGCGTTTTTTATTGTCACAATTCTACCGTATTGATACTGCATTCAATCTGTCGCTCACTCCGAAAATTCAAACTATCACCTGCTGTATGCGATCCCGCTGTACTTATTGATAAGACCACTCTGTTGCACTGTTCTTTACACCGTAGAGGAATATACCGTTTATGTGTTTGGTTGATGGGTCAACGTCAGCACCGGTGTGAGATGAATCCCTCACCTACATCTGCAAAACAGTGGTTGATGGGACGCGTGTGCCGCATCATGCTAGCAGTTGGGGAATGCGGTTGAATGTGTAAGTGACGTAAAGCGTACTTGAGGTCTATTTCCCCTCGCAATGCCAGAATTGGCCGCCTTTTATGCGAATGTTGTCAAGGCACCAGTTGTATCAGTAAGATCACTATACCGGGTTGCAATCCTGCTCCCTATGTGTTGCGTAAGCCAAGAAAAAATTGAAGAACTGTCACGGAACATAAGAACTAGAGTTTTCGAAAAAGTTATCGTCTACAACTAGTGCACAAACTCATCAATTGAGCTAGAAGCTAATCGATGAATACTCTTTCAAACAAGAAACAACCGCAAGCAAGATATTTGGGGGAGAGGAGTAAAAAGACCGAGGAGATGACGTATACACATCGGAGCTTAGTTTATTAATGCTACTCTTTCGGTACACGGATTATGGAAACAGCAACTGATCATCTGAAAGGTAATATTCTTGTTGCTCTTATTAGGCGCAAGGCGTGCTAATATCACGGGACGGTCAAAGTTCAACCTACGGTACACTGAACAGCTGGAGGACGTTTTTACCAAAAGGTTACCCAAGTGATATTTGCAAAATCAGGCAAAGTATCCATTCGCATGCTCGTTGGCGCTATTCCTAAGGGTTTGCAGTGGATTCCAAGAGTAGAATTGAAGCTGTGGGTTGTTGGCCGAAAGCAGTCCATGGATCTACGATAGCCATATTGACGGGCGGATAAATAAATAAATAAATAAATAGACGTTTTATTCTTCGATAGTGCGAGGCACAGCCCAGTTGAGTAGTCTGATCAGCTTGTACAATGTGATCGCATGATATAGTTAATTTTACCTGTTTTGTACAGTGGTTCCCATATGGGTCTTTTGAAGTGATTAGCAGTTTGAAAGTATTAGAGAGAGTAAGAAACTGGGAACAATAACAAATGTCGAATTCACGAACCGTTTATGGAAAGTAATACGGGCATTCATGGAACAGTCCCCAGGGAATCTGCTTCCATGCAGGCTATTCCATCGAAAGTTTTCATCCGCATTTCCGTGCACCAAGTGGCTCTGTGCCGGTGTGGTAAAATAGTAAATAGACCATCAGCTGGGTACCAAATGTTTTTTTCATAAGGGCTGTTTTATGCATAAATTATGGAAGATGAAGCCTCAGCTTGCTCCGTCATGAGGATCAATCAAGTACGGCACATTTTTGTTATAAGTCAGCGAGTCCGTAGCAGTATGTTTTGCGTGGGTATACTTATTTTAATAGTTTGGAAACTGTAATCCGTCACCACAGGAGATCAGCCCAGTCAAGGCAACAGTGTATTCCCCCATTGTGAGTCAAATCAGAAGATTTCTTCGATGCACCACTTGGTAAGTTTGTTCCGTCCGTTTTGTCCATCAGATATTGCGGGTTATTATGCAGTGGTGTCAGTCATCCTGTTGAAGGCGTTTGTAAAAGACAAAAATCTAACTCGTTGTACTGCTTGTACTGCTTGATAGCGTGGGCTGAAGTTACTTGGAATTTTTAACGGACACCATTGAAGATTACGTATAGACCTCATATTGCTTTACGAAATATTGCATGGAGGACAGCCACAACGTTAACCTCAAAGGTAATCGCCTGAAACTGAGTGAACAACACAGCCGTCTAGAATCTCGACGGAGTAACCCTTCCCTTCGTGTCTGAAAACGTCGGAACTTTCTCCTAAACGCAGCTATCTCCAACCCTATTTTTGCTGACTGTAATAAACGTTTGAATGTTAGCTTCCAGTACTTCGTTAACTAAGCTGTGCTACTGTAGGTTACTTTAATTATGTTAGTGGTGATAGACGGCGGGCCTTCAAATTTAGACTTGCTCTACCATTCCTCTTTGTGTAATTTTTAAACACACACCTCAATTGTTATATTGATTGAAAACCTGCATGTCTTTATTCATCATTTTCTGCATTGTTGGTCTAAATGCGTGATATTTTGAAATCGCCATGTGTTTCTACGCAGGTGAATTGCGCATGTTCCAATGGATGTGTTATAAAAAATAAATTGAAAAGAATTTATGTGAGTTGTAAGCATTTCGTAAGAAAAAATCCTGCTGGAGGTAGGGTCGCTCTTCGCAATGAAATACTCACAGATCTGAGCTTGTCTGTATTGCTTAGCGCCAACATCCATTCGCTCGTTGGCAAATTAGATGTAGTATGGTGTGTAGTCTCTAACAAAGAATTTTCGCACTTAGGCAGCATTATGTTGCATAAAACCTTACTCCACGAAGAAGTCACTAATGCTGTTGTATCAGTTGGAGAATTCCTTTGTCATCTGGTTGACCGCCCTTGCAAGTACCGAAACAGTGGTGGAGGCGCCATTAGTTACACTAATCCTTCTTGGTGTATTGCAACAAGATGCTGCTTTTGTTTCTCTTCACCATTCATTAGCTGCTTAGTCCTACAATGCAAACCGAGTTTTTCGAGTGGATATCACTCACTACTGTTAGCTAACATCTACATATTTTTCACCAGTCTTAACAATGAAGCAGAGGAATTTACGACGAATTTACGGCAGCCGTCATCGAACACATCGACTGTTCCTTATGTATCTTCGCCGGGGACTTCAACAGATATAATACCACTTTTCTCACCACTAGGATGACGGAACATCGTAAATGTATCCACCAGATTAGACGCAACCCTAGGTCTGGTGTTCGTAAATTGTACAAAGTGGTTCTGTGGATGTCATCGAGCTCCAATTGGCAGTTTTGATCATCTATTTGTGGTATCTAGAGGTGCACTACAATAAGTAAGGTGTTGTCTAGTAGCCTTAAAAAAGGTCCGTCGAATGGTATCCCAATGTAGTGGGAAAAATAAAAAACAACGCAGTTTCACAAGCAGGTCTTACCGAATGATCTGTCAAAGACGGATTTGCCAGTGTGTCGTTAGTAGTACTGCAGAAAGACTGAATCCGTTGGATAGGTCTCGACAATCCGAGACGATTGAGTGTAATTCCGAAGATGTGGCACAAAATGGAAGGCGAATAGAGAGAAATAACACAAATTATCCAGGAGCGCGCGTCACGCGGTCACACACGGTCAATATTTCTCACTTCAGCTACGGCAAAATAAACCCGCAGGATATCACTCGCTGCAGCAATCATAAGTTCAGGTGGAGGCTACGCTTTACACAAAATATCGACCGACTTCGTGGAATAGTTGGATTTACAGAAGTTAGTTTAACCTTGGACCCTTATGTATCCATATATTGAAACAATTTGCCTAGTTATCTGAATTTCTGTTTTGAGATCTGCAGTCCTTGGGAAGCTAGTTACGTCCAAACTAACAGGTTATCCTCCCCTCCCCACCTGGAGCGACTGCACCTACTTAAGGAGAAAGTATATACAGCAAATCTGCAGCTCAGTAAGGTCTCCCACTGTTCGTATTGATGAGGAGCTACGTCGAGTTAACCAAGTATATATTCAGTCTGTTCTTGGGTACGGCAGCTGTCGCTAGGTGTGGAGGATGGGGAAACAGCTTAGTGGATTGACTCGACTTGCACCCTGTTTCAGTGCGAATGTAGAGGAATCGAACAAGGAGTTCTGTAACTGCGATACTACCTTAACCCCCGAGCCTTACTATTCCCGAGTTCTGGGGTCCGTGAACTCTTCCTCCCATCCACAGTTCAGTTGTGAAAAATTTACTAAAACACCTACGTTCTGGTAAAGCCATCGGTACGGATAAGTTATCTCCTATCACACTTTAAGAATGTGCTGATTTTTTTAAACCACGCCTCCTGCTTCTGTATACACAATGTATATGCAGAAACGCAAATTCACTGATTGCTGGAGATGTGTCAGTACCACACCAGTGACGAAGAAAGGATCCACGGACTGACGACAGTGAAGCTGCGCATTGGAGCCCTACCGCGGTCCAATGGAATGCGCACAACTGACGATTCTTGAAAGGACGAAACTCTAATCCAGTGCTTTTCCGGGAGTGTGAACGCTGCCTGAGTGCGTCTAGATATGACGAATTGCTACCTATACGATCCAATAAATATCAACCTATTGCTTGCAGTTCTATTGCTTTGAAGGTGCATGAGAAAATCATTCTTGGAATGATGTTGTCCCAAACTCTTTCCATTGACCCCCTACAATTCGCGTATCGCAGTTCAAGGTCTACTCTAGATGCAGTGGTCTGCCTAGGACATGCATTACTGCCGACATTTGCTAACAAAATAGATCACCTCTTATGTGCTTCCGTGATTATGGCAATGCATTCGGCTGCGCAAATCGAGAATTGCTGTCAGAGGATGTACTCAATCAAAGAATAGAGCCCTCTATCGAGCGTTTGCTTAGTAATTATTTTCCTGGACGTACTTAGGCTACCTGACTCAGTGGCACATGCTCCTTCCCACTAAACACCAACTCCGGTGTGCTTCAGGGAGCAATACTCTCTCCTTTTCTCTTTTCTACTTACGTCAGCTCAATGACAGCCCACACATAAGCGATCTTACTAAAATATGCTGACGACGTTGTCCTAGGCAATAATTATCGAACCACCGATTCCTCGATCAGGCTGCAAGACCATTTGAATGACTTTAATATTATTTTCAATGCTCGCTACCTGTCTCCTAAGGCATCAAAGTGCAAAGATAATTTGTGGCTACACAAAGAAGTAAGGTACGCGCAGCTCCATACACAGTGTCGCAAGCTGTTTAGTGACAACATGGATTACCCTCTGCCACATCAGTGAAGTAGCTAGGTGTGGAACAGATCTATGATTTATCTTGGACTCTTCATGTAAATGAACATTTCACAAAAGTCCGATGATGGTCTTTCTATGCCTCTCGTCTAACGGTCTTCTCTGTCCCTCGTGAGTTGATCCTTCGATTTGTCAGTACCTGTGTTCTTTCCCACTGGACGTACTGCTCCCCTGTGATTTTCTCCGGTCTTCTGGATAAACATTTTGAGTTACTTGTCATGCCATTATGGCATTCATCCCGATATATGGGCATTCTGATACCTACTTTTGTCAGCACACTTCTTTCTACACACACCAGTTCTAGCAAGAAACTGGCCTCTAAACTACTGGATGATACTAGTAATCCTCTTCATAACCCTTTATCTGAATGTCTGTCGACTTCGTCTGTCAGGCAGCGGTACAAGTTGATTTGTGCTCGAACACAGGCTTACTGCTTGTCGGTTATCCCCGTTATCTGCGAGACCCCAATTCTGTTATTGTAGACCTAACCAGCCGGTTCGTAATATGATGACGATTCTGTCGGCTCCCTATCAAGCCGATTTTTATATTCTGGTACATTTCTGAGATCGTGTGCACTGTAGCTGAATTCTCACTTGTCAAAGGGGAATAAAGCAGTTTTTAACTTCACTTGACTTGACTACACCGGATGTATGTGGCACATGGACACGAGAAAGCGGCACAATCTTATTTTTATTCTTCGTTATGACAACTTTCACCGTTTCCCATGTTGTTCTGTATGATTACGTTCAATTCTTATCTTGCACTCTTTATTCAGCAACACAACTAATTCTCTGGAAGCTTAAACGTATGATTCAATATCTGTTGATTTTGTCGTTTTCATCGCAACCATTCTAGGGGGACATGCATGGCATTTGATTTTTTACCCTTGATAAAACAACGTTTATTGTTCAGTTTACGGCCAACCTGTACATAATGCACTTAGTTTAGATTAATTGACCAAAATAAATGTCTGCATCCTGCGTGGTTTATAACGGCATTACTAAATGATCCAGCACTAGAGAATTTTACCGATACCAACATTCTTTTTACAGTAACACACACCTTTGCATACAATGGAATAATGGTATAGTATGCGGAAAATAACGGATGCTTACCAAGTCCCGTAGGATGGCCAAAAAGAAAACCACAATATGGTGAATAGAAAACAAGGGATCTACCCACTGCTGCCACTGCTGTGCCATGGTCTCATGTCCCGGACGCCTCCTTGTGGCGACCGTTCGGTGGGAGTTGGGTTACGCCATTTCCCTAGCTAAGAGCCAGGACACCAATCCGCATGAGTCAGGGAAATGACCATGTGCTATATCGGCTGTATTTCGGGTGTACATTTAATAGGAGGCTTTGGCTGAGGACCCTACTCGTTCTCCTGCCAGACGTGGGAGCCCTGCCAGTATCCTAATCCATCCTCTTCCGTGGTTAGGAAGTGGTTGATGGCCCTCTTCCCGTAAAACCTAGCCATTGGAGACAACGGGTCTACGGATTATAAGCTCACAGCTCGACTGGCGTAGAGCATGAGCGCCACGCATTGTCTCTGACGGTGGGAGGGCACCTCGGGGTGTTTCATAACTTGCTACTGCCCGTCTCAAGCCAAGCAGCCCCTGGGCAAATTGGTGCAAATCTGCTAAAACGCTCCTACTCCTAGCCTTGGTAGCATGTGCATTTCCTAATACGGTCGCAAGCACAAATGAATCGCAAGGTCGATATGATGTACACGTTGTGTCAATGGATTGCGACGCACTATCTCAAAGTGGGCTGCGATTCCCATTGAAGTGAACCTTGGCCATTCGATCACTAGGACCTTAGCTGATGAAGCAGCAGCAAATTGGGTGTTGTCCGCCTGAAAACACTGCACTCCATGACGCGTTTCGAGGTTATTTCCCCTCATCAGATAGAGTTAGCAGGTATCGAACCCGGGACCACTGGGATGTTAGTTGTGACCGCTACCCCTAAGCCACCGAGTCACGACGGGTGAGGCTTGGCACAACGGTTAAGGACAGATTGGAAAGTCAATTTGAAGTACACATTGTTTGAATGGATTGCGACACGCAATCTCAAAGTGTACCGCGATTCCCATTGAAGTGAACCGTGGCCATTCGATCACTAGGACAGTAGCTGATGAAGCAGCAACAAATTGGGTGTTGCCCGTCCGGAAACATTGCACTCCATGACACGTTTCTAGGTTATTTCCTGAAAAGAACAAGGAACAATGGTATATTACGGTTAAAAAAGCGGATGCTTAGCAGGTCCCGTAGGATGGCCAAAAGAGAACCACAGCATGGTGAATAGAAAACAAAGGGATAAAATGAAAATCATTCTTGTGGACTTACCACCGTGTTAACACGGAGGCACGCAGAAAGGGCCAACCTCAGTTGCGTAGGTTAATTCTGGTTGTGCAACTTTCGTCGATTATATCGTCTGTCGAAGCACACAGGCTATATCTCATAATGTATGTGGGTTAAGACAACATCAAGGTGCTTTTGAAACGAAAGTAGAGTGGGAGGGGAAACCACCTAATTTTGGAAGGTGTTCCATGGATGACACACAAAAGGTGAGTAAAAGTTTCATCAACATCCTGCCTGACTGTATTGCTTAGCTATATTGAACTGGTATCCCCTCAAGTTCGTGTTGTGCCTCAGTTGTTGTAGGGGGTAGCAGACGTGTTTTTGGGTTCCTTAGGATCTGGTAGGCCATACTAAGGTCGCCACGTAGGCGCCGGTACCGGCCAGTGTATAATTTTAAAGTCCTCAGTCTATGTTGGTAAGGAAGATTGTACAACTCTTTGATGTGTTTCGTGAATCGCTGTGGAAGCTCGAGCACTGCAAGGTCTTGCTTGTGCCAGGGCTGTCAGGCCTGGATTGCGTATTCCACATGAGACCGCACGTAGGTGCTAAGCAGCTGCGAATAGACAGACGGATCAAACCGCCCAAATGCCCTCCGCAGCATGCCAACGTGTTGCTTCCCAATGTTTGTCGCCTTCTCAGATTATTCTGAGTAGCCCAGTTCAGCCTAGACTAGTACCCCGAGGTCGGGCTTCTGAGTGACTGCCCGAAGGACATGGTCTCCAAGCTTGCATGTGATGTTCGGCTGGTGGCGAATCTGGACCATCTTACACTTCCCCGAATTGAACTGGAGCAGATTGGGGAGTGACTACGCATACGCTCTGTCCAGACCTCTCTGAAATGCATCGTGATCTGATGGGTCGGCGATCGTCCGCCACATCTTAGCATCATCAGAGAACAGCAAGAAATCTGAGGCAATCAAACGCGTAAGCTCGTTAATGAACACGAGAAACAGACGCGGCCTCAGAACTGATCATTGTGGAACTCCTTACTCAACATAAATCAGATCGAACAGCGCACTTTGACTTGCAGTTGCCGATCATGCAGGAAATTCCTGATCCACCCAAAGACCGGGTCCCCAGCTCCATAGCTTTTGAGCCTGTGAAGCAGAGTGCGGTGGTCCAGTAGGTTAAAGGCATTGGGAAATTCGAGGCAAATGACGTCTGTCCCTCTGGCTTCATCGGCTGCTTCCGTCCAAATACTGCCTGCAATCAATAGATTGGCAGTGCATGAACGGTGCTGGCGGAAACCGTGTTGCTCGGGTGTTATGATGTTGTGGAGTTCTAGATGGTCTACTAAAGCCTCAGCTATAATCGCTTCAACCACCTTTGAGAGCACAGGGTGGAGGACCACTGGGTGATAATTGGCGGGTTCCGAGCCAGTACCGTTCTTGAAAATTAGAGTGATTAAGTCATGTTTTCACATGGTAGGCACAATTTGCTTATCCAAGCACATTAGGAAGAAGTTCGATGATGGCCCGACCAGCGTTGTTGCTGTTACCTTCAGCGCCCTTAGGTGAATATAATCGATTCCGGGAGAGCTGTGGCTGCGTAGTGACAGCGCTTTCTTCAGCACAGCTGTGGCAGTAAAATCGATCTTAGTGAGTGTTGAAGTTAGGGCTAGGGATGTGGGTATGTAACACTGGTGGACGTCTCTTTGGAAGGTTGGGGCATACTGCATTCGTGGGGCGTTGGCTGCCACTGCGGCACTTTGTGCCACTCCGCCTGGCGTGTTAAGTGGGGGGGGATACCGGATGGTGTTAACATACTTGCGTAAGAGCTTTTTGTAGTTGGCAAATTTACAGTTCAAATGTTGTTGGGAAGTCAAGTTGTTCTCACGGACAAGCATGTTATGGTGGCTGCGCTGGGTCATGTAATCGCTCCAGTTTTCGGGACAGGGACGAGCTCTGTAAATGTTACAACCTGCATTCCTTATTGACATATGCTTGGGGGTTCTAGTTCTGATGAAAAACAAAAGATTGGTGGAGCGAACCTACTTCGTTCCTGAAGCAGTTGCGATTAGATTACTGAAGCGTCCAACAAACTGAATCCAGGTGCTGTCAGGTGAGCCACCTTTCAAGAATTCCCAATCGGTCCTCTCAACCAGGGCGTTCAGGATGTTGTAATGTGTGAGAATACGTGTTAGTTCTGTGTGTTCCTGTGAATATTCAGAATAATACACTTAGTTATATGGCATAGTGACATGATGGCTTAACTTAAGTGTGGTGTCTATAAATAGCCTGACCATCAAAAGTTCGAGTACGAGGTCTAGTATCGATGGTTTGTTATCAGTTCGGTACCTGCGAATTGAGCTGATGTGATCATAGTGCGGAATACTTACGACAAGGTCTTCCAGTTCGGCCTTGTACGTTCCACTGGGGCATGCCCAGATTTCCAAGGCTTGCACGTTGAAATCGCCGGAAATAAAAACGTGGCTATAAGTTGGGAGTAAGCATTTCGTCAGTGATGAGATTAGGTAGGATACCATCTGGAGTTGACGATGGTGAGCAACATAAGACTGCCACGAAGCAGATATCGTCGTTTTTGAGACGCAAACGGCACCATAGCGAATCGGGGACCGGCGTATCCGGATCATTTAGTGGTTTGCATTGGAAGTCGTTACGATAGTATAGGATAGCACCAACTCTCATGTTGGGACGATCGTGTCCGAACAAGAACATTCCCTGAATCGCGATCTCGGGCATCCGTAATCCCTAAGTGCAACCAAGTCTTGGTTACGGAGATGAGATCCCAAGCGTTTTTGTCTGGAGCAACCGAAGCTCGGTGATTTCGCTGAGGAGGCCTTGGGCAGCAACAATCTGAGCAACAATCTGAGACCATTGTGGCTAGGATGAGAAGTTGTGCCAACCGTTTTGTGGTCAACCGATAACCCTTTTTGTGATAGTATCGTCGAGTCGCTTGGAGTTGGGTTCGGTGGCATCGTGATTAGCCTTTCTGACAACTCAGTTTGCACAATGCATAGAGAGTGGCTGCAGGACCGCACAGGAAGATTCTCTCTTCCTTCAGACATGCTCTCTGTGAGAATTTCGGATAATATCATTACTTTGTTTGCATACTGTTGTGGTGCTTTAAGATGGACGACAGTTTCGCTCGCCATTTTGAATCGGAGTTTGGTTGGCAGTTTGTTCCGAAGTGAATGCCAGCGTTCTAGCAATGTAAGTGCTATCTGCCTAGTCTGTAACGCAACCTTAATTATCCTTGTGCAGCACCCTTTGCAGCTTTTTGATTTTGACAGCCTTGAGAGAGAAACAGCAACAGCGTCATTCAAGAGCAGGGTCTCACGAATATAGCGCCAGTGCTCCTGGTCTTGTGCCTTTGCTTCACATGCATCGTTCTCGTGAGACTGGGAGACGCCTTAGACAAAAACGGTTCTGGATGCGGTGTTTATCCGAAATTCTTCTAAGCTCTGCCTCCTTCGCTTGTGCTCGCCCCAGGAAACGCCTGGAAAGACACGAAGCAGACCGATTTCATTCTGGAAATGAACAGTCAAAAGCAACGCTGTTTCCAACTCTTGGACATAGTTTAGCACAACCCGAAGAAGCCTGGTTTCACCATAATGTTTGGATTTCGGGTGGGGGGTGATCCTCAGCAAGTTGGAGGGTTTAGTCAGAATAGCAAAGATGTTACTTCTGGCATTCCATTGGTTTACGTCATCCATCTGTTTCCCCATCAAAAAATTCGATGTTAACTCAGGAATGTTGTTACATATTATAGATAGGGTATCCAATAGTTTCTCAGTGTCTTTCTTAGGAGTATGGACCGTTGTCAGGAGACCCAACAATTTACTGTGCATCAGTGCAGCGTTACCTTTCACATTAGTTATGGGTGTGGTAATAAACGCAGCAGCGTCTGATTTTTGAGTTCACTTTGATGCATCAACGGCCCAGCTGCCACTGATATTTGCATATTTCCTGTGTTTCGGCTAAGACCTGTGGGAGGAGGTGGATTTGTTGGAAATTGTTGTAAATGGGCTGGAAGTGAAGAGTTCGGGAACGCTTGGGCGATTTAGATTATTGACAGTGTTTGAAGGTGCAACTTTATTAGTGTAGCATTCGGTGTTGCTGAGTTGGCTTGCGGTGGAGTTCGGTGGAGTGACCTGTGTCAGATATTCTGCTATACTTTTTCCGACCGAAACCATTTTAGCGCCCAGTATCTCAACTAAGTTTGTAAGCCTGGTATACTTCTGGAACAGTGCAATTACGAGTTAACTAGTGAGACCGTATTACACTTCGAGCAGAACCAAAATGAGTCAGTCCTGCTGCTGATCAGCCTGCTCTCGCTTGGTATGATTTCCCCGCCTTTCGCATGGAAATAGGTTTGGCAATTTCCACAGAAAACCCATATTTTGACCATCTTCTTGCAAGTTGCACAGGCACTTTTAGTCACCGCGGCTCTGTTATTAGCCCTCGTCAGGGCACATGAACGTGTGATGGTTAGCCATACCCAAGACCCTGGATTGATTGATTCGGCGTCAAGATCAGCCCGCCCAGACACTGGCTGTCTCTGTGTCTCACTGTCTATTGCGGGCGCACTCACGTAGTGAGATACAGCGGTGCGCACACAAGCACACGAGGGCGCAGCGTGTCTTGATGGGGTTGCCTTACATGAAAAGGCACGTGGGGTGTTGGCAAACTACCCTAAGTGTCTCGGACGCGATGTTTAGTAGGTGAACAAAGTAAAATGTCTCCTAACTTTGTTATGCTGCCGCCTGTAGGGATGGTAGCAGGGTCACTTGAGAGTCCTCAGCTTCTTCTACCGAATGAGACCAAAATTGATCACGAAAAGCTCGGGAGTGATGTAATTTCACAAGCAGGACTCGACGAAGAAGGTGCCGAAACTAAGAATGGGGACAGCAGCAAGATCCACACAATTAGCTTCAAGAGATGGAAGGCACTGAGTAGCGCTTGTTAAACTGGTTCGAAAGCGCGCACGCACAAGAATGTGTGTAGAGAATTGGAAGGACCACAGCGAGGGAAGAGAGAGCCGATAGTGTGGCCGTACGGCAGTCAGACAAGTTATGTGTAGTTAGCACCGAATCGGTCACCTGTTTGTTACACCACATTCCATGTTCCTTGTCATCACAGGGGATAGACGTCAGCGCGATTAATGCATTGAAAGATACTCCCAAATCAGGAAGCAAATATGCACTAGTGATCACAGCCGTCAACCTCGAAAACCTTTTATTCCTAGAAAGAGCTCTAATAGGGTCGGGCTGAAACCAGACAATCCTTCCATGGATAAAAATGATAACCATCCCATGTTATCTGTAAGGCATAAACCCCTAACCTCACGGAATATGCTTACGGACTCACTGGTCATTAGGCACGTAACTTGCACTACGACAATAAATAGTACTCTTTCTTGCCCACCTTTCTACTTGCCCCGACCTCGTTTACCACATCCTCCGAGTAACTTCACAATACGACCTCACAAGCATATGTTAAACTCTCCCAAACTACCCCATTTTGGAGATTACCCTACCCAATCTCCCTCCCCCTTTACTACAAAAGGATGCCGCAAATCTCAGTTTGAAGGAGTTATTGCGAATAGCTCCGCAGCTAACATAAATAAATAAAAAAATAAATAAATAAATTTTTATTCTCGACAATGCGAGGCACACCTTTACAGGTATGATTATATTTAGCTAACGTAGTGTGATCAAATTGTACAAAAGGACATGTTTGGCATAACAGTGTATGTAAGTATATGGGTGTATACACGTATGTGCCCCATGCTGAGGCTGATGTTGCATTCTTGATGCTTCTTCACCGCACTTGGGCTAAACCAACTTACACTTAAACTAGGTCTTTTTAAGCTGGCTAAATTTCATTCCACTTTAGTTGGTTTGTTCTGCCTACCTGAATACTCTTCTATTAACTGGCCACGTTGCTTACATTAATTGCGCTTATCTTCGGTAACTTTGTTGCGTTTTGTAGCATTTTTAACTAACTTGTGGACCTTTTTTCCTTAACGCGGATTCGTTGCTAACCAACTTACTTTATATGCTTATTTAGCTTAGAGTTATGCCACCGTATCTGTATGCATTATTGGATTTGTTTTATTTCATCTTGTCGTTCCAGGTGATTGGCTGTTGCTTGATATCCCCGGTGTGGCTGCGCTTGATGTGCATGTTGACAAGGTGCCTACCTGTCTATTACCCACTACCTCGTCCATACTGGCTCCAGGAGACAGTTGGTCGTTGCTGGAGGGGACGGGGTGCACGGTCCTTGTGGCCGTGCTAGGCTCCAAGAGTGGTTCCATGCACTCAGTGTGGAGCGGACTACGGTCCAGCCACCGCCTTGTGTGCGCTTGATTTCCCAAATACAGCGTGCTTGTGTTTGCCTGTGAAGGAGTGTGGGCCGGCTCCGTTGATGAAACGTGGCTCCCATCCACATGCCTCCCGGTCTTATTCCTTCGGGTTTACACTGGATATGGGGTGTGTGGTTGGAGCTGTGGGTGGTGCAGCGCAAGCCATCCATGGTCCCTCTGTAGGCGCAGGCGTCCTGTGGCTGGCCACAGTGACAGGCAAATCCGAAACCGGATGTCGCCAACGACGATGTATACACGTATGTAATTGTGTGGGAATGTAGCTTGTGTTTTTGAATGCGCCGCGGCTCAAATATTTGTATTGTGGCACAAACCTGAGTCAGAATCTCTCGCTAGTGGTGTTACTTAATATACTAAGTATCTAAGTAGTATACTAAGTATCTTCTTGTACCTAACTAAACCTGATCTTGTCTTACTTACTGAAATTTGGTGCAGCGCAAATGTGTCAGATCAAATGATTTCAATTGACGTATATAAACAGATCAGAAGCGATCGCTAGACAGGTAGGAGTGGGGGTTGCATTATTTTCTACTCATAAAACCTGTTTCTTCTGAGTACACCTTTCCGCTTATCCGTTCCTCACCTGATTCCGTCCGGCTAATTTTGTCTTTCGGTGAAAACCGATCAATTGTAGGTTGTATATATCGTCAACCTTGTACCCGCAACTAAGGAGATCCAATTGGTAAATATTTTTAGCGACATTTCTGCACTTCCTCTGTAAAATAAGTTCATTTGTGGGGACTTCAACCTCCATGACATATGCTGGGCTACATTAGTACCAACTGGGAACTATCCAAACTGTATAACCTTTATAATGACTAAAGCGTGCACTCAGCATATTCTTTCATCTACAAGGGGTAAAAGTGTGATGGGCCTAGATTTTATTCTAGACCTTATTTCTCTTTCACTGAGGTATTAAGTGGTCAGCCAAAAAGTGACCATTAAATAGTTGAATGCAAAATAGTGGTCGACACCCTACTGGTTTAGTCAAATTACATTCTTTCCTCTTTCAAAGTGTAAAGTGGAAGGCATTTTCCATTATACTTCGGTCGCAAAATTGGAAGCTTTTGTTTCTTTCCCATGACATCTAGCAGGTATCAGCTCTGTTTTATCACAACATACAATATTGCTTGAAATTGTTGACCATCAGCTAAAAGAAACCTTGTGCTAAACATTCGGCTAGCTCGATAACTGGTGGAGAAGCTAGCAATCAAATGAACACACTCGCTCGAATGTTTGGAAACCTCGTGACTTCAGGGTGCTTTTCGTCTTAAAACGCTTACAGTTGAAACGGATGTCAGGTATGCTACGCACCTTAGACAAGAAGAGAAACGCCTTTTACACAACAAAAGCAAAGCTGGTGAACTAATCAACTAATTGAAGAAGAGGAACGCTCCATAATCATCTTTATCGTTACATATTATCTTACCAGAAGGTAGTGTTATTGACACGCCTACTGCTAAGGCAGATGCCTTTAGTGCATGCTTTGCCGAATCTTGCAGCAACAAACATGCAACTCTGGTACCTCCAGTCTCAGTTGTCACCCCCGAAACTATTTCACTGTTTACGTTCAAAATCGGAGTTATTAACCGTTTGATTAGCTTGTTTTGGCCAGCTTATAACCCTGGTCCCGAGGATATCACTTTAGCCGTAATCAAGCGTGGAGGTGATGAAATACCAGTACTGTTACTGAATATATCTCCTGTCCTTACAGTCAGGTCAGTATCTTGAGAGATGGAAGGAAGCTGTTGTCATAACGAGATATAAGTCTGGACCAGAAACAGATATTCGTAAAAATCGCTCCATTAGTCACACCTTCATCTTATCACGAATGATGGAGAGAATTGCAAAAGAAATACCCACTTCTTTCCTTCATTCACACAGTCTTCTTTCGCCTTCGCAGCACGGCTTTTTAAAGTCTCGTTCATGATTAACAATGAAAATTGCTTTTGTAAATAATCTCACCGAAGCGTTTAACTCTGGTCTTCAATGCATTGTCTTGTAGCTTAACATGCAGTAAGCATTCGATCGAGTCCCACACAAGAGGTATTTTTCGAAACTGCGTAGTCTTGGCATATCACATCCGCTACTTTCTTGCCTTAAATCCTAACTGATTGGACGCTCCCAGATAGTGATAAATGGGTTCATGTCTGCGCCCCAAGAAGTAACCAGTGGTGTCGTTCAAGGCAACGTTTAAGGTCCGCTTCTTTTCCTGCTGTACATAAACGATCTTATACCTGTGGTATACTTCGAAGCTTATATTTGTTTTCAGATGATTTGAAGGTAGTATCTAGGTTCCACTCATTCCTTTACAAAACTGAGATAGATAGATGGCTGGGCTGCAGACTGGCAGATACACTTCTCTACATCAAAATGCAAATTATGACTTAAGGACGCCATATAAATGCCATATAGATATGTAGATTCATGATGATCTCATTCCAGTTTGATCATCTGTCAGAAATTTAGGACTAAGGCAATCCAGCTCTTTAAATTTCAGCGAACGTGCGCAATATATTGTTTCTGAGGTAATAAAATTATTGGGAGATAAAAGTCACCTACTAACGCTAAAAGAGACAATGATCATCGGATGCAAAATCAATGTAGAACATTGTTAGAATATTGTAGCCTTGCGTTCAGTAACTTAGGTACATGTGACCTGAAGATCATAGAAAATGTTTAACACTTCTTCACCAAACGCATCTTTGGTTACTACACACTTGTCTCTTATAAGGATAGATGTAGTGATTGAAAACTCCAGCCTTTATGACTGTGTAAATTACTTTTAAACCTTGGTTTTCTTTATAAAATTGTTTAGCATAACGTGCACAGGGTACACCGCTCTGTGCGATTTGGTTTGGATACCACATATGAATTAGGTGACACTGAATGTATGCTTGTAGTACGTCCATTCAAGACCACAGTCAGACATAAGTTTTGTCTTATACAGATCAGCATGATATAGAATGTGCTACCCAGGTGTATACGATGTACAAAAAGCCTAAGCCTATTCAACAAAATGCTGAGCATTTTCCTTGCACCAGTAAAAGTAAAAGAGGTCTTAAGTTTGCAAAGGAACGACGACTGCTTGTTTGAGGAAGGGCAGGCTTATATTTGAAGCGAAAAGACCAAGGCATTCATTTGTTGAAGATATTTAGTCAATCACTGCCATTTTTTCAAATATCACGAGAAACCTGCAATGATTTTATTTTTCTATACCCATCCACACATCTCATATTTATTTTGCATGTCTGACTGAGCGATCGATAACAGCTATTTCCTTTGCGATCGATTGTCTGAAAGAAATGAACTGGTGGCCTTTAAAATGTTGATGATTTTACCTGTTTCGCTTTTGGGATAAATCAATCAAAGCTGTGGAGACATTATCAACTACATTTGGAATAGTTTAGTGCTTTTTATTCCTTGAAAAACACTGGATAAATGCAACAGCTCTTTCGCTCGTAATTTCTGTACCATTGTCGTTATTCACCTAGTTCTCTGGAAGAAAGGAAACAAAGCATCGTCAATGAATGTCACCTGAGCTCGGCGATCACACTGCAGAAAAGGCTAGCCAAAAGAATCCCGCGAATGCTGCTATACAAGCAATACTACAGTGGTCATTTTGATAACCTACTTTATTGATTTTTCTGCTCGTGAAACATACTTCATGTAAATATACGTACATTGCATGTATGCACTACTGAACTTATGTCTGATTCAGAACTGGTCACCCATAAACAGCCAGCATCACGGTTTAGCAGCCGTCTGTGTGCTTATGTGTGTGTGTCTCGCCTGACCGCTTGCATGGGTTGGCGGACAGATTTCTGATTTGACGTTATCGTAAACCCTTGCTGTCAAACGTTTTGGACTTGATGGCCATTCAGAATTTATTCGTCATCAAGGTCGAAGAATGCAATCAATGGTTCTGATTGTGAACACGAAGCATAAAACAGGAAGTGGGGTGGTCCGGTGAGAGGGTGGCAGAAGAACACTGAGTTTATGACGAACATGCAGCCCTACAATAAGGACCAGACAATAGATCATGCGGTTGGACCAGTCAACTAAGCCTTTAAGACGGAGATTTAATTTCTTGTGTTGCTTCGATTTTCTATCGCTTTTAGTTGACAGAAAAAATTAAACAGGCCAAAACCCTAATTAACCTATAAGTTAATGACACGGCGAAGAAGATCTATCCATCCAACGTCAGTACACAAGTACAGAGGATGCAGGCACGCTGGCCTGACATTTCGCAATCAATGCGCTCGTTCACACCCCTGTTGCTGGGTGAGGGAAATTTAGAGCGACCAACATCTAACATTGGACAGTTGGTCATTTGGTGCGCTGTCGTGTCACCCTAAGGCGCGCACTTCGTTCACCGAGCAACGAACTAGAACCGGACGTAAATTCTGAAACTCATGGTATGATCGCAGGGCCCACCAAGGGAGCCGAGCCGTTGGGCTGTGAGAAGTTGGTGCTAGTCAAACACCTACGGCTCACCGGACATGTCATGCTTTGACCGATTGGTAGTCGGCTTTCAGGCAGGCGAGCTAGCCAGCAAAACTGATCCCTGCAAAATGGCTAATGACTCGCTGTTTTTGCAATTGAGAAGAACAGACTAGCCCTATGTATTAACCGATGGACGTCGGTTGCGACCGCAATACATGGGAAAAGAGAATGGCGACAAAAGCTGTTATAGCCTTACGACTGGATGTTATCAAACCCGAAAGCTTTCATTAGGTTGCTTTCGCTACTAAAGGGAATCATACTGCCAGCAGCAATTTCGATGATTACAGTCTTGTTCTTTTGACCGTTTCGATGGCGTGTGTGCTACAGTTGAAAATTCCCCATTCATCTGTGAACAAAAGTGAATACCTGACTTGAATTGACTTTACCTAGTTCGTAGATTACAGTCTGCTTCGACGCACTAGTGACACCATTAGACAGCACACCAATTTAGTCAGAAATGTAACTATCTCCCTCACAGTCAGACAATTTCTAGTTGTACAAATTGATCATACCATCGATGGTGCTTCCCGTGTGCGATCGAGAATACGCACGTATTTGTCTATTTACTTCTTTGCACATGAAATGTGTGAATGTCTGTAAAGAGCAACGAATTTAGTACCATTAGCAATAACCGATATGTATCGATATAGCTAACAGTGGGTACAACTAGGCAAGCTTGAGGTGCAGTATGAATGACGAAAGTTCACACTTACGTCCAAGACAGGTTTAGGCTGACAGATAATCGTTCCTGAACACACAGGACTGGCTTCATGCGACTTATAGTGACAGCCTCAGAAACCGAAGAAAGCTGGGATATGTGTGACGTAACACAACTTTAAACGTTGAGTTCAGCTCTATCAGGTGACCCGAGTGTAATAGGTGTTTGCCTGTAGTGGAAGCCGGCGGTCTGCGCAAACACGGAATCTGACGAGGATAAGCAGTCTGAGATGGTTCACGCTGAACCCATCTTGGTACATGCTCTTTTATTCGGGAAGTCAGCGTTCTACTGGTTCTGCCCACGTAACTGTTTCCGTAGTCCCATACAAATTGGTATACACAGTGTGAGTCGGCCCCAATAGGCTGAGCTTCCCTGGTTGGGAGTATAGGCAAATTTCGGGTTCAATTAATGACGACAACTTGTACAGCATAGTATTGTCATTGTGTAGCCAAAATTATACGCTTAGTTGCCTTTGTACGGTAACTCGATATACCCTTTCTTCTTGGCTGCCGTTTGCACCAAGTCCTTTGGCCCTCGCGGTTGGCTGTGCTTCTCGATAAATCTTCGAGGGTAGCCATTCGCCATTAGTGTTGCTGTAATTAACACTAGCTCATCGTCCAGACAGTCGGCCGAACAAATTCGTCTGGCACGACTAACTAGAGTCTTCACAAGTGTCCGTTTGTAACGCACTGATGTGAAACTAGTGAAGTGCAAGTACTGACCGAACCAAGTTGATTTTCGGTAAATGGACCTCATAATCAATTCATTATCCCTGCGAGTTCTGAGTATGTCCAGATATGATAGATAAATGTTCTGTTCTACTATGCATGCAAAACCTTAACATAGCATGACCCCCACTGAGCCGTTCCACCAAATGTGTGAGCTGCCGCTGTGACGAACAGAAAGCCAAGATCGCATCGACAAATCGTCTGTAGTAGGGCACCTGGGCTATTTCTGTATAAGTGCTTCCTTTTACCATCCACATGAAGAAATCAGCGGGAACAGGAGCTTATGAGCTACCCATTGCTACGCCTTCAATTTGATGGTATGGTGTATTCCAGAAGTGAAAATCTACATTCTCTGTGCACAATGGTAGAGATACTCTTAGGAATTCAGTCGGAATTGGTTGCTAACAGCCAACATTTTAACCTAGTTCGCACACGTAATCAACAGTCTGATGTAACGGGACGTTGGTAAATAAGGGTTCTACATTCAAGGAACATATGAATTTATCTGACACGTTGAGTTCATCCAGGTCGCAGATGAATAGGAAAAAGCATTTCTAAGGAAATATCCCAGGGTTAACTGGGTCAATCTTTTCTCCACCCTCTTCCGTATCTTTGCCTTGGAAACAGAAAACCGCCTCATCGATTAACACAATGGAAAGTACCTTCAGAGTGTTTAAATACCAACGGGAGAATTCCAGGCGCTTCTTCGAATGGCATATGTACAACAGTTGCACCTGTGGTGCACTGTGTCATCAGAAGTTTGTTTCCTACAATATCCGATGCACAGCATACCGTGTGGCTTCACAATATTTTGCGAGTTTCCGAATGCTGAGATGGCTTTTACCGCATACCTCTTGCACAAGCGCGCAAGCTGATACTTTATGTATGCAGGTGCGAGACCGTCCGGCTTGTTTGATCTTGAAAACTCTGCCAGTTTCTGCAAAGTTCTTCAGCACTCAACGCACATACCTGTCTTTACTGGGCTGGGCAACGAAGTGCATAGTGTTATAGCGCCTTGCTGTTTCTGCCGCGTTAGATCCAAACTCCCCATACCACTGCAAAATGACCACGCGCTGATAGGCCGGCACACTACGTGACCGCGGTTGCGGATAACTCGACGACACGTGTATGAGAACCTCCTGTATTGCTAACACAGCGAGTCACTAAACATCTCGCGGTGATCACTTTTGCTGGCTTTCTCACCTGCGTGAAAGCCGCCTACCAATCGATCGAAGCATGACACATCCAGCGCGGCTTTCGTGTTAGCTTAACACTCATTTCTCACAGCCGGACGGCTCGGTTCCCTTGGTGTGCCCTGTGCTCGAAGCATGGCACCTTTAGTGCGGCTTCCGTGTTTGACTAACACTCACTCAGTTGTTGTGGCGTTCTCCGTGCTGGGCAACTTGGTTTCATACGTTTCGCCACCATTCGAGGTAGCATCTTCAGTGCGGAATTGATCGCGGTTAAGTAGCAGTAGCTGATAGCAAGCAAACCCCATAATGGATCATTATTGGGTTTGCTTTCTATCAGCTACTGCTACTTAACCGCTATCAATTCCGCACTGAAGATGCCACCTCGAATGGTGGCGAAACGTCTGCAACCAAGTTGCCCAGCTCGGAGAATTCCACTACAAATGAGCAAGCTTCCCGAGCTACCAATATTCCAAATCATTTCTAACACTCACTTCTCACAGCCGAACGGCTCGATTTCGATGGTGTGCACTGTGATCGTA
The DNA here is from genome assembly GCA_944474145.2 of Dicrocoelium dendriticum. Taxonomy (NCBI): domain Eukaryota; kingdom Metazoa; phylum Platyhelminthes; class Trematoda; order Plagiorchiida; family Dicrocoeliidae; genus Dicrocoelium; species Dicrocoelium dendriticum. The sequence goes on from OX104062.1 coordinate 48,952,536, forward strand.
GGTACACAAGTCCCGTCTGTCTGTCTCATCTCATCCCTGTCAACACGTTCTGCAAGGCAATTAGCGTCATTGAGCAGTTGGCAATTCAGCGTGTCAGGGTACTTCAGCACGTGAGCTCAGCCGCTCCAAATTTGGGACACAATTGATAAAACGCCTCATATGTTTAATATCTTCACAACGTTTGAGTTGAACCAAATCCTTGTTGAATCGTTACAATCAGTCAGACCTGCACAATACCTCGACGCTTGTGCGGACCTACTTCCCTGCGACTCCGTCCCTTTTTCCACTGTTTCACTGCAATGAGGTTGTCTGTTCCAACTCCCAGTTGGAGATAAAAATGCCTTGATTACTAGTTTACTTGTATAATGATTCCAATCGCAGCGAAGATTTTAAGGCACAGTGTGGTCCAACTTATCTGTATCGCCCTCGAATAATAACACAGATGCAATGGAGTACTGCTTCGGAACAGTATTCAATGTTTTAAACCTTTTTCTGCCATCTATTCAAATTGATTCACACAATCCCTTCTAGCGCTCTTCATACTTAGCCAGTGATTGCAATCAATGATTTCTAGCACTGACGTTTCGTTCAATCGCAGTGTGTATGAATGTCGTAACTCTGCATCTGACCTGACCTGATATAACCACACTCAGTTGTTCCACCGCAGTATCAGTTTTACCCTTAGGGAGCTGCCAGATCCAAGCCAGTAAACAAATAGTGAAAACGTGAAATCACGGCTACGATCTCATGGTGTTCCATTCTAGCCTTACAATAACTTAGCAGCTTGAAGGTAAAGTGGGCAGGATAAACACCAGACGCGGTGAATAAAAGTTGGAGAAAAAGGGCGTATTTACTGAAGTAATAAGTAACGCCGAACCCGTGGTGCTTACTGCTGTTATCTAATAGCAGACATAACTTCAGTGAAGACGAATCAAAGTAAATTTGTCGTCAAATTTGTTACGTCTATCATTTGAAGTAAAAGTCAAATATACCATTTAATGTACGCGCTTGAGCTCTTTTAAAGAGTAACCAAATGTAACCAACAGCATGCTGCCCGGGTTCATGGTGGACCGTTAACAGTACAGTGCTTTTTGACCTACGTATCATTGCAGCTTACAAGGGAAGCCGTGTTCACCGTGGATCAGAAAACTGACTAGTGTGCGACTTGATTCGTCAAGAAATGAAACGACTTTGGTGTGTGGCTGACATACAGACACTCATTCACGAGAAATACTTGGATAACTGCCAGAATGTCGCATCTCACAAACGTCATATCCCCAATGGGTGTGCTCACGTTTACTCCAAATCAAACTCAAACACACAGGCAGTGTTTCTCTTGGCATGAAATTGGGTTGCTGCTAGCCGATGAATCACTTTTTTTCTGTCATGTGCTCTGACAAACACAGAAGGCTCAGACGTTTGCATACTTTTAGCGGTAGCTTGAGTGGTGAGCTACACGATGTGTGCACATTTCACGAAGTAAGCATATGGCGCATACTCAACCTTACTTTGCATCTAGGAAGAATTTTCGGAAGCAGTGCAACAGAACACACGTATTTTTATTGGTTTGGAGATGGAGCGTAGGCGACACTATTGGCTCAGTACTCTGAGCAAGCAAAGCGAGAGTTAAACTAAAGTGAAGCTAAGTATAGCTAATTGTTGCACAAGTAATTCGTCAAGCTGATCACAGAGGAAGTTTCTGAGTTACACCCAATGAATCAGAAGGTATACAGTTAGAAACCATCTGTTTCCATCGACGGCAATCTGCATGCACATACCAACTACCGCCTGCCATTGAGAAGGTGATGCACGGTACCTACCAAAAAGATTCTATAACCACACGCTGCTAATTCATAATATTGCACAAACAACACTAACTCAGTGACTCTGTTGCTCGGTTTTCTCAGGAAGATACAATATAGATTGTGTGAACGCTTCCGTAGCAGTGTAAACTTGCCTAAAATTTTATTTGAAAAACTATGCTCTGGTTAGTTCCTATTCAGATTTGTGTTGATAGATAGTATGACTATTGTAACGCTGTCCTTACCTCTTCTATGTGCGCCGCCAACCCAGGCGGGAAAAAACAGAAGACCAAAACCTGCTAGACAGAAGTGTGTTAGGGGTCCGAGCATGGTAAACTTATTAGGTCATATGCATTCACCTTGGACAGTGCGTTACTGGGCTGCTTCACTTCAATTATCTAGACAGGTTCCAAGATGATAGCGGCTTCTATTGTCTGGCTGTGGTGACGATCATGTCCGCGCAATAGCAAACCATGTGACGATGATGAACATACCGTGATAACATCGCACCGAGCGGTCGCAAAATAGTGTCCTCCTGCGTTATTCGCCCTGAAATCTTCGGATTTATTCTCACAGTGACCTACGTACTATCATTCGATTGGGCTCCGCGAGCTCCTCCGACCACTGTTCACCTTTTGGATCTGTCATTCCCGGATCAGCAGCAAATTGTGCTTTTGCAATTTCAAAGTCAACCGTGCTTGAATTTTATCGGACAGTTTATTTTTCCTCTCGTCGCACAAGAACTCTGGTGGTCTTATTTTAAGGATCTTTTTGAGTGTCACCCGAGCATCTTACTACCACAGCTTCTAGTCGTTGTACAAAGCGATAGTTGTCAATGTGGTCCACCTTTTGTGCAGCCACTGTCGTCAATAGACAGTATTTTCCAAGTCGTTCTGCCTTACTTCAAGCCAATGTTGCATCGCTACCTATCAACTTACCTGCCGGATCAATAGCACGCACGTAGCCTAGCTAGCCTAAGGAACGAGTGACTCATCTGGACGCCACACGTCTGACCCTCCTGATCTCAAACCAGCGCCGGTCGCCGCGCAACGAAAACTGAAGCGGAGTCATACACGGTGCGTCAGTCTCTCTATCCTCTTGCTACCGCTGTTGTAGTGTACACACCCAATTACTCTATTCCATCTTGTTAGTGGTGAATCTTTACACCATCTGCGGTCATTCCTAGTTCGCTGCCCCATTACTGACCGTGACCATATAATACAGTAGAATTATCCATTCTAAGCTAGTGGTGAGAGATCTACAACATAGATTCTGCACTCTCCTTTTTTATCTAATCCCTTTTGAAATTGGTGCAAGTCAAAATAATAAAGTACACGCCTCAAGTGGATATGACCCATTCGAAAACCAACTGTGACCTGTGTGTAAAAACTGTTAAGTCTGGTCCAGTTTGCTTCAACTGTCAAAAAGTGTACCATTCAAAGTGTTCAGGGACGAGTGCACTCGAAACTAGACAATACAGCAACAAGACCGGAACATTTTGGTTCTGCTAGGTGTGCAAATCCACTCCTGTCGTTAATTGTGTAATTTTCCGAATGCAAAAGTGTGAAAAGTTGGCGGAAACAGTTGAGCAACTGGTGAACGCTAGCAACGCAGCTGTGAAAGTAAATAACGCTAGACTTGAAACTGAACGGACACCTACGAGCTCCCCGTTTAGGCCGAGGAAGAGGGCCAGGCATCCCAACCCCACCATCGCGTCTCAGTCTCCAACCGCCCCTAGCCTCACGACTCCACTAAATGAAAAAGTCATTTACAACCCACTTGCTACTACGTCCTCCAAGGGTGTACTAACTGGTAATTCAATTGGCATACTCGACACACAAAACTCCAGCAGGCCTACGGTAAAAAATAACTGGACATCCTACGCAACGGTTGCTTCTAGGAAAACGCCGTCAAAGACACCTGTGACTCCACTTACCGTAGAGGTCAAAACCGTGCGTCAACGTGGATCTCTATCGCCAGTGCGGTTTACAAATCCACCAAAAGCAAAAGAACCTAGTGCTGTTAAGTCGCAAACCACAAGGCGGAATCATAGTGCCTTAAGTCTTGTGTACACTAACGTTCCTGAATCCAAATCCAACACAATAAAGGGCAAAATGAAAGACGATCGTAGTCAGTGGGATTCCATCTGTAGTGCCATCAGCATGCGCGCTGAACCCACTACGCTGAGCCGCATCGCAAGACACCCAAACAACTTACACTTTGGTGAACCTCGACTACTTCGAGTAACACTAAATTCCGCGGAAGAAACGGAATCAATTCTGCTCGCTGCAAATCAACACCACAGAGCATCGAACGGAGTATGTATCTTACCGGATATTCCGTGGAAAGAACGTTCAAAGGATATGAACAATCAACAGGGAAGTAGAAAACCCGCGCTGCAAACCGTCATTATTCATGGCGTCCCCGAGTCGCAAGCTTCATCTCCTGAAGAAGCTCAGCACATGACCTGGAGCAATGGCGATACATTCGTGAGGCGCTGTTTTTAGAAAATGTCATTGCTACCTCCCTGACCAGGATTCCCGTGTCACCAAACTACTAAGGGTGTGGTCCTAGGTTGCTGAAGTTGGTCTTACCGTCTGAGCTAACTTGACAGACAGTTCTATAGAACTGGGGTAAATTCCGACACATGTTACCAACGGAACTTCGAATAAAAGCAGCAAGTTTACGACCAGAGGCTACTGGTTACCCCATGGAGAGAACCAACTCAGTGGGAACAACCGTTGTTGCAGAGTCCACCACAGAGACTGATCTGACTGCCGTCATAGCATCTGGCGAGGCACTGCTGGGGGTGAGTGACCATCAGGATCATCATAAACCTGATCTCGCGGTGCAGAGAATTATTCCAAGTCATTCTCGCTAGCCTAAGACAATTCCAAAAAACTAGTAGCAGCCGACCTCAAGAGGGTCGGCCAAGTCTCAAACCTGTTGTCTACATCCACAAATAACCTTCTAACCTATGAATCACTCTCCTGTTTTATACCAACGCACAAGGTCTTTTAATCGAACTGACAGAGCTTCGGCTGCGTCAGGCCTCAATGTCAAGGGACCTCGTTATGATAGCCGAGACTTGGTTGAATGAAGCGATCACTGATGCAGAAATCGCACTACCTGGGATGTCTATTCTACGCATCGAGCAACCAAGTAGAGGAGATGGAGTAGTACTTTATTATCGCAGCGAACTACACATTGATCTCATCGATGACCCAGAGGTTCAGATTGTCGATGCGCTTTGGTGTCGTCTTCAACTTAGCCGTGGGGACGCATGTTTGTTGGGTGTGGTGTATCGCCCTCCATCGGCTACTTTGGAAATGGACAACCGCCTAGCCTCCACAATGAAGACCATTCTCTCGCAGTCGTACAGCCACATTCTCCTGATTGGTGACTTCAATATTCATACCATAGAAACCCCAGCCTGTATCAACGAACACTTCAAAATGGAAGTACAGGAGATAATTAGTGGACTACTACTCTACAATCACATCACATCTCCCACAAGATTCAGGACGGGAAACAAACGGGGTGTCCTGGATCTCGTATTCACCAATGAAGAGCTTATGATCGAAACGGTATCGATAGAGAGTCCTTTAGGCCGTAGCGACCATGCAACCCTCATGTTCAATTACATCTGTTATGCAGAGTTTTCCTCAGAAAACACCGAGGAGTGTCAGCTCATTACGGATTACGGCGCTCTAACCAAATTTATAAACGCTACAAACTGGGCATTTCTAGCAGAACGATCCCCTGATGTCGCCTGGTCTGAATTTGCTCACCAGTTGAACACGTTAGTAACTAGTGCTTCTAGGAAAAGACATTCGCGAGCGAAGACAGTAAAATCATTCCTACGCAGCAGGACACGCAAGCGTATCGCCACGAGGAATTTACTGTGACGAAGACACAAGGAGTCACCGAATACCGAAACATGGGAAGCCTACACTATCCAAAGGATTCACTGCGTAAACCTGGTACACGAAGATAAAATACAGCACCAACAGAATCCAGCCGAGAAATTCCTTTCAAACCCCAAGCTCCTGTACAGACACGTTAACAAGCTCCGCAAAGTGCAGCGAGGAATTCCTGTTTTACACACACTGCGTGGACTTGCACAAAACACAACCGAGGCGGCCAACGCACTATGTCAACAATTCATCCCGAACTTCCAGAGCACGACATCGCCGCATACACTGTTCCTGATCGTTGTACCACCACCAGGACTTAGCCACATCACGTTTACGACTGCGGATGTTATGAAAAGGCTAATTGCCCTGCGCGAGCATACCTCTCCCGGTGGTGATAATATTCGTCCAAAAGCGTTGAAATTGGCTGCAGTAAACCTGACGGACCCCCACTGTAAGTTCTTCCAACGAGGCCTCGATGAGATGCGTGTGCCAACAATGTGGAAGCAAGGCATCGTCACTCCCATTCATAAGGGGGGAAGTCGTGTAGATCCGGCCAACTATCGCCCGATAACACTACTTCCGGTGCTCTCCAAAACCATGGAAGCGATTGTTGCCGAAGAGCTGATGAACCTCTTGGAAGAACGCAATATCATAGCACAAGAATAACATGGATTTCGCAAGAATCGATCTTGCACTTCAAACTTGTTACTTGCCAGATGCAGTGGGACTGAGACCGTTGACAGCGGCATAAGTGTTGAAGCAGTATATCTGGACTTCTCAAAGGCTTTCGACCGTCTGAACCACCGTATTCTCCTTCACAAGCTGCAGTGTTGCGGAATCGGTGACCCAATCCTCGGTTGGATAGCTAAATTCTTGCTTCAACGATATCTGAATGTAAAAGTTCGCGGCGTCATCTCTGACCCGATCGACGTTAAGTGCGGAGTGCCCAAGGGCTCAGTACTTGGTCCACGACTATTCCTGATTTATATAAATGATCTCGCGACGGTAATCACCTCCAACTCCTTACTCTTCGCTGACGATCTCAAGATATGGCGAGCCATTAGAACAACCAGCGACAATGCAGCACTTCAGGATGATCCTGACATGGTCTACGAATGGTCGACTCAGAACCTGCTTCAGTTCAACGCTACAAAGTGCAAGGTGTTGAACATACACCATAAAGCGACTTGCGAATACAGACTGGGGGATCAAATATTGCATCGCACTTCGACGGAATGCGATCTAGGAGTGATAATGAAGGAAGATCTGGGCTGTTCCCGTCAGGCCGAGAAAGCCTCCAAAAAGCTAACCAAAACCTTGGCCTTTTGCGGAAGGCATTCGGGCGCTTCGATCCTTCCATCTTTTCTCAGATGCTCAACGCCTACATTCTGCCTCATTCTGAGTACGCCATCCACGCCTGGCAGCCATGGCAAAAGCAAGACCTTACCAAACTTGAACCGCCACAACGAAGGGCGACCAAGAACGTAAAGGGTCTGTTTCATCTCCCTTACCGATTGAGGCTGAAAACCCTCGGGGTCTACAGTGGACAATATCGATGCCTGAGTGACGACTTGACAATGATTTATATGATCCTGAGGAATCCAAACCATTGTTGTCGTCACCTACTAAAGCTGAATAGCAATACAACACTCAGAGGACACCAGCTAAAGCTGGCCACACAATACAACCGGTTGGAATGCCGCCGGAATTTCTTTTCCCTTCGTGTATGCGAACACTGGAACGCTCTTCCCACATACGTTGTTTCTTCCCTCACGCTAACGGTATTCAAAAGACGTCTGGATGATTCTCTTATCCACCTACATTACGCTATATAATTAGAGATGTCCACGTCAAACAAACGCAAACAAACCGTGCTCATTCGCAGCTTTTGTGCTTCACTATTTATACACTGCTGTCGTGGAGTATAGTTTCGGATATATTACAACTACATTCATCAATTACCTCAGTCCAAGAAAGCGGCGCACGATTAAGCGTTGTCGTTTCTTTTGTTCTTAAGACATGCCTTCCCCATATTAATTCCCCATATTACTCCACAGTAACAATTCAGTACACATTCTACAACATTTATATGAATAAGGGGCATTTGAATTTTACTAGACGCTTAAATTGACGATTTACACTTATGTTTACTTTCACTTCAACCATCCTACGGGACTTGTAAAGCAATTGCTTTTTTACCTGTAATATATCATTGTTCATTGTTCATTGAGTCACCTGTCCGCGACATCTGCTCTTGCCTTGAATACATGTGGCAATGTTAATCCGTTACGGCCGCTTGATAAGCTCGTACACGAAACGCAGAATAGTCTTTCCGAACACGCTGTATTAAACTGCATAAAGCAGACTAACCAGCTAGTTGTTTCTCGAAAGAACACTTTGATTAGACCGCCAACTCACTCAAAAAGATGTCCTGAAAATGAGCACTTCCGAATTAAACAAGCTATCTGCGCCTCCGTCCCAATTGTAAGCCATTAGTATTTTCCCTAGTCCCAAACTGCAATCAAACAAATGGTTTGGGCAATGAATTGTCCGGTAGTTTTCTCAGTGCCGACACAAAGTAGAAACCGCCTACTTTTCACTGTAGCTCAGTTTGTCGAAGATATTTCAATCTGTGTATAAATAGACAAGGAGTTACCCAAAATCATATAAATCAAGAACAGTTACAGCTACCATACGGAGAAAATCTAACGCAGCAGACAGCAATCGATCTTTTCTTCATTGGACGCGGTACGACTAAATTGCACATGCCGAAGAAGAGAGCTGACCTAACGGACAAATTTCTCGGTCATTGGCCCAACAGCATACTCGTAGGGCTAAGGACAGAAGTCAGGAAATCGCGCCCAATGAGTCAGTGACAGATTCATCATTTAATTAGACTTTGGTTTTGTGAGTTGTCAAACGGAGTCCAATACCCCAGTACTGTAAATGTCTACTCATTGATCTACTAGGTTTCATTGAAATAAGAGACCTTAGTTAGTGACGATTCAATTCCATCAAGTCGCAGTTTAACTAAACGGAGATTTGCGGCCTTTCATAACGAAGGTGGTTGCAAAAGGGATAACCCACCACGTCAAGGAACACTGTCGCCCACCGAACTTCACAGGAACGGGCAAACGCCAAACACCCAGCTGGCACCAAGAAGAGATACTTCAGGAAACTAGTCCAGTTAAGCAGAGGCGATCGAGAACACTGAGGTGTCGCGGATCTTTTCCAAAACCCAAAAATTTCAGTGATGACCTGAAATTGGACGCGGTTATGAAAAGTTATGGCAAGAGTCACTGCACACAAGATAATAGCGTTAAATCAGGGGACCGACTTTAGATCCCCGATGATTTCGTAGTATCAGCATGCTCAGTCGGGTTTTCCAATGCCCACACTACCGAATCCAGATACGTCTTGGAAGATGAGGCGCACAAACCATCTAGCACTCCCGACAATTGTACTCTATTCCTTTTCACACCGCTGACTGTGCTCCCCGTTAATTAACACAACTGTATGCAACAAATGCGAGGATTACGCCCCAAAATAACTGAAATTGGGAAACAAGCATTAAGGAGCCTAAACGGCTTTAGCTAAAGCGACAGTGGATCGCGACATTACAGCTTTGATCAGCAGAAACCTGCTGGCGGATTTCAACGGCAGTCATTCGGGGCTGCCGCTGGATAGCAGGAAGGCGCTGACGGTCTGTGACAATTTTCCTAGCGTTTTCAATCGGTTGTATTTTCGATGCATTGTCTAGCCAACTTCGCACTCAAGTGCTGTAAAGAATAGTTAGAGCAGCAAAATAACATTAGGTCACAAATAAAAAAAGAGGGCAATGGAGTCGAAGAAGTATAGTACCTTACGGCTGTTTATGATAGCCACCTTAAAATAGTCGGTGGGAGTGGCCGCTGGCCTAGTTTACATAGGTTGACGCGTTGTTTCTGCCTCCGTACTGCAATCAGAATGTTATAGCTGCGGAGCATGTGCCAAAGTATGCACGATGTTAACTGAACCTGTTTACGGTTTTTGCGTAACGGTTGTACCTGATCCCATTATTTTAGCGTGTTCAGTGCACTCAAAATATGGCTGTAGACTAGACCCACTAGACCATTTATTCCTGGCAACAAAACAGTGACTGAGTTATGGTACTTGAAAATGGTACTTTAAAATTGAATAACACCTCGCCAGTAAGCCTTTTAACTAGAAGCATCACCAATAATATGTGTGGTTAATCAAAAGGAATAACTAGTAAATAGGGCACTATTACAATGCGTTGGTGCCGCGGATGCTCATTTGCTGCTAGTCGATAAAGTGCCGCCTCCATCAGAATGTCAGCCGCCCGTGAGTTCACCAATTCGTTTGTCACAGTGAACAGTGAGATGCCAAAACCTAAGCGTCTTTTAAAGTTGGTGGTATTGGGATTAATAACTAAAGACCCGAATTTTCCGCGATTCCGCGAAACGCAGCAAAATCACGGAATTTGTTAACTGTCGTGGAAAATGCAAAAGTTCGCGGAATCACGAAAAAATGATAAACTCGTATAGAAAGCTACCTTAAATTTGTTTTCGTTGTAATCAATAATTTTCCATTCAGCAGAAATGCCAGAGCAGCCAGCTGGCTATTGGAATATTCATCTGGAGTATTCTCACCGCCATCTGTCCACCACCTGCTATCCAAGTCCACTTGTCCTTAAATCCAATTGTCACCCATGCATATATCCATTAAGCAACCATGTCCCATCTGTCTGCACACGCAGCGCAGTCATTACATTGTCCATTATACAAGCACATTCGCCCACATGTACAGTACATCTGTTCGACATCTGCTCGGTCACACCATTTGCACATGCCTGGCCGGTACACACCGCCCCCAGTACGGTCACGCATGAACTTGACGTACTCTTGCCTTTTAGGCGTTGAACAGTGGCGACGCTGTTGCATAAGACTCGGTGACGCAATATAAGTGACCGTGTTAATTCGCGGAAAGAATGGAGTAGTCGTATCTGTCAGTATAAAGGTGAAGAAGGTTATCTGGACCCTATTGAGTACCTTCTGAAGATACGGTTGTGCCATTCCTGAGCCGTTACTGTTGAGATTTGTCAGTACTGAATTTTCAAAATCCATTAAAGAGGATTAACGGACGCGGAAAAATCAGTCATTTTCCGAGGTATGCAACTCAATATTAAGGATTCCAATCCCATCGACTTTCTCGCTGCACTTGAAGCGACCCTAAAATCGTACAACATCGCGCCTGAAGCACAACAAATGATCAGACACAGAATCATCCCGGCTCTCAGTCATAAAGCTGAAACCAACATATTCAACGCCGCTGAACGGAAAGCTCTGGAGAACCTCAAGTAAGATAAGTACATAGTTATACTGCCGGCTGACAAAGGACGCCTTACTGTTATAATGGACAAATCTGATTACATGATGAAGGCACAGCACCTACTCAGTGATACCAACACATACCAGCCGATAAACGAAGACCCGACAAACCGCTTAGAAGGCAACATCGGACGCACTCTGCAGAAGCTGGAACAAATGGGGAAAATCACAAAATTGGAACACAACAGGATGCGACCACAAGACTCGGTACTACCGCGGTTCTATGGCTTACCTAAAGTACACAAAAGCGGAGTGCCGCTTCGCCCCATCTTGTCGTTACCTGGAGCACCAAATTACAGGCTTGCAAAGGAGCTCTGGAGAAGGCTAGAACACTTAATCACGCGATCGGAACACTCGATCAACTCGGCAGAACAGTTTCTTGAGAAGCTTAAAGCCGCAACCATTGAACGAGACGAAATGATGGTCTCCTTCGATGTTACCGCCCTGTTCACTTCAATCGACATTGGCTTGGCAAAACAAACAATGACGCGCCTGCTAGAGGAGCACAAGTCGTCTGGTACAAACAGTGGACCCGAACCCAAACAGATGACGGAGTTATTAGAAATCTGTCTAACAACACCTTTCACTTTCATTGACCAAATTTATGAACAGATAAGTGGCACACCAATGGGATCGCCGATCTCTGGTCTAATAGCCGAGACAGTGATGCAGACGCTGGAACAAATAGCACTTCCGATCGCGAGACCAAAACTTTGGATACCATACGTGGACGACACCTTCTTCATTCTCAAACGCTCCAAATTGGAAGAAACACACAAACTAATCAACAGTGTGTTCGATGGCATCCAATTCACCAGGGGGGAGGAGAACAACGAACAGTTACCATTCTTGGGCGTTCTCATACGACGGACTGGTGCTGAACGATTGGAAACAACAGTCTACCGAAAATCTACGCATACGGGCCAGATCCTCAACTACGGCAGCAGTCATCCGGCAGCCCACAAACGCAGCTGCTTGCAAACCCTTTTCAAACGAACACAAACCCACTGTAGCACACCGCAGCTGAGACGGGCAGAGGAAGATCATCTCTTCAATCTGTTCAAGCGGAACTCATATCCAAAAGGCTTCATTCTACGCTGCATCGCATCACAAAAGATTACTCAACACACCTCGACAAATGTACCAGCTGAAAAGAGAACAACACTTCACTATATCAACGGTATCTCTGAAATGGCAGCGAGGCTTTTATTGCCTTTTGGAGTCAAAGTTGCACACCAGCCAACGGAAACCATTCGCGATAAACTCTGCAAGGTGAAAGATAAACTTAGCAAAGAAGAAGAAACTGGTGTGATTAATAAGATCTGTTGCCGGAACTGCGACAAGTACTACGTGAGACAGACTGGGAGAACGCTTGCCACAAGGCTACACGAACACAGCCTAGCCATACGTCGCCATGATCAGAACTCCCTGATGTCAGTGCACATGGATGCTGAGGACCATCAATTCGACATAGAGCATACCAGTATCGTCGGAAGGGTTAAAAGCCGGCAAGCACGTGTTCATTGGAGCTTGGCATTCAAAGCAGAACTCGATCAATAAGCCCTTGGACATTGAAGTCGCTAACGAAGCACTGCGAACCGGGCCGCTAAAGTCGTACTGATGATGTTGCCTAGTCAGGCATCGAAACCTCCGCACAATAATCACTCAGCTCGGAGAACCGCTCAAAATCCGCAATAGTACCGTAATTCAGTCCCGGATTCGTTTTCGTTTGACCCATTACTCCAGTACCATGCGAAAAGGTTATGTACAATAATCAACAACAAGCATAATCAACAGGTTTTATCTTTTGCAGGTGTCATCTCAGAGAAGGAAATAGCAGGTAGGAGGAAAAACTGCAGACAAAAACTACTGTTTTGTTCATTGTGCGAAGTGACTGTGGATCCATCTCAAAAATTAACCGTGATTTACCCCATTCGCAACCAGAAGTATCTTGAGCTGAAAGCTTAAGGGAGGAACAGGCAGTTACACACGTTGCAAAGGAGGAAGCAGGTCCCCAGAAAGCTTGACCAACAAGCATCGTTAGCTCTATCGCCATTGCGACTGTTGCCCAGAAAGCCCGAAACACAGTGTTATCTGACGTTCTACATGCCATCGTATGTACGAATATTCCTCTCGAGAGGGCCGAAAACCCCCCAGTTGAGGAAATTGCTTCATAGGTTTGTGCAAAATGGTGGAAGCACTGCCGGACCTGACGCGTTACATCTGAACATTCCACAATCCTATGGAAAACATAATTAGCGATTAAAACGTATGTTCCGTGATATCTTTTTCAGCGTTATAACAGACGGAACAACTGATGTGCACCACTGAAATTCAACAGGGACAGTCTCCGAGCATACCTCATCGATACAGTCAACATGTAGAGAGTCAGTTCTGCCACATTTGGAGGAGCCATTCTGCGCAGCTTGACAGTGATGGGTATAGAGTTCAGTGGTGTGACAGCCTTCGTGTCCCATGGCGCTAGATATAAGACAACATGCTACCTAGATGTCATCAAGCCAGTTTATTAGGATTCAGTTCACATCAGATGTGTTACCCATTGCATCAACTTGATTAGAGAGATCATTCGCAAATTCTCTCCGGAAATCGACGAATTCGTTGCAAAAATGCGAAGTGCTTTTCGTCTTTCGGGAAGAAAGAGGCGCGTCTACATGTAGTATCTAACTCAGGAGGGCGTGGATAACCCAGCCGGCCCACCTGCACCGGTCATCACCCGCTGGAACTTCTGGCTGGAAGCTGTCGCACGTCACAGTAGGTATTTCCATCATTATCCAGCCATGTCAAAAGCTGTGCAACACTAGTTTGGAGACTCAGCTGGTGTTTGTGAACTGGTGGAAATTCTAATCAAGGAAACAACACAGAAAGCTTGGAGATGACAACTGTGTTGCATTACGACTGTTTGGAGGAATATCTTCCGTCACTTGAAAACTGCCGAATCCCAGTCTCCTGTAACCCATAAGATTTACAACCATCTCTCCTGGCTATCTATGTCACTGACAATTGCCGCTGATGAAAACTAGCTGAAACATTTGCAGGCAGTGGGACTCACGTTTGATGCGTCCAGTAAAATCCAAAGTGACATGTAACTCTGCTTATCCCAAGCTGCCATAAAAGCCCAGGAGTTGCTGACATCACAAGCTAGCCGATCGTTTTAGAAAGCCATTAGAGTGCTCGACCGCAACCAGCTCATCACCTTGCCCAGTGATCCATGCAACTATGCCGATGTTCCAGGTCTGGTTATCTCCCCAGCTCTGGCAGCAGAGGGATCAATCTATCGAAAAGTGGTGGAAGAACTACAAGGAGAAAAATGTGAAGATACGCTGGCCTTCTGGTGCTGGATGCAGGAAAGAACTCCACAACTGGCAGACATCGGCGGTCGTTATCCATGCATTACCGTGAATTCGGTAGACGCTGAAAGGAGCCTTAGTGCTTGCAAAAATGTTGTGTCTGACAAGCGTCACAACATTTCAGACCGTAGTACGAAACACCTTGTTGGGCTTTATTTTATGCCTCTGTTTTGAACCATGACTGACATGTATAGAGTCGACTAAGGTGCCTTGGTTTCTGTTTATTTTCATTTTTACGGTAAAATCGCGGAATTCACTTTGCGCCGCAGAACTTTCGTGGAATTTTTGATTTCCACCGCGGAAAACATGTTTTACCATCGTGGGAAATTCGCGTCTTCACTAATAACTCACGAATTTTTACGTGATGTCAGCAGATACTCATTGAAAGTTTAAATGATGGCTGTAGGTAGCCAGTCTGTAGATCCTCTCGTGCATGAGTCGCATGTTGTCGAGTAAAGGAAGCGGCATTAGTTGAGTCGTTAGTATACTTCAGAAACGGTGCATGAACATCATCGAAATCACTTACCAAGTTTCCCTTATCAATGACACCTTGTACCGGATCTCATGGAGGGTGAGTGTTGAGTTAGACAAGTAAGCATGCATACAATTTTAGTCGAACCGTCCTTCGAAGTGTTCCGTCGAGCGTTTAACTTAATGTTGGTGAGAAAGAGCCTTCATACCTGTTGGCTAACGCACAGAAGTCATTTTCGACAGCCGTTCTGTTCTGTAAAGGCATTTCGCCTTAACCAATGGTAACAACCTTCTGTAGAAGAACATGCACTGTTCATCAATATTAGTGGTTCGGCAGGATACGTCTGGTCAAACCATTAACTGCGACATTGCAGATAAGTCGAGATGGACTAACAAATTTACAGAAATACAATCTTTATTGCATGCTCATGCCAACTGCTTTCAACGGCCATCTTTGAGACGCAAATGAGACGATTTCTAGAGGCACTAAGTATGTTCAGTCGCTTTCCGCAGTGTTCGTTTTGTGTGTTTCCGATGCCACTGACTAGGAATTCACTTCAGCTCTATATACTTTACTAAGGAGTTAGAAGATTTTTGGTACGCATTCTCTGAGTCCCCGGCACCATGACCTCTAGCCACTTGCACCAACTAGCTAGAAGGTTATGCCACTGAGGCATGGGGGAAGGTAGCAGACTGTCATAAATCGAAAGCTAACTAGGATGTAGCGCATCCCGTCCTCCATTGCCATACAGTTTACTTCCATTGTGGAAGTGAGTGGTTGGCCTGAACAGAGGTCACGACTTCTACGACACAGCGTCTATGTGCGCATAGCGTTTGAAGACTGTGGGGGGGGGGGGCTAATTTGTGGTTACTACTGATAGAAGCAATTTGGAGAATAATTTACTAGTTCCTCCCAGCTGCTCATAAGCTGATGGTTAATGAGCGCAAGCTGCTAGGGATAAAGCTTTTCGTGCCCTAAAGACGACCGTGGAACGCACACTCCGGACAAGTCCCAGCAGCGTGAAACGGACGTCTGGTGCTTTTCGGGATTGGGGTAGGCTGTCCGGCTTGTGAGGTGTTGGGATGTCCCAGCACTATCCTTCCGTTTTTACAAACGCCAGCAAGTCGGGCCCATGCAGACTTGCACCATGTCTTAGGCGGAATGAAGCAAGGCTAAGGTCGACGGTCAACCCTAAACTGATGTGCAATATCTGTAGCCAAAAATCATGTAGTAGAGCTGATGTCAAGGTGGGCTGCCATTCCATGTGCAGCGCACAACTAAGAGAATAATGTTTCTAGAATTTGGTGTGACTAATAGGCAGTTAGCGTTCTGCACACATTTGGAAAGTTTTAGTAGCATTAGTGGTCCGTTGGAAGTGGATCCCGGAGCAATTTCCGGAGCACATTCTACTGCCCATCTTTGGTACATTTAAATACGCATGACACTATGGAACGTTGCGATCACTGCAATTCTACACGGTTGTATTAGTCTTTGGCGGCCTCAGTCAACAATCAGCCAAGAAAAAAGAGATATTTGACTCATGCACATTGACTTTGGCCAAGCTTCAAAGCTGCTACATGCGCGCGGGTTTGTTTGGCTGAAGTAACATGCGGGCAAAGAACTGTAGCCTTGCTGTGAATAACAGCTCGAGCCCCACTATAGGCAAGTTATCGACCCGAGGCGTGTTGGCATAGTTATGACAACTAAACCCGTGGATGCATACGCTTCGGGAAGCCGCGAACTTGTGTGACTGCTTCAAAGACAGCATACATTAGTTAGAACAAACTGCAAGCCAGAACGGATGTAAAGTATTAGTCGGATATATGCGAATTAGTATCATAGATCCCAAAAATGAATCGATGTTATCATTAGGGTAATTACTTGACTCATGAATAGGATAAACTGGAAGAAAAAGAGACAGAAGTGCTGCAGAAAACAATACTGCTAAGGTTCTGTATGATAGTGAAAACTGTTCGGATGCCCACTCACATGGGTACGTTACTGATGAAGGCACTTGCCTGTAGATTTTAACCCAAGAACATAACCCTAACGATTAGTTAAATGCAGACTTTCCCCTGGGCCAAAATAACCTGACCTACATAACTGTGGATACAATGCCAAGTTAAAGCTAGTGAAGGCAGAATATCCTCACGACCTATTCGAGCCCAACCACACAGTGTCTGTGAGGAATCAACTGGCCTGTAGTGATAGCGAAGCAAAAGTGTGTTAAAGTTGGTTGGCACTTTTCCGAACAAAGAGCCGCCTGGTTCTGGAAGGACGCTGTGCCAGTTGCAAGTAAGCGCGATAGCCTCATTGTCGGAGGCATTCCGTCTTGCTTGCATATTTCACCGATCGAGCCATGTTTAAAACTGAAGTATTGTTGTCATTCATTGCTTGGTTTTGGAGCTGCGTAAACCTGCCTTTCTCAGCTTCTCACCAGGAGAGTGAGCCATTGATTGTAACTAGTTGAGATATAAAAGCGTGCCTTGGGCGACTCAAAAAGGTATGTGATTTGCTCACACGGGAGCTGCCCGCGCTACAGCTGACCACGGTAAAGCCGAAGATAGATGAACTGCATATGCACACACACACACAACGGGTGTTGTTGAGACGAATCGCGATCGCCTCCACCATTGCGACAATTGGGCATTTGCTAAATTTGAAATGAACACTTCTCACACGGTAGATCGGGCAAAAGGCTTTATTGATATCGACCGATTGATTCCTTTGGGCTAGGTGCGAGACTATTGCTGTCGAGCACGTTGCTTTCAATTCTCAGCTTAGCCACCTTGAGCACACTATAATGGAAAAAAGTGTTCCCAAGACATTCATTGGCATGGGTATGCGAACTGACTGCGTGGTCGCCAAAGTACGCACAGTAAAAGACGTCTACTTGTCGTTGTCACTCAAAAGAAACAATAGTTCCGAACAGTTAAGCAAACGATTACGAGCGACAGTCATTAACACCAACAGAGCCGCACAATTATGCATTAGCATTACTTCTACTTCCATGCCCCACCACCAGCTGAAATATAAACTGTCTGTGGAGGTCACCACTTTTGGTGCGCACCAGTTTACCTGTTCCTGTGGGCAAGTGACACAGGCTGCATCATGAGACGTTTGTGTGAACGCGTCCGCGAGCATTACCCAGCTTGAATAAGCTGAGGATTGAACGATACGTGTTTCACGGCAATGGTCGCGCACCTATCACGAACGAATCTTCCCGTCGTTATCTTAAAAGCCTTTCGCCTGATTTGCCCTGTGATGGGTGTCCATTCGAAGCTTATCAGATGCCGAATTATTGCATTAGCTAAGGAGATCGAGGTTCCTCGCAACAATCTCCCACCGTGTGTGTGCACAAACACTTCGTCAAAGTTTTAGCTTTCTCATGGTCAACCCAAGCACATGCAGCTTCCGTGTGAACACATCTCACACACATTTTAGGCATTTTCCACCTTCATATTTTAGTTGTTGAATTCACCCTTTCGTAACCTAACTATTTAAATGCGTTGCATTTAGCCTAACGATGAACTTTTGAAATGAGGCTGATTTTATTTGAACCATAGTCACTAGGCTAGAAACTGCTACCCAAACGACCTCAATAGACCCTGGAGGCAGGCGTACATCTGTTCCGCCTTAAGCTTGCGACTTGCATCTATCGCTAATTCGAGCCAGTCTGTCACAGTAAATGTGATATTACGGTACAGGTATTGATGAGTTTTTAATGCTGTCAGTGCAACTGGGAAAGTAAGGCCAAGGTGCTCTGGTGAATTGAGTCGACATGGCGACGGTTTACTCTATCGTGCACGTCATAGATGGATGAACTGCGCTCACTGTGACTAACAACGCAGTCACTTCATCCTTTAATCTCGCCTAATATCCAGCGTTTCGTGTCAGTAGTTCGCAGTGGAAGGGTCGCACGTCAGATTTCAGTGGGATTCGGTGCAACTGCCAACTGCTGTTGAATCGTTCTGGGGCGGAAACATAAGCATGAGTTGCCTATACACTATTTGCCAGAGCACTACAAGTCAAAACTTATCACATAAATTCCCAAGCTTAATCTTGAACTCTTGATCGCTGTACCCATCGTTCTTCAAGCATATTGGCGGTCTAGTGATCAGAGCGTCAGCTAGGAACCGTTAGGTCCCGACTTCCATTCCCATCTGCAGCCATCTATAGCTGAGATATTCAAACGAGGATGAAACTGGTCTCGGAGTGTAGTGTTGACAACCATCAACACTGAACACCATCCAAGTAAACTTGTGTTATATAAATGTTATACCTTTGCATTCTCCCTTTTTTCCAACACGTTTGGAAAAACAAGACCCAATGTCACCCGTATTTGTGGTTATGTAATCCGCACACAGGAAGTGAGTTTTATTTTTAAATACCAACCCAGTTGGGAATATGCTTGCATTCAAGGAATGCTGATTCATGCACAGGGAGCGATGAATGTGAGAAACACCTAGTATAGCTTCCAGTCTGTAGACTTAATGCTACATAAGCTAAACTTACATTGTAAACAAATGGCTACTCACCTATACCTTTCGTATTACAATCTGTGTGCTAGTATGTGAAATTAATGAAGAAGCGAGTCGATTCAATCATAGCAGTAGTCAGGCCTTTGGTTGAAGTCCTCGCACTGGAACTACGCGAAGTTTCCTTAGACTCGCGGTAGCCTCCGTCTATTGAGATTCTACCTCATCTAACCAATAATACAGAAAAGTAACCATATGGTTTGTATTTGATTCTTCGCAATAATCTGAGGGTTTTATGTCTACGATAACATGTCAACGATAGAATTAGTGAGAAAGTGCATGTAATGTATTTGACTGTGCGCACAATGTGAGAAATAGAGCATAACGGTAAAGTCTAATTAGGGACGGGAAAATGATGTCAGCTTCCATTTGATGGACATAATTAGGAATACACTTACGAATAATGTCATGCCGATCTGAGTACAGTGGACATCTGAACGCCTGCATAGATAAGACTGTTTCATCAATGTTCTTGTCCTCATGCTAGCAGTCGTAAACACGATAGCCGACGCCATGTAGTTAGTAGAGATTGAGACGTGAATAGCCAGAACAACGATAATCGTTCGAATTGTACGCGTTTCCCTTCCAACTGGACTGCTACCTCCTATTATGGTGACGATCACAAAACATGTATATTGGACCATTTTCATTTACTACTGGATTACCACTTCTTCCATCGAACATTAAATAGGTGACATCACCCTCTATACCGTCCCTGTCTTTTTCCGGTAGGTAAAATAATGAGGATGCTCGTCTTCTGGTACCCGGTGATGGCGGAGAAGTATAAATCGAGATTTCTCTTGGAACAGCTGGTGAAGCTGATTTGGCGGAGGCTTGTAATGGTCGTTGTATCACCATCAGAGGACTGGCAGTTGCTGGTCGATACCTGTAATCGGGAGATGGCGCGTAATTTACATTATATCGTATGGAAGATCGCCTGTAGTCGTCCTCCAGTGATGATACACTGCCGTCGAAATCCACATGAAGAAGAGAGCGGTGTAAATCTGAGCCTACACTCGGCACCGGGACCACACTGAGGTAAGATTCGGAACGCACCATCTTATCACTGTCTTCGAGTGCTCTTCTAATGTAGGTCTCCACCTTGTAAGCGTCCTCTCTGCTTTTACACTTGTAAACCTCATAGTATTTTTTACCACTGACTTCAGAATCCACGCTGATTACAAAAAATTCCGGTTTGGTTGGATTGCGTCGAATATCGAAAATTTCTCGATAAAACAGAAACGAACGGAATGGTGCTCTCGCGGTTCTCTTGTTTTTCTCCAGAGTGAAACGATCTTCCAAAATACTCATTGTCGCGTGTGTTTGACGTTTCCTGATATTCTTAATCATGCAGTGCTCAGCCGAAGTTCTCAAAAATTGCTCCTTCCGCTCCAAAATTTCTCTATAGACGGTACACACATGTGTTTGAAAGAAAAGCTTCTGTTTCGTCTCCTCGTGGATCAGGCGTCCATCAATGTACTGCGAACCTCGAGGCAAAGATGAGTCTCCGCGTCTTCGGTTTCGTGACATGATAGAGTGAGTGCAACTGGATGCAAGGACAGCACCTCACAGCTTATTTAGCTTGAAGACCGGTGATCAGGACTGCTTTTTCGCCGACGCAGAACTCGAAGTGATTTGTCGTTCGCTGACAATCGATAGCATACGCCGCCCCCACTTCCACGTACCAATGCGACAGTCAAGCATAAACATGTTGTCGCTGGCGGCGAGGCAGTGTGAGCATGTTACTATGCGGAATGTAGAAGACCTACGAAACCGCAGTGACCTTGAAGAAATAGCGGTGAGAAGCACAGAGAACGTGCTAGTAACAACACTGGCGAAATATGCATCCCCTATGAAATCCCATAAGATCCGTAAAAAAATAAAAGCAGAAAAGGTTCACCTCAAAATTCTGACAGTGAGTTAACTACGATGAGGGCTGACGAGCAAACATTGGTTATATTTAACTAAACTCGAGCAATCTTCTATGATCCATCAAATATCATTGCCAGAGTGGGGTAGTCACTTCTTGAAGTATCTGCTGTGGTTAGGCGAGGCCAGGTTCGCTACCGACAACAATGAAGTAAGATGTGGATGAAAACTTTCGGTGGATTACCATACATGGAAGCAGGTCCGAGAGGACGGTTCCATGGATGGTCGTAGTATTTTACTTAAATTGCCGGCTATACCTGCATTTACTCTTACTCTTAAACTCTTTTACTTCATAGAACATTCCTAACACTCCATTGGCACCAATGAAAAAAATTCAACAACTTTCTCCACTATCCAAACACATTGTACAAAATGATCAGGCTAGGTACTTGGTCCGTCTCATGATGTAGAAAAATAATTTATTTATTTATTTTTTATATCTGTTCATATCTGATGCATTAAACAAATATAATGGTGGGTGCAACCAGATAAGCTTAAGGTGCAAAACGAATGATGGAAGTTCACACCTACGTCCAAGGCAGCTTTAGGCTGACAAAAAGAAAGTGTATATCGAGTTACCTTTCAAAGGTGACTTAATCACGCTGAAGACAACTAAGCGTTTAATTTCGGCTACACATGGAGGTTACTATGCTGTACAAGGTGTCGTCATTAACCGAACCCGAAATTTGCCTATACCTCCAACAAAGGAAGATCAGCCTATTGGGGCCAACTCCCACTGTGTATACCAATTTGTATGGGACTGCGGAAAAGTTACATACGCAGAACCAGTAGAACGCTGACTTCCCGAATAAAGGAACATGTGCCAAGATGGGTTCAACGTGAAGTTGCTCAGATTGCCTACCGTCGTCGGATTCCATGTTCGCGCAGACCGCCGGCTTCCACGAAAGACAAACACCTACTAGACTCTGGTCAACGGAGAGAGCTGAACTAAGCGTTTAAAGCTGCGTTACGTCACACTAACCCACACTTTCTTCCGTTTGCTGAGGCTGTCACTATAAGCCGGATTAAGCCAGCCTTGAGTGTTCAGAAACAATTATTTGTCAGCCTAAACCTGTCTTGGACGTAGGTGTGAACTTCCGTCATTCGTTTTGCACCTTAAGCTTGTCTGGTTGCACCCACGGTTAGCTATATATATATATATATATATATATATATATATATATATATATATATATATATATATATATATATATATATATATATATATATATATATATATATATATATATGCATATCGGTTATTGTTAATGGTACTGAGGAGACAATACGAAATACATGCATCTACCAGCCTTCGTCTTCTTTCCGTGCTTTTTAAATTGTTGAAGGGAACTAACTGCTTTAAATATAATAGTGTTTCCTGCGACTGGCTCACCGGCCATATCGGCAACCAACATACCTTGATCGCAGTCATGATCCACTGTTATGGTTCTGCCTACGAAAAGTTATAGAAACATAGCCATGGATTTAACTGGTTTAAGACGCTAGGATAGAGACTAGTGACTGAATATCTAATACTGATACCTAGTTGATAAAAGTGGATCGCAGTTGCAAATAGTTCATTCAGATTGGTTTACATTTCATGTTATTTGAAGGCTGTGCCTAAGGGAATGGACCGTTTTGCAATGCCTGAGCTTTTGTTACCTTAATTTGAGCTTCCTTTAGACAACAAGCTTGGTTAGAGCGGAACGAAAGGCGATGAGCTGAGTGAACCAACTTAAAGTGATGCCTTTCCCAGTTGGAATAAAATTATGGCCTGCTATTTATGTGCTCTTCAAAGGGAATAAAATCACTTTACACAATTTAGTGAATGAATATATCACCCTCTCTGATCCATACAATTTCAGATTGTCTGCTGCGTTCGTACATCTTTTGGAAACCTTTTCATTAACTGTACTTGATTACTGGTCACTTTCAACGAAAAAATCATGCATGGGATAGGGTCAGGACAGCGAAAGTATCATCCCACTGAAAGCAACATGGTGGCCTTTAGTACATATTATTAATGTGGGCAAAAGTTTGTCAGTCGCGGTTGACAGTGGGAATGTTGAAAAGGATATGGGAAGCAGCACATTCACCGGTAAGCACAGCAGAAAACAAAAGCCACAAAACGAAAAAGATGAAACTGTTCCTAAGAGGTAAGATTCAGCACCACATTGACCGTCCCAGCAAAAACAACTGTGCTGTCTAGACAACACAAGGGAACTATTGCGTCAAAATCTTAGGAGAGGATTAAATTGCACACTGGAACTTCTACTGAAATTTTGCTCAATCCCAAACTACTTCCTAAACACGTGAAGAAAATTCATGAATTCAAGCGCGAAATTCCTGCTCTGCACACAAAATGTGGGCTAGGGCCAACGGCAAAAGTGGTTGACAATATTCTTGGACAATAATTAAGCCGCACCCTCCAAAGTTCAACCTAATTTTACCTCCTTCCTACGCGGATCGTGCCGCCATCGGGACCTAACCACATATACGATACCACCGCAGACTTACTGAAGTCGCCCATGTTCTTACGTGCCATTGCTAAGAGAGTGAACCTCAACATCGTGCGATGGTTTGTGTGTCTCAGTGATCCATTGAGCTATGCTGCATGGTGCATTCTGCACCTTCACAGAGCTACTCATACCAGATTGATCAGTGGTTAGAGGTCAGACAAACTCAGTTTCTTGGCCATCCAGATTTCTGGTTGGCGTAAATGTGGCTGCTTACTTCATAATGCAGACCATTTGTAGTCCAATACCAAACGTCCGCTGCCATGCGGTCAGGTTTTGAACCCAAGGCTTTGCTTGAGAACCCTACTCCTTCTTCTGTCTAAACCTGGGCAACCTGACAGTACCCTGCCTAGTCAGTGCCACTCTATGAACTACTGTCCACATGATCTCTGGATGCTCTAGCCGTTTCAGCGGATAATAAACGGCTCCCTATCTGGTGCATCGAGCAGGGCGGAGAGGGGTTTTGGTGCTACTGCGCAAGCTTACCAGTCTTCTTATCTCCCTCTTGCGCCTTTTCATCCTTATCATCCCACTCGAAATGCACTTTTATCCCCTGTTTTTTATCCCCAATTCTTGGCCCTCCTCGTTCTTGCTTCAGTAGTCTCTTGTCTGCTAATTTCAACTCACACTCAGTCACAGGAGTTCCCTCCAATCCAGTCGACAAGTCCATGTTCAATCAAACGGACAACGTCACATCCTCGCTAAGACTGGTATACATCAACGTGCGTACTTTGCTACAGCCTAGTCAAATAGCAGTGCTTGCTGGAACACTAGAGCCTCCCTGTCGATGGGCATTTGCTGCTTATCGGAAACTCATCTGAAAGATCGGAGTTCCGTGATTACCATGCAATCCCCTACAAGCGACACCAGCGGCACATCCTCATTGCGTCTGTCTTGAGATGACGCAGCTTCAAATGCCGGTTAAGCCGTCAAGGGCATTGTTTTGAGTCCCCGAGCTGAAACTGCCCCGATCGCCGGATGTGCACAGTTAGATTGGCTGGCACATTCCAGGCATCAAAGAGAACGTGGAAAAGCGGTGCCTGATTTTCATTGCGGTCCACGCCCCCCACAAACTGCATCCGTGATTCGGTGAAAGATAATTCAACCACCAAATTAACGATCTCCTTCGTTACAGAAGAAGTACGGATACCGTGGTGCTCGCACGTGACCAAAACGTCCAAGTCGGAATATTATCCAATGATGTGCTTCATCTTGGGGGTTACCATAGTTTAGGCGCCCGTAATGATTACGGCGAGCGGTCGCTACACCTGTGTGAAGATGCTTGTCTCCCTCTCGCGAGCAATAATTTTCGATATGGCACTCGCAGTGGAGTGACTTCGCGACCATCAGCCTCGGACCAGCCATGGACGCAAAGTGATCACCCCGCGACCAGTTACTGTGGGAGAGGCTGTGTCCAAAACTGTCGTTCGATTTGGAGCAACAGCGTGGACTCCAATCACGCTCCTGTGTGTGACGACCTTCAGGTACGTTTCGGCGGATGTCCGCAACGTTACTGCGCGCGCATAGACACCAGCCAACTGGCGAAGCCAGTTGCTCTGAATGTGCATCAAAATACGCTGGCATCCGGGCTGAGTAAGCGCCAACTAATCACCGTTGAAGATCACTGGTCGATTGTTAACCAGATGTTACTATCAGCAGGCATGTATTCATGCGGAAAATCAAATAGGCAACCTGGACCTCGGGTCTCTACACAGTCTCTGGAACTTTTGAATGCTCACCAACATATACCGGCTAGAAGAGATTACAATGAGACTCACAAAATTCTCAGGGCAAAACTGCGTGCAAGTCTGAAGAGAGGACGCGAAGCCTGGTGATCTCATTGTGCATCGGCGATATAAAAAACCACTTTCCTTGATAACCATCGGAAGTTATTCTGTCTGATAAAGGAAACGGGTGGCAGATCTGGTGTTATCAAGACCATACGCAACGTGAGTGGGCGGCTGATCCACAGCTTGTCAAGACGCTTGGAGCGTTGGACCAAAGACCTTGAATGGTAGTTTAGCTAACCGGTTGTCACTTTATTTTCTGGGCATTGATCGCCATTCTCTATGACCTACCTCCTTGGATCTGCTCTCACGAGCCGAAGTCGAATGTGAGGTCAGATGGTTAAAATTGAATAAGGCCGCAGGGACAGTTGGAATTCCCCAGCGACATTCAACTTCGGGCGATCTGCTGTTGTAGATGATTTACACTAGTAGTTAGTGAAACTTCGGGAGAAAGAAACTGTTCCAATTTGCAAGTGGTGCTCACGTTCGGAATACGGAAACCATAGAGCAACCAGTCTGATCACAATGGCATCTAAATTGCTTGTGTCTGTTGTTCTCCACAGACTGTCTGACACTCGTAAAAGCCATATTCCTGAGGAGCAAGCAGGGTTTCGTCGAGGCCGGGGTTGCATTGACCAACTCTTAACCTTGCTTCAGTTGTTGGAGCACCACGACGTTTATTGAGGACCAAATATTGTCTTGTTTCTCGACATAAATGTGTCTTCGATTCGGCGGATCGATGTGCCCTTCGGAACCGTCTGCTTAGGAATGGTGTGCCCGATAATTGTGTGGAACTAATCAAAGCGCTGTACGCTCATAGTTAGGGCAGAGTGATGATTTATGACAAACCGTTGACGCCCTGCAATATCTCCAGCGGCGTGAGACAAGGTTGCCCGCTGTCCCCTTTCCTCTTTAACTTCGTTTGCGATGAAGTCATTGAAGCAGCATTTACTGTACACGACCTCACAGTTGTGAAGCTACTTGATGGTGAGCGACTTCTTGACTTGGAGTATGCGGGCGACATTGCTCTAATCTGTGACAGCTCCCAAACGTGCCAAGCAGCGATAGACCGATTAGCACTGGCTGTCAATCGTTTTGGGTTATGCTTTACTCCATCGAAATGCGAAGTCCTTCTCCACGATTGACAGTGAACCCCAGGCGCTGACCCTCAGTGGTGATCAGGTAGAAGTCCATCAGGTTTTCAAGTACCTGAACAGCTATCTTGGCGCCCGTGGGATCGAAGCTGAGATTACGAGCCGTATAGCAAATGCACAAGGTGCTTTTACCAATCTCCGCCATATTTGGCGCCGACGGGACATCAGTATAGTAGTGGAAGTCAGAGTTTACAATGCAGCCATCTGTTCAGTATTCTTATACGCTTGTGAAACCTGGCTCATCAGGTGAACAGACATAATGAAGCTAGTCACGTTCGATCATCGCTGCCTTCGCAGCTTACCTCATGTCTGATGGGAGCACCGTGTGAGCAACGAGTGTGTTCGGCGACACGTATTTAGCGCAGGTAGTGCTAGTGAACCACTCGGCACCATTATATCACGCACCAGGCGCCGATAGCTGGGCCACGTGTTGCGCAGACCAGCACATCGACTCCCGCGACGTGCGCCTTGCGCGGGGGGTCTCGGTTAGAAGAGGAGGATGGGAGGCAAAGCAATGACTTAGTCGAAAGCAATTAAAAGACTGACTTCGAAGCTGGCGTCGGTTGTTACATCCCGACTACCTGGCTGGGGTCCTAAGGATGATGAACACATTTAGTTAGACACACTTGCTGATATGGCAGAGAGCTAACCCCAATGGTGCTTGTGTTGTGAGTTATTTTGTCCACCCCTCTCCATTAGATTCCCCTCCAACTGCGATCTCATGCGTGCGCGGAAACACAATGGAACAATGGCAGAATACGGATGCAAAAGCCAAGGCTTGACAAGTCCCGTGGGATGGTTTGTGGGAGTGAAGTTATTTTAAGTTACACAAAAGTGAAAAACACATCTGTTGACCCACCATATTGTCCACGTTAGCACATAGGTATATCGGTCTAACACGATTCCGTAGGGTTGGCGAGCACAATGATTGTCTTCGTCTTGTCGTCACTCAATGAACAGAAATCAGATCAAGTAATGTAAATGATGTAAAGCATCGTCGAGTCACTTTTTAAAGATGGTTAGCGCGGTAGCTGAAATGACAAAATTCGCAAGAGCGTTCCACGGTTGACAACCTGGAAGGGAAAAGTAATTCCCGTAGAAAGTAAAGTAATTCCGCTGACAATCCAGCCGACTGTATTGGGTGCCAAGTTTCAATTTATGACCCCTCAATTCTGTGTTGCAGCTAAGCTTTAGGAGGTGGCGGCAAGCGTGACCGGGGTTTTTCAAAATCTGGAACTCCAGGATGAGGTCACCTCGTAGACGGCGATATCTTCCGCTGTACACTCCTAGGGCTTCCCGTCGCCCATGGTATTACAGGTGGGACAAACCCTTCACATTTTTCGTTGCCCATCGTTGCGCAGTTGACACAAAACCCGAGCTCTGATGTTCGTTGCCTTTTCTACGTGCAATCGCTACTGATCGTGTATTATTATACACCGTTCAATGCCTCTTTGTACATTTCATCCACCACAGGAAACTTTTTGGGAGGATACCTAACTGTTTTTGCGAAACTGTGCAATACCATCCAAACCGTCGAACGGTCAAAATTAAGCACACAAACTCATCGCTTCGAACTCGACAAGGCTAATTTTGCTTTCAATTGTAGGACGACACTGAGGGCTCTCTAATAATCTCAAATCCATCTCATTAGGCTACCGTACCAGGCAGATAGTGGGGAAATCGGCACTCCCATACGGTCACTGCTGCATTCTTCGCAATCCGACAGAGAACATATCCTACTTACTCTCATCCAAATCTTGCCTTCATCGGGAGCAGATCGATAAGCACGCGTGCACGACCCCTTTGTCCACCCGTGATTCATCTCGTCGCCCACATTGAACTTTGTGGATGGGCAGTACACGTGCAAACGCAACCAGACTTACCACGGACGAGCGGTTGCGGAACCGGCATCCGCCAGAACATCATGTCTGAACATGCAACGTCCACGATTTGCACTTCACGGAGGATCGTCAAACTTTCGTCAACGGCTGTCACCTGCCTTGGCGCAAAGGCAACTGAACAACAAAAATAAGCGCGGAAATCGGACGGTTTAAAATGAAACCGGTGCATTCCTGACTTTGTGGTTCCATTTCGTTGCACCAATCAGAATTCGATTTGTTGCATCGTGTAGCTCGTATTAATTCTACGTCAGAGTAGCGTCTTATCTAACACCCTAACTTCAGTTCCGTCCCTAACCTGTAATTCCGGATTCTTTTTCTTCCTACATCTCTGTGTTTTATAGCTGATCATTGAGGTTAGCTTTGCAATCTGATTTCTTGGTAAATGAAGGCGAAAAAACCATCTGGTCCTCCAAAAACAACTGACAACTAACGTCAGGTAGCCAGCCGTAAGTCGAGTATTGCTAAACTCGGTATGCACCAATAGTTAGATTACCCTGACCCTATTGCATATTTGGTTGCAGAAGACCGCATGGGAAATAGCAGGAACTGACTGACGAGATCTCCTAAACCTAAGAGAATTGTTCAAATCCTAACACCTAAAACTGCCACGAAAATGCACAATCTAGAAAGTGAGGTACTTGTGTTAAACGAAAAACTCTAAGAAGTCAGTCTGGTGCTGGATAAACTGATATCAATCTCCTACTTAGTGAATGTGCCTGGGAAACGAAATGCAAATCACTTGTAAACAGTAGCATCGATCCTATCGTCACTCATCATGGAAATTCGTGAATCGGGCTAGCAATGTTGTCATGTTGTATATACCAGACCAAACACACCTGGAAAATGTGAAGCTTATCGTGTTTAATGCGAATAGCATGAGTGAAACAAACTGTCACCTTAAACACCTAACAAAATCAAACCCTAAGTACGTGTGTTCAATCCTATTAGAGTGCACGGAAGAAACTCGTGCCCAACTATTTCACAAGCGAAGGAGTTTAATTGCTGGCAACAATGCTTTAAAGCGTAGCATAATCGGACTTGATCAAACGCCACTTCAGAGGTAAATTATGCGAAAACACGTCCAATCCGATGACAAGATTACTCTCTGTATTATTATGAGTCAGCAAACTGACATCGAAGCCAAAGACCAACCCACTGTGAACTTAGACTCATCTCAGTGCAAGTGTGTTACGAAAGTTGTTACTTCAGATTACCCTATGAGTTTGACCTTGAATTTAGCTTTGGGGAAGTATTGTAAATCAGCCGCTCATAGTTATATCCTAACAAACACAAATAACCTGAGCAGTGAAATAGAAGCGACCAACGTCTCAGCGACTGCAGGAAGCAGCGAAGTACCGCCAGTCCCAATACTCTGGTCACTCTACTTTGTTAATGCGTGACAAAGAGTCATTCCTTGGGATGTGAGGCACAACGCACTACGTTGCGAAATGTCCAAGAGTAGGTGTTGGTCTAGCTCAAAATATCACATCCGCACATGGGTGGAGAAAGCCTGCATTCATGCATATGGGTACATGTGTAAGTACACATGTACCCAGTGTCGTCCCTCGTGAAAACGCTGGACCTTGCGCGGATGGTTGAGTTGGAGTCAACCTACGGCACGTCACAAGGCAAGTTCACCGATCGATACATACGCTGTGTACGGCTGGCTGGAATGGAGACAGGTGTTGTCAAAATGGAAACAGCAGTGCCTCATAACCGGCTACTGCGGTAGAATTGTGGTGGCGCCTTGACAGACGTAACTGGCCTGAGCAAGGCGTGTGCGATTGGTGCTCAGTGTTATCCCAGCTAGTGACAAAAGGGTTATTTGCAACGTTGTTGTTATCTTCCAACGACCTACCTTACCAGATAGACATTCCTTACAACTAAGCCGTGCGACTACGAAATGTGACATCTTACGAAAGGTGTTTTGAAAAGCCATGCCACCTAAAGACTACTCGATGCCGCATAGCCTATTCTCCCATCGCAGTATTGATCGCCGTTGCGGGAAACAAGTGTGGTTACGCTGCCCAGTTTATTTCAGACGGGACCATGAGCGTTCCTTCCGACATATTCACTGAGGAGGCAAAATTCTATTAGCAGGGAACTGAGAAGCTGCATTTCTAGGCAATATCTAATCCACGTGGATACTGAGAATCATGTATTGCACAAAGCGCGAAGCTCATTGACTTGAAAAAATCAATGGCAAATCGTGGGACCACAGTATACGCATGTGGGTTCTCACACATAGTTTGCACCACAAGCCCGTTATCCTTCTGATACATTTTCTGACACATTATGCTGCAAACGCACCTTTGGCTCAAATCTGTTGACCGGGCAGGCCAATCCTTTGGACCTCTGCGACCGATCCACCGGTGACCGAACACCTACTTAAGATAATGCCGCACTGTTTGCGCATAATGGACAGGTGCGCCATATTGAATCTATAAAGGCTGAAGCGAAGTGCCGAAGTAGCCAACGATAATCGGTGTTGAATCATCTCCATCTTACAGCTCCTACGTAATATGTCAGCGATAGTTCCCTTACACTGCTGAATCATGATGGTAAGAGGAATGGCGATAATCATAATTTATCTACCGGGGTGTTACTTTTGAGAAGTAGCATGACGGGCTCCGAGAATCTTATTGTTAATGGTAGTCGGTTCCATGCGAACGCAAACTTGCATAGGAAAATGTTACCTCGTATATTGCATTTGGCATTTGTTAGAATGAATGAGTATGGTTGACTGAGCAGGGGATATCGATGAGCAATGGTCGTTTGAGTGACTAGTGCTTACTGGTTGGAATCAGCAAGTAGAGGTCCCACTACGTAGCTGCACCTGATGTCATTTAGGGACAAAGCCTCCTTTATGTTGGGGTGCGCTCCATATATTTTATATCGGCAAACTGTTAGTCTAGGAATTTCTTAAATTCCATGGTTATCAGCTTTGGAGATTTTGGGATTTGAAACAAAAAAGAAATTATCATTCTGTGGCGTACCCATAAATGATTCCGCTGAAACTGTTTGCATTTTTTACGGCAATTTAGTGTGGAAAGGGTCATAGCTGTTTCGTAAAAGAACCCTGGTCCTATTCCACTGCACCACTGTCCAATTTCTTTGCACTGCATAGCACTATGGAGCAGTATTCTAAAAGGGGGTGTGCACAGAGCTTGTAAAGTCCGGCTTTAAAATCTGCCAAGGACATCGTTCAACTAGTGCGTCCGATTAATGAACTAGCACTTGCAGTGCTGTAGCTCACTTGTTCTTTAAAGTCAAGTGACGTTGAGTGGCGTACTCCGAGTTCTCTTACTGCGGTGCAGTTGCCTAGTGGGTTACCATTCAGGGTCAGCATGTTTGGTGATATGTAGCATTTGTGGCACATGACACCGCATTCTTCCGGCGAAAGTTCCCGCTTCCAGGTTTTGCTACAGCTATCCAGCGCGGTGTGGTCACTATGGGTATCAGTGCGACCGTACGAAATATCCTACAGGTTGAACGAGATAAATAAACAAATGGTTTATCCTCGAGGGGGCGAGGCACGCCTGTGAAGATGTGAGCAGATGGGTACAATAGGCATATTAGCATAGCAATAGTTCAGGGGTACTATTGAAGAAGTAGGATGAAGATGGTCTCAGATTTTACACATAGACAAATGTCGTATACTCATGGCATCGAACTCGGAGATGGGGCTGGTGCGCGGGAAAATTATGGACAATTATGTGGACAAAGCCAGCGTTAGGTAAGATTTTGCTATGTGGACACCGTGCATGTTAAGTGTAATACTTTCGTATAATTATTGCTGAGTGAAAAATCAGTGTGCCACGCCAGCTATAACTGGCGTAGAAAGCGTGATATACGTGGGACTGCATGCTCGATGATAGCGAAATGAGTTGCATTTTGGTGATCACGAAGCCACATAGATACCAGAAGGCACGCAGCTGAAGTGCTGCGTTGCGCTTAGTGATTTGGTGTTCCCACGTTGCTAGCAGACGAGTGCTACGTACACTTAGTAAAGAAAATCTTGAGCTAAATCTTCACGACCCTTAACAGAAAAGCAAGATGAATTCATGAAGAAAAGCATAGCTGAGCATGGATGCAAACGATTGCAGGGGTGCTGAGTCGCACAATTAGATTCAGTGGTCTTAGTTAATTAGAAGATGGTAGCTTTGCTTTGCAACGTATTGGGATGCAGTTAGTGGGACTGGATATCCGACGCTGTCAAAAAAGGCATTTAACTCAAAAAATATTATTCTCGAATAGTTCCAGACACAACAAATCTGGCATGAGAAAGAATTTACAAGCGACTCTTTCGCAACGGGGACGTTGCATTGCATGAAATACGCTGTTCGCATGATATATATATATATATATATATGGCAGTTAATGTAATGAAAGATGCACTAGTCAGGAGCGAAAACAATTATGATGTGGCGAAAGTCTGGGATCAGACAAGTGTGCAAGCGTAAAACATAAAGGGGAGACGTAAGGAAGAAACAGGGAAGTAATTTCAGTGTACATATCCTAAATAAATAAAACTTCATGTGGACAGAGAAAAATGGGCAGGCGCGTTAAATCCCGGAAACCGTCTAGCCGTCATCATCATTGACGTCAGCAACGCATTCGACGAGGTTCTCCCCAAGACTATTTAATAAACTCCGTCGTATTTATGTTCCCGAGTAATATTTTCTTGGATCCATGATTTCCTGATTAGGTGTAACATGCAAGTACAAGTACATCAATCCTTTTCCGAGCCCGCTGCCATGAACAGTGTGGCTCCCCATGGTTCTATCCATGACCCTGAGCTTGTTAACGTCCACCTTAACAACCTCCCATTGGATCTTCAAACAGACTGTTTAATCTACGTTGATGAACTTACATTATGGCTAGAGATCTCCAATGCTGAAGATGCTGACCGGTTGCAGGCGAAGCTAGATTTGCTGCACTGCTGGTCCATGAGGTAGTCGTTACCCATTAATCGGGGAAAGTGTTCTGTACTTGCCATCGGCCCCTGTGCTCTACTTGGTGCCTATCACCATAACGATTTCCGGTTTAAGAACACCGCCTGTGAGAAGAACCACGACGTACTAATATCTCCGGATCTAAGCACAACTCAGAACACATTGAACTCGGTCGCGGCTGCCAATAGGCCGTTCTATGCTCCAATGGCATTGTTTTCCAAATAACGCCCGAAATATTCAGACTACTGTTCACATCACATGTGTGCCAAATCCTTGAACACGGACTAACATCCGCCCATCCTCTTACAAACGCCGAGTGCGTGCTGATTCAGAAAGTTTAACGGCGTGCATTGTAGTCCGTCTCGGTGCACCGGAATACTCCTTACTCCTATGGACTTCAAAAGATGTACCTCTTTCCACGGATTAACGCCGTCGTCGTGGCGACCTGATTTACGTCAGACATATAGTACGAGGATTGTTAGTCAGTCAGCTACAGGTGTTCTTTCAGCTCTACGCCAATTGTTCTACTCGGCGTCTGAATGGGAAACTGTATAAACCGAGGATGCTCTGCGTCCTCTCCGGTGTCACCTTATCCACTCGTGTAGTGAACGACTGGAACAGTCGAGGGATGTTTCAAAAGATTACTGGACCGTTATTTGATGTGCGAGCTAGAATCCTGCTGCTTTCACTGCGACCGTTTTGGTCCCTTGTAGAAAACAGCCTCACACTGACTTGCACCGTCCCTATACTGAGTGGGAAGCGACGGAGTTTTCAAAAGGCTTCTTTCTTGCTCTAAAACCAATTTAACCCTTAAAATGAGTTACAAAGGTGATGAGTTTTCTACTTTCAAACCTACCGTGGCACATATCCAGACGGGGCATGGAATCAGTCCTCAGGAGACGGTTACATGGAAGGCCCTATAACTTCACTTGTACACGTGATTTATCAACATTTATTTTTTGACGACCTCACAATCTTAACGAAAGATTCCTCAGATCAGTTGGCAGTGAATGGTAAAAATAGTTGTGAGCTGCTTTGGGAAACTTGAACAAATCATCTGCTTCATGCGCTTCCGCCGTATATAATGATAGCACAATCCCGTTGAACTGTACCCTGCACTGTCGAGGAATAGACGACTTCATTAATTTCCTATTCGTCATAACTGCATGTCGCTCACGCAAGAGCATGGCGTTACTGCGCATGTCTGACCTGTACCAACTGTGGACACATCTCCTCACTTGAAAAGAAATATACCTATTATTCTTATCATCGTCTAACCAGCCATGACGGCCACCCGTCTATGGCAACTTGCCAAAAACATCCCCAACATTTTCTTTTATGACTGATGTCCCTATGCATGAACCCGTGCATGGCGACCACCTGACCAGGCCGATCACTTTTAATCGGTCGTTTGAGTGGTCGCTGTAGACAAGTTTGACTCTATTATCTCGGTCCTAATATACCCTCTGCAACCAGCCAATTGCTTCGATGATGGATCTAGCTGCGAACACCGCGTGACTACTTCAGCTTCTTGCTGTCGTTTTTAGATCGGTTTTCGTACCGCTTGTCGGTCTATCTATGCTATCCATAGTTACTGGGAGGAAGAAAGATGGATGATACTTGTGTTGCTGCCCCACGTTCGGTCAACGTGTTATTACGTTTATTTAGTCGCGTACGTCCGTCCCGCGTGGTCTAGCGGTTAGGATTCCTGGCTCTCACCCAGGCGGCCCGGGTTCGACTCCCGGCGCGGGAGCATGTTTTCGTTGCAATGACCGAAAGGTAAAAATTTGGAATTACCTTAAAATGTTTCGAAATACTAGTAGCTCGGGTTGATGAATCAATTGTTCATTTGTTCTCCGAACTTGGCGGTTTTCTCGCAAACGTTTCACCACCATGCGAGGTGGTGTCTACTACCTCGTTCTTTGCCGTGTCATTTGTTGGAATCGTTGCATGCGTTATTGCCCAAACTATGAATATTCGAAGGAACAAAATCCACGTTGTAACAACATGAGGAACCGTTAATCTCAATACCAAGGGCGGCACATTCCCTGCGACACAAACGCCCGAGGGGCGCCCGAAAAAGGTCCCGACGATGATGTTGCACCCGCATTCACCCATACATATGTAAAACTACTTCCCACCACTTTTAACGCATTTCGACGGCTGTTGCTATCGCCACAACAAAAAATGTAAATATACAAGTTGAAGTTCAGTTGGGACCGGAACGATAGGATAATTCCGGGATTATCCTTTTATCCATTCACGGCCGTGAATGTTCCTTCTTTTGCGTATCGCCGGATCGGGAATTGACAGGTCTGCTTGAGATGTTGAAAAGCCTAAAACAAAGACCGCATCACACCCTGTCTAACCAATTACTGCCCACATTTTCCTGCCCAGCAGTCCCTGCCAAGCCGGTTTATGTGAAGTAAAAGAGTGAAGGGTAAGCTAAGAAAAGAAGAGAAGGAATGTCGGCTAAATAATGATAATACCAAGGTGAGAAGAAAATTAAAAAAGAACGAAGGGAAAGTTGAAGATACAAGTCGGTTAGGAGAAGGGGAAGGTTTGGTACTGCCACCCTAGAGCATCTAATTGACGCTCGAAACCCTCTACCGTAGACTCCCTAACCACGTGCGCCGGAAGCGAGTTCCAACGTTCAATAACTCGACGCGACAAGCGAGTTTCCGTCCTTACCCGGTCAGAACGCTGTTTGTGCAGCTTCAACGGGTGACCTCGGAGACTAGGCAGCTTGGCGGGACTAAATAGCCAGGACAAATCTGGACCGATCTTACCCGTTAAGATACGGTAAGTGAGAATCAAGTCTCCTCTAATTCTGCGGTAGTGCATTGAGTACATACCCAAGCTAAGCAAACGTTCGGGATACGTTTGCCCCCGTAATCCTTGCACTAACCTTGTACCCACTCGCAAAACCCTCTCCAGTTCCATTTTGTCCCTTACAAGACAAGGTGGACAAGCCTGGATACAGCACTCTGTGAGGTCGCACAAAAGCTGAGAACAGCTTCACAAAAATATTGGCCGTTAGGACACCGAAGGAGCGGCGAATAAACCACATCATACGGAACCCTCTACAAGCAGCCTTGCTCCAATTTTCCCCAGAGTGAAGCAATGAGGTATGAGTGATAACTAGATCAACCTGTTGAATGACAACAGGGAATTCACTTCAACCAACTACATAGCGCGTGGGGGGACTAGCACCTCCAATGCGGAGGACAGAACATTTCGCCTGATTTATGGGCATCAACCATAAGGCTGACCAATCCCAGAGCCTATCCAAGTCACTCTGAAGTGCCTCAGAGCCATCAGGGATAACCACAATATTCCAGAGCTTGAGGCCATCAGCAAACAATAGCGACGGTACTCCAAGCTCCTGAGGTAGGTCAATGACATAAATTGCGAAAAGCAACGGCCCTAGAACCGAGCCCTGTGGAACGCCACCAAGAACAGCTTGTCTAAGCGAAAGGCTACGCCCCACGCGTACACACTGTTCTCTGCCCTCTAGGAAAGCAGAAACCCATTTAAGGGCGGCTCCAGATATCCCATACGATCTCAACTTCAATGAGAGTCGTTGATGTGGGACAGTATCAAAGGCTTTCGAGAAGTGAACGAAAACACGTCGATGGCGTGACCGTTGTCTACTGCCTCAGCCCAGCTTTCACAAGCTAGAAGCAAATTTTTCAGATATGAAAATCCCTTACGGAATCCGTGTTGGGCCTCACTGAGAAGGTTAAACTTATTCAGGTGATTCTCCACCGAATCCCTGACCAATTTTTCAAACAACTTAACTACTACACTTGTTAAGCTGACAGGCCGGTAGTTCGAGGGCAGAACTCCGTCCCCGCCCTTAAAAATCGGACAGATGATTGCCTTCTTCCATTCCGAAGGTAAGGCACAGCTGTCGAGTGATATTGTAAACATGCATGTCAGAGGGCCACTTAGCTCAACGGTCAATTCATGCATCAGCTTCGGATGAATTGAATCAGGGCCAGAAGCTTTGGAAGGATTTAGTCCTTGCAATAGCCCGAAGACTTGTGTCTCCGTTATGCTGATTTCAGTTAGGCAAGAATCCTCTGGAAATTTGTGACCAGCTCAACCTGAGGTAGAGAAGCCTCATGAGAAAAGGCACCAGTATACTGTTCGCTAAGTATACAAGCATTATCATAGACGGGATGCCCATGGGTCCCGTCCGCTCGTAGTAAAGCCTGTATAGACGAGTTTGTACCGCTACATCTCTTTACGTAAGCAAAGAACTTCTTTGAATTTGTTACGGCTGCGTTAGCCAAATCCTCCTCGTGCTGAAGGCGAAGAGTTCTAAGATGATGCTTACATTTATTTCCAACCGCTCGATAGCTTTCGTAGGTGCTGGTTGATGAAGCCGCTTGGTAAGTTCGCCAGCACTTAGAGCGCTTCCTGAGCAGGCATTTACCTGTATGATCAATGCATGGAGGCTGCGCCCGTGTCACCCTTCTCTTAGTGCGTGGGATGTGGGGAGCAGAGATCTCGGTGAGGTATGCCTTAAATTTCTCCCAGCCTGTCTCAACGGTGTCAGCCACGGTGATCGCACAACGCTAAACTGAAGCTTTGTCTCGCATTGCGTTAAAGTCTGCCCGTCGAATATTTGGACATGCCTCAGCGGTAGCTTGATGACACTTAGTTAGAGCACATCGAAAGGATATGCAGACATGGTCACTGGCTCCTAGAGGACAGTCGTAGGTAATATCACTTACGAAATCGTGTGACTTCGCAAAAATGAGATCCAAGGTAGACGGAATTCGGTTGCGCATATATCTAGTCGGGAGGTCCACGAACTGATGCAAAGGCAGTTGCAATGTTAGCTC
The DNA here is from genome assembly GCA_944474145.2 of Dicrocoelium dendriticum. Taxonomy (NCBI): domain Eukaryota; kingdom Metazoa; phylum Platyhelminthes; class Trematoda; order Plagiorchiida; family Dicrocoeliidae; genus Dicrocoelium; species Dicrocoelium dendriticum. Next base: position 48,991,118 of record OX104062.1, read on the forward strand.
GAGGAGATCCGAACCGAAAGTGCCAACCGCCGAACTGCAAGATAGATCAGCCCAGCAGACTTCAGGGAGGTTGAAGTCACCAAGTATTAGACACCTATTGACAGTCTGAGTACGAATAAATTCAATAACCTCCCTGGAGATACTTCCAGGACTTCGATATAACACTACAACTGTAAACTGAGCAGAGGAAGTGCACACAATAGTCGAGAGGGCTTCAACAGTTTGATCCGGCGACTGGAACACACAGGTCCTCAACACATCAAGTTTACAACTCACATAAAGAGCGACGCCCCCACCTTGGTGGCCAACGGAGCGATCGCATCTAAGCAGTGAGTAGCCAGGCAAACATACTTCACCGTCTGTGATATCCGGGGACAGCCACGTTTCGGTGATAGCAAGTATGTCGGGACGAGATTTGTCTACAAGTAGACCCACCTCGTGTACCTTGTTCCTTAGGCTACGCACATTACTAAGCACTACCCGAAAGAACTCGGCACGAACAGCCCTGGGTCGTACGCTACCAGGAGAGGTTCCGATAGGGCAGAATTTGACTTCCGACTGACCACCTGAAAACCCACAAGACGAAGGCCTTGCTCACCAGCCGCCTGCCTGCTCTTGAGGCTTTTGATGACTTCCTTTAACTTCAGTCGATCTGCCAGTGGGAGGTCCGGCTGAACGCTGACATTACTACCCTTGAGTTTGAATGCAAAGCGCATTAACGCTTTGCGTTCCTCCGGGGTTGAGAGGACTACAGAAAGTAGTTGGGGTCGCGGATTTGGCGTGTCTACAGCGACGTTCCCCAATCTGGTTAATTACCTGATAGTGACACCGGGGAAACCAGGTGGAAGCACCTTGTTGACGCAGAGCTTGAACCACTGGAGATCATACAGCATGCGCTCCTTTGGAAGAGCTGTCGCGGATTCAGCAACGTTACGAAAGATAACGCTACTATCAGTAAAAGAATCACCTCGACGAGGCGTATTCACTCCACGCGTCTTCGACGCGACCTCAGCTTCGACCGGTTTGGCAGATGACACGGCGCGTTTCTTCGTCAAGTGAGCTGGAGTAATTGAGGTTGAGGCTTTATTTTCTGCCTCCAACTCCCTCACCGGTCTAGTCCTTTCAGACTTTGCGGGTGTGGCCGAAGTCGACACGGCGCGTTGCTTCGCCAATGGAACTGGGGTGACTGGAGTTGGAGTTTTGAGTTCCACCTCCAATACCTTAATGCTTTCAGTACCTTCAGGCTTTGAGGCACCCTTACGGACTCTCTTAGCCCTCTTCCATTTGCTTTTATTGGGCCCAGGGGCCATAAGTTCGGCCATGCTTTGGACGGCTTCCAGTACGACATCAGAGGCCCCTTTAGAGGCATTCTGGACCGCTGGGACACAGGATACGGTAGCCATCACCTCAGCTGGATTTTCATCAACAGCAATTGAGGTTAGTTGCGTGTCTTCCTCCAATGAGCCGACATCATTAGGGACTCCCATATTCCTTATCAGTAACTCCACTTTCCGATCAAGAGATATGAGGAAGGACCACAACTGCTGGTTACCCAGCCTGATGTTGCTCGATGTCTCCTCAGTGACCTCAAGACGCGTAGATCGACGGCGTCGGTATAGAAGACAATTGAACAGCATGCTATCGCTAGTCGAAAGCATTGCGTACTGATCAGGGTTCAAATCGGTACAGGTCTCATGGTACCAGCAGTTGCATACATAGCACTGCATGCCACCAGACTCGTCCGTCACGGGCTTTGAGCAGCTCCCGCTGCAACATGCAGCATTAGATTCGTTGATCAATGCAGCCGAAGACACATTAGCGCCGGTATTCAGTGAATCCGACATGACGCCTTCAAAGAGTGTGAAACATGTATCAAAACGTAAAACCGCCAAGCCGTTACCTGAAGGGCAGTCAACAGAAACAGTTATGGGTTAAGCAAGGAGCAAAACGGATTACAAAACACAAAAATACCGGAAAAATAGCCAGAGGCTGAACCCGAAAATGATTGACGACGTTGGTAAGTACTAGAAAACGGGTACGACGTAATCCGGGGAAAACGATGATCCAAAATTCATTGGATCAAGCGAAATTTGACAAAAGTCAAGTTTTTACATGACACTTGTAAACACTGTTCCGGAACTGTCCTTTGAAAGTAAAACCTCAAAAAGACAGCAGAGAGTGGCTAAGTTTTGACATGAAAAATAGGCCTGGAGGGGCTTTGTTTTCCGGTACACCAGGCTAAATGGTGATGGTTACATAACTGGATTTGAAAGAGATGTGTATAAGTCGCTTTGTGCTTAAGTATGTATAAAGAAAAGTAGTTAATAAGATTTAACATTTGTAAATTGCGCTTACATTCATCGCGATTTCAAAATATACAAAAAATACAATACCCAGACAAGAGACATGTATAACCCTTATCCAAGCGAGTAAGTTGCTGTAAGAGTAATCTTTAGATATATGGAACAACTGCATTAAAGCATATTTGCTCCATAAAACAGTCTTGCACATTACTTGTATTTACCATTTGCTTGCTTTCTATTATGCCGTGAACTTCAACTACACCTGTAGTCATTAATTTATCATCACCGGATTAACGAAACATCCATATATCATTATCTGCTATTTCCCACACCTCAATGCCACCACAATTAGGAATATACTCTGGAGCCACTAAAACTATCTTGGATGTTACCGAGTACAATGAAGGTGAAACCCTTTCCCGCCATGACAAAAATTAGCCCTTCCCAAGACAGCACGCTCAAAAATTTCAATTTACGGCCAAGGAGGAGGAAACGGAAAGCCTAAATGCATTTGAATGCATACTACGAACGAGCTTGTATTAAAAGCATTTGTATATTTACATTTTTTGTTGTGGCGATAGCAACAGCCGTCGAAATGCGTTAAAAGTGGTGGGAAGTAGTTTTACATATGTATGGGTGAATGCGGGTGCAACATCATCGTCGGGACCTTTTTCGGGCGCCCCTCGGGCGTTTGTGTCGCAGGGAATGTGCCGCCCTTGGTATTGAGATTAACGGTTCCTCATGTTGTTACAACGTGGATTCTGTTCCTTCGAATTTTCATAGTTTGGGCAATAACGCATGCAACGATTCCAACAAAGAACGAGGTAGTAGACACCACCTCGCATGGTGGTGAAACGTTTGCGAGAAAACCGCCAAGTTCGGAGAACAAATGAACAATTGATTCATCAACCCGAGCTACCAGTATTTCGAAACATTTTAAGGTAATTCCAAAATTTTACCTTTCGGTCATTGCAACGAAAATATGCTCCCGCGCCGGGAGTCGAACCCGGGCCGCCTGGGTGAGAGCCAGGAATCCTAACCGCTAGACCACGCGGGACGGTAACGGACACCTAAATAAACGTAATAACACGTTGACCGAACGTGGGGCAGCAACACAAGTATCATCCATCTTTCTTCTTCCCACTAACCATGGATAGCATAGATAGACCGACAAGCGGTACGAAAACCGATCTAAAAACGACAGCAAGAAGCTGAAGTAGTCACGCGGTGTTCGCAGCTAGATCCATCATCGAAGCAATTGGCTGGTTGCAGAGGGTATATTAGGACCGAGATAATAGAGTCAAACTTGTCTACAGCGACCACTCAAACGACCGATTAAAAGTGATCGGCCTGGTCAGGTGGTCGCCATGCACGGGTTCATGCATAGGGACATCAGTCATAAAAGAAAATGTTGAGGATGTTTTTGGCAAGTTGCCATAGACGGGTGGCCGCCATGGCTGGTTAGACGACAATAATAATAGGTATATTTCTTTTCAAGTGAGGAGATGTGTCCACAGTTGGTACAGGTCAGACATGCGCAATAACCCCATGCTCTTGAGTGAGCGACATGCAGTTATGACGAATAGAAAATTAAAGAAGTCGTCTATTCCTCGACAGTGCAGGGTACAGTTCAACGGGATTGTGCTATCATTATATAAAGCGGAAGCGCATGAAGCAGATGATTTGTTCAAGTTTCCCAAGGCAGCTCACAACTATTTTTACCAGGCACTGCCAACTGATCTGAGGAATCTTTCGTTAAGATTGTGAGGTCGTCAAAAAATTAATGTTGATAAATTCACATGTACAAGTGAAGTAATAGGGCCTTCCATGTAACCGTCTCCTGAGGACTGATTCCATGCCCCGTCTGGATATGTGCCACGGTAGGTTTGAAAGTAGAAAACTCATCACCTTTGTAACTCATTTTAAGGGTTAAATTGGTTTTAGAAGAAGAAGGAAGTCCTTTGAAAACTCCATCGCTTCCCACTCAGTATAGGGACGGTGCAAGTCAGTGTGGGGCTGTTTTCTACAAGCACCAAAACGGTCGCAATGAAAGCAGCAGGATTCTAGCTCGCACATCAAATAACGGTCCAGTAATCTTTTGAAATATTCCTCGACTGTTCCAGTCGTTCACTACACGAGTGGATAAGGTGACACCGGAGAGGACGCAGAGCATCCTCGGTTTATACAGTTTCCCATTCAGACCCCGAGTAGAACAATTGGCGTAGAGCTGAAAGAACACCTGTAGCTGACTGACTAACAATCCTCGTACTATATGTCTGACGTAAATCAGGTCGCCACGACGACGGCGTTAATCCGTGGAAATAGGTACATCTTTTAAAGTCCATAGGAGTAAGGAATATTCCGGTGCACCGAGATGGGCTACAATGCACGCTGTTAAACTTTCTGAATCAGCACGCACTCGGCGTTTGTAAGAGGATAGGCCGTGTTCAAGGATTTGGCACACATGTGATGTGAACAGTAGTCTGAAAATTTCGGGCGTTATTTGGAAAACAATGTCCTTGAAGCATAGAACAGCCTATTGTCAGCCGCGACCTAGTTCAGTGTGTCCTGATTTTTGCTTAGATCCGGAGATATTAGTACGCCGTGGTTCTTCTCACAGGCTTAAGATAGTTCACCCGCACATAATTGAAGTTCTCCCACTTGGAATGCCATACCAGTTGCCAGCAAAAGAATGAGACAGGCTCAACACGCAGGTCCAGCTTGAGTATCTGAATGAACAGCTTAGTGACCTCACGCGAAGATCAACAGAAGATTCGGGTTGGTTCTAAGCAAAATTGTTAGATATTATGAACCAATTCTTGAGCAGGCCGATAAGCCAGAGATGTCTGAAAAGTGAACATTATATGGCGATCAAAGTTTTGAAACATTATGTTTCTACAGCCGGATAAAAATCAGGCATGTGATAATGAACCGGCCTGACTACATTGCAAAGATTGAGTCTATTTTGGGGGACAGACGGAAGTTCCAGCTAGACAAGACATCAGGAAACAACATGTTGGTCGATAAGCAAGTGGCAAGGAAACTGGAGATTCTCTTACTGCATGGTTATATCAATGAGTCGCAACACAGGCGGTTAAAACCGACTGGTACCATGACACCCAGAATGAGGGGCGCTCCCAGAGCAAGTAACCCAATGCGCTCGATTGTGTATGATCAACTCGCCGTATCACAACGTTGCGCGGTGCCTAGCGGAAATATTGGAGCTGGTACGCAAACTCATGGCCACGTATTGTCAAAAGGACTCGTTTGAATTAGCCGGGACCCTGGAAGAGGTGTCGCTGCGTGCGGAGCACATGTACTAAATAGACGTCGACTCCCTATTCACAAACGTGCCTCTATGTGAGACGGTCGACAAGTTGTATGATTTCATCACGAGTGAAAACGTCTCTGTTGGCCGGCCTCTGGAGTATTTGAGGGATATGATTCTGTTATGCAGGGAAAATATGCGGTTCCAGTTTGAGGAGACTGCTTATAAACAGAACGACGGCGTCGCCATGGGTAGCCCTATGGGACCAGTATTAGCAGACATCTTTCGCGGCTTGATAGAGAGGCAAGTTACTGTCATTATTGGCGTAGCTAAGTTATACAGGCGGTATGTGGATGACATACAAGTCTTCACCAGAAGCGAATATTTTACGCTGGTCTTGACAGTTTTGTATCCAATTCATCCAAATCTATCGGTGTCCCATGTGTTGGAGCAATACGGTAGTCTGCCGGTTTTGGATGTATTCATTAAGAGACAGTTTATCGCAAGGCAACTTGAAGTAGGTAGTACCCACATTTCCGGCTTTGCCCAGGTCGCATACAAACGTGACCTACTTAAAAGCGGTCTTCAACAGAGCCAGACGGATATGCAGCCCCGAAATGTTGAAAGTTGAAGAAGAATTTCTGTACAGAACCTTGGTGTCAAATGGGTATTCAGAGAAGTTTTTCCAGATTCACAGCAGGCCACACAAGGAAAAAATACCGGCGTTAACTGCAGAAAAATAGCAGATTTATTTGTTCTTGCCTTCCAAAGGAGACCATGTTGCAAATGATATCGGATACAAGCTCCGGTCCGCCCTTACCCTCATCAACGCCACCACCCAGTTGCGATTCATACATACCACACGAAGCCTTGTTTTTCATGGCTGTCAGAGCAACTCATCAATCAGTTCGACCTCTCACGTCGTTTAGCAGTTCACCTGCAATTGCGGTGCCATTTACATAGGCAGGATTGACCGTCAGTTAGCTCAGATGGTAGCTGAATACGTGCGGAGGTAGTTGGGACAACTGCTGGCGCAACAAAACGGAGTGGATCCGAGAATCAACCGGAGCCCAGTATCATCTATCACCAAGTATCTCTTGGTAACTCGACATCATGTGAACCCGGAGACCGCGTTCAGTGTGATATTGCGCAACAACAATCCGATAATTTGTCACTTAGTGAGGCATTACTAACTAGGGCTTAACAACCTGTGATGTGTGCGCAGAAACTACTGAGAAAACCAATTAGGTTACAATGGGTTGGAATTTGACATTTTGATTTGTGTGCCAATTTTTCCATGTATGGGTGTATTTATATGCGTTCAAAAGACGAACTTATACCTACTTGTTTGCTTCGTGTACAATAAATTTATTTCATATGCTCAGTTAGTACAGAGTCATGTCACAGTATCCATGTGCATCATTCTATTATTTTATTTGATATCGGCGTTTTAAATGATTGGCTGTTGCTTGATGTGCATGTTGAAAAGGTGCCTACCTCTCTATTACCCACTATCGCGTCCATGCTATCTCCAGGAGACAATTGGTCGTTGCTGGAGGGGAAGGGATGCACGATCCTCCTGGCCGTGCTATGCTCGAAGAGCGGTTCCATGCCCTCAGTGTGGAGTGGATTACGGTCCAGCCACCGCCTCGTATGTGCGCTTGATTCCCCAAATACAGCGTGCTTGTGTTTGCCTGTGAAGGAGTGTGGGCCGGCTCCGTTGATGAAACGAGGCTTCCATCCACATGCCTCCCGGTCTTATTCCTTCGGGTTTACACCGGATATGGAGTGTGTGGTTGGAACTGTGGGTGGTGCAGCGCAAGCCATCCATGGTCCCTCTGTAGGCGCAGGCGTCCTGTGGCTGGCCACATTGGCAGGCATATCCGAAACCGGATGCAGCCAACTATATAGGTTTGAAAATGGCGGGAGAGCCTATGGTGCACTGAGGCTGGTGAAGGCTAGATGCTGACAGATGGTCTACCCACTGCTGCTACTGTTGTGCCATTGGCTCATGTCTTGGACACCTCGTGGCGACGGCTGGCTGGGAGTTGGGTTATACCCTTCTTCCTGCCCTTCTCCCTCCCAGGACACCAATCCGCATGAGTCAGTGAACTGACCATGTGCTAGACCCGCTGACTTTCGGGTGCACATTTAATCGAAGGCTTTAGCTGAGGACCCGAGTCGTACCCCTGTCAGGTGTGGGTGCCCTGCCAGTATCCTAATTCATCCTCTTCGGAGGATAGGAAGTAGTCGATGGCTCTCTTACCGTAAAACCTAGCCATGGGAGACAACAGGTTTACGGGTTATAAGCTCACAGCTCGATTGGCGTAGATCCCAAGCGCCACGCATTTTCTCTGACAGTGGGAGGGCACTACCGGGTGTTCAATGGTTTACTACTACCCACCTCAAGCCAGACAGCTCCTGGTCAAATTGGTGCAACCCCATTAAAAACCCCAAGCGTCTGGCCGTAGTCGCAGGTGCATCCTCTAGGCTCGCAAGACATATAAGAATCGTTCCAGTACCTCAGAGTCTGCGTGTAACAGTCGTCAAGCAGATCCCAATCTGTCTCTGCAATCACATTCCCGAGCTGGATCTGCTCCGCAATGCCTTGTTGGTCAGATTATTGAGCCACACGCTTCTGACGGAGTCCCTCAATCAAACCACCATGCTACCCACTGCTTTTGGGTCAGGCTATTGAGCCAAAGGCTATGGGCGGGGTCCCTCAAGCAAACCACCATGCTACCCACTGCTTTTTGGGTCAGGCTATTGAGCCAAAGGTTCCGGGGGCGGAGTCTCTCAAGCAAACCTCCGAAGCACAACGCCCACCTCGCGTGCAATTGCCCACCAGTGCAATCGTATGTCTGCGCGCAAAGCACTCAGCATCGGGTGCTATCAAGTGCGCACACTGCTGGACCGGAACTCGAGTGAAGGCCCAGAGCGACGCACTGCACTGGTCGTGATGGAACTGGCGCGCTCCCACATCGATATTGCGGCGCTCAGCGAAACTCGGCTTGCTGAGCAAGGTAAGTTGCATGAAGCAGGCACTGGCTACACATTCTACTGGGTGGGGGCCGGATTTGTAACATCCGATCGCCTCCATGGTCAGCTGGTGTGTGAACCAACAGGCATCAGCGCGCGACCGATGACTGTTCGCCTACGACTCGGAAGAGGTTACTTTGTCACTATTATTAGCACGTATTGTCAGACCATGTGTTATCCTGCTGACACGCGTGATTAATTCTGCACTCAGCTATCCTCACTGATGCGGTCTGTGTCGAGGAGCGATCGACTATTTCTGCTGGGTGATTTCAACGCGCGCGTTGGGCGTGATGCATCGGTGTGGACAGATGGTATCGGTCCGCATGGCATTGGTTCAGCGAATGCGAACGGTGACAGGCTGCTCTCACTGTGTGTCACTCACGGCCTGATGATCACGAACACGCAATTTGCACTGAGTGCGAGTGATATAGCAACTTGGACGCACCAACGGAGTGGTCACGCTCACCTGCTCGACGATGTCATCCCAGGTCAGCGTGATATGCGTGAAATGCGCATGACAAATGTATTGCGTGGAGCTGAGTGTGGCACTGATCACAAATTGGTGCGGACCAAATTGTACATATATGTTCGTAAATCTATATATTGCACCCCCGCCGTGAATCGGCGTAAATTTAAATTTTTCTCCCTTGGTACTGTGGCAAAACGGAGTGAGCTGGAGAGGGCGATGGCTGCACGCCCATGTGAGGTGGACTGCATAGCCACAGTGGGCGACCTGTGGCACCACATTCGCGACCAGGTGACAGCTACTGCCGAGGAGATCGTCGGGCGCGCAAACTGTAAGCGGCCTGATTGGTTTGATGAGAACAGTGTGAAGATTGGCGCATTGGTGTCGGAGAAGAATGCAGCATTTGCTGCACATGTCGCAGAGCCCAGTGAGTTGGGGAAGAAGAGTCAGTTCCGCAAACTTCATCGACGACTGATCCGAGATGTCCGCCGCAATAAAAGTGCATAGTGGACGAAAAGACGAAGTAAATTGAATGCTAAGCTGAACGATGACAATAGTAGCAATTCTCCGACTCTGTGAAGGTGGTGTGTGGACAGAGCTCGGAGTCGCCGAGGACGCTGAACGATGGTAGTTAAGACGTTATCTGCGCAAAGACTGCAGACATAATGCAAATCTGGCAAACAAACTTCGACTGTCTCTTGAACAAACGTTCAGAGATCAACTGGCCTAGTTTGAAGGGCCTGAAGCAGAACGATGTGAAGTCGAGTCTGGCGGACGCACCGACACTTATAAGACGCAGAGAGCACATGCTCAGCTGCCAAACGGCAAATGTTCCGGTGCCGACGGGATCCCGCCTGAAGTATTGAAACACAGCGGACCTGCGTTGGTGACCGCGTTGCACCACTTGGTGCAACGCGTATGGATTGATGAGGAGGTGCCTGCTGAGCTGAAGGATGCCCTCGTGCTACCACTGTACAAGGGCAAAGGGAGCAAGCAATGTTGCACGAATTATCGTGGCACCAACTTGCTGAGTTGTATGGGCAAGGTGATTGCCCGAATCCTGCTCAACCGCCTCGTCAGTCAGGTTGTGGAACCTAACGTGGCGGAAGAGCAGTGGAGATTCCGTTCGAGTCGCGACACTATGGATATGGTGTTTGCGGCTCGTCAGTTGCATGAGAAGTACAGAGAACGACACCAGTCTTTGTACTCGCTTTTCGTTGATTTCACCAAGGCATTTGATACGGTGAATCGCGAGGCATTGTGGCTGGTGTTGGGTAAGTGTGGCTGCCCGCGTAAGTTTGTAAGTTTAATTAAATGTCTGCACAGTGGTATGCGAGCGCGGGTGCAGCTGAGTGGAGAGACCTCTGATGACTTTACAGTTGTCTCTGGTGTGAAGCAAGGCTGTGTGTTAGATCCTGCCCTGTTTAATATCTATCTTCATGCAATGATGTCTTGGCCTTTTGATGCAGCATGTGCTTACGGTGTTCGTGTGGAGCACCGTATTGATGGTGGATTGCTGAACATCCGTCGTTTCGGTGTGAAAACTCTAGTCTGTGAAACAACTATCCGTAGGTTGATGTTTGCTGACGACTGTGCGTTGTTTTCACACAGCGCGGATGACTTGTCACACATGACTAGCGCTCTGGCTTCGACAGTGGCCAAATTCGGGCTCACCATCAAAGCTGTCTGTCTCTTTCAGCTTGTACCGGAGGTGCAATCTTCAATATTGCCGCGAATCAGCATTGGTGCTGAAGTATTGGAATCCACCTCCCGTTTCAGCTACCTTGGGAGTGTAATGTCGACTGATCAGCAGCTACACAGTGAGCTACCTATTTGCGTGTCGAAGGCAGCAGCGGCATCCGGGAAGCTTGAGTACCGAGTGTGGAACCACATCAGATTACCATTGGCCCGAAGCTGATGGTGTACAAATCCATGATGCTGTCCGTTCTTCTATACGGCAGTGAAACGTGGACGATGTACCGGCGAGATGTGATATATCTCGAACAGGTCTATCGATAGCGTTTGCGACGGATTCTGCGTATCGTTTTTCAAGTCTAATCAAAATAAGCTTTATGTACCCTAATGGGTTCATTTTAAGCATGTTCACCACCACTGCGGACATCTGGATGAGAATATCAATATACGAGCTTGGGTAGAATAGTGGGAAATTGCAGAATTGTTACTCCAGCAAGCGTTCGCGTAGCATGTTTGTGACTTTCGCTGGGTCAACAAGCAATTGTGAGATAAAGTAAAGCAGTATTACGATATAATAACGTGCGGGAGAATAAAATGCTGAATTTCGAACGAGTAGAATAGAAAGACAGCGTTTTGGAAAGATCATTGTGAAGTGGACGAAATCTATCAGTTTGTACCTTAGAAGGAAAATCATTGCAGACATCAAATTGTCGAGAAATAATCAAATCAACTAAAGAATCTCTAGACAAGCCGATGCATCCAGCAATGTGCTTTATAGACCGCACCAACAAGATGTAGTCTTTCTGAAGCAGTCCAGGGAAAATGACCGGAGAGCAGTATAGCCAATGGGGAATAATACACGAGGTCACAAACCTGAATATTAGAGTAAGAGGTACTGAAAACACCTTAATTCTGAGAGCATGAAAAGAAAGGTTTCCGACTTTTTGAAAAGTTTTACAGATGTGCGTAGACCAAGAAAGGTTCTGGGACAGAAAAACGCCGATATACTTGACGGTGGAAGAGCTGGGTATGGGATTTTCATTCAAAGTAAGTGTGGGGGAGAAAGCTATGAGGGACTGCAACTTATCGCCACGTAGAAAAGAAAATATTACATCCCTGCATTTGGAAGCATTAAGCATAAGAGACCTGGATGAAGACCATTCTACCAGATCTTCCAGACCACTTTGAAGGGATGAAGAATCCTGGTTAATGGGGGACATACATCCCAGCACATCATCAGCATACTTACACCCTATAAACGCGGTTTGTATAGGGAGATGTTCAACATACAATGAAAATAGAAAAGGTGATAGGATTGCTCCCTGTAGAACACCACAGTCGGCACAGAGGACTTCTTACCGTTCAACTTAGTGAAATAAGTAGGATTTGCAAAATAGTCAGGTAACAGATTACACACACCAGGGTAAACTCCATTTTCGGATAGCAGGTTTAGCAACCTTGACCTGTCCAGACTTCCAAAGGCATTCGAATAATCCAGAAAGAGAAGTCGTACGGATTGACATTTTTGATCTAATGCAGAGGCTATAGAATAAAATACATATGCCACCGCATCCAATATGGAGTGCTGAGGTTTATACGCGAACTGGTAGATATCGTCTTCAGGAGCGCCTGAAAAAATCCGCGGAATTAACAGTCTTTCGAAAACTTTTAGGAGCACAGATATACATGCAATTGGGCGATACTTTTGGGATCCAGGTCTTGGTACTGGAGTAATACTGGCCGCTCTCCAAATGTCCGGGATCACACCCGTAGTGAGGCACTTGTTAAAGAGACAGTGTGAGGGAACCAGCACACTCCTTCAAAGCTAAGGACGAGAGAGCATCAGGACCACAAGCTTTTGTTGCCCTTAATCTTTTGAGTTCTTTGTGGACATTGCTTTGATCGAATGGAGCGGCTGGACTTGGGCTAATAAAGAAGGGCAAGAAAGATGAACTTATTGAGGCGGAACTAAACTCCGAATTCAGTTTATCCACATCCACTTCACCTCTCTGGCTGCAAACACTTACCACTGAGCTGCCTCAGGAGCCCCCATAGATCGCGACAGTTATGGTTGCCTAGAACTGCTTCGATGTATAATTAGTTTAGCCTTTTTATCTCGGATTTAATTGCCGTGGTTAGGTTTTTGACACGGGTAACATTCTTGCACTTGTAGGCCCATTCTTTCATCCTTCGAAGTCGCTTTAGTAGTGGTGAGGAAAATCTATATGCTCTTAGATAGATCGTTTTAACAGGGCAACACATGTCAAAGCAATAATTGATGTAGTCCGTAAGATGGTCACATTCGAGCGACAGGTCCACGTCGTGTAAGACCGAAAAATCAGTTAAAGAAAACATCGTCTGGAGCCTCGTGATATTTTCCAACGAGCAATCTCGCCGTTTGATGACCCTGTAAGGCCGTCTGCTCAGCGTTAAAAAATTAGACCTGCTGTAGATGACTAGACACAGTTTTAAAATACAATGGTCTGAGCTGTTCGAAGGAACACGCCTTTGTATGGCAAATAACTGTCTTTTATTTGTGAACACAGCGTCCAACTAAGCATCTTGTCTGGTCGAAACAGTCACTAGGTGTACCAAGCCAAGTATCTTCAAGAATGTTATATCCTTTCTATTGAAGTGGCCAGCAACAATAAAGATAAAAACAATTTAATTTAAACAGTAACGTTGAAGAATGTTTATCATCAAAAAGTTTTAATTCCGATGCGGATGTATCAGGAGTAATGTATACCTTTCCAACAATGACTGATCGTAAGTCACTTAGGAACTTCGGTTTGCACTCAACTAAATGGCAGCTTATAGAAATGGTTGTATGTGAATATTATGCTTGCTGCGTTGCACCAACGTTGATTGACGTGCTATAATGCCACCACCACGGAACAGGGCCTTCCGGGGGCGATCAGACCTGATGGGGAAATAAGCATCGAGTTGAATTACCCAAATGTCCAAATAGGCATGCAACCAGCTTTCTTGTAACAGAATGATTCCTGTATTAACATACCCATTTCGCTGCATAATGGCATTAAGTTCATTTATTTTACCAAGGAGCGTGCGAACATTAATGGAAAGTATCAGTGGAAGTTGCGCTGTCGACAGAACAATGACAGAGGCCAGATTGCCAGTCAGCACGATGCTTGCGCTTTTTCCCATAACATTTAATTGTAATACGTTTGCAAGCGTTCCTGACTTTATGGCCGTATTCGATAAGGCACATAGTTAAGGCAATATCACGTTTTCTAATGGCTGACGGAGTGGGACAACATTGACCTTGAAACATGACCAGAAAAAACAAACTGCTTCAAAGTGAAACATAAAATACGGAATCCGCAGTCTGTGATGTAAAATAATCCATCGAGAATAGCAACGGGCGAGTTTGAAGGCCCCACCCATAGTTGCTGACACGGAAGTGTTGCACCAAAGTGGAATGTAGGCAGTGGACTGCATACTTTTGCTGAGGCACGTGATGTGGCTGGGTCATGTGAGTCGTATGGATTCGACGCGGACACCGAAACAACTATTATATGGTCAACTGAGTATTTGGAAGCGGCATGTGGGAAACGGAAGCTTCGTTACCAGGACATGATCAAAGAGAGCCTTTCACGTGCTGGATGGCAGGGCATGGGAATCGAAGGCGGTTGATCGACGTGCATGGCGCGATCTGAACATGAAGGCAGTTGCCGAGGTGCGGGAGAAAGCCCTCGTGCATGCAGAGAAGCGGCAATTGCGGAAGAGGCAGACGCCGATGGGTTGTACTCCAACGACATCGAACGCATGGTGCTGTAGCACATGCGGTCGTGAGTGCGTGAGTCAGGCAGGCCAAGTTAGCCATGAGCGAGGCCACTCGGGACCACCGACAAATCGACGACGGGTCCTGCAGAGACCGTAGGAAGAACTGGCGCAGCGTTTGCAGGTACGCTGCATTCGATTTACTAACCGCTTGCTTGCGTGCTGAGTATCATTATTTCAGGTGCTGAGTTTGCTATATTGTCCCAAACCTTTTAGCAAAACATAATATGTGCCTGAACCATCGTCCATAAACTTGCACACGTCGGTGAGGCTAATGTTAATTAACTTCGATAACATTTTCGCAATTGTGGAATTTTCTTAAAATACATTTGCTGGCGTATTGAACCTTTTCGGAATTTTTGCTCATTTTATTGAGGAGTTATGTCACCGTATCCATATGCAATATGCGATTATTTTATTTGATATCGTCGTTTCAAATGATTGGCTGTTGCTTGAGGTGCATGTTGAAAAGGTGCCTACCTCTCTATTACCCACTACCGCGTCCATACTGGCTCCAGGAGACAGCTGGTCGTTGCAGGAGGGGACAGAATGTACGTTCCTCCTGGCCGTGCTAGGCTCGAAGAGTGGTTCCATGCACTCAGTGTGGAGCGGACTACGGTCCAGCCACTGCTTTGTGTGCGCTAGACTCCCCGAATACAGCGTGCTTGTGTTTGCCTGTGAAGGAGTGTGGGCCGGCTCCGTTGATAAAACATGGCTCCCATCCACATGCCTCCCGGTCTTATTCCTTCGGGTTTACACTGGATATGGGGTATGTGATTGGAGACGTGAGTGGTGCAACGCAAACCACCCATGGTCTCTCTGTAGGCGCAGGCGTCCTGTGGCTGGCCACAGTGACAAGCAAATCCGAAACCGGATGCCGCCAATCATGTCACCGTACGTCAGTGTGACACAAGTATGCATGTATTCCGCTTGTATTACGTTTGCAACTTATGAGAACAATCGAAATGCTGACATATCGTAACTTATATCTTCTCACTGATTTGACAAAATGGCTGAAGGGGACCCACTGTTTTACCTTTCTGTCTACCTAAGGACGAGCTTATATTCGGTAATATACGGTACTGAAAATTTCAGTTACATCAATGGATACTGATGCTTTGTCTGGACACCTCGCGAATAATCACACAAGCAGAAAAGTCATCCGTGGCGATGCGAGGCTGCTCTGTCTGTTTGGTGTCGCACACGCTCCCAGTTTTCACAAATTTTCTTACCAGCCTACGAACACACTGTCCGTTGATGGGCCGATTGGCACTATGGGTAGTGGCAACTACTTTTGCCACCTGAGGGGGTGGTAACATTCACTTACTGAGGACAGCATGAGCGCATGAAGGCCAAACAATCGGTAAAGGGCACACTAATTTTCGATGAGAACTAATATGCGCTTGGGAGCTTGAGGTGAATATGTTGAAAGTGATCGCTATGGAATAAAATAAGAGGATCACTGGGAAGAACATTTGCACAAGTGTGACGCATGGCGTAAATGTGTTGATCATACAGAGCAACATTAAACTATTCAACCCGCAGCTTATCCGGATAATTTGTCCTCTATATTTAGTATCCAACATACGACGGTAATCAAAATGCGGCCCCGTGTCACGTGCTGCTTCCCCGCCCCCATACTGCGCCTCTGCAAATGAAACAACTAAATCTAAAAACGGATTAGTCATCTCTTTGTCTACATAATGCAAACCCCCGTCAGTAAACACGATCACGTGTTGTGAGTCCAGGAACGACACCATAGCTAAATCATCGATAGTCGCTCATTCAAACTCAAACCGAGTGCACTGAAAACCAAACCGCTTACACCGGAGCTGCGTCACCAGGTTAACAACGATGAACATGACATTCCTGATGAAAAGCGCCTGATTGAATGTGTGAGTAAAACATGCGAACTTGTAGATGATAGCAATTAAGAACGTAACTGCTCATTTTCCCGAGAACAACACGGGAACTAAGATTCGACAGATCGCTCGCCTAATGTACTATGCGTCATGTCGAGAGTACCCAGGGCTTCCGTATCCGGGCGTACATTGGGTCGTCAAAGACCCAGGGGTTGAAAGGCGAAACAGATACTTAGTAGGTGGCTGGACATTTTCATATCAACCACCTACCAGTAGTCGGAGGTGGATAGGAAGTACGCCTGATTTATACCTCGTGGTTACCTGCACGGTCTAGTCACAGCTGGGGGTGGAGCCTGAGGTGTGTGGATGGATGACGATAACACGCACGAGGTATGATTGCAACAGATGTCCGGCTATAACCGCATCATTTACCCACGTAGAATTGGGATGAAACGAAATAGCAACTTGCACTTGCAAATACCATATGAACGCACGGATTGGTATGCGTCATGTGGAGCCTCTCTTCCCTGTGCAGATGGTGCAACCCGACGAGTAAATGTGATTCGCCGAAGCGAGTACACTTTATTTGCGGCTTCAAAATACTTTTTCACCGCAACCCTGTGGTGTGTTCAAATTCAGTCCACAACTGACAAATATCTATCCGGAAATATTTCCATAGAGCATGATAAACGTTAGTTGTGTTTACCCTACATGCTCTGCGTTTCCACATGCAGCGCCCAGTCGCCTGCGTTGGTGTAACGGCCATATACACTACCCATGTCAGTCAAGTCTGCATAGCTCAATTTTCTTATTTGTTATGCCCTTATCAAAGTGCTTATCCACTGGCTCTGCAAAGACAATCAACGACAGGCGATAGAACACAATTGCTTGCCACACAACCGTATCAGAGTGGCATCTATTTGTCAACCTCTCACATGATTATTCTACAACGCGGCAATTAAAACGGGTATGCGATGCGACCACACGCACAAACTTACCGGAAATCCACGATGTTCCCCGGAGAACAGACTATTTCTAGCAGGGTATAAAGTGCACTCTGGCCCGTCATCACAATAAAGTCAGAACAACACTCACTTAGAACAGGTAGTTTACTGCCAACAGAATGTCTACAGATCTGCCAAATGAACAAGTTGTAGCGCCCTAAAAGATAACTGCTATCTTTCATGTACAATTTAATTGTTGACCGACTGTATCTTACTCCTTCTTGTTTTAACCTTCCTTACAACCGGCTCGTCACTCGACAGCCTTGTAAATTCCCGCGCTCACGTGTTCGCTCACTTCTCGCTTCGCCCGTCCGCTTCTTATTGTAGCCCATCGAATACAGTCCGATGTGTCCGACTCCGACTGCCTTCTGATGTCCGCGCTTAATTTCGCGCACCGTCTCGGACTAGTATTAACTAATCCTACAAAGTCCAGAATTCTTAATGACATGCTGAAGCATTTGTTCGCAATGCTGATGCGTCACTAAGGCCCATACTTCAGACACCGCGTGCTCCAAAAAGCGAATCCGCCACTTGCTTTTGCTCATAACACTTTCAGGATCCCCCAGGAGTATCTCGGAGCACCGTCCCCACATAGCCTGTTTTACATGAGCCTTTATTATACTCCAGATGCGCTCGATGGGATTGAGAGCTGGAGAGTATGGCGCAAGGTGTAGAAGTCTCCCAGACCGGTACGGTTCCTCCAGGAAAATGTGCTCCAAGTGTGTGTGATCGGGCGCCTTGTCACAAATCAAAAGACACCTAGGGTAATTACCCCAAGTGGCTAAAATGGGAATTTATAGAGGATTGGGACACTAATCTGTCGCCAAACGAAATTAAAAACAGAATCATTTGCATTAAAACACTTAAATAACCGCCCAATCACTATTGATCTGCCATCAGTGGCTAGTCATTAGCGTGTAGTCACTGAATTGACAATATTCGGTAATAAATTCTATAAAACACAAATACAAGTCTGTAAAAGCAGCCAGTTAGATGGCGTCTCTATCGGCTCGCTTGTCAATCGTTGTTCTTTTGAGTCCCGCAGTCGTTCGCCGTGTCAAGTAACAGAGTTGAGTGAACACTCAGGTGGAGGAATTGATCAGCCGACCAGGTAAAAGGGTGAGCGAATGTTTACGAGGTTGACTGCACGGTTGCGTTCCTTGTTCGCCTGCCTATCTAACCACACGTGATACGGGATGCAACGTAATCGTACCACTGCGAGTAATCTGGAGAATCGATCTGTATGCCATTTCGTTCAGGAAATGCATATGATGGTTAAGGCAGTGTGAGGTAATCAGAAACAATACAGTACTTCGTACAAAGGAGGTAAATCTAGGACTTGTTCGCAAGTAGAAATTTTAAAGCCTTTACATCCACAAGGTTCCTGTGCTGTGTTGTTTCAGTTGGCCGTACACTCAAGTGAATAGTGTAGATACGTACCACTGATGTAGTCGGCGAATTGTATACTAAGGCCAAGTTCGCTGTGTAGGTAAGACCATCGGTGGATCTGTAACCATTGTTCCAAAGAGGAGGGTTCCTAGTGTGGCGGTGACAGGACAATGGTGAGTGTTCGTTCGTTTCCACACCAGTAGGCCACTTCGGTAATCAGTTACCGCTACAGGACCCATAGACCTGCCGTTATTTAAAGGTCTTAGATGCATGTCAATCCTGCGTTTTAACATGACATTTCCACTTCACTTCCAAGTGATTGATAAGCTTGAAATATCAAGTGACCCTAGGGCCCTGATATGATCTGCTAACAAGCATTGCATACGCATAGTAAGCATTGAGTTTGGTGCAGTTGTCCTCCATCAACAATGCCTCCGGAATTACCTAATTTCCAATGACAAAATGTTTCCGAGTAGTTGCCAAGTCGATAACAACCTGTGTCATGGCGTACGTACATGACTGCTCCTAAGACTAGCTGAAACAGTGATCCATAGCAGGATTAGTGGGCACGGTTGCCTTTGTAAATGATGGCAAACATATTGTAGGAACGCCCAAGGGTGAGACAACAGTGTTTGTCTGTTCCAAGTATTCACCTGAATTACCAGAGTAAAATGCGTGCGTCGCCACTACTTATCAGCCTTGCGTTCTTTCTAGCAGGATGATGTGGCATGTATAAACAGCGTAGTCATTGTAGCCCCTTTAGGTGTTTCTTTGTTGAGTAATGCCGATTTCATGAGGATAGCATTCCAGTCCATGGACGTTATAGAGAGGTTCCATCTGCATTGACTGTGTTCTAATAGTGCCATTCGGAGATCCACTTGTCAAAGCGTCTCAACACATATGGGCGACCGTATGGAAGTAAAGCCTAATTATTCTACGAATACATAGGCTCCTAGGATCTTTACATAACGCCATACATGGAGACACTGAAGCGACAACTGATTAACAAAGTCGCCCATGGGTGTGGAGAAAAGCGAACACTCACTAACGTCATGTCAACGCCACACTTGGAGTCCTCTTAGTTTGTGTTTAGTCATCAACTAGGATAGAAGTAAGCAAACATAGAACTTTCGTTGTTCAGCTTCAGGTTTGTCTACCAACTTCAATGGGAACAATGTCCCCCATGATCATCGCAATAACAATCGCACAATATTGTCTAACCACCTGGCAGCTATTGCTGAACTGCGGAATACCATTTAGAAGCTTGCCTGTCTACACCACGATGGTTAGGCCGCTGAATAAGCCACCACCAGGTAGTCGCTAGCGATCACTAAGTATAGACCGCTTCATGTGCTGGTTAGTATGTCTGTCCGCACTGGTTACGGCTTAAGCTCTGGATCACGTGGTAGCTAGGATCTCCTCCTTAGACAGGCATCCCAAGTTGTCCATTGGACGGTTTCATTTTGGAGACCAATCATCGAGGTTTCCTTCAGATAGGCATCAAAATAGAACAGGTGGTGCTCGACCACTTTTATTGGATTGTCTGTCGCTCATGCTGGGGGCCTCCAACCGGTGTCCCATTGGCTAACGTCCCATGACCAATGAGAGTGTCAACGACGCCAAAACAGTGTTCTTAGCCTCGCTAACTTGAAAGCACTGCACGCGATTTGGAAAACGTGCCCCGCTAAAAGCTTGGTACAATGTGCTAACATGCGTGTCAAATGGTATAGTATACAAGCGACTATTGAAGCAAGGTGGGGGAGGGCCAACAATTGGGAGGGGGTTGAAAACAGCGGGGTGGGGATAAAACTGAAGCTGGAAAGTGACGGTAAGAGAAAAAGTGTAAGGGAGGAAATAAGAAGATAGGAATGCTTAAGCAGTAACATTCAAAGCCCTATCCACCGTGCTCGATGCAGTAGATAGGGCACCGTTGATTATCCTCTGCGGTGGCCAGAGCATCAGGAAATTGTTTGAGGGAAGATTCATAGGATTGCTTAGGCAGGATACTGTCAGGTTGCCCAGACCTAGACAGGGCAGCGATTGGCGTTCGCAACCAATTCCTTTGGTTCAAAAACCTAACCGCAAGGCATCAGGTTTGGCGTTGGGCTACAAGGAGTCCGTTTTAAGGAATAAGGAGCCACCCTCATTCCAACCCCCAACCTGGAGGATCAGGAGGCTGAGTTTGTCTGGCCTCTAACCATTGAGCAATCTAGTACGAGTGGCTCTGATCGTGCATAAAAGCACCACCCAGCATAGCTCAATGGATCACTGAGGCACACAAACCATCGCACCAGGTTAAGGTCCAGCCTCATTGCGATGGCACCCCACCTGCAGCTGTATGTATCGCGCGAGGACAAGAATATACAAACATATAAAAGCTCGATTGATCACCATGTAGTTCGTTGAAGATCGATACCGTTTAGGGTTAAAACATCAGCGCCACTATAGGTGATGCAACGCAAGCTTCTGTAAACATAGATTGTCAAGACAAACCATGTGAAACGTTGGTCGTCTGAAGGATTCTCAGGTCTCTGAGGAACTGGCTTTACAGTCTTAGTTTGTAATGTAAGTCATGCTTGTTGCTAACATGAACGTGAGGTCCGATTGTTTCACTTTCACTGTCTGCGGATCACGCCGAGAGGCCGATATGCGTGTGATATGATTCACGTCTTTATGGACAGGTGGCTATGTCAGTCCCACCGTCTTTTGAAATTCCACGAACTCGCCAACCCGAAGCTATTTAACTGTCAAATCCCAGCTGTCAACTAGTCCTAAGCAAAAGAGTGGAATGGTCACCAGTTCCTGTTCCATGACCAGGATAGGAGTATAATGATGCGACCATATTTGTGTGGATTCCTATGTGTGCTTCTAGGTTGATCCCTACGGACTCAGTCGGGATGCATGTGTGTTGTTCTGTGTCTGCGGGACAAGTCAATTTCGGACACGTTCGCTGAGAACGCTGACAATGTGTTAACGTGTCCGATACAGCCATTTCGATCACATGTTCCAGGTCGTCAGTCTTGTTGAGGAAGCCTATGGCAGCATTCGTGACAAAGCTAGGCGCGAAAGATGGCTCCTTCACTTAAGGAGGCACTGATTGGCCACAGAATTGTTGCGACTTAGCACGCATGCTTCCGTCAACCCTACACATATGGCACCGATTCAAAACAGAACGTACATGCAAGTAAGGACGATTACGAGTTTGTGGTGTAGGCGCATTCGGCGGCAAGTGACTATGGCATAGCGACAGTGCACTGTTGGTCCATGGATGACAAGTGCACTGAAGGAGCGGTTTTTGCACCGAATTAAACGTGTGTGCTAATCTTCATCGTGCGGCTTCATGCTGGATATGATGTGAACGGATGTAGAGCGGATAGCTCATGACCTCTCTGCAAACGTGGGTGTCTCGTAAGTGGTTCTAGGTACAATGGCAGGAAAACTAGTACAAAGGATGATGTGTGGACAGCTGGGATGTTAATAGGTCAAATGAGATATGCTACCGGCCGTTGCCATTTCACTGGAACACCGTTTTTACCTTTACTGCCTCGGATTCAACAGTCTTCACCGGATATTATGGACGTTTTCTTCGATTATACTATTTCAAGGTCACAAGCGCTATACTGCGTGCATTGAGATGCTGCGCGTGCAACACGTAAATTTATCAAAGGTGCTTTTGTGATGTAAAGTACCACCGTCCCGAATGGCAGACTGGGATCCGACACTGCAACTTCGACAGAAAACGAATGACAAGGATTCACATTCTCAACGGAAATTATTGAATATATACGGGACCGTAATCGGGTGACACACATTTGCACCCGACGCCAAACTTTCCACTGATAAATCAGTATTTTTAAATTTGTCATTTTAATCCATCCGCGGTAGTTATTGTAAAATGCTGAAAATGCACCCTTTCGGGTACATAAAGCCTATAAGTACTTAACTTGAATTATTTCGTGATTAGTTAAACGCGGGTAACTGTGGAAGTGAATCAGAACCTCAAAAGTGACTGATAGCCAGAACAGGGAGGTTATAATACTTATAGCGGAAAGCGGTGGAAAAATGGAAATCTGAGGAGGGTGCTTTGGTAAAATTCAGTGCAGGAAGGTATCACCAATGCGGATGAGGCAGGCAGTAGGAGGGAGGGGGGACGAAATGGTGCATAAATAATACATCCTGCCCAATGAAAGACCAAACTCAGCAATCATCACACAGTGACGCGCTGTTGTTCATGGGAGAAGTGCCAAAACACGAAGGAGATGCACCCGGTGTCCCAAGCCGATTTGAGCACAATATCGTTGAGGAGCTTTTTGCTGTAACAGTGATTCCACATGGAGAGATCGCAGTTGCAGTCCGACTCAGGTGGGGGTGGCTTCACTTGAACCAAATTGACACAACGACGACACTTGAATCTGGGGGAAAAGAGAAAGAGAATATGATAAGTAGTGAGCTGTCCAATCATAGGTGTTGGTAACATTCAAATAGATCACCAAATAAAGCGATCATTACAACAGAGTTCCATCGATTTTTTAAGAACCTGGTGGACCAAGAAAAGGAACATCGATCAATAGAATTCAACAGCATACCTGAATGAACTAAATCCCAATTTCGCTTAGGTCCTCTGCCTAAACAATATAATCCGACGCTCGGGACGGTCAACAGGCTCGACGCTACTGACCACGATAACAGAATTACCCTCATGCATACATCCTCTAACTTCTGGAGGAAAGCGAATGCCAGTGTGAACAAGGTTCTAAATGACGCTGGAAAGTACTACAGTCGAACAACGCCAGAGGCGATGACGGTCGTCTTGTCCATCACATTCCATACAAATGAAAAGTTACGCTGTAAACCTTTCCCAAGACGGTGAAGTGTGCACAATGTACAGTGCCCTTACAACGGCTGTACTACAACATGTGTTTGGGGACAGAAAACAGGAAATGTACTCCTGAGAAACAACTTTACTGTCGATAAACTGCAAGAGAAGCAGTGGAACAATAAAAATGCGCAGTCAATATACCATTGATAAATTAGGCCGAAAAGAGAATTCCCAACCGACATAACAGCGGTATCAAATTCAGGTGCATTACATGAGGTGTGTTAAAGCCGAAGACGATGCGGCTGATGCTCGACGTCCGAGTACGGGGCGGAAGATTCTATCAAATGCGTAGCTAAACTGAAAGCCCTGCGAATTATGCCATACAAATTCCTCAAGATTCCCATCCAGAGAGCAAAAGAAAAGGTGACTAACCAAACGACCCCGTAAAGTGTATGTTGCATGAGGACATGACGGACAGAATGCAACGAGAAGTGAGCATTAGAACAGATAGACCTCTAGGGTGATCACCTCGAACACTGTGCTCGCTAGGTGGCGCAGTGAAGACTGCTGAATCAAACGAGATTTCGTAAAATATATGGGAACGGGACGTGCCAACTACGTCTCCAAAAGAACCATACAGATTGTATTCCACCGGCAGTCTCAGTATCGATGACACAGATAAGAAAGTCCGCATCAGTCACCAAACGGTTCAACTCATTGGGCAAGCAAGAGAATACGGTGCGCTAAGTGGGCCATGCTAATAGGATGTCGAACGGACAGATTCGGTTGTAGCCAGTGATTAACTAGATATGGTAGCAGTACGGAGATTTCCCCGGTTTGCTTGAGTCCGCTGTGAAAACTCCTAACTAATACATTGCATACTTATGTGGTCAGTACGGAATGTTGAACCACACGTTGAGTTCGAGTATTTGAATCCAGTACCCTCTCCGTTTGCCGCTCGGTTGAGTTAGAACGCGTGACCGATTCATGTACTGGACATCTCCGTTCTCCTAACTAGCAAATGCATCTGCGTCGTCTGTCATAGCGAGAACAACAGGGAATATTTTATTGTACAAAATAAAAGCATCCCTGCATTTGACCTGCCTTCTTGAACAGCTATATTGGCTCCCGCTATAGATGGGGCGTGTCATTAGTTGGAAGGTAAGTGACTTGTCTAGACTGACTAAGATGTCATCAGTCGACTGGTACCTTCCGTTTTCGAGGCTTGATCTCTAAACGTTACTAGCGTGCAAATAAGCAGCGCTATATCGCTTAGTCGTGTCGACCGCTACCACACACCTTGGCTCAGTGGTCTTACCCAGAGAATCGTAAGAGTGGGGTGGCGGGCTCTAGTCCCATGCGGGCAGATGAAATACACACAACCAAAAGTGTCCGAACGTATGAGACGACCGTCAGCGATTCGCCAAATGTGATGGCCGTCTTCTGACACAGTTCATACGTAATGAATTCAACCTCTAAAACATTCAACTTTTCTGACTAAATTTCGAACCTGCAAGTACATTTATAAATAATGACCAATTAGATAGGGCGCGTGTTGGCTAGACACCAACTGACTGTGAGTAGTACCAGTGGAGTAGTTTGAAATGCAACGTACTTTGTGTCAAAACATTATGCCTTCGTTTGAGTGTACTCTGGCAGAGTGCCAGTAAGTTGTGCTCAACCAACAAGGGCTCCGTGACTATAATAACAAATAACAGCCAACCGAGATGTTTATAAAGATGCTTATAAATGACCCATCGCAAACAACTCTTAGCCAGATACGCTTCTACGCATTTGGAGAAATAGCAGACCGCCGTCTCGTCCAGGAATCAAGTCTGGACGGCAGCGGTGCATGTCACGGGCCATGGGTGGTGGCTGCAGACCATCATGGCTGACATAACAACCACGATACAACGAAGCTCATCGTCGATTACCATACAGCCACGGCAGAAACAACAATAAACAAGGAACCACAGTGTCGTGTTTAGCCGGTGGCTTCAATCACCAGAGGGCGACAACTTCATCTGGTTAGGATGTGAGGATATAAGTGGGTTCACGGTTTGACTAGGGGATTAGATCAGCCAGTTTCAACGGGGACCATATAGCCCCCTGGGGGCCATAGAGACTTAGCAGGGGGGCCTGGGGGCTCCAAATAACTTTTAAAATTTTCTGATAGTTTCTCTCCGCGCACTGATCTTCCCTGGTAACTACCGATTAGTGTAATGAATTACGCGTGTGCAATTGGTTGTTTACGAAGGTGTGAGAACCAGACCGGGCAGACTTTCTGTTGCGCAGCTGGTATGGCTCCACGAATCTCGCACAGATTTCACCGGGCTCACCACAAACGGGCAATTACCATACGGCGACTTACACGGAGTAACTAACAACCGATTCGTCCTCAGGTCTTTGATGCCTATACATAATGAACCTAGAGAACTCTCCTCAGAATACTTAGCAGTTACCACACAAAGCCATATTGACACTGAGTTTTGCTCAGGACAACACCACTGGGCGACAACTCATGTGCCGGTTAGTTTTCTCGTTCGGGTCTCAGTGCGGTAGCGCTAGGTTGTGCACTGTTCGTCTCTAGTCTCAGCTCGCGTGTACGTCTGGCCGCTAGGTCACATTAGCCAGCAATGTTTCGAATTCCAGTGGCTACTCTGAAGAACGTTCGTTCGTCCCGTCTAAGAATCGAACAGCTAGGACGTTTTATAGCGCTTTTTAAAGATTCAGTTCAGTTGACGTTTTCAAATTAGCGAGCAGTTTTGTCAAGCTACAGTAGACGTGTGGAGATCCGGTCCCTTTGGTGAATTCGACATAAGATTACATAAGGATACTATTCTTAATACTCATAAAAAGCAAATGCCTTGCAATCACACATTGTGCGCCATGTTTCGCAATATCCGATGTACGTTTCGTTGTTCACTCGCCCATGCCGGTTTAGAAATCTGTCCGGTAATTTCTTCCTTGTGTGTCTCTTGTGTCCATTATTTTGCATGTTGTCACTGTTTGCTCCGACTTTCCTGTAATGAATATGTGTGTCCAGTGAGCATTGTAATTTTCTGAGTTCTATTTATTTTCTTCACTGGATGCTGTCAATAAGTTTTCATCAGACATTTTAGGTATCCACGGGAGTTTCAATAGCATGTTCAGAAACCACCATTGGGTTTGCCTCTAACAGCGTTTCTACACTTGTACACGTTAATACTGGAGCCAACAACAGATAAGTATGCTAACCGAATGTGTTATAATCTGACGGTCAAGTAATAATAAATATAGTGCCACCAATCACCTTGGCGAATGATGTTATTTACTACAGATGATATAACTGTGTAAGAAAAGTAAAACCATAGCAACATTTAAAATATTTCGGAAAACTGGTAGCTCGGGTTGATAATTCAGTTGCTCATTTGTTCGCCCAGCTGGGAAATTTGTTTGTAAACGTTTCGCCGCCAGACGAGGCGGCATCATCAGTGCGTCCAGATGTGGAGTGTAATGTCGAGATTTCTCAGCTCGGCGGACAACTGAGTAACTGACATGGCAAATTATTTGTCTTCAGGTATTGACAATTTAGAACGACATATTTCGGAAATGAGATCTTCGGTCAAGAAGAAGTGTCCGCAGTACTCTGTGGAATAACTGTCCTTTGGACTTAACACATCATCTCGAAAGCCCGTTCCCCTATGTTATATTGGCTGAAACACTCTTTTATGTGAAAGTATGTAACTATGTAAACTGAAAAATCATTTGGAAAGTGTTCATAGGGACGAGTGATAAGTCTGTGGATTTTTTCAGAAAGCTGCGTGATAGTTTCGAAAAAAGATCAACTTTAAAGACAATAGTTTCTGACAAGGCAAAAATATGGCGAATGGACTTACAGCGGTCCTATATATATTTTGCAACAGTCTATGAATAGACATTGAGCCATCGGAAACCATGGAACTCGAAACAAGGTACAGAAATAGTAAAAGAAAACACAACACAACATAACAAAGTTCATGATTTCGTCAGAGGGCGAAATACTACCCGGTTGCCCAGGCCGAAGTAGGGTGTTGACTTAGGGGACAACACCCCGAGCCTTTGGCTGAATAGCCTGCCCGCAAGGCAGCGGAGCGAATTCAGGGAATCGCGCCCATTGGGAGCCGGTGACTGATTGCTCAGTTCATGCGCCTTTCGTTTGTTCCTTTGTCAAACAGGGGCCCAATGCTCCCCAGTACAGCGTCCTATAAAATCAGCAAGTTGATTGCAAAAAATCGCAGCCCACTTAATGTTAGAGAAGATATTATCCTACCTTCAGTATCACTAATACTGCCTGCTCTGATGAATATGAATCGACATGAAGTAGTTCAAGTCATTTCACTCAGCAATTCAACTGTATCTAGGAGAACAGATGAAGTGGCTCATGACATGGAAAGTAATTTGCTGCAGCCAAAATTTTTTTTGTTAACATTAGATGAAGTCACCTTACCTGACAACAATGCACTTCTTGTGCTATATGCCCGAATTTTTAAATGATAATGAATTAGTGGAAGAGATGTTGTTTACCAGTCGAATTAAAACGCACACCAAAGGCTAGTCTATATTTGAGTTGGTCAATAGTTATCTGACTGAAAACTTCATTCCAATACAGGGCATAGCTGCATGTGCAACAGATGGTGCTGCGGCAATGGTTGGAGGAAATAAAGAATGTATTGCCCACATAAAATAAAAAATATTCTCCCATCTGTGTATACAGTTCACTGTGTTTCATCGAGAGCACCTGTGGCTAAGAACTTGGGAGGGCGCCTAAACGATTCACTGTAGTCAACGATATCAGATTGCATTCTCTTCAAGATGGTCTTTTCTAGCAGATGTGTGGGGAGAACAGTGAAGATTTCAAGATCTTAGTGCTGCAAATAAAAGTTAGATGGCTCTCCAAGGGCAACTGTATGCGCCGTTTTGTTGCACTCTGGGACACCATTATCACATAACTTTCTGAAACGGATTATGAAAGAAAACTGTTCTCAGCTGAGCCAGACATGCTATGTCTGGCTGATGTTTTGGAAAAACAACGAATTTGATAAAACCCTTAAAGGCAAGTTCAGTAATCTCATCACAGGCAAAGAAGCCCTTGTCGCTTTTCTTATAAAGTTGGAATTGTATTCTCAAAACATCAGATGTTGGGAATTGTCACAGTTCCCAATTCTCGCTACAGACACGGAGAAGCTGAAGGATGAAGACGTGTTTGTTTATGCCAGTCATATACAATAATTCATAAGAGAATGTAAGAGGTTTCATGACCTGATTGATATGGAAATCCGGATTTTGATTTAAGGTCCATTTGATGTACAGCCATGCAATGTTGGAGTTAAAACCCAAGAAAGTCTCATAGAGCTTCAAAGTGACACACTAACAAGATCAAACCTCATGCAATGGGAAAGGGATTTTCGGATAACGACTGATGCCCATAGCAGATATCCCAGATTGTGGGAAGTAGCTGAAATATTTACATTGCTTTTCCATCTACATACTTGACTGAATGCGGATTCGGCAGAGTAGTTTCTCTAACCAAAAGTGGAAACAGATTGGACATCACAGCAAGAGGAGATCTTCGACTCACGCTGTCAAGGCTGGAGCCGGATTCAATCAGACCTGCTCAAGGACATCAGGCTCAATACTCGCATTAATATCTCGACAACCGTAAAAAGCAAACGATAATTAAGTATAATAGTAAATATTACGGATGATTTTTGTGCAACTACAGACAAGTGGGTTGACGTTGTCACACAATGAATGATAGGTTGAGGCAGTGAAAGCTAAAAAATGAGGTTTCTGACGAAAACAGAAGTGATACCAACATTAAAAATTTAACCATCATAAAAGCGTATCGATATGACCATTAGAAATCAAAGATTTACGTATATTATACGTTGCGGATTGCTGAACTTGTAGTGCTTAAGGGTGGGGGGTCATCAGAAATGAAAAATTTCAACAGATACGACTGGATAGAGGTTGAGAATGCCTGGGTTAGACAAATAGGATTTCAAAGTACAGAATAGACGGGTAACCCAGTGAAGTACAACTGAAGCGCACTAAATAAATAAATAAATTTGTATATTTACCCACAAACGGTACACGGCCCCATAAGTGGGAGGGCTCATTTGTATAGTGAATAGGTTTCATGGTTTATGCGGCGTAAATTATGATAGTAAAGGATAGTTTAATAATAGGATTTCGGATCATGATTCTTTTTCCTAGGGTCCTAGGCCCGAGCACCTAATATAGAAGATTTACCGACATTTGTATCATCATTTTCTGGTTTGTGGGGCTCAGGAGTAGATAAAAAACGGAGGGGATACTAGGCTACACAGACACAGGACTTGGTATTGTAGGTGATGACATGTAGTAGGTAAGGTAGTTGTAAGCGAATATCTGCCCATATGTTTGTTATACCAGCTTCTGTCAATGTTTCTAGAGTTTGCTGTGAGTCAAAGATCTTCAACACATTTGAAATAGTGAGAAACGTCTGAAGGGAATTTCGAAATGTGACATAGCTTGCACTCATGCGTATCTGTAGAGGTAGTTTGTTCCACAGATCAGTGTATCTCACTAAGAAGAAATTCGATCGCGTTTTATGACTTGAAAGATTTGTGCGTACCAAGTAGCCGCCATTACGTGTGAGGTAGACTGAAGTCTTCCGTAGTTCAAGTGCGGTGCTGTCTGCGTAAATTCGTTGGTTTATAATGTTGTAGAAGAGAACGAAGTTGATCCTTAAGCGTCTCAGCCAAAGGGGATCCAGCTGAAGATTTCGACAGCGATCATAATAACTCAGGTTTGAGCAGCGCCCAATGTCCAGCTTGATAAATGATCGTTGGACATTTTCCAGAGCGGTTCTGTCTTTATTTCTCAAATGGCTGGGAACAATAGTACGACAGCATCGGATAATAACCGTACGGCCCTCTGATGACAGGCCGTCATAAGAAATATAGAAAGTAGTAAAGCCAACCCACATTCTTGGCGGCTGGTAGCAAAAACGTGTGCGCCACGCAGAAATCGCCATGTCTTCCCACGATGTTGGTAGCAAGTCAGCCGGAGCAAGTGTGGTTTAGACTCGATGCGGATGTAGTAAGCGCACTGCACCACATTCAGAATCATGGTTTCATAGTTCGCATACGGCTAAAAACTAAAGCGCACTATAATAAAAGCCAGGATATTCATTGTAGAACAGATGAGAACAATGTGGGCACGAATCCAGGTAGGTACCCGATTGCGCCGATGCATCAGCGGCACCAAACCACTCTGCGAACCACTTGGTATCAGATCCCATGAACGAAAGTGTCTAAGCGGTAAAGTGACTCACCGACTTAAAACCCCATGTGTTCATCCTAGTATGCGTAGTTTTAGCTGTAACAGTCTGATGAGAAACCAATGAAAATCAACTTGTTCGCTATGTCTTGTTTCTGATTACCTCCTCCGGGAAGTAGTTCGCAATTGTATCAGATTTCGATGAGTAGATCATTACAAAGTGGATCACGATGGACTCACTGTTGGTAAGAGAAGCTAGTGTGCGTAGAAAACAACTAGTAAATTGGGCAGTGATGCTGGTATGGGTGGTCGTTTGAGTGAACTGTGGTGACGCGATACAGACAGAAGGTTAGTCGAATGCAGCCGAGGTGAACCATTGCAACGGTCGCATAGGAAAGGCAGGATTGAGTCGGTCCAACCCGAACGAAGCGCCGCGTGGTTTCAAATAAAGAAGTCGAATGACCCGACCCGAGCGCTCGAGTAATAATGGACCCACGCCGACGGCATGACGAACAATGGTGGCTGGTCAACTGGATGAATGGAACTGAAGCATGACCATCAGACGGAGGGTCAGTCAAACGTCACCCACACAACCTGACCAGAATTGCAGGTGTAGAGGGGATAAGGCTGAACTAAGTTGCCTTAATATGTGCCAAGCTCAAAGTAGCCGAAACAGAGGAGGCGAAGGTTGGACCAAGCGCAAGGTGGTCAATAAACTTAAATAACAGACAGCCGGCGACAAGCTGAAACAGTGGACTGGCGATTAAAATCTATGTGCATATGACAAGACTAAATAAAACCGACTTATGATCGCTAACCACACTACGTGTTTACAAGCGCAGAGATACATAATTCCCTTCAGAGAATAATAAATCGTCAGATGTACGCCGTTTGCTGCTGCGCGACCACCAACAGTCGCGCGTAGGCAGAGTATACCGTGAAGACACCTGCCCCTAGGCGGATTCGAACCGGTGACCTTAAAACTGCAAGCCAGGCATGGGAACCACTCGGCCACCGGCCGACCAGAGAAGAAAGCCCTCATAAGGAACCATGTCAGTCAACACACGCAGATAGACCGGATCTGATCGCCGGAAGGCAAAACAACCCGCGAACCATCAAACGAAAGGAATCAGCTCGCACAATAAGTGGAATGGGATAAGTGGATCACCAAAGCTTCGTTCACAAATCGCTGTTCGCACCTTATCACCGAGCATCTAACCGAAGGGATGCAGGACTCATGAATCGCCCACGTAGCTGAATACGGCCGTGTGAACAATGTAACGAAAATTAGTCAACAAGTTTAAACACAATGTAAAACGTTCGCATCCGACTACTGTATAAGTTCTCACCTTGGACCTGTTCACTAATGCCCCTGTGTGAGTAGGGCCATGAGTCAAGAAATAAGCATGCAGAGTGAAACAATATAAACAAACTAGTAAAATGGCTCGTCAGAGCAACCTAGTCAAAACGGCCACAGTAAAGGAACTGCAATGAATATCAAAGCATACTCCTGTAGCATGAGCGCGAAAGAACATTGAGACTCATAAGCCTCTAGAGCATATTGTATTTCGTAAAGCGATGAAATGA
This sequence comes from Dicrocoelium dendriticum, assembly GCA_944474145.2. Classification (NCBI taxonomy): domain Eukaryota; kingdom Metazoa; phylum Platyhelminthes; class Trematoda; order Plagiorchiida; family Dicrocoeliidae; genus Dicrocoelium; species Dicrocoelium dendriticum. The sequence goes on from OX104062.1 coordinate 49,023,635, forward strand.
TTGGTACGGATGCTACCGTAACAAGTGTGAGTAGTCAGATGTTGTGTATGAGGGGGAATTAGTATATTCGGTAGCAGTCGGCGGCAGATCGAGACTACTATAAAGTGCAGCCCCGGGGGCGTGCGTTGCGCAACGGTGAGCGATGACTCGAAATTGTCTAAATACCCATGATCATCACCACCACTGTCGTCCCGTAGTCTTAAGGACCACAAACCTGACTTGTAATCTGACGGTGCGGATTCGACCCGACGTACGGACAGGGCGAACCTAGTAATATCCTTAGCACACGTGCAATCGGTGGTGGTTGTGCGGCAGCGAAGTGTCGGTACTGCGTACTGGGGCGCTGCTGATGCCTTTGATTCTGCCGGCCCGTACCTTTAAGGATCACAAGCCTGCCTTGCAATCTGAGGGCGCGGGTTCGATCCTGCGTAGGGGATCGGGTGACCATCGCAGTATCCTTAGCCCACGTGTGACTGGTAGTGGTTGCGCGGCTGCAAAGCGTCGGTACGGCGTACTGCTGATGTCCACCTTCTCGTCCCTAACCAAGCAGAGCCCCACGGCTCAGTCACATGGGTCATTGTGACGCGTCACTCATAAGTAGTACATGCATGACAGACAAAGGATAAAATAACCATGTAGATTGTGCATCAGTGTAGGCGGTGCGGTCCAGAAGCACAAGAACAGAATTCTTCCAAAAGAACACACAACACGTTAGAATTTAGAGTCGGTTGATATTTTACGGCAACGCGGAAAAACAGGGTTGCTAACGGAGATCGATTGCTCGTTATGAAGTGAGTTCAAGGGTGAAAATTAGCCGACGAGTACTAGTAAAGCACGAAGGGAAAGCAGCACAACCAGTGTGCATGAACTCAAATGCAAAGGCTAGAAGTTAAACGCAGTCATCGCAATGTTGAAAAACTTTCAGTAGACCAAGTAATGGATCGGAAATTCTCATACAATTAAATGATCCGAAAGGAAAATAAGTACGTGCGTATGGCCAGAACAAAAGAAGCTTACCTATCATGTGTGTCAGACACTGTTTCGGCGTGATACATGAACAATTCGCGTAGATCGCCCAAACTAAAGTGTCGCTCGACCTCCTCCTGTTGGTCCACGACGCAACTGCTTAGTGCTTTTTTGTGCGCCTGACGTTGCAGCATCTTTTCTTCAATGGTGCCAGTCTGCGAACACGAAACGCGCATCAAAAAATGCAAGTGGAACATGGATAAGAATTAGCTTAATCCGACAAGGTGGTGATCAGGAACGAAGCCAAATCGGTTCTCATTAACGTTGTTGCGGCTGTACCGTCACACGATACAGAGGCAGAATGGCAGAAAATTAATTAAACGAAAATGGATTGTGAAGGATAACTGTGGAGGAGTGAAAAACAAGACACGCGAAAAAATCGCAAATAATTTTGCCCGTCTCGCGTTTTCTGGACTGAGTGTTCTGGCTATTGTCTGATTGATGAACTGAGAGTACTCACAAAAAGAAGCGCCTTTTGGGTCGGACGTGGTCACCACGTAGCCGTCTCTGTATAGAATGCTGACTGGCGTTGAGGTGTCCGCATGCGTTATATGCCCAGTACAGAATTGGACCCATGTACAACCAGCTTTCGGTATGTGACAGAAAAGTCACTGGAAATGATGAAGTGATCTATTTAGTTGGGCGATTGTAAAGGCACAGTTGGCCAAATCACCGTAGAGGTTATTGTAAGAAAAAGCCGATGTGACTTCTAAGGATCTCTTTCAATTAGGGAAACAGCCAGACAGCGATGTAGCCGGAGATCTGGTATTAGAGACACTAAATGCGATGAAAGTAAACAGTTTGTTCACAATCAGTCGAAACGCCTGGTGCGTTAGGCAGAACACTTTGAGAAGCAATCTGATCGATCAACATTACCAGCTCCCATGCTGGCCTGGGAGCGCTATGCTCGCTAACCCGTCCTTTTGAATCATCCCTCTTGCGAAGAAGTTGAAAATGAGATCGAAATGTGGAAACTGGATGAAGCCACAAGACCAGATGGAATTGATCTAGCTCACTTTAAGTTCTGGAGACCATCCCGTGCAACTGATATACTCGATTTACTAGTGAAACTGTAGGAGCGGGAGACTGTTCGAACATTTTGGAGCTGCTGACGTACTGTATCGACTTTCAAGAGGCTCGTTACTCGCCTCTGTCGATCTCCATAGATTGGCTAGCGTCCGTAAGAACCAGATTCGTGAAGAGCAAGAGGGGTTTTAATATCATGAAATAAGTTCGTAACTGACTGGAAATTCCTAATGTAGGAAGGTTTTGGAGTATAAACCGGGTTTTATAGCTTGTATTGTGAATGTCGCTGAAATCAAAGCTGTACTGGCCATGTTTACGATGTTGGTAGTTGGAGCACCATCACAACTACTCACGACCCACCCTAATCGTGCTCCACGACATCAAAGGCGCCTTCTGAGAATAGCTGGTTAAGAAAGGCGTGCCAGAAGGTTACTTAAATACGATAAGAGCGTTTTACGCGAGTATAATAAACCGAGGTGTAGTGGTAGTTGTGTTGTTGCAGTCATGGTTTTGTTCTTTATTCCTTTTCATGAAGTTCATTGCTTTGTGTTGTAGTAAGACAGATGAGGTGTATCGTACCTCTAGCTAATGTGTACCGAGGCATGGATGTTGAAGACATCAAAAGATTGGTCGTGTTGGTATTCAGTGAAACAACCGAGTGAGCTGTGCCAGTTGTGGCTTAGTAAAAAAAATCTTCCAACGATGCACGGAAACACTCCAAGCATGACATGTCTTTGCTGGATCCAGACGGGCGTGTCGCTTCTTCAAAACCGCACATGATCACGCTGAAGACGGTATTGTTAGTTATCACCAAAAGCGGCAGAAAAAATAGCCGGGCTGACACAACTGTTCTCCCGGATCAGATACGTGAGATGTACCACATAAGCGGTTTAGGATCCTCAAAGGTATGAAGCGTTCACAGAGTAGTGGTGCCCCTCCACTGGATTCACTGTTTTCACGAGGCAAAATTTTCGTCAAAACACCTCTTTCATCCGCCATTCGCCTGGGTTTTTAGAAGAATGTGCTCGCCTCTCTTATTACTGGCTCAGTCAAACACTACCAGTAAGTTTGCCAATATTAATACTGTCGTGAGGTATGTCACGGTAACTAAAGGACATGGTAGGAGTTGAATTGGAGAACAGAATAGCAATTGGCACAAGTAACCACGACCAGACGAACTCACGCAAATCAATCGATAGATGAAGCATTCCTTCTTCTGTCCATCACGCCACACCCTGGCCATGGCCTGTTCATCGTTGGCCGGGTTCCAATCTGGATCAAACATAACCAAGCGATTCGCACCGATCAAGTTAAGCCCGCAGCCACCGGCCTTACTGCTCAACATGAAGATGAAATCATTGGACTGTGAGATGGAGGAGAGAATGTAAGGGCCGAATAATCGATCTCGCATATAACCCATCAAAACTAGGTGGAGATGGCTGAATCACCAGGCAATCGCAAAGGAAAAGGTGGAAAAAGCGAGAAAATGAAAAGAAATGAGTCGAGTACAGCGGAACGTGACGAATCAGTCAAACGACTAAGGACAGCAGCAGCACGTCAGTACCCCATACCAACACTTCGCTGCAACACAGACACTACCATTCGCACTCTGGCTAATGATACTGTGAAGTTGCCAGTGTCTACGCAGATTCGAGCGGGTAACCTTGTGGTTACCTGGCGAATTCCTTGCCTTTTCGGCCCCGGCCGAATAACAATAACGTTGTTCCACAACCGTACATTTGCTTAGCATGAGTTCAATATGAAATTTTAAAGTTTGTTATACTGGGAACGCACGAGTATCGCACAAACGGCGAGGGCGACCGGTCGGTTCATATATATCGTTTTGCCACTCCTGATGGTCACAATGCCGAAGACGGTACCTCGCATTGATAAGTACCGTGTGACTGTCGCCAAGGACAGCGATTCATGGGTAAACGATTTTTCGACCGACAGCATGCTTGATTCGCCAATGGTTTCGACATGTATTGTTGGAAAATTGCCAATTAAGGGCGACACTCTTGGACCTATCAGGTTCCGATGCCGGTGGCCGAAAGGTTTATACGCCTGACTTGTAATCCGAAATCCACCGGTTCGAATCCGCGGCATACGGATCCCATGCGGGACTGCTGGTGTTCAAGTGGCGTCGGTACGATATGCTGGCGGGGTATTGCTGATTTAGAAGCACCAAGGTGGAATCTACTGTGAAGTCCCCATGCGCCAACCAATGAACAGAATGGTGCATGCGGACGGCTACGCTCGGCGAGTCCAACTAACGAATATATGAGGTTCGCATCCAATTGGCTGCTGTATAGCGGCAGTTGCTCACTCTGATTACCTACTTCGATCACAGTTGACAAACAAGCCGTCGGTCAATCTGGTATGGCATACGACAAATAGCAGTGCGACTAGCGTTAGTGTATGGATCTGGGTGGACTGAAAGACTGGCCGCTTGGATCAACGAGGCCTGTGTGGTACCAAATAAAGGATACTTTGTTGCTGCACTGCAGGGCCGTATGACTACAGCGGCTGGGTCAAGTGGATCTGCTTGAAGTATCCGCTGTTTGAAGGAACTGTGATACGCATTCCAAATGTGGACCGCAATGTACCCTGAAATGAACCTCAGCTATTACGGACAATGGGACTGTAGCTGAAGCGAAGAAATGTCAGGTGCCGTCACATCCCAACACCGAACACTAAACAACTCGGTGCTGTGTGAGTGAAAACGCTTGCTATTAGTTTCTACTAGTCTCTTGTGCTATTAGTCTCCGGATTCCGGAGCAAACGAGTATGAAAGCGTGTCGATCATTCATTAGTGACGTAGGGGACACCACGATAACCGTTGCATGTGGCAGAGAGAGGCTTGTGGCAATAAATGAGATGTGGAGAGGAGTGAAGAGTGAGGGGAGGAAAGAAACCAGGAATCAGGTTCGAAGAAGAGTAGGCAGTCACAGAAGCCAAAATGACACAGCACGCTGAACAAACAATAACGTGTTAGTGGGGTGTGTGTGGAACGTCTAATGTGTGACCAATTGACACGTAATTCTGTACAGATGGACACAGAACGCTGCATAATTCGGTGGGTACTCCGCACCCCTAAAGCACAGTTGCAAGACTGTGCATTCACAACAGGTTCTGGAAATTACAGAATAGTCACAAAAAATAGTCGATTGATTCACCTACCTAAACTCCGACGAAATTCCTTTCCTCTTTAGATATGTCAACCTTGAAACCCTCACCCGATCTCCCTTACTTTTGATATTTTCAAAAAGCGAACGGATGTTGCCTTCAGTTCGCAGCAATTCGTCACCTAAGTGGTGTTACTGTGGAATATCTCAGCCAGGCCCTCACACTGGAATTGTGTCACATAGACCTAAGGAGGTGGTACATGGGTGAGCGCAATTACTTTAATCGTTTCTCACGGAACAAGTGAACTATAACTGCTCTCCATGTTGTTTTATACACTTGCGTTCAGTACTCATTGCACACTAGTGGTTAAAAGACTTGGGCAGTCTCTTGCATTTACCTGTTAGGATGACAGTTTAGTTAGAACAATTTTACATAATTTTTCAACCCTATATGTCTAACTCTGCAAAATCTGAAATTATTATCCACTTAACGACCGAACTCATGGTAACTGGATCCGGTGCGTTTCGTTGCCCGGACCATAGCAATATAACGGAATTGAACCGAAGTGTAGTAGCCTTCGCCGAGTGGTTCGCATTCTGACGATGTTGCAAGCGCGTTTAGAGTATGAACGGAAGCACAACTAGTGACGCACCCCACTGATTCGGCACCAACGACCTTAGGAGCACTATGCAGTAAATCCGTTGCCTAGACTGTGCATTGCACCAACCTGACTCAAAGATGTCACAACGCAAAAGCCGAGTAGCAACGTATTAAGTGTGTAGCTGGTCCCCACGAAAGTCGAGTAGATCGTATCCATCAGATGTAAGGTGTTGACAACCGAAGCATCCGACGCCAAATACACGAGTAAATGACTAAGGCAAAAATGGGCGCTCAATTTTCAAGTCATCGACTCAGCAGTTGCTGCGGGGTACAATAATTTCCATACGTATTAATGATGTGGAGACCCGATTAAAACGGTGGCGCGAAGGCGCTATTCGTAGACTGTTCTCGGGTACAGCTGCTGGCAGTGTGAGATATCATAATAGGCAACATACGCACGCAATGCATTGAGAAAAGAATGGGATAATCAGTAGGTGGAATTAAGCGGGGGACTTACGGTGGGATCGTTGAAGCGGTCCACGACCTTGGCTCGTTTTTTGATGCTCATGGTACCATCCAAGCGCACATGATTATAACTGCGAAGACAACAAGTTATAACCAAGTCAAGTCAGGTGTCGAACACATGAATACCAACGAAGGGAAATTTAGAGAAAGGCTCATAAATGGAGGCAAGTGCGAAAACACACGGATAAGTATAAACGGAAATCATCGCAAAATGACAGAAAAACACTGCAAAACATTCTAACTACATCTATTATCGAACCTGTATACAAAATGAATTGCAGTAAAGTTAACCGATTGATGGTGAAAACTGGAACGCTTTTAACAGCAGGCGTTATCGCTGGTTTGTAGCAACAGGGAGGATAGATTGAGCCATAGCACCATACAGCGTGCTTCTGGCATATGGTTGGCGCATCCGGTTCCGGATTTGCCTGTCATTGTGGCCAGCCACAGGGCGCCTGCGCCTACAGATGGACCATGGATGGCTTGCGCTGCACCACCCACAGCTCCAACCACACACCCCATATCCAGTGTAAACCCGAAGGAATAAGACCGGGAGGCATGTGGATGGCAGCCACGTTTCATCAACGGAGCCGGCCCACACTCCTTCACAGGCAAACACAAGCACGCTGTATTTGGGAATCAAGCGCACACAAGGCGGTGGTTGGACCGTAGTCCGCTCCACACCGAGTGCATGGAATCACTATTTGATCCTAACACGGCCACAAGGACCGTGCACCCCGTCCGCTCCAGCGACGACCAACTGTCTCCTAGATCCAGTATGGACGAGGTAGTGGGTAATAGACAGGTAGACACCTTGTCAACATGCACATCAAGCGCAACCACCCCTGGGATGTCAAACAACAGCCAATCACTCAAAATGCCGATATCGAATAAAGTAAACGCATATGACGACATAAATACTCGCTAAATGAGCATATAGAAGAAATTGGTTATAAGTGAATCCGTGATAAGTACAAAGTGTCCGAGTTATTTAAAAAAGACCACGTGATACAAGTACGCAAGTGTACCACAATTTGCATGAGCGACGTGTGCAAGTTGGGAGAAGATTAACAAGTACGTAGAACAGAGTAAATAAAATGTAATGAAGTTTATCCACGTTAAAAAGACATAGTTTAAGTGTAAGTGCTATATACTTATCGGATAATCGCCTTGGCTGAAGTGTCCTGCATTTGAGTTCAGTGCTCTGCAGTCTAATGTCATTCTTCTGTTGACATGATTCTTCTATGGGTTCTTTGGGTAAGGTGAAGCTGTCCGCCAACAAGTCAAATAGTAGATTGGCAGATTCCGTTGATCGTGGCTGAGACAGCGCTGATCGTAGCTGATTTGCATAGAATACCCATACCTGCATCCCAACCAACACGTCGTGGTTGACATTCCCGCGCTTGCCCTTGATCGTGCCTGGCGTCCATTTTGCGTGTCCTTCCCGGTAATCACGTACAAGTATTGACGGACCCGGTTTAAACGACTGTCGCTTGATATCATAGCGCCGATTGAAAGCACATTCCATGATGAGGTTCCTTTCACCAGCTGTGGACGCTGAGGATAGCCGAACGGCATCAAAGGGCATGCGGAGCTTTCTCTTTATCACTGCGTCTGCTGGTGATATGCAATCCGGCGTGTGCGAATTTTGTGTAGATCGGTATAGAAGGAAGAAGCGGCCGATCACCTCCTCTATGTCGCCCTCCTTGATTTAAGGAGAGCGCGTTTGAGCGTATCCACAAAGTGGTCTGCTTGGCCGTTCGATTTTGGTGGAATGGCGGAGACCGCATGTGTTTGATGGCGCAGCGTTTGCAGAATTCCGTGAATGCAGCAGAAATAGTGTTCCGTTGCCCGTCATCAATGTTTCAAGTCAACTGAACCTACTGAAGATTTGTCACAACCTTAAGACCGTTGCGCCGATTTTCGTGCTACACATGAGGAACACTTCGGGCCACCTGCTGTAAGCGTCGACCACTATGAGTAAATTCTAGCCGTTGACTGGGCCTGCAAAATCAACCTGAACACGGCTCCAAGGTTTTGGCAACGAATGGAGTTCAGTCTTCGGCGGTGCGCTTGGAGCGGCAGCGCAGGTAATGCAAGTTCTAGCTAGATGCTCCACCTGTCTGTCCATACACCGCAAATGCACGTAACTTCGGACTAGCGCTTTCATACGGTTGAGAATTGGATGTTCTGCATTGACCAGCCGTAACATTTTCTTGCAATATCTGAGGGATGACTACTCTCTCCGAAAACATGATGCAATCGTTCATAATGGACAGCGAAGACATTCGCTGATAGAACTGTTGCATTTCGGCAAAGGAACACGAACGTGGTCAGCTTGTTCTATGGAAGTGTGTAACCTTCTTTAGGATTGGATCTCGAAGCGTTTCGACCCGCATGGCTTCTGCAGTAACTGGCAAACCAACTAATGCCTCGCTCACCAGGAACTTGACATCAGGTTCGAGTTCAACTGCGGCAACGGTCGTGTCCTTCTGTTCTTGCTGATGGAAATCAATGAGACGTGACAACACATCTGTTTGACTCATAGAAAACTTCAACGGATAACGGATCTCAAAATCATAGCCTAGTAAGGTGAGGGCCCATCGTTGGAGTCGACTGGCTGTGTAGATAGGAATGTCATTTTTCGAGCCGAAAATGGCCAGTAGCACCTTGTGATCCGCCAAGAGCTTGAAGCGGTCGGTGACTATACAGCATCTTGTAAAATTTCTTCACAGCAAACATTATGACCAAGGCTACCTTCTCGATCTGGCTGTAGTTTCTTGCAGCTTTCGTCAGCGTCCTAGCGGCATGTGCGACCGCCCTCTGAGATTAATATGAGAACGTATGGGAAACTACGGCACCGATCCCTAGACTTGGTGCGCCTGTAGCGAGGAGCACTTCTCGGGACGGGTCAAAATGATTCAGAAGTAAATATGAATGCAGCAATGACTTGACCCGCTCGAATGCAGTCTGGCATTCTGACGTCCAGTTACAAGTTTGGTCCTTGCACAGTCAACTGTTCAACGGAGCACGCATGCGATGCAATTCGGGCGGAAAAGCGCTGTAATGACTAATTGGACCACAGTATGAACGTAGCGATTGCAGATCCGCAGGCAGAGACATTTTTGGAATAGTTCAGATATTTGCTGGATCAGGATGACGTCCGTCTTTCTCGAAAATGAAGTGGAGGAACTTGAAGGTTGGTGTAAAAAGCGTACATTTATATTCACGGATTCAAAAACCATATGACTGGAGGCGTCCAAGCACTTCCGCGAGCCGCTCAAATAGTTGTACTGCCGTCCGAGCCAGTATAATGATATCAGCCAGGTACGCAGCAGCTCCAAAAACTCCTGCGTGCATGGTGTCCATCAGCTGCTGGAAGATGGCTGACGCTGTTTTCATTCCAAAAGGAGGGCGGTTATATTGGTACCAGACGCGATGAGTGTTGATGGTCAGCAATTTTCTCGAGCCTTCATCAACATCGACCTGCAGGTAGGCATGGGACAAGGCGAGCTGCACGCAACACTTCCCACCATTCAGCTTAGAAAAGACATCCTCTCGTATTGGAAAGGGGTACTGATGATCGTTTAGTGAGGCATTCAGGCCAAGTGAAATATCGGCGCAAACACCCACTTTAAAGTGCACCTTTCTCACAGCAATGATCGGAGCAGCCCATGTAGAGTAGTACACTGGTGTGATAACACCAGCGCGCTCCAGATCAACTGCTGCCATGGTTGCATACGGTACCGGTGTTTTTGCCCTTAAGACTTAGTTGGTTCCTTCGCGAAGGCACAATTTTGCTTTGAACTTAGTGCAATGACCGAGACAATCTTCAAACAAAAAGGCAAACTTCTTCGGCTTCCTGGCAACGTCTTCTATCGACAATGCCGCATGGACTGGATCTATTTGGATTCGATCGCAAAACGGATTCACCAGAACCTCAAGCAGTTGTAGCTATTCCATCCAGTCAATCCCAAAAAGGTTCAAGTTTGGTCGATCCGACAAGTAGCAGGTTCCGGTCTCTTGCACTCAATTGAAAGCAATTTTGCAGGTTAATTCTCCGACCAACTTCAGCACTCTATCGGATGCATTGTGGGTGACTTTATTGGATTCAACACGCTTCGGCCTCTTTATAAGATTTCAAAGATTCTTAGAAATGACCGTTATGTCTGAGCCCGTATCGAACTGCAGCCTGGTTTGGATCCCGTTTACGAACACATTGATGAATCGGCGACTAGGTCTAGAATCACTGTGAAAACCGGTAATCATCGATAGGGATTCCGCGTCAGGGTTTCGGAGGTTCTTTCTTCGGTAGGACTGCTTCAAAATTCGTAGCCAGGACCAATGGCAAATAGCTTCCTTGTGACCGCGTTTAGGGCACTTATCACAATGTGACGCTTGCATGGGCCGCAACGTGTAAACTGCCACTCACCACATGACCAACAACGTGTAGGCGGCTTGTTCGGCGCTCTGTTGAACGGCTTATTCGAGCTAGCCTTTCTTGCCTTTTGCACAGCACAAACAGTATCGGCAATGGCGGGGCGACTCTGCTCAACCATGGCGGTGCCGCGTTTCAATGTGAGCAACCGTTTGCATGCGCCCAAGAGACTTCCACTTCAAATCGGAATCATGATCCAACTTAGCAAAAAGTCGAGTGTGGATTTCCGCGTCGCGCGGATACTGCAAAGCGCTGACAAATATGAGATACTTAAACTGGTCAACCGTCAGAGAGCGTAAATTTAAACGTTCACATCCATGGTTAACCATGTCTGCTAGTGCGCCATAACCGTTCGTATCCCACTTAACAATTAGTAGATATTGGTAACATGTGCAAAACAAGGACGTTGCTCACAAAAATTGCTTTTAGTAGTGCCACTGCATCGTTGAAGTTGAGGCCCTTCGGCTCTTTGGGCAAGATGTGGTCGACGAATCTTGAATGTTCATTGATACCAAGCTTGTGCAGCAGTAGTGATACTTTCCATGAATCATCCTGACTGCTGAAGTCCATCGGGAACATGTTCTCCCAGCGTTTGAACCACGCCTCGAAAGTGCAGTCGGAATCAGAATCATAGTGAAAATCAGTGATCAAATTTGCAAGATCAAGTGAAACGGCATGCAAGACCCGCGTAGTTGCTCCGTTTGACTGTGCATCCAAGCACTGCGACAAAGTTGCAATCAGTTTCATTTGTGCTTCCATATGGGATTGTTGCTGAAGAAGCAGTTGTTAAAATTATTCAGAGGAAAAATTCGTCGAATTTTTGTTTCGCCGTCGCCATTGTTAGAGTTTCAAATTTTCTCGCTATTTGGAAGTAAACACAAAAATTCTCCGAAAGTCTTCTAGCTCAGTCGACGAAAAAAGAGAAGACGAATGACTGCCTGAGCAAAACGGAGTAAGCAAACGTCGCCAAAGCGCTGCAATAGTGCCTCAGACCTTCACAAAATGTACAGGTCGCTTAATGGCCTTCGGCTTCTAGAAAACAAAGGTCTACTGGTAACAGTAGTAACTTCCTTGTCGAACTAACGTATGTTGACGGTCAAGTGAAGGAAAGCAAAGTTCCAGAATCTTCGAATTCGATGCACAATTGAAGTTATTGGAATAACTGCTGAAATAACGAGTTTTCCCTGGTGATTTTACCATATCCCGGATATTGCATTTGACCCACTGAGATTCGGACGACCAAATGACATGAGGTTTGATTTGTCGGTTGAGAAATGTATCAGCCACGCCTTAGACCATTCTTCAAGATAGTGGTGGAGTTTATAAACAATTTTGATAACATTGCAAATAGAAAGAGTTGTCCATTTCTGATGGACATATCAATGTCATTTAGGTAGAGAAGATAAAGCAAAGAGCCACTCGTTATTAGACGAGGAAAAAAGTGATCACTCAAAGGGACTAGTTGAGACCGATTGCTAAGGTAGGAGGTAAGCCAACTTGAAAGCGGGTTCTGGATTCAAAAGAATTCAACCTACTTTAGCAACTGTTTGTGTGGTACATGGTCAAATGCTTTTTATAGATCCAGAAACAAAATTATTATTGCATAACCGAAGTCCATGGATTCGGAAGTGTAGTTAAGGTAGTGTAGTTGGCAAGTGTTGCAGGAATGCCTAGCAAGGAAATCATGCTGTGATGTGTTAAACAGGTTCAGGGAATTAAGGAACTCCATCAACATTTTTGACTGATCTTTCAAACAGGATGGCGATGGTGGGAGTATGAGAAATCGGTCGGGAATTGGTAACTTTTTGCTTGGAATCACTTTTACGGCTTGGGATGATGAATGAGGTTTTCCAATGATCAAGGAAATATCTAGTTTGTAGAGATAAAGTGAACATATTCAACAAAAGTAATGTTAAGCCTGGCCCTCCCATTTTAATCGTAGTTGAAGGGATGTCATCGGAGTAGAACCTGAGAGCAGATTCGAGGATTTTCATCAGCCGCTGAGTAGTGCTGAGAGAAATTTCGACACTGCTTGACTTTTGGTTGTAGAGGATTGAGAGCATTTAGATATGGGGTCAGATACAAAAAATCATGGAGGCAGCAAAGTAGGTGCTATACGCCGCACAAATGGAAAGTGGGTCACTTATGTGCCATGTTTATCCAAGAGTGCTTTGAAAGGAGATCTGTTGCTGGTTCAATGACAAAGAATAGAGACGTTTGTTCGCTTTTCCACCCTTTGTTGGAGTATTTTCTTCCTTGCTTTGGTGTCTCATCACTTGTGCAAGTTTGATCCTAGTGGTCTATTCGTGCACTTGAAATAATTGTTGAAAAGTCTCGGGTGTTTTGAAATCTTGTCAGCAAGTTTCGCCTCTTCTGGGTGAGGAAGTGTTCTTTTGCATTCTTAGAGTGTAGGAAACACGTTTACTTTGTGTAGTAAGATGGGCTATGGCATAGTGGACGTTAGTAGAGAACTGTGCTACTGTTAGGCAAACATTGATGGATAGGAAATATGCATCTCAGTTGGAAGCGTGTCCAATCAATTTCCTGGATGGAATATTGTGGCAGCAGGTACTGTTTGGCATATGATTCAATAATGAAGATGAATTGTAATGTTTTGTAGTCACTACCTGGGACACAGTCCAGCAGAAAGATGTCTGCGTCAACGATCCCTAATGTAAGTAATAAATCAAGTATGCTAGTGGACCTAGTAGGTTCTGTAACCCATTGTGTCTATCCTTCAACCATGATAGTTGACAGGGAATCTGTATGTGATACGGAAAATGGATTTGGTGAACAAGATGTTTTCGGGAAATTGAAGTCTACAGCTTTATTTTCCGTTTGAACGGCAACACTGATGTAAAGGGTAATGCGGAGCAAATGGTGGCGACATTAGCAGTTGGGGCATTCGGAGGGTTGTAGATGCATCTGAAAAGTAGATGGTGAAAAGTGATAATGACAAGTAACTACAGAGATCCCGGGACGTTTTCTAGCTCATGATGGTCAAGAGGCATCGCTGTGAATGTTCGATATATATATATATATATATACGTAAATTATACCCATGAAAATACAGGAACGCAATTTTGCGAAGAATACACTTTTCGACAAATCTCCTCAGACATTTACAATTATAAAGTAGAAAGGCAGAAAGCAAATGGCTGATGAAGCCAAAGTGGTGGGAATAGTGGAATCACGACAAACAGAAACTCAAAAGTCTTGATCAATAAAGTCTATTAACACATGTGACAGAGCACGTGTTAGATGCTCGGTGGAATGTCAAGCGCATCATCCGAACACTGTATGCGCACGGCGTGATAAAATGTGATGAGCTAACTAGGGCCAAGGTAGAAGAAGCCCTTGCAGAAAAGCCTTCTGTTTGTACTATTCCGGTTGAAGTATTCTAATCGCAATCGTTTCGACCGTCCGTAAGATTTGCTTTCTAAGACCTTTAGTGTACCGTGATTGTCCTACATAAAGTACTTGGAAGGCATCAGCGGTCCTAATTCGGTGTCCACTTTCCACCAGATGTCCCAGGATGGAACCGTTGGGGCGACTGACGATGCCTTTCCGCAAAGCAGCTGGGCAGTGCTCTGCAATGCGTTTAGACAGACGCCTGGTTGTGTGTCCCACTTAACTCACACGACAGACGCAGGTAAAATGATTTAAGATGTAAGATTTGGACTGAACCGGAAGTCTGTATTTAATGCGTTCGGCTATAAAGGGACCTATTTCCGCAAGGACGTGTGCGCATGCGGCCGGGAAGGTTTGAGCCACTGCACTGGAAATTTTTCTGGTCAACAGATCAAAGGCAACATCGCCTTTAAAGGGAACTGATAGAAACACGTCCTTCTTAGGGACAGTAGTAATCACTTCACGGCTATCGCGTATTACTGCATACGTTTTGATGAATGGTGTCGGATAACGATTATCTTGCAGGTTTTGAGAATACGGATCTTTTCGGCCTCTAGCGTCTCTTGGCTGCAAATTTTCGTGGCACGAAAATACAAGCAACGAACAAGAGCACATTTATACCTCAAGGGTACAAAGCTCAAAAAATGTGTATATTGGCCTACCCAGGTGGCCTTTGCGGAATACACTTGTTTCCAATGAACCAACATTTCTTCGGCTTAGCAACACGTCCAAGAAGGCTAGCTTAACATCTCTTTCGGTTTCGATAGTAAACTTCAACGATGGATGAACACTGTTTAACTGGTTTAACAGGTTGGAAACATTGGTGTTTAAATGGCAGATAATAAACGTATCATTCACATAACGATAATAGAAATCAACGAAGCGATGATGTGTGGTGTAGCTTCACGCTCAATCATAGCGAGGAAAATATCAGCAAGGAGTGGTACTAGGGGGGAACCCATCCCGACACCGTCAATCTGTCTGTAGTAGACTTCATCAAATAAAAATTGTCTGTTGAAGGTACACCGTAAGTAATTAATTCCTTCAGTTTCCTCACCGGAATACCCACAACTATGTTCTTTTCATTCATGTAATCACATACAAAATTGACGTTCGACCACCGGTGCCTTCGTAATTTAGCTCACATCTGGTGGGAACACCGCGTGAGCAACGAGCGTGTTCGACGCCTTGTTTACGGCACAGGAAAGGGAAATGAACCACTCAGCACCGTTATTTCCCGCACCAGGCTCCGATGGCTCGGCCAGGTGTTACGCATGCCAGCCCACCGCCTCCCGCGACGTGCGTTGTTTGCGCGCCGGGGATGTGGATGGAAGAAGAGGAGAGGTGGCCAAGCGATGACTTAGTCCAGAGGAATGAAGACCCTCACTTCGAAGCTGGCCTCGGTTGGAGCGTCACGGCTCCCTGGTTGGGGTCCGAAAGACGATGAACAAGTTTGGTTGGACACACTTGCTGATATGGCTAGGAGCCGACCTCAGTGGCGTTCGTGCTGTGAGTTTCTTTGTCCCACCCATCCCTCTTAGCCTCCCCCTCCAACCATGACCTCATTATTTAGCTTTATATAACTTCGCATATTATTTTTTTGATGCACAGTAGCCGACTGGTAGCTTACCGGAACGATGCCCATCCGTTACCGGTAGCTCAGCCGGCTTACACTAGTCGCTTTTTTCCTTTTTTCTGTGTATTGCGGCACAGTGGCTGAGATGTTCCCCGCCTATAACTAACGTGTATGATGATGATACAAAAGTGACAGTTTCCATCAATGGAACTTTCGTAAAAAGTGACTCAACACCCAGAGAGAGCATCAATTTGTTATTTACTTTCATGCAACCTACTCGTTTCACAAATTCAAGTGCCTTTCACGGTGTATTTGCATAACTCCTTGCGTACTGGTTCGAGCAAACCCACAAGCCATTTCGCAACCGAGTGAGTAGCCGAGGCTGACATGTCGATTATCGGACGCAGAGGGACTGGTGGTTTATGTACTTTAGGTAGTCCATACAGACGTGGAGGATGGGAACCCACTGGCGTTAGCTGTTCCAGTAGCACGCTATCTATTTGGTTCATACGCTTCAGCTCCTTCAACACTTGAGTGATTTTAAACTCATCCTGCGCGGTTTCATCCTTCTGTACCGTTTCACAAAAAACTTATTCCCATCTTGCAAAATGGACTGCATTTTTGAAACGTAGTCGTATCTACCCATCAGTACCCATCCGGAGCCCTTGTCGGGTCTAGAGTTAATTAAATCAGGATTTGATCTTAATTCCTTGATGGCCTCACTGTGTTTCTTAGTCAGGACGTTAGAAGATTTGGTTTTGTAACTCATATACTGCCGCGAAAGATGAACCAAAGTGGTTCTGAAAGTATCTTTGGCCAGTGACGACGTAGGTGTTAGCTCGTTTAGTTGTCGCATCAAGTTTTCAAAATGGATCTCCAGATGAATTTGCCCATACTGAGGCTGAGAGAAACAAAATCTTGGTCCAAGTTGCAGCTGACTCAGCTTCAGGTTGGATAGATTGTGGACATATTGTTCTGGATGTAGTGGTAACTTACGTTCTGGTGGAGTTGACTCTAAACCTTTAAGCAGTTTCGCATATTTTCCTCTTCCACCTTAGCACACTTCTTGGACATATTACCTGAAAGCATCACGCTGGACTGCATCGAGCTCCCCTACGCTTCAAACGTAATGTGAACATAGTCGTTCCAACTCTGGGAGTCGTGACTCAACACTTTCCAGTATATTGTATGCATGCCGCTTGAGCGATTTAGTGGTAGGCGGTACGTGCAAACAAAAGACTTTGCTGCAAGAGCTTCTTCTACCCTGGCCCTAGTTAGCTCACCACATTTTATCACACCGTGCGCATACAGTGTTCGGATGATGCGCTTGGCATTCCACCGAGCAACTAACACGTGCTCTGTCACATGTGTTAATGGACCTTATTGATCAAGACTTTTGAGTTTGTTTGTCGTGATTCCACTATTCCCACCACTTTGGCTTCATCAGCCATTTGCTTTCTGCCTTTCTATTTTATAATTGTAAATGTCTAAGGAGATTTGTCGAAGAGTATTCTTCGCAAAAGTTTGTTCTGATATATATATATATATATATATATATATATCCGCCCCACGCTTTGTGCAGCGACCTTTACGAAATAGTCGGTAGTCGGGGATTGTTAGGGTTGAACCCAACGTATTGATAGAACACGAACTTTCAGTGACGGGGACTGCACCTGGAGTGCTCAACTGTGGCATCATGTTTAGAAAACGTAGGTTGTTATTAATAGATCTCGCATTGATCAGGAGTAAGGAAAAGGGTACGTGCGTGTTAGGAGGGTTGTTGAACATATTTCGTAGGGTTGTGAATTGGGGGGGGGGAGGTACAAACTCGTGGTATAGAGGGTGAAAACAAATATGAAAAGGCAGATGCAGTTTCTAATTCAGTTAAGCAAGTGGGTGTGTTGCCGGTCGGGATCACTGGAATTGTCGGTTGAAAAGAGAGAGTTGATGCATGAAGGCTGGAGTGTTCCTGCCTTGGTAGTGATGCGTTCGTGTCATGTGTACAGACTGCAGGAACAGTGAAAATAGATTGTTTGCTTCCATTTGGATGTACCAATAATGGAAGTGGTTGTGATACAGCACCCGCGTCTAGTAAAATGGGTTATTGTTCGGTGGGATATCGTGAGAGCACATGCATGTTTGGGTTTTGACAGGATGTGTTACTGTCCGCTGTTCAGTAATATTCAGGTTGTTAGTTCTTTGTTTACGGTTGTAGTATTCCGAAGGCGGAACGGAATGATATTGACATGGAGGTTGACCAACAGGGTTAGGTAGGAGACAAGCTGTTTTGATTTTGCTCGAAATGGGATGGTAAGTAGCGTTATGGTAGTAAGGGGGGACTTTGATGTATAATCTTGGTAACTGCTGGCTTTCCAGTACATAAATATTGTGAACAGCAGTCGCCAGAAAGTTGTGACAGTTGGCGTTTGAAGATGCTATGCTCATACCGTTATTAAGGCCGTTTTCACTAGGCCATTTTTGGCCAACAGAATCTTGTAAAGCTTGTATCTCGATAGAAATAGAGTGATTGGGAAGACCAGCGTCAGGATCAAGAGTTTCGGCACTGATCGTTGGATGAACAGGGTTTTGAGATAGGACCTGAAGCCCTAGTGTTCGATGTAGCTACTCCGACTATCGACGTCCACATCAAAAGCCCTGGGTCCCCTTTCGTTCGTTATTATGCAGAGGCTTGGTGAACGCGCATAAATGTTTCTGAGCATCACCTTTCTTTAGCGTACTATGCTCAATAGCAAGGAGTGCACGTTGCAGAGGTGTACGATCCGGATTGATCACCAAGTCGTTGAATTGAGTCTGTTCTGTAATGACAGATTGACTGCGGAAGAATTGATCACCTGAATCTTCATTCGAGAATTGAAAAGTGCTGAAGTGAAGTACTGGTAAGGATAGGTAATAGAAAGGCGCCACTATCTTTGTGGCCATTTCATGTCTCACAGGACATGAATAACAACCAAGGTGGCTAATCCCGAAGAGCTCAAATAGAAAAGCAAGAAATAGTAACCCCATTACGCTGCCTGCTGTGTTTCTGTACGCTTAGTTGATCTGCAACTGAGTACTACTGTCGCAACTGGACTGCACCATAACGTCGTGCAATAGTCTGTGTACCGCGTCGACCCATTGAGCCATACTGTGTGGGGCACCCGGGCGCCTTGAGAGCTAATCTTACCAGATCGGCCAATGATTCGAAGTCAGACAAACTTAGTCTCCAGGTCCTCCAGATTGGGTGTTTGAAATGGGATGGCACCCATTTTTGTAAAAGTGAATCGCTATCAATTCGCTGTTTTGTATAGAGGGTTTTGAGCAAACTGACTTGGTTGCGAGTTCTAAGCGTTGTCCTGTCTAGGTCTAGGCGCACTGGCAGTATCCTAGCCCACATACAATTGTGACTATTTCTTCGAAGTTTAACGGCGTCCTGCACGGGCCGTCGCGCAAGTTATGAAGGGTCCCACTATCTGCTGCTTACAGCCGGGCGGAGAAGCGAAAACATGTTACTGCTAGCGCCTCCTTTGTTTTTTACCGGTTTCTCCCCTTTTCTAATGTTTCCACTGTAACTCCCAGCTTAATTGTCGGCAGTCGCAATGTCGCAGCAGTTCTATCAGCAGCAGTTATCAACTTTGTCGCGGACTCCATCGTGGTGTTCCCTTGCAAAATTTCACGAGATGAAAGTTGAGGTGTTGTCTAGTGAAAGATCTGCTGATCTTGATTGTGCGGACGATATCGTCCTGTCCGTTAAGAATGTTTAGGTGGTCCAGTTAACCCTGAATAACTCCTCTAGAATGGTTGCATCATTTGGCATGCGCTTCGCATCTTCAAAGTGCAGTGTTGCTGTAGGACCTGCAGTTCCTAGATGGCTCTTTGAAGTTGGATAGTGAGGAATTCGAAATAACTGATCAATTCAGTTACCTGGGCAGCTGCACTGGCACCGATGAACGCATAACTAATAAAGGCAATTCATGTATTGCAAAAAATAGAACTACAGTCGAACCCGCTTTATTGCCTAGTTCTAAAAAAATTGTTTTCTCATAAATATTCTAAATCTTCACCGTCTAATTAATCATTGCGGGGTCGTGCCACGGCTTAATCGCCCAGCTGCGTGGGCTGTGCCCTTATCGCATTATCAAGTGTAGAAACTATAAGAAAAGGTGTACGTCTGTTGGCACATGGGTTGCCACGTATCGTGTGACCGCGATGTGCCTACCGATTGTCATGGACGCACCGTAAATAGCCGCACATTGCGCGTCCCGAAAAAACTATGAGGAATGCTAATGGCAGTCCGGAGATCCAATCGGATCTCACACGATGCAATACGCACAAAAGCGAGGAATCTGCCTACCCCAACTTGCATTGCACTTCCCGCGATGAGACGCAGACTACGGATACTTGAACGATTGAAACATTCTTGCCAATGTTTGAGGACAGAATGTTTCGAGGAAAACCGGATGACTGTGGGCTCTGTACTGATCGATGTTTAGCCGTACCACTGAAGGTACCGTTACGTACAGGGTCTACTGTGGTAACAAATGGACATCGCGTTGTCAGACGAAGGTACACCTGGTGAACAACTGCTGCTATTTCATCGCAGTTATGTTCCCATTAACGTAGACAAACTGAGGTACACGTGAGCAATAAGTTTCAGATGTGCCCGTAGATGTATCAAAGGTAATGTTAAAACACAGTTATGGTGGACACGCCGGTAGACTGAAAATTAGTTTCCAAAGAAGCACTGTAGGAAAAAAGCAGCAGTTTCAACTAGGCATTTCCCATTAGGAATAATAACGACCTGGTACAGGAGTATTTCCTCGATTGTAGTACTTTGCTTTCCTGTTAAGTGAGCCAAGTTCTATCTGGAATTTCGCTTTCCTAAATAACCTACGATAGTTACAGAGTACCCGGTTGTTTTAGTTAAGTTTAGTGCAGTTGATAAATCATGATCCGTGCACCAAAGTGCCGTGGATGCAGTTGCCACGACTCGCGTTACCAGAGTGGCAATAATGAAGAATGATAAGTAAATACGATTAGACTTAAAAACGGTATTAGGAGAACGGGAGCAAGAACGAAGTGCAGAAAGCTAACCGCATTGAAGTATGAACAGCTAAACGTAAGAGAACAAATCCAGAGGTGGCACTGACTCCAACAATGTACCTCGGCCGATAAAGTCTCTAATCATTGGCTTGGAGTAGAACGAGGCCCCCATCTACGAAGACGGCACGCACTTGCTTGACCAAATCTCTCGGTCAATTTCTTCACACCCCTATGTCATATCATCGGTGGAATACCTCGTGGTTTCGCACAAGTTGGTGCAGTGACGGCGTAAAATGCTCGACGAGGAAGGCGATTAACTGGTGTACGGAGTACATGACCCATCCAAAGTTAGAGATTCAACTTCAACAGACACTGAAGTGAAGCACCGGAGTTTCTTGCAAAAACCAACTGCCGGACCTCAGCATGCCCACCCTGTATTCTCACCAGATGCGCGCAATACGGCGTGAGACCTAGTAATCAAAGAGGACCAACCGCTGGATGTCTTCCGTAGGAACTAGTCAAGTTTTAGATGCATACAGTAGCACCGGCCTTGGCGCAATTGTTCCCAGAAGTAAAGCTTTGAAATAGCATCCACGAAGGCAATATGAAGCCATATTTAAGAGGGGCTTACCACCAGACGATCTTCCATCTTGTTTACCCCAACGCAGGAACTCAACCACATCACGATTACCGCGGAAGCTATCTTGCAAAAGCTTAGGTCTCGGCTCAACCACAACCAACTTTCGCTTACAACGGCAGCTGTTGGCTAGAGTTCGAAACTCGTTATCAGACCCCATACATGTTGAATGTGGTATGCTTCAGGGCTCTGTACTAGGGCAACAATTGTTTTTGCATTTGTCAACGACCTGGAACAGAGGATGGGTTCAAGTTTTCTAATATTTGCTGACGACATCAAGATATAGCACAGAATTCTATCGAACGCTGATGTGGATATGCGGTAACAAGACTAGGACATGGTACAGCAGTGGTCAAACGAAAAGTTTCGTAGTTTCGACGTGAGCAAATGCAAGGTACTCTCCACACGAAACCACAGTACCTACTGCTACATGCTCTGACAAATGTTCAGTGCGTATGTTCGCCCTCATGTCGAATAAGCAATACAGGCGTGGCATCCATGATTAAAGCACGACCTTACCGCACTTGAGCGGCTTCAACATCGAGCATCTAAATACGTCATGGGAAAGAGAAATCTATCATACGAGCAGGCTGGAACGTTTGGGACTGTTTAGCTGACGATATCGCAGAGTACGCGGTGACCTGATAATGGCACATCTGATTGTAAACATCCCAAATAATGTGTGTGGAGAGAAGGACTACTGTGTTGAAAACAATAAGTCCATCCATTTTACAGTAAAATTAGCAACTGCCATGTTGAAGTACCTTCCTGACCAAATCTCTCGGTCATCTTGGTAGTAGTCCATAAATGTAGACATGGCGCAGCAAAATATGGATCACCGAGGTTGCATAAACTAGGCGCATTGACAAGGATCGGTAAGCTGCACATTACCCAAACGTAAGCCTTTTCTACAAGCAAGAAGCTCGGTGTGCAACAGCACCATAACCGACAAGCAATTTGCGTATAAACGACGTATCCGAGACCCCAATAATCTCTTACTTATGGCCCCGGTGTGAAATGGAGAGCAATTGCAACAACGGAGCCAATATGTAGGCTTTAGTCTACGCATCGGATACCCCCCCCCCCCACGGCGTCAAGAGCGGCGCAGACTGCTAAAGAAGCAAGCAATGCTTATAGAATTAAGTTCGCCCCGACCCATCATTGGCACTATTCGGCCGGAGACCGAGTTAGTCCTCAAGTCATGTGCAACCGGTGATACATATATTTACAGAAGCAGGGTTGGACGGACATAGATATCATGGAAGGAGATGTTAAAAGTGTCCACTTGCATTCCGATTACAGTACAGAAATGGCTTAATGCAGTTAGTAAGTACTTTCTGCAACGTCACGGTGGTGATAGCGTGGCATTCATTCACAATATTCTGCTGCAATTGCTCGAGGGAAATTGGCTTGTTTCTGTAAACCATTCGTTCCAAATATCCCCAGAGAAAAAATCCAGCGGATTTAAATCGGGTGACCGTGCGGGCCATTCGATGTGGCCTCCACGACCGATCCAACGTAGGCCGAATTCCTCGCAGAGATATTCTCGCACCGATTGAGCATAATGTGCTGGTGCACCATCGTGCTGTAACCATATGGTACTGCGAACTCTATCCGCCTCCAACTGGAGAAGTACGCAAGTCTAGAACAATTCCTTGTACGAAGATGCTAGCAAAAGTAATGGTTGAGTAATATCAAACAACTTATCGGTCACAATTCTAGAAAAGAAAAATGGTCCAACGATTTTATGACCGGTAATTACTGCCTAAATCATCAGTTTGGCGCTATGTAGAATACGTGACGCGGTGTATCTGCGTGGATTTGAAATAGCCCAGAAATGTTGTTTGTCCGTTGAGTGCAATTGGAAAACGGACTCATCCGTAAACATTACGGAGTGAATGCATATGCGATCCAAAAACCAACAGCAAAATGCATTCGGTTTATCCGGATCGTTTGGATTCAAAACCTGAACCTGGAGTGTACGAAACCGACGAAGATTACGTTCCTTCAAACTCCTCTGAACCGCGTAGCGTGTGGTGCCACAATGCTGGGCGATTCTACGTATGCTGAGATCTGACCTCTCAGATGCTTCACGTACAACGGTGCAATTTGCAAAATATGCAGTACTGGTGCGAGACCGCCCGGATTTTCTGGCGTCGCACACACTCCTAGTTTTGTGAAACTTGTTCACCAATTGAAGCACGTAACGGCCGCTGACGGGTCGCTTTCCAGCGTTTAGATTGTTATATGTTCGAGCTGAGTAATTTGAACGTGCTGTACGTCAGGCACGCTACGGCGTCCGGTTTGCAGAAACGTCACCGACGGAGGAGTAAACTCGTGTTCCATTGCTGAGAGGGCGACCAACTGATAAATAACAATAATGCCACCGTTTATCTCGGTCCGCCAAACATTTTGTCTTCCAACATTGACCAAAATGTATCGATCGCTCAAGTATCCCTAGTCTGCGTCTCATAGTGTGAAGCACCATGCAAATTGGGGTAGGCAGACGCCGCGTTGTTGTGCGTAGTGCATCCTGTGAGATCCGGTTGGATTTCCCGACTGCCGTTAGAATACATAGGGTTTTTTCAGGGTGTGCAATGTGCGTCCATTACAATCGGTAGACAAATCCTGGTCACAGTGTAATGGCCCTATTTTTGAGCAGAGATGGAGTAGGGTCGATGCAGTTGAGAGTTGGATACACCACAGTTGTTTAGCGTGCTCGGTAACTAGGGCACTGACATGAACGCAGCTCAGGAGGCAGATTGTTGACTTGATAAGAGCTCAGTGGATACAGTGGTAACACTGGGGCGAGTTCAGTGGGAACTGTGCGGGATATGTTGGCCGCGTTTTCATTGAGTTCCACTCCCTTGTGATCTGCGCGGATTAGTGGGCCCTTGGCAGCAGTTTCCGTAGTGATAGCTCCGCTCTAAACTGAGTTATTCAGACCTCTGCACAGCGACCGTGTTGTTCAGGCCCGATAGTGTACTGGCGCCAGTGAAACCCGGGTGAATCTGGCAGGGCTGTGTCAGTTACATACGTCATCCAATAAACGAACAAGCTAAGTGTACAGACGGCTGTGGGCAAACCCTAGGCCCAATTAAAAAGTGGAGAACTGAGCAAAGTCGGGCAATCTTTCCGCTCCCCATTTATCAGTACTGTGTTAGCTACACACAAGTATGACCAATAACAGAAAGGATTTGTCCTTGACAGAAAAGTTGGACTTTTTGGACGGAATTAAAATTTGTTCACCAGGAACATCGCAGGTCAAGTAATCGAGTGATTTACATATTTCTTGTCATACTCTAGCCAGGTTGATTGCTAGCGAAAAGGAATTCCGGCAGAATCTGTCGCATGGCACTGCAAGTTCTCAGAAAAGAAAGCGATGTGGAAAGGATGACGAAGTTGAAACTGAATTGAAAGAGTGGATGATATCGGTTCGTGAGCACAACCAAACAGTTACAGGCCCGCTTCTGAAGAAAAAAGCAGAAATCGGGGAAAGACTATGAAAAATCTTCACTGTCACAGAAGGATGGTTGCAAAGATGGAAGAATAGAAATTAAATTGTGGATAAACGTGCACATGGCGAGAAGAGTTCCGCGGACAGATCAGTCTGTGAAAGCTGTCTGAAAGCTCGACTGCTTGGACTTGTAAATGCATTTGATGATGACAACGTGTACAACGCAGACGAAACAGGTCTTTTTTTACCGAGCAAGTCAAGAGCGCCCTTTGTGTTTTTCTGCTGATAACTCAGCGGATCTCCTGTGTTGCGCAAATATGTCAAGCACGGAGAAAAGAAAACTGGTTTTGAGTGGAAAAAGTAAGAAAGCACGAGGTTTTAATGGCGTGAACGTGGACACACTTCCCATAACTTACAGAGCTAACAAAAATGCGTGGATGACGAGAGCACTTTTTACCGAGTGGGTTTTCGAATTGGACAAAGCAGCCGAGAATTTTTGTTACTTTTGGATAACTGCACAGCTCATTCACAGGTAGGTCTGAAAAGCATTTAAATGGAGTTTTTGCCGGCAAACACGACCAGCATTCTTTAACCCATGGACCAAGGTGTGATTATGAATCTGAAATTGCGTTACAGAAAGGAACGTGTGGGCCGAATTCTTTATCACATCGAACATAACGTGTTATCTGGCTCATCACCGGCGGTGGATGTCAGCGCCAAGATTTCTGTGTTCGATCCAGTTCAGTTCGTTTCAAAAAGTTAGAGACAGGTTATCGGGGCAATAATAAAAACGAACAAACCCGTGTGAAGTCGCAACGGCCTTACCGATGTGTGTGACACTCAGTTGGGCGATTTAACCATCAGATGGGACAACAACCACTCACCCATCGACCACTGTGACTGGTTGTTCGATTGACATAAGAGAGGTTGGTCGGTCTAATCCAAGCCTCGGGCGCAAAGTCGTGTCAGTTTATTTTTCCATACACATTCTTATCACAGAATCATGCAGCAATCTGCTGCTAGACATAGAATCTCGCATAGCCGACACTTTGAACCAGCTATTTCAATTTTCCAGTGTCTTCCGAGGACACACAGAGTTACATCGCAGTACAATAGCAACCGCATTGTAATTTAAAAGCGATATGATAACGCATTGACGACCAAAGTATGGCGATAATTTTCAAAGTTCGAGATTTCCTATTACTCCAAAAAAAACTTGCAGCTAACTCACAAAACTGCAACACATGAATTAGAAATCAATTGCGAAAATTCGATCATGCCGAAAATGTTGTGTTACATGTAATCGAGCAGGATTTATTTGATGTAAGTTAGGCATGGTTCATAGGATGAGAAGCGGCATAAAGCGGTTACTTACCTGACATGCGGTCTGCCGCCATCCCCATGGCATAATGGCATAAGTCGTTGGAGTCAAGGGGTCGTGAATTCAGCTTCAGAGGGGACCGGGGGATGCGCGCCGATAGCGGGCACCATGAGCCCGAAACGGCTGTCTAACGCCGTTCCGGATGTGGGACACGATGTGTGGTTGTGAGTAGGCTAGGACGAACCGACTTTTATAACAACTACTGCCGTGGTTATGATGAGCATGCATATTAGGATTATTATTTGTATAAACGCTAATCCAAAGGAAAAAAACATGGAGAATAACCTTACACAGGATTACATTACAAAGACTGTCAAAACGTCCGAGGTCGAACTAGAGCATGGCAATTTCATATTACAACGAGAACCAGGGGTGGGGTCGTAACGGCTCCAAAAGTGGATGAAGAACACAGGACCATTTCGCCATGACCACCAACGTAGATTATACCTAACCACGACAGTTGGACTCCAACTGGCGAAACCTAGTTAACTGTAAGCGAGTAAACCCTTTAAGCAGATACGATGTGAACGACAATATAAGTTTTACAGCTGATTTCAGAACATCTAGCGTTGCACTACATGTGTGACGAGAATCAGCTAAGCTGGCTATCAAATTTGACCATCACGAAGTCTCGGAGGAAATTCTTCTCTTAGAAAACAAGTAGCGATGCATAAACTTTTCCCCGGACTTTTAATCCTAATTGTGTCAAATGTACTTTAAGTTGTTTTATGCGGCTGCAACGAGACTGGTGCGAGAGTACCATAAAAATGCATTGAATGGCGACTTTGGAAGAGCCGAGAACAACTTTCACTCGGCTGGACTATGACTAGAGATAGAACAAACCTGAACCCCATGTTAAGGATTAGGAATGGAGCGGCACTCATGGCTTGGAAGGTGGCGCGCTTCAAAGCTTCGGTTCCATTATGGTAAGGCACTTAAACCTAGTAACTTTAATTGAGGACAGGCGTGGGGCAAACTAACGGTATGCGAACGCATAGATGAAAAATAGTGGGGAAGCAAAACACTAATACAGAAAGTTGAGATGGCAGCGACGAAGATGACTCACCCACGTATGTGGCACAGGCGCTCGAACAGGTCCAGTGTTTGAGTGTAATTCGAAATGAGAACCACTTTGTCTGAAGTGGACGTGCGGATGAAAGCCAGCAAGTAGTCCAACACCTGAAATTTCCCTGCCCGTTTGGAAGGAGAACGTAAACGGTGACAAGGAGGGAATTAGAAACAGAGCAACTGCCGCATGTATCAAAAGTAAAACACGATGGCGGCTTGATATTGAAAAATGGATGACATCTCAATGCGAGATTAAGGGCACAGCAGCCAATGCTGAATGAAGACTAAACTGACGCACTGTAGCGAGCGTTATGATAAATGTGACACAAAGCGACGATCGACACGAAGGTGGATAAAGTTCAGTGCCAAGTAACTATGATTCGGGGATCGAAATGCGGTGGATCCCATTGGCACAACTCCCGTGGTCAGAATAGAACCAAATAACAACGGTGAGAAAATGAGGTGGAATGCAAACAGAATACAAAGAAAATGGAATCGGAACAGAAAAGCACAAAACTAATTGGGAGGGAATAAAAATTGACAGCTAGATGCACAGGAGATCCTTCGGCTTTTGCGACTGGGAGTAGCGAACTCGGAGAAAACAGCTACAGTGACGTAAGTCAAGAATACTCTACGTTTACCTACGGAACCCGTCACGTAAGAACCACTGCACATTCGAGCTTCCACAGTCACGAGAAGTGTAGATGATGCTACGGTGCTTCGATTGAAGCCCAAATCATGACCAGATACTATGGCTACCTCCGCCGACAGGCGTCCATCGATTAAGATCAACTCCGAAACGGTCTGTCGCATTTTAGTGTAATCGGCAGAATTAATCTGACTGAGAGCATGGGTACATCATGACATTTGTTGGCGTATGTGAAGATGCAAATCACTAATTTCCAAAACGATACCTAATTAAAGTGCGAGAGTTAGCATACTTGCAAGAGATAGATTTCGATGTTCCATCAAACAGCAAAACATGAAGGAAGATGGGATGAGAAAAGACCGAGCGTGAGCAACGAACCTGATAAATCGGGCCGAAAAGGTACATTGTGTTCCAAAGAGCCCCGATAATCTGGTGAAAAGTGTGACAGTGCATTGTGGAAACCTTCCGCATTGGCCAACATTTTATCGTAGACCAAATCCGGATCTGCCGAGTGGAGGGACAGTGAAGGTAAGGGGTTTGGCAAGGTCATAGAGTACAACAAAGGCAGTACGCAAAAGACCTCGGTGGGTCAAACACATACGGTTGCACAGCTTCTTCAAATTGGTAATTGCGGCCAAAGTGGAACCGGACAGTCCGGAAGAATTCCGTGCACTATCGTCCAGACTATTCAGACGATGTGCGACTTCCTGCGCCTTGCGAGAGACGAACTCTGCGTACACCTTGCGCTGACTCGGAGCCAGACTACAGCAGACCACTTGTTCGACTAGAAAACAACGAACATGAGGTGAGACAAAAACAAGGAAATCAAAAGTGGTAGGAGTGGTGCGTGAAATTTCGTGTTGTTAAAATAAATCAAGCAACGAACCACGCAAGTACATGTAAATGTCGTAGTGCGCACGTCAATTTGCCGCACTGAGGGATGCGCAGTTTCAGCCACTACGAAGCAACCAGATTGCTTCCCAAAGGTACGGTGACAACCGCCTGTCGTAAATGAAGATTTGGTCTACATACCGAGAAAGCGAGTCACTAAATGAGCTCGTTCATTGGGTAAGGTCGAGAACCAGAGCAGCGCGTCGGTACATCCGTTTTTATTTTTTCTGTTGAAGTGGAGGTTTAGTCACTAGGTAGATTACGCGGATAAGGCAAGCGAAGACGATCGATTCAGTGATGTGACAGACAAGTGGACCGATCGATAAGTTTAAGCGTTTGTTCGGTGTTGGTGAGAACCGATGGTGAGCCGACCCAGTTTTTTGACATTTAGCACTTTTGAGATGAAAAGAAAATTCCGAGACGTGCGACAATACGCATCAGCCCGTTCAGTGAGAATCGCATAGCAACAGCGTCTAACCTAAAGAAAATTGTCATGCGCATATGCTACACTTGATATTCGGTAGAACATCGGCTCCAGATGAAGTAGGAGATGATCGTTTGTGATCACTTCAACCAAGTGCTGTGCTCGCTCTGGCGAGTTCATGGGAAAGATATTAGTAGACCCTTATATGGCCACGGGAGTTGTGGTATAGAGATTTGCTAACAAATACGCTCTTCAAGGATAGACATCTATACCGGGGACTCGGTGTCAGAGATGATTGATTTGTAGGTAAGTAAACAAGGAGAAATTTGGTTAGGCAAGATAAAATGCAGTCCATCCTCTTGAAACACAGGGGTGAAGCACACTACCCCACACAGATTTGGGAATCGCAGTGCATAACTAAACAGTGAAATACGCACACGAAGACATGTGAAGCATGTCGTAGACAGCTATAAGGCATGTGTATGGAAAACAAATTGACAAAGAAGGTTTTCGAATACCTATAGAGATCGTTTGCCGAGTTCTAAACAGAGTCATCAGGACCCTTGCCAGTAAATACAGCCCAAGCTCTTTGTTATGAAGATCAAAGCAGCAGCGCAGTTTGATTCGCTGAAAGATCTACTCCAATTTGCCTACACCGGAACTCCGGTGCAGTGGGACCCAGAAAATTGATATCAAAATTTATACGCTAATAGTACAAAGGAATAAGGCAAAAATACTTCATAGCTACTTCATCTTCTTCAGTAGATATTCCCTCGTGCAGAATAGGGTGGGAACCACAATCAGATGGTAGGACAATGCAAAAGCATTTCGTAATAAGCTCGAAAGTAATCTCGACCTGAGCGAGATTAAGATCATGTACACACATGTGGAAAACCATTTGTATAAAAAAGGACTCTAAAAGACCTAGCAAGTGGAAATATGAGATAATCACACAAGACAAGCGCCTCTGATTATTGTTAGAGAACACTAGAAGTTTATGTTTACAGGAATTAAGTAAAAAGAGGAGCAAGTACTTAAAAATATAGCATACAAACAGCAAACTACTCATCTATTTGCAAAATGTGAGCACGTCTCAAGGTGCAAAGTCCCCATACCTTTGTTTATTTCACTGATGAGTAGTGAAGATTTCATATGATTAGAGATAGTTCATCACAGTCGACTCCCAGTCAGCAGGCTCTGGCTAGTCTGGAAAAACACTAGACACCGATGTTCCGATCTTCTGGGTGTTGTCAGTGGTGCGCCTTCCAGCGGGCCACTGCCAGATTCCTTTATTTTCCAACCCCACCCCCCACGGATCCGAGAATTCTATTATCTAGTAACCCATCATGAACCGTCTAGCAAAGGATGTTAAGCAAACAAAACATACGCAAAGTGCGACTCCAGCCTCCCTTGAGCAGTCTTGCACCAACCGCAATGCAACGAAACACATACTATGTCAGGAGCCCACACATAGGTAGATGCGCATCCACATATGACCATATGTGCCAATTATTATGAATAGCATATCGCATACTGAGAAATATACCCGGTAATAGCACCGTCAGAATCACTATGTTTACGAAAGATAGACTCACTTTTCACAGGCAAGTACTTTGTGAGTAGGGCTTGAGTGCGGCGAATGATACAGCGAGTGACGAGGCCGAGGAGCTAAGTTGGAAAAGAGGGCAACGTGAATTGGGAAGCGGGTGGAAGATGGACAAGGTTTATTGTTTTACAAAAGAACAACTACAGAGGAGAGTTAACGTGTTGGTGGAATGTAAGGAAGGTCAGTTAAAGGGCTACAAACTATGGAGAACATCCCGGGGACATCGGCGGTGCTCAGAGAAAACAAGGTAATATGATTCAGGATAGATAGATCACAAAAGAAGACTGAATCATGATAAAATGGCACACTGAGTGAGCAACTGGTTGTGGTTTGTCAACAAAAACACAACTGCGAAAGTCCAAAAACAACGTGGTATGTTCATGAGAAGTATACTAACTAGGCAAAATCGGTGAGCGTAGGATGTGGTCCGCTAAAGAGACGGGAACATCTGATGGAACACATGAATGGGAATTGTTTTAAGTTCAAAAGTCATACCAAAGCATGGGTCAGTATATTGAAGTGGGCGATTCGGAAGAGTGAGGGTGTTACGGGTTGAGCGATGGTGCTAACGCAGGTTGTTTTAATTAAAAGGGATCCACAGATAGCTATGAGTTGTATGCCCTTGAGGAAATATAAACGAGGGAGGAAGACGTCCTGGAGAATGCAAAAAATGAAATTTTTCGACATGGCAGTCAAAACACAAAAATACAGTCATGTTTCAAGCAAAAAAACAGACTTATTTTGCTCACGAGGTCAAGCATCTTTGCACAATAAACCAATATTCGTCAATTCGATGATTGACTATACTGGACAGTTGGTAGCGCTAAACCAAATTCACAGAGGGTGAGAAAAATGTGCTAAGGAGAAGAGCATTAAGGGGAAATGCTCCGGAGTGCACACCTGAGGGACGATAGTAGGCGGTTTAAAATATTGCGACAGACCTCTTGGAGCTTTTCCTCTCCTTTCTTTTGCTCATCTTCCGTGGCGTCTGCATCTCTCCCTCGAAGTATGGGCGTTTCAAAACGTCGCCTGAATTCCAAAGCAGTTCCCAAAAGGCCCATGTTCACGAAATGAACCAAGCTGAAGTACTCCAGTAAATCATTTTGGATCGGTGTTCCGGACAGTAGCACACGACGATGGCAATTTAACTGCATCAACGCCTGATATGTTTGGTTCTCTGAATTCTTCAGCCGATGTCCCTATAAATGTTCACGGGAAAGTGTACAGGAGCAGTCACAGAGAAAATTCCGGATACAATGACACTACTAATGCAAAGGTAGTAGCCCAACTTAATAATAGATAGGCAAGAGATAACACCAAGTAGATATAAGTTCGTCAACTGACGACTGTCTGTAGAATGCGGCGCTGGAAGTTAGTAAAGCTCTGAAACTGTAAATCCTGGTTAATTTGACTTTACTCGGGTTAACACACTGAATACAAATGATATAATTGGGAATTGATTACAGGGGGAAACAGACCGCGCTCACAGTGGAATGATAATCCAATAAACCAACAGCCAAACGTTGCTACGTTTTTATTCTATTGATCGGATGCAGAGAAAAACCGGGCTGAGAAAAAAGGAACGGAAAAAGTGACGGCGGAGAGTTACTGGAGTGCTATCCCATTTGGAATCAACACGAGTAACGCTCACTGATTCGTAGTCGTTAAAAAATAGCACGAGCGTGTATACCAACGGGTTACCACCTAGGATTGACGAATTTGTCATTCGATGGTGTTTGAAGGCAGGTAGACAATAAGGCAGCGGGAGGCGATATTGACGGTGGTGTAGTAACAATAGGGTCGGATGATAAAATGTTCTTCCAACGAGATGACAACAAGATCAGGTAGACGTTGAGCGGATTTATGGCGTAACTGGAAAATTACTACGGTGATCGAGGAAGGAAAGGAGAAGATTTGTGATGAGATAATGCTGGTCCATCAAAGCAGAGAATCAACATAAATACCAGTATTTTGGGGTATGACTTTTGTTACTACCGAAACCAGTGTTTAACGGAGACTCGACAACATTCAATTAAACGCATAGTTTGGGCTGTGAGAAGTAAGGACGGTGGGCAGAACAAAAATCATTGAGGTACCCGTGGTTCTACATAAATGATTATAAAACAAAATGGAGACGTACAACTCATGAACAGATGGGCAGACTAGCAAGTAGATACAGTCACAAGTTCACGTGTTCAGCTCGAACACTGCGCTCATTCGATTGCGTAATATATGGCGGGCTAAAACAAAGCGTCCGGATATTTGTGTTCTAAAAACCGATGTCCGTAAATAAGTAAAAGTTATGTGATAAAGACTAAGAGGAAAATTGACAATAAGCATCTTATCGGTTAGTTCAAATCCTGGATACGGTCGATAGTAGAATCCGTAGCATCGTGTGGATAAAAATGTAAAGTGACGATATACTACTTAGAAACAGATAGTACCAAGGTTGCGTCAGAGACTCAGAAATTAACAGTATGACGCCGGTGAGTTAGGAATGCGCACTCAGTAACACGAGTGCAAGGCGAGAAGACTTGCGTTCTACATGGTGGACGGTGTGAAGTGGACCACAGTTAAGAAAGAAGTGTGAAATGAGGTCGTTGAGCATAAAATGAGATGCTGTTGGTCCCTATGTTACCTCGCAGATTGAAGCTTATATGAACCGTGGTTAGCATGAAGAATTCAGGTTGTGGTTCACAAATGATAATAATTGCTTGCCTACCGTAATTCCTTAATTGGATCACCTGTTAGAAGCGTTTACGGTGTTGAGTCGACTGTGTGATAGGGCTGAGTGCGACGCGGAGTAATGAAGGCTACAGAGCTGTTACGCCACTCCGCTTTCTCATGATAGTCGGCAGTTTGCGACCGTAAAGCGTAGGCAGATTGCAAGAACCCGATGGAATGGGGAATGACCAGTGGAAATGAACAGGTGGTCGCGAGAAACGAACTGATCAATTAAAAATGAAGATAACGGATTCGTTCACTGGACACAGCACGTATTGGCAGCCGCCCACGCTGCTTTGCTGATTAGCTAATGCATGGCGGCGCGACTGTGAGTTACCCCGTTGTTTGTTTGACTGGGTCCGAGGAAGAACTCCATGGGTCAGAGAAAGTTTAATATCGATGGAGACGATGTTGAAGTGATTCGCACCTCAAACGATTTTGCTGAGTGCTGTTGCGTGAACAAGCCATTCGTGTACAAATGACTGATGTTTGGTACTCATCGAAGTCTTCCGTCTATCCCCATCGTATACCTCATCAGTGCGATTGAGGATGGACGGAGGAGAAGCGACGACACGTGGTAGAATAGCGTGGCGCTGGTGATAATGATGTGTCCCGAGTGTGTGTGTGGAGTATATACCTTGAACACAACTAAAGCATATGACTGATATTTCTAAGGGAACAACAACAACAACAACCAGTGTCAACTCTAACGACATGGCTTTCGCAATGAGCTGCGATTTGAGATGGAAGAGATGTGGCCTTCCGAGAATCCAAACGAAGACTGAACAACGAAGGGAAGTTCAAATTCGGATCACTGTAGCGCAATTGCAATGGCTCATTTTTGCTATCCACCCTGTCTGAATTCATTCACTCGCGCTCATTCGCTGTTGTTTGAGCTACTGCTATCTTGGCTGGAACAAAGTTGCGTTTTGTTCACCATACACCCAAACCGATCCTGGGCTGTTCATCCGCTCTCCGTGTAAATGTGGTCAGATTGTTTGATTTCAGGTTTTGAATACAAACCCGTTTTGGTGGGTTTTCATTGTGGCAACCGTTCGCTCTTGAGACAAGAGCTACTTTTCAGGTCAGATTGCGCCGGCGGTGCTGATTAGATTTCCACCAGCAGGTTCCGTCTATTCTGCTCGCTCGGTGAATCAGCCACTATCGGAACATGCACCATTCGCCCAGGGTGTTGCGCGCGCGCGCGGGCAACTCGCTTAACTTAGTCCAGGACGAAAGACGTGCTCGATTCACAGCAGCACTGCAACCCGACTTCCCACTGTTCATCTGACCAGTGTAAGCGAGGGGTCAAATTGCGCTAGCAGCGCTGATTGGTTTTCCAGTCCACAAGTCGCGCGCCAGTTCCGCTCGTGTAAGCTGCAAACTACCATCACACTGACGGTTCACGCAGAGTAAAATAAGTGGTTAACTTGGACTAGTCTCAAACGAATCATGATACTGAACCGACTCGTAGTAGTCAAACGCTGTATTCATCATGTAAACTTCGGCGAAACTAAGAAGCGCGAAGAATTCGTTGCCATATCCTCCTTATGTCCCAGGAACTTGAGTGAGGCTACCTATAGATAACAAGACGAAAAATTTATGCTTAATAAGGTGGCCGACGAAAAGCCTGTTACCTCCTGAATGAGCAGGGATACACATCCTGATATTTTCTGGGGTGTGGTTCGCATGTAAAAGGCAGTGAATGTTGACCAAAACCATGTTACAATACACACCTTGCGGCCAGAGTGAAGATGAGAGATCCATACAAAAAATGCGACCAACCAGTGCAGTTCAGCTAAATCACCTGTGGTATAAATGGATCCAATCACTATGACTCGAGTCACCATGGTAATAAAAAGCGGCAACGTAAGAAAAAAGGAGAGGAAATGTGGGAAAATGACGGAAAGTTGAGCAGTAAAATAGTGACCATCGGTAGTCGGAAAAGGCTAACATGACTACAACAGACTGAGTGCGAAAGTGACCTGCTTCCATGAACGCTACAAATCGAACGAGGTTCATTGCTGCTAACATGGACGATCTCGTATGATTCATGGAGGACGGTGACACGTACCTCATTGCACCTTACCGTTTCGCTCGCTGAGAACCGCATGGTCAAACCAACTGGGCGGAACAAAGGCAGATAGTTAACACAGAGCGATGCGGTCAGTGGCCATGTGAATAACTTGCGCTGACTAACGCGTGCGCAATGCCAGAAAACCTATCATTGATCCGCGGTAGCCATGCCTTCTATTACACTCCGTCGTTTAGCGCGCCGATTCCCGACGAGTAGACTGGTACCCGTCATCATCAGTACACGTTAGTTGAGGATGAGAAACACACCTCAACTAATGTGCCGCAAAGACTGGTACTCGAGTTGCCCTCATACAAGTAGGAAACGTCCTAAAGCCGCCAAAGCGACATCAATGCGAGTGGAAACCTCTACGTTGTTTGACCATCAGAGGTGATACGACTGCCTATACGAGTGGACAGATCGGTCGCTTCAAGTGACGGTCCCGGCTGTTGTAAGGGCTGGTGTGGTATGGCTTTGGTCCTGAGATAGCAGCTTGATCGTTAAAGGCGCAAAACACAACCGTACAGCGTTACATGCTGATCCATTTTGCATACCTTGTAACAGCAGACATGTCCGATGTCAGAAGAACCGCATTATCGGTGATATGTAGGTCAGCCATTAAGTCAGCTGAAACCCATAAGTATGGGAAATAGAGAACAAAAGCTATAGTTTGTACGCTACTGTTTCTGCAGAAAAAACGGTGAGGGCACCGCGGATGTCACCGATAAGGGGAAACGGTGCAAGGTACCATCATGCTAGAATGAGAAAGTAAAGTAGGGTTTCTGGTAGAAGACAAGCGAATAAAACCCACAGTGGGAAAAAGTGTACAGGACAAAGGGTTGATGTGCCTGCTAGCAGATAGAACGGTGCTGAAGAAAAGGCTTGCTTACCTCGTCGCACAGAACAAGTCCTACTTCGCCTTTGTGCAGGGTGGGCGCATGCAGACGAAAGGTTTCGTAGGAGATGATCAAGATCGGCGTGGGTGTCCTGCGACCGGTCTGAGCAAGAAAATTGGCTGAAAAGAGTGCAGAAAAGGGTAAACAATCACGGTATAGCGAAATTTAGTTGAACTGCACATTCATGCAGGACAACTGTCAAGATCAGTATCGTTCGGTAAAGGACTTTAGCTATGATTGGGAAAAACCGGTTCCTACTGTTGCTAGCTGGGACTAAACGAGTAGTCCGCATTCATTAGAGCATTTCTACTACTGTCTATTTATCAGTAGTCCGCAAATGCTCCACGGTTGTTGCAACACTGTCAGCCCGGCCAAGACAGTGGACAGCATTCCACATCGGTGGATTGTTGACGAAAGGGCAATTTTTATTTCTTCTTAATCATTAAGATTCGTTCATGTATGGATATCCATTTGTATAACGCAAACGGCGGGAAGCTTTGTTTGATCGTAGCTTGTATTACCCCAATGGGATGAGCTCGTATCGGATAGACAGAATCTTCGGAGCTAGTTCTGCATCCAATAGATAAGCCCCTAACTTCTGCTTGTGTTACAAATTTCTCTTCCGATGCATAATAACTAAAAGTAGAATCGGAGTATTTTCACTGCACGTTGTTACACCCACTGCCCAAAATCTCACAGACCACCAATCAGCAGTTAGCTGTTTCTCCGGTTACACTCTATTCGATCGGTTGTAACCGGTGACTTGGAACAAGCAGATACGAGCAACCGTTTTAACTACTAAAAGACAGAAACATCAGACAACCAGTCGTTGGAGTTGTTTAAAAGCAGTGGCACCAGGGCTTAGACCAAATTCGAGGACAGAAAATTCGTCCTTAAAGTACAACAGGATGGAGCAATGCTGGAGATGGGCGAAAGTTGACGCAGAGATGGGAAATGAAGACGCTGACTAGCAAATTAGGTGTTACTGGTCTGTCTCACCTTCAGAGTGGAGTCCACAAGATCCGCCTTGTGCTTGGCTTGAGAAGTTACAGGACGGCTAGCAGTGGACCCCCGTGGCGCGTCTACTGTCGTCTCCTAATCTGACTGGCTAGTTAAAGTGTGTTTGGTGTTGAGTTATCTGTGCGGTAATGGCTGATTATGATGCGGAGCAGTGAAAGCCGCAAGGAAGCTGTCTCACCGATGCCGCCTTATCTTTGTATGATAATCAGCTGTTCATGCGTGTTTTGTTGACAAGGCGCCAAGACCCTAAAGTTTGCTTAGGGCATTCAGGTGTTACACTAGGTTCCGTTCTCGCCCACTTATTATTCTCTGTTCCTTATGCTATTGCGGCCGTATGGTAGCGCAGGATTAGTTTAAATGGCCGATGTACTGTTATTGATGATGACAGTGGTGGTGATTTTCAAGTAGAGAAAAGCCCATCAAGTACATCCAGGAACCAAAACGTCATCATTTGCGGTGGACTAAGTTTGGTTCTGATAAGCTATACCAACATTCCACATCTAAATGACTCTCCTGTTGAATCCAGCAGGTAGGCAGCTTTGCTCAGAAGATCAAGGCGGCCAATGAGTGCCACATGAAAACGCTGGGAGAACAGCATTGGACGTTCGCACTCTCTGGTCACAATGAATGTATGGTGCTTTGGAGATTGAACGAATTCCGCCTGTATCATGGGAAGAACGATATCACGGCATCTAGTGACTCCATGTTCGAGAAATTGGAAGAGTTGTGCCACGACGTTTGATCCCGAACATTCATCAGCCAGACAGCCAACACACATTTAGGAAAAGGCTAGACGGCCGTTTCATCCTATTGAGACTCGTCAGCAACGTGCATCCTCTTTCAGTGGTTCGTCATCAGGCTGGCTTGCCGAACAACCTCCTCGTGGTGCCAGCTGGGTGGTTCGGGTTTTTCCCGTTCCAGCGAATGGTTCGGCGGCAGTGTTCCAGGATGTGGTGGGTTTTCGCCTGGCAAGCGTTCTCCCTATAAAAAGCCACATATGTCCGTTTAACAACACTGCGATGTGGCGGATGTGACTCGCCACTAAATAAAGTCACTGCCCCTTGTTCCTCCCTGAGAGGCATTGTACTTTAAGGGTGAGTTGGGCCCCTGGTCCTTCACGGACCGAAAGGCGTATGAACCATCTATTTGGTCACCGGCTCCCAACGGGTTGCGACGCCCTCACATCGCCCTCCTGCCTTGTAGGTTAGATCTTTGATCAAAGGCTCGGGGTAGGGCCCCCTAAGACAACCCACTACTTCGACCTGGGCAACCGGGTAGTATCACGCCCAATGACGAATCATGGACTACACCGCTCACTACTACTACTGCTATGCCGCTCTTCTGTCCTAACTCAACCGCTCAACGTCCACTCACAGACCACCCCACCTCCCGTCCTTCACCTACATGTACTCTTATGTCTTCTACGGTCATCGTCACAAACGACCCACGTCTCGCAGCTGATAGAAATAACGGCCAAACCCCCGGTTTTCAATGTCCTGCGATCGCAAGCGCCTCTCACTCCACCGAAGCTCCAGCTCTTCTTCGACCTGGTTCTCCATTCATCCTCGCAGCGTTTAATGTTCGAACTTTGATGCAGATCGGACGACAAGCATGTCTGGCCCGTACTCTTGAAACGCTATCGGTAGACATCTGTTGTCTTTCAGAGACCAGATTACAAGACTCTAGCGCCGTCATCAGAATGACCTCTCCGGTAAACTCTGACGCCAAATACCACTTGCGGCTTTCCGGAGACCCAGAAGCTGCCGTCACTGGTCAAGCTGGTGTTGGGGTTGTACTGAGTGCCAGGGCTGAATCAGCTCTGCTTGACTGGATCCCAGTCAACAGCCGACTATGTGCAGTCAGACTAAGAGGTTCATGTAACGTAAGCAGGCGTAGAGATGTTAAGCGTGCCTTACTTGTCGTTCCCGCCTACGCCCCTACAGACTGCAGCCCGGATGCAGCTAAAGATAGCTTTTACCAACAACTACATGAACTTCTGCGTTCCTCCAAAAGGATGGATATAGTCATTCTTGCCGGGGACTTTAACGCACGGGTTGGCCGCCTTCTACCAAGCGAGCACAACATTGGGGGTAGTTTTGGTCTCGGTGGCAGTCGATCAGACAATGGAGACAGACTACTTGCTCTTTGCTCTGATCATCGCTTGTTTCTTTCGAGCACTAGTTTTCGACACTCGAGGAGACAGACTGCTACCTGGCGCCCGCCCTCACAAATGCAAGAGTGCTCCCAGCTTGACCACACAGCAATCAGCTACAGATGGCGCGGAAGCGTAACGGACTGCCGATCGTACTGGTCAACTTTTCTAGACTCTGATCACGCATTGGTTCGTGCTAAGATTTGCATGCATTTCGGAGGATCACCTAAGCGCGCCCACTACCGACCGGACGTCGCGAATCTACAAAACGCTGCGATTTTAACCAGGTACCAAGCCTCACTGTCAACCATGCTTGGCTCAACTATTGACGATGATCTCGATTCGCAGTGGGCGCATATCAAAGATGCGTTGGTTTCCGCCAGTATCGACACTTGTGGAGTTACCCGTCACCCACCGAAACATTGGATTTCCGCCGACTCCTTGTCGCTGATGGACAGACGCCGCTTGATCCCATCGGATTCCAGATCCAGTGAGGAACGCCAATACCTTGGTCGAGAGTTGCGCAGAAGTCTGCAAATGGGCCGCAAAGCTTGGTGGTGTAAACGTGCTAGGGAGATGGAGCTTGCTAGTCTCTGTGGGAATACCAGGAAACTCTTTCATCTCATTCGAGTCACCGAAGGTGTTCGATCTGGTATAAGTGAAACAATATGCGAAGAGGATGGCACCTTAATCACCAATCTTCAACGACGGTTGGAGCGATGGGCCGAACATTTTGGCTCGCAGTTTTGTTGGCCCCCAGCTCCATCTGCTACCTCTGGCGCTCGCGCTGGGGCCGAGTGGTCTACCCCAACAGACCCTCCCTCCTCCCAGGAAATCGAGCAGGAGCTCCGGCACATGAAGCGTTATAAAGCTCCCGGCCCTGATGATCTTC
Source organism: Dicrocoelium dendriticum (assembly GCA_944474145.2). NCBI lineage: Eukaryota > Metazoa > Platyhelminthes > Trematoda > Plagiorchiida > Dicrocoeliidae > Dicrocoelium > Dicrocoelium dendriticum. The sequence continues at coordinate 49,064,274 of OX104062.1, forward strand.
ACCCAGCTCTATTTAAAGATGGTGGCGCATCGCTGGTCCGAGAACTCACCGCTTTGTTCTCGAAAATTTGGTCGAAAGAGAAGGTTCCATCATCTTGGGGTGAATCGATAGTCGTCCCCAGCTTCAAAAAGGGCCTGCGCACAATCTGCTCCAACTACAGAGGAATACGTTTAGTCCCCGTCGTTTGCAAGCTGCTGGTGTCCATCATACTTCGCAGGCTATCCCCAACACGCGAATCGCTGCAACGAGAAGAACAAGCTGGGTTTCGCCCTGGTCGCGGCTGCATCGATCAAATCTTCACACTTCGCCAGATCCTCGAGCTCCGCCATGTGTATCAGAGGCCAACGATTGCTGTGTTCCTGGATATCCGTGCAGCCTTCGATTCTGCCGACCGTACAGTACTGTGGCAGTGCCTTCTGAGGAACGGTGTTCCCGAGAAGTTCGTCTCCATACTGCGCGCTCTATACAGTCTGACCTCGGGCAGGGTTAGGGCTTATGGCATGCTTTCGCCTACCTTTGTGGTCTCCAGTGGAGTTCGACAAGGATGCCCTATCTCTCCGTTCCTATTCAACTTTGCCATTGAGGATGTCCTGAAGAACGCTCTGAGCGATTCGTTGAACGCTGGCGTTGAGCTCCTCCCAGGTAGTCGAGTTGTTGATTTGGATTATGCTGATGATATCGTCTTGCTGGGTGACGATCCACAGGTCGTCCAACTTGCAATAAACCGCTTGGCGATTGAAGCATCAAAGTACGGTATGTACTTTTCGCCATCCAAATGCAAGGCTCTCTTTCAAGACTGGCAGGTGCCTCTGTCTGCACTCGCGCTTGCTGGTGAGACACTGGAGGTTGTGGAGAGCTTTGTCTACTTGGGAAGTTGCATCACTGCTGGCGGGGCTGTTGGAGACGAGATTTCGATGCGCATCTCGAGAGCACGCCTCGCTTTTTCTAGGCTGAGACATTTGTGGCGTCGCCACGACGTTCGTCTCTCCATCAAAGGGCGGGTCTATTGTGCAACTGTTCGTGCTGTACTGTTGTACGGATGCGAGACCTGGCCCATTCGTAAAGATGACTTGCGCAGGCTATCCGTCTTCGTGCACCGCTGTCTGCGGTCCATTACCCGTGTGTGGTGGCAGCACCACGTAAGCAATTTGGAAGTTAGACAGCGTGTCTTGGGACGTGGAAGCCACTCGCTCGAGGAGCTCATCTCACTGCACCAACTGCGGTGGTTGGGACACGTATTGCGCATGCCTGTCCAGCGTTACCCCCGTCGTGCGTTGTTTGCACTTGCTAGACAGGGCTGGAAGAGACGGTCTGGTGGACAGCCTACAACATGGAGAAGCCGCATGAAAAAGTTGACGAAACAGTTGGCCTCGGCCGGTTGTTGTCGACTACCTGGTTGGGGTCCGAGAGATGAGGATACTTGCCGGTTGAAGACCTTGGAAGTTATGGATCAAGATCGATGTCAATGGCGGACGTGTGCATCGGTTTGTTGCGGTGTCCCTTCTTCCTCCACCTATAAAACAAACGAACTGAAAAAAATTCAAAAACTGAGTGGTAAACTAGACAAAAAAGCATTTGTTGTTGCTCTTTTCTTATTATTCATATTGTTTTCCTATTCAGCCATGATTCCGATGGCACAATATCTGTACCACAGATTGTGTATTTATATATATATATATATATATATATATATATATATATATATATCAACCACAACTAAGTAGACTAGGATGGACACATGAGGTATAAACGCAGTGAGTCACCGAATCGATAAAACCACGTGATTGGTCTGGTCGATGTGAAATCGAAGGAGGTGGTGTCCATTCCTGTCTACTTAGTTGTAGTAGCCTGATGACGAACCACAGAAAACGACCTAGTTCTCTACCTCTTGCTTGTTTCTCTTGGAAATCTGGAAGTTCAGCAAGAATTAGACTAGCCTCTGAGCCACTATATCACACATCAGTCAAGTTGGTCAGCTATTAAGAATAACTGCAGTCCAGTGCACGCAAGTGCAGAAGATTCCCAAGTAGTAAAGCAACTTGACGACGTGCTAGCGGTCTTCTAGACAGGCATTTAGCGAGGTAGTCAAATACGCCCGGTCTTATTTCAGAAGACATACCTCATGTTCGCACACAAAGACACATTTAAAGAAAGCGATTTAGGTTCTAATTTGGGGTTGTACAGGTAGCGTGACTAGTCAAAAGGATTAGCGTAGATACTTCGGTCCCCTGTAAGCAGGTTTACGGGTTCCCCCGCCAAACCAACACCGCAAGTCCAACCATTTCATTAGAAACATCTCAGGTCGATATTGCCAGCGCTTTCGATCAGAGACGGCTGTATTTCCTGTGAATGTAGAGGTGTGCATAGTACGAAATAAAGTAGTTTATCCAGTAAATACGTATCACTTGTAACTCGTGTTAGCGAGTCTTGAAAAAGGAAACCTGCCAAGTGTTCACGAGAAGTGCATATTCAAGTCGCCCATACAGGACGAATGATTTGAAACACGCTGAAGAAGACTGACGATAGCGACACAATATTGCTACCGGTTACCGGCCCGTAGCCTGAAGTTAGCCAGCTTGTCTTGTAATCTGGCGGCGCGGGTTCCAGCCTGTGTAGGAGCAGGGCGACCCTCGCAGTGTTCTTAGCCCACGTGCGACCGGTGGTGGTTGCGCGGCAGCGAAGCGTCGGTACGCAGTACCGACATACTACTGACGCCTTTTTTCTTTTTGCCATAATAAAGAAAAAAATCGTAGGTCCCCGAGTAACATGAGAAAAACCTGTCAGAACGTATTGTCAAGGATCCGAAAGCGGTAAAGTCTTGTAAAAGCCAAGTTGTCTGGAGAAAAGTGACGCTAACTGAAGCGAAGATGACAAGTAAGTGATACTTTAACTGACAAGCTGTCGGTCCTAAAACGTCATACAGGATTACAGAAGATTCAAAAATTGCAGTGATCAGAAATCCACACTGTCAACCAGATGCACCTCACCAAAAGTGGAGCATGACATCGATGCAACAGTGAATTGTGATCTCAACCAAAATTCCCCACTTTAATCGTGCGATCGAGGTGATCATGACTAAGTCTGTCCTCTCAGCCTTGTCAGGAGTGAAGGTTTCACCAAGTAACAAATTGAAAAATCTTGAGTATGCGGACGACATAGGTTCCCTTGGGTCAGACGCAATCGCTAGGCAAGTATTATTGAATGGGTTGACGCACAGCGCTAGACGCTACAAAAGGTATTTTGTACGTATATAAAAGGTACCGTTGTAGGAGTTGGCCGACACACTGCCAGTTCTTGTAACCACCGAGCACCGACTGGAGGTGTTTGACCGATGCAATTAACTTGGTAGCTGTGTCAACTCTGTTGATCACATCACTCAAAAGTATGATTGGCGTAGCACCGAAACCGGTGTGGCGTTAAGGAGGATCAACCATCTAAGAAGATGGCAGCCTGACAGTGAAAGGCAAGGTGTATAACGCAGCAAGAAAAACGGTGTTAGTCTATCGATCGATGATATGGACACCTCGCGCTAAAGACACCAAGAGATTGGTCATTTTCGATTACCGATGGCTGCGGAGTAGTGCTCACACATGGTGGGAACACCGGATGAGCAATGCTGATGTCCGTCAGATGATATTTAGGAGCAAAAACTCTGGCGCCTAGCTGGGGTCTGTTAATGTTGTGGCAACTACGTTAGCATGTTCTCCGTAAGTCCGTTGACCTCGGCGTGCACTAAATGTTGTCGCTGCAACGAGTTGGGTGAAAATGCGAGTTGGCAAATCGATGACCTGACACAAAAATATGAAATTGATTGAGAGACGCGGTCAGGCTCATTTATGTGCCGTCCTCGTGGATAGAGGCCTCAGGATGATCTATATCAGTGACATGACATATTCGCGGACTCAGTAGCGTTTCTGAATTGTTTTTTTTTTCAACTTAGGTGTCAGGTAAATTTCACTCCTTATTTTCCCAACTCTTTTCCTTTGTGTTCAGAGCACACTCCACCTTAGTTTGCTTCCTACTGTCAGTTACCGTGAGTCTGGCGACGAGAGTCGTGACAGCTGTGTCCACAGCAATTCGGTGCCCAGATCACAGTAACTCAATCCGACCATCAGTGATAGTGGCTACAGAATAAAGGCTGGTGTACTCTTCCTCAGAATGTACCAAGGGAAGTAAAACAGAACACTTACACAATTTACTGTCTATTTCATCTTTGCTTCCGGAATCAATGGCCAATGGATGCACCTTTCCATGTAGCCATTTGTAGAATTCGTTGTACCAATTTTTCAACAAACTGCTTGGTGTGACAATGACCACTTTGTCTACCGTCGGCTTGGCTTCTGGACCCTGACGCTGTGCACACACACAAAAACAGGGAAACGTGGAATAGAGGTATCGAGGCGGTGAGGAAAAGAACAGAGCGCATAATCGCCCCTATGGTTGTTGGGAATGGTCAAGAGCGGAGGGAAACGGAACACTAAAACGTACCAAAAGAGTCCAGACAAGTGTGATGCACTGAAGGGTTTTACCCAGTCCCATTTCGTCAGCCATGATGCATCCGAAATTGCCAGGAATTTGTTGCCCAGTCACGCAATCGTACATAAACTTGACACCCTGAATGGAAGGCACGAAGTACGAAATTGGAGCCAAGGAGGCAAGCTGCACACTACGAAAAAATAATAATACAGATAAGAAAGGAGTGATCAAGCAAATATTTGGTGTTATTAGTACCATTTCACGGAAGATTTCGTACTCTCTTCTGTACCATCCAGACAGAGATGCCACAGCTACAAATCAATAAAAGGACGCAGACTAAAAGCTGAAGCTTTTATGTCACCGAACCGTGGACGAGGATAGTCACTACGATCATTGACAAATCCCAGGCTTATTTGTAAGACTAGTTGCGCTTATGGATTTCGACATGCTATCTCTGTCTGATAAGCGTAAGCAAGTACGACGTGGGGTAACGTCTGACATCTTTCTGTTTCGGAAACCATCACAATGAGCGAGGTTATAGCAGTTCACTTCAACGTTCATCGAGATTCAGACTGAGATTGCGTGTCATCATCAATTTACACAAAGTGAGCTTCAACTGAAGGGAGTGGCTAGATGTGGCAAAAAACGATGCTGACTCCGAAGAGTGATGAGATGCATCAAACGTAGGTCAAAACATTGTCCAGATGGCTACACAAAATTGGGCACTCCGAATGACCCCAGGGGAAAACACTACCGAGGATATCTGTGCTTGGCAAACGAGATACCGGAATCAAGTGAGATATGGTAATAGGGCGGATGGCCATAGATGTTCCGGAGAGATGTATCAATTATCGGAGTTTAACAAGTATTAGTACACTCCGCGATCAGGCACATTGGGAATCCCAATGTACAGAGCACCAAGCGTTGCTGCAGCTTCCATGTGTGTGTCTGAGATTGGATGGATGGATGGCGGAAAGAATATCAATTTTCCTCACGTTGTCCGCTTACGTTAATATAATTTACACATAAGCGGGAGTTACTTTTTCTTGACTTTACACAACATATATGGTGTGCAGCCTGTCGCTAGATCGAGAATAGCAAAAACAACTATATTTAGTACCGCGGAGAAACTGGTTGCTGAGGGCGAGAATATTGTTGGACCAGAAGCGTTCACCTATAACTCGAGAGGTAAACACTCCTGGATCTGAGTAAGGGAAGAAGAAGCAAAGGGTTCAATAGCAAAACTTAGTCTATAAGTTTTCTAGATGGAATGAGCAGTTGGATACCCTATCGGATACGGCATCATCACGATGCAAAGTATCCAGCAGGGGAGCATGGGAGATGTTTTCTACCGACACAAAAAAATCAAGAGTACTGTAAGACAAGCATGGAGCAACTGACGCACGTACACACCTCACGTTGATGTGGGCGCAGAATCATTGACAACATAGGATCCACAACGACGTGTACCAACTGTTTCTCACTGAAAGTAGAACCATCAATTGGTCGACATTTACTTTTCACGCTTTAACACATCGTGCGCAGCGACCTCGGGAGGAGTGAACAAGACCAGAGCACCATCCTCGTAGGGATCGTGTAGAGCAACACGAGAAGTAGATCGACGTAGGCCGAGAGCTTTTGAGTCACCTGAACTGTTGCCTACAATGCGAATGTGTTAAGGTGAGGCACAAAGCTAACACTCACCCTGATAGTTTGCAATAGGAACTTTAAAAGGTCTTGCGAGGAGGCTGCGTATCAAATCCTCCTATAGTGGATAGACTAGGGATAGTAGGAGGCCTACATGAGTAGCTAGTTGATCTAGCACAGGAGTAACTGGCTTGCGAAATGGGGATTGATAGGTGGATGGGGAATAACCCAAACACACTCCGTTCGTTGTGTGTCTGGGTGCTTTGATAGGCGGACACTACTTAAATAAAAATCCGTCATCATCGAGAATTACCTCAGAGGGATGGAGAACAGTAGTGGGAGAATTATGTAATTGACTAGGAGCTAAGCTCCTGCGCTGAAACGATCAATACAACCTAAAAGCAAGAGGGAAAAGAGTACGTACCATTGAGAGCAAAAGATCGGAGCTGATTAAAACAGCGTTTCGGGGAATTATCTGGAGCGTTCCAACATAAAAGTCCCAAAGAAGATAAATTCTGGAAGTTGGGAGAATGGACTGGCAGCAAGGCGATTTGGTTCACAACAGAGATGCAAAAAGAAAGTGAACAAAGAAAACAGGCGCGGTTCTAGGGTGACTAAACTCTACATGATACAGCACAAGTAAGGATAATTCATCTAAGCAGTTAAACGAGTTCACTCAAAGTTGGTGCAGGTTGAGCCGTAGACTGCTACATTAAATGCACCATCAGAAAGCAAAGCCCGAAACGCAACGTCATCTGTCCACTGCTACCGGGCTAATTAATGATAGCGGGGAAATCCAATGAGAAAAAGCGGCTCATCCATCAGAACAAAGATGAAAGTTACTCTGGTCAATCAGTCGCGATGGTAATACACAAAAGGGTAATCCAAGCGTACAGATAAGTCTTGGGGGTAACAGATCGATGCCTGTAGCAACAAAGTTGCTGGCGTCCGTTTTCGCGTTTTCAACTCAGAAGTATCATCGTCAGTAACAATGACCCAGTAGTCAGAACTGATGCTGAATGCAGTACTAAAGGGCAGGCGGGCTACCTCAAGTGCTGGAGCAGCTTTGTGAGTAATGCGGACCCACTATAGTCGCGTCCTTCGATTCAAACAAGTGACTGTTTTGCTCGATAAAATGGTGCTTCATTAAAATAAAGGAAATCAACCGTATACCCTAGTAACTCAATTCGCATCAGTGTTGACAACGAGCGGTGTTCGCTAACGTTGTCCCGATTCCAATTAGTGCTCAATTTCGACGCAGAATTCATAATGAGCGCCCCGGAGTCACATGATGCGGACAGTGAGATCATGAGATGAGGAAAACAAGTTAAACGGAAATAGGCGAAGAAACTGGCATGTAGTGAGGCCCAAGCAACCGTTGGTAAACTATTCTGAGTGCCCTAAGCTTTGGTATGGGCTTTGTACTTCTAAAGTGCATAACACCGGTGCAGGATGTTCGACAACTAACCATAAAGCTGAGATAATTTACCAATTTCCCTGCGCTAGTAGCTTCAACAGCAAACAGTGCTGCCACTAAAAGTTCTCCACGTATTGCAAAGGCTAGGTATATCACAACGAATTAAACACGCCGGTAGCAAACCGTCTCCAAAAGAACTTGTAGAAACAGAACGACAGTGAAAGTTTGTGCCCCTCTGGTCTCAAGTGACAGCACACGTTTGAGTGCCGCTCTCTGAGGAGTATTGTCGGAGTCTATGGGCCATATGGTGTCTGGAAAGATGAAGTGCAGAGATGATCACCAGTTGATGATGGTTCAGTCAGTTCATCGGATCAATGAAAAACTGTATTAAATGCATCTGTTCGATTAGATGTAACCTAAGCTTGTTTATGACATACTGTACAAAACTGCCAGATTTAGGAAACCCTAAGGTTCGAGTGGATCAATCTCTGACTTGACAGTAGGAAATGAACAAGCTTACAACTAGCTCGGAGGTTGTCGATCCACACTGACATCCAGGCTGGAATCTACGTGATCTACATCGCGCTTGGCTCGAAGTAGTGCAAGAAGGCTCACAACCGGTGCCAGTTGCATAGCAGTTGTAGCCTCTTGGTCAGATTACCGGTTTAAAGTGTGTGTAGTGCCATGATCTGTGGAGCAAGGCTGATTATGGTACCAGTCAAGGAAAATCACAAGGATACTGTCACGCCGATTCTGAACTACCTTCGCACGACAGCCAGATGTGCCTAGCGCATAGAGGAACGCCTAGTGCGTTTAAGCTTTACATCAGGTTCCAACACAGGTCCACATTTATTCCTTAAACGATATAAAGGCAAAGACATCAATAATACGCCGGCATGCAGTACCGAGGTTGCGCTGCCGCGAGGCCATCACCGGTCGCAAGTGGGCTAAGGACACTGCGAAGGTCGTCCGGTCCCTATGTAAGCTCGAACCCGTGTCCTCAGATTACATGGCAAGCTTGTGATTCCTAAGGCTACGGGCCAGCACTCTATCGGTGTTACCGGCTTATAAGTGAAATACTGTGGGACAGTGAAGTAGCAGCATAAAGTGCTTACGCATTGTTGTTGTTGATGATGTATGGCACGATGCTCCAGCACACAGATATCCACACCGGGACCGGAGAGTTGCTATTATCCAGCAGGATTAAAAAACGTAGTACGTATTTATTTATCCCAGGTCAGTTCAAACCATATGAGTCAGAGAAGAAGGAAATCGGCAAAACCTCTGTGCTCAAAACAATTACAGTAAACATTGTACAGACCACAGGGTCAATTTAACTTGCATGGCCTACAAACGCCGTGCATCGTGTAATACGATAAGAGAATAGATGCTAATTGCTTACTTACTACTGCAGGTTTC